>CM039515.1:5701559-6901559 GCA_022432975.1 Begonia masoniana
GCTTCCTCAGCCAGGTTTCCGACCGACAGAGAGAGTCGAAGAGACGGGCCGGCGATTGAGAAACTACTGCAGGAAATTAAATGTGCCGTTTGAGTTTAATTTTATCGCGCAGAAATGGGAAACGATTAGGGTGGAAGATTTAAGGCTGGATGGAGGCGAACTGCTCGTAGTAAACTGTGTGGATCGATTAAAGAACATACCAGATGAAACAATGGGGGAGGATAGTCCGAGAGACACTGTTCTAACCTTAATCAGAAGCATAAACCCAAAGCTGTTCGTCCATGGCGTCGTCAATGGAACCTACAACGCCCCCTTTTTCGATTCGCGATTCAGAGAAGCGATTTTCCACTTCTCGTCGCAATTCGACATGTTGGAAGCGACGATCGAAAGAGAAAATCCACACAGGCTAGTGTTCGAGAGGGAAATTCTGGGGAGAGACGCCATTAATGCAATAGCATGCGAAGGGTTTCAGAGAATGGAAAGGCCAGAGTCGTACAAACAATGGCAGGTCAGGAACACTAGGGCTGGGTTCAAGCAGACGCCATTGGAGCGAGATATCGTGAAGAACGTGGAGAGCATCGTGAAATCAGATTACCATAAAAATTTTGTCGTAGTCGAAGATGGTAACTGGATGTTGCAGGGATGGAAGGGAAGAATCATCCATGCTCTCTCTTGTTGGGTTCCTTCATAGATGTTCCATAGCCATTTTCTCAGAATAAAGTAGCCTTTTTTACCTTGTTTGCTTTCATGGCTCTTCTTCTTCTCGTCAACTTTTGGCAGTAGACACAGAAAGTAGCTTTCCCATCGCAGCCTCCAACTGAGAATCACAGTTAGCGTTGACTAAATCTATTTTCATTATTTTTATTGCAAAAAAATTGATTTTTTTAAAAACAAATCATAAAATTTACTATTTTTTTCTAAATTAAAACATGTGTGATATACTTTTCAAGGATGTTTTCTTAACAAAGACTGAATCTTTTTATTATCAACAACTAAAGTTGATATTTTTGGAATCTTTGAATGAGACTTGACTGTGAATTTAAATGGGAACTCGTTACTCGTCCCCCCTTAACATTTAATTTGCAAATTAAAAGGAGAGGATACGTTGAATTTGGACACATCAAGTACCAGAGTCAAACCATGCAACCTAGAAAAATCTAAAGTCAAAATACTTGAGGATCAAGGCGGTCTTTGTCGTGACACGTGTCGTATTCACACCTGTTCCTCTTCGTCTAAAAAATACCTAGTCTTCTTGTCCACTCGTGCAGTGTTTCTCTGTCAGTGACGAAATTTTTATATGGTAAAGGGGTGGCGGCTATCTTTTTACTTCCTTTATCGGCCATGGCGCTTTCCTAGAAACTTCATCCCAACAATGGCTCTTCATTTTCTCCTTAAAGTAAGCAGAGCTCGTCATCTGTTCTTCACTGGTAGAGAGTACTTCTTTCTCTCTCGGACCGCCATTTACTTCCAATCATTTCTGGGTTTTTCTTCCTCTCTAGAGTTTCTGATTGATTTGCTTGATGGGCTTTGTCGTTAATGGATGCTCTGATTCTTCGGAAGCGGGTGCATTTCAATTTCCCCATAACCGATCATTGGATTTACTTCTTCTTCCAAATAATTCTTTAAGTCTTAGCGATCCATCGTCTTCTTCTAGCCTAAGCTCTGCGGGTGATTCGCCCGACAGCCATGATACTTCTAACACAATTCTCAAGTATATAAAAGAGATGCTTATGGAAGAAGAGGATCTAGAGTTGAAGCCTTGTATGTTGCAGGACTGTTTGGCTCTACAAGCTGCTGAGAAATCCTTTTATGATGTCCTTGGTCAGGAGTATCCCCCTTCGAGTGAGGACCAGTGTTCTCCAACTGTTCGACAAAATGTCCAAGAGAATGATGAAGAAGCTAAAGATGGAAATATGCCTTACCAGTTGGCGAAGGAAGTGGAGGCCATTGGAGTTGAAGATGGAACTTACAATTTTCCATCTGAGTTAAGGGAAAAGAAGTATCATCAACGAGAATATAACGATGAATCTCTTCGGGAAGGTAGAAATAGCAAGCAGTCGTCCATTTATGGCGAAGATTACGAGACCCAAGAGTTGTTCGATAAAGTTTTGCTCTGTTCGGGAAATAAGTATGGGTCGACGCGGTGCTCCGCCGACGAATTCTCCGAAAATGAGAAACGGGAGAAATCGCAGCCTCAGAGGTCGACAAAATTCTCGACTGGAAAGACAAATAGATCGAGGAAACAAGCCGGCAAGAACTCAGTTGTAGATTTGGCAACTTTGCTAACCCAATGTGCCCAAGCAGTGGCAATATATGATCAAAGAGCAGCTAGAGATCTACTCAAACAGATCAGGCAAAATTCTTCTGAATTTGGAGATGGAACTCAGAGATTAGCCCACTACTTTGCAAATGGCCTCAGCATACGCCTCGAGGCTGAATCGCCCTCGTATTCTCCCTTTGCTTGCAAGGAAGCCTCGGCAGCTCATATCTTGAAAGCTTACCATCTTTACATCACAGCTTGCCCTTTCAAGAGGATATCAAGTTTCTATACAAACAGAACAATTTTGAAACTAGCAGAGAAAGCAACAAGCCTTCACATTATCGATTTCGGAATTCTGTATGGCTTCCAATGGCCATGCCTGATTAAACGCCTCTCCATCAGACCCGGTGGGCCCCCGAAGCTTCGAATAACGGGGATCGAGCTTCCACAGCCGGGATTTAGACCGTCCGATCGGATCGAAGAAACTGGCCTTCGATTAGATAGTTACTGTAAGAGATTTAACGTGCCGTTTGAGTACGAGTTCTTAGCGCAGAAATGGGAGACTGTGAAATTAAAGGATCTGAAATTGGATCGGGATGAACTGACTATCGTCACTTGCATGCACCGGATGAAGAATATACCCGATGAAACAGTCGTGTCGACTAGCCCGAGAGACTCTGTCCTGAAATTGATCAAGAAAATTGACCCGGATTTGGTCATCCACGGCGTCGTAAACGGCACGTATAATGCTCCGTTTTTCCTTACTCGATTCAGAGAAGCGCTCTTCTACTTCTCGGCATTGTTTGACATGTTTGAGGCGACTGTGACTCGAGAAGATCCCCAGAGACTCATCTTCGAGCGGGAAATTTACGGCAGAGATGCTGTGAATGTGATAGCATGTGAGGGATTGGAGAGGTTTGAAAGGCCAGAGACTTACAAGCAGTGGCAGGCAAGAAATATTAGGGCTGGGTTTAAGCAGATTCCAATTGACCAGGAGATCTTCAAGGCTGTGAAAAAGATGGTGAAATCAGAATACCATGAAAATTTTGACTGTTGATCAAGACGGCCATTGGATGTTGCAGAGCTGGAAAGGTAGAATTATTGATGCACTTTCCTGTTGGATTCCTTCTTAAACATTTTTCATTTTCCAGAAGTGTAAGAAATCTGATTCATATATTATTTCAGTAAAACTACAGTTTACTTTCTAGATGTCTCTCGACAAAACGAACTTCTATTAGCAATTTGGATATTTCCGTCTACTTTTGTAACAAGTATACGTTACGTTTTTCATTTAATCAAGTGTTTTAATCTATTTCTAAATCTTTTGACGATTTCTATATCGATTTTAACTTTATCTATCTCTTTACAGAATTCGAAATCGTCAGAGAAGAGATCGACAAAGTTCGATATCGGATTTGAAATCGTTGAAAGAGTTAGAAACGAAGTTAAAACACTTGATTAAATAAAAAACACAGCAGATTTAACTTATGAATTGACAATAATGTTCAAACGGTTGATTAATGGCCCCTACCGTTAAAATAAACAGGTTAGTTTGAACTTCATGTGTTGGCATGGCTATTGGATTGATTATTCATCATCATTAATGATATTGGTTTCTCTTTGCATTGATTAGTGTCTCCTAATCTTCTTAATCTTTGTCTTTCCTAATCCTCGTCTTTTCAAGGGAGATTCCATTTGCAATCATAGAAGATGAAATCATACGAATTGATTTGTTCGTGTTTCGATTACCTATGTTTTAACTTATGTTTCAATTCACGTGTTCTAAATTGCTGATATATGAAAGATATAAGCTTCGATTTGTTCAAAAGAACAGCTTACGATTATATTTGTAAATGACTCAAAACGTTATATTATAATCTGTAATTGGAAGCCATTGTTGAGAATTTTCATAATGTAAATGATTAGATATTAGATTTTAGTTTGAATGAACTTAAACTATACGATATATGAATTAGTGACAGATTTAAATATCATTTAAACAAAGAGTAATGTTACGTTTACTATCTTATTATATTCTCTTAAAATATTTGATAACGTGTGAAACAATTATTAATGTAATTGATGTAATAAATTATAATTAATTAATTTATTACATTAATTGCACCAATCATTGTTTGACATGTTCACAAGTATTTGTAAGAGAGTATAATAAGAGAATAAATATAATATTATTCTTAAATTATAAATTAACAAATTTTAAAATTTATGAAATTAAAAGTTTGAAGTATCAATTGAAAAACACAGTTTACTCATGTGAAGATCACATCATAATATTTTTTATTTATTGAATAAGTTTAAATAGGGAGATATGAATCAGCGACTTTGATTTTAATATCATTTAAATAAATCTTTATTTTTGATCTACTTAATTTGAGTAAACTCTCCCACGTGGAGCATTGTGATTGGATCGGAAAATATCTGCTTAGCTGGAATGTATTAAATTGCGTTCAACCAGTGATTAATTAAACTTAATCTTTATCTTGTTTAGTGTTTATCTGCAATTTTAATTTATTTGCTATTTATTCTCCTATAAATAGCCGGCCCAGGGATCGCTTTTTCTCATCCCAAACCAAAACCTGTGACTTTTTTCTTCCTTGCTTTTTGGCTCCTGAGAATTTGGTAGAAAGCGCGAGAAAAAAAAAAAAAAAAACTAGAGAGAATTGAGATGGAGATTGATCTTACTCCTCGATTCGCTAAGGAGGTTTATGGCGGCAATGGTGGATCCTATCATTCCTGGTGTCCTTCTGACCTTCCCATGCTCCGTGAAGGCAATATTGGCGCCGCCAAGCTTGCGCTCCAGAAGAATGGCTTTGCTCTTCCTCGCTATTCAGATTCTTCCAAGGTCGCTTACGTTCTTCAAGGTTATAGATTACACTCTCTCTTTCTCTCTCTAACCAGTTGCAGTGACGGATGAGTTTAATTGTACAAACGTTTTTTTCTGATGGATTCGGCTTTTGATATTTGAAGGACATGGAGTAGCCGGGATTATATTGCCGGAATCAGAAGAGAAGGTCATTGCGATCGAGAAGGGCGACGCCATTGCGCTTCCTTTTGGAGTGGTGACATGGTGGTACAACAAGGAGGACACCGAGCTGGTCGTCCTTTTCTTGGGCGATACCTCAAAGGCTCACAAAGCTGGTGAATTTACCGACTTTTTCCTAGCAGGCACTAATGGAATCTTCACTGGCTTCTCGACCGAATTCGTCGGTCGAGCCTGGGATTTAGAAGAGGACGCAGTGAAGACGCTGGTGGGAAATCAATCAGGCAAAGGCATAGTTCAGCTTGAAGAAGGGTTTAAACTGCCAGAGCCAAAGGAGGGACACAGAGAGGGCATGGCTCTGAACTGCGAGAAGGCTCCTTTAGACGTCGACATCAAGGGTGGAGGGAGAGTGGTTGTTTTGAACACTAAAAACCTTCCTCTTGTGGGTGAGGTTGGGCTTGGAGCTGATCTAGTGAGACTGGACGGGAGTGCTATGTGCTCTCCTGGATTTTCCTGCGATTCTGCATTGCAGGTTACTTATATTGTTAGGGGCAGTGGTCGTGTTCAAGTTGTCGGCGTTGACGGCAAGAAGGTGTTGGAGACGACGGTGAAGGGTGGCAATTTGTTCATCGTGCCGAGATTCTTCGTCGTTTCAAAGATTGCCGACGCTGATGGATTGGAATGGTTCTCCATTATTACAACTCCCAAGTACGTCGTTGTTTCGTAATTTTTCTTCATAACTGTGATCATTAATATGCTCTGGGTGTTCTGTGGCTGACTGGTTTGATTTGGATGTTGCAGTCCAATCTTCACCCACTTGGCCGGAAGCATTGGAGTGTGGAAGGCATTATCGCCGAAGGTGATTCAGGCTGCCTTCAAAGTGGAACCAGAGCTAGAGAAACTCTTCTCCTCCAAGAGGACTGCTGACGCCATTTTCTTCCCTCCACCCAACTAAATATAAGCTTCCAATACCACCATCCTATTCTCATCTCAATAAAAGCCTTCTCTTTTTTTTTTCTTTTAGGGTTACAACAATAAAAGCTTCTGAGACCTGTTGCGAAAGTTCCTTTTTAATGGAAATATACGATCGAACAGTCTTTATTATTTTAGTCGAGTAATGATAGTTTGGTAGCATTTTTCTTTAAAACATAAGCAGAAGAAAAAGATCCATTGATCATTGATAGGAAGCTGCAGAAGCCAGGAAAGTTACGTTGCATCGCATAGAATTCGAGTCACACTCAGATATAACAAAATTAATATGTCCATTGTCAACTTATCTCAATATATTATTAATGAAATAAAAAAATGTCAAAACCAACGGCAACGCATGTGACAAGAAAAAAGATTTCGATATAAAATAAGTTTATTCAATCTTTTATGAAAATTTGAGAATAAATGTTGATGAGAACATCAATACGGATTCATTACAAGTTGTTGGCCCAATAAAGAGGGCAAAGACGAAGCGGATCAAGGAGCAAATGAACAATTTGGTTCGTGAAATCGTACTTGAAGAAGGAAATTGCGTTATGAATAGGGAACCGGAATTTGTTCTTGTAATCCAAGCTGTTTTGGGATGATGTTTATATCATTGTCACTTTACTTTTTTTAGTTACTTCTATATTGTCGTTTAAGGGTGTTTAGTGTCGTTTTTGTTAGATTGGTATTTTCGTCAATACTATTTCATGTTTTATAAATTTGGGGACAATGAGTGTAAGGGGCAGATTACGTTTTTATCAATTTGAAGAGAATTTCTCTTGGTTTCTTGAAGAAACTCTGAAGTTATCAAGATTTCTTGTGGCGTTCGAAACTCCGACTTATCAAACAAACATACATATTCGTTTGTTGCTTCCTCTTCATTCAAAGGTTCGAATCTATATAGATTTTGAGTAGAGAATTTTCTTCCTATTCGAACTTGTAGATTCTAGGTTAGCGACGATGTCAATACTTCGATTGTGGGTCATTATCACAGCGTTGGCGTGGTTCGCATCAAATGCACAACAACTCTTTTTTGCTAACCATTTTGCAACTCTAAATGTCAGTATAATAAGAGTTTATTGTGAAATTTTCATAATTTTTGGATGATATAAATAATTTTAAGAAATTATTTTGTAAAAAAGACGTAAAACATTATAAAAAATTTTAAAAGTCTTAAAAATCACAAAATTTTTTAGATTATCTTCTCATGATATGGGATGATAAAAATTTCAAACAAATCCGATATCATTTGATATGTTTTTTGAGATATTCACTCTAAATTTTTTAATTTTAACATAATATAAATTGAAAACAAGAGCCTTTCCTGAAGAACAACCCCCAATCTTAATGACATGGAAATCGACGAGCCATTCTTGGAGACTCGAGAAGTGCTAGGGGCTAATTTGTTTATAAAATCATACTTTAAGGACGACTTTATTAACCAACGTACTTTAAAGGTCAATTAGTTAATCACCTCCTATTTTGAGGTATACTTATTTGTAATTGTGTGTAACTCATCTTCTTGATATTTTATGACGTGGACCAATCAAGTGTCAAACGTTCCCATCCGCCAAAAATTACTTTAAAAGAAAGACAAAACGACATGTAGAACTAAACTTGGGCTTCAAAGAAGTGGGGAACCCATTAAGAATCGGGGACTTGAGATTTACCACCCTACTTCTCCGTCGCAGCTGTCTTCGAGCATTTTCTTCTTCTCCAGAGTAATCGATAATGGTGGTAGTTTATTGTAGTTAGCCCAGAAGATACTCTACTATACGTTCATGGAACCTGTACTCCTCCATTCCACTTCCATCCCTTTTGTATCTCCTCTGCTCACCGGCCGTAAAATTTCTTTTAGACATTCCAACAAGCACCTTCGGTGCAAGGTAACCAGCTCTAATTTGCCCCGTCGTTTTTCATCTTATTCCCTTCCGACATCGTTGATTCTGAAAAACACGAGAAACCCTTCTTTCAATACCTTAAATTGCTCATTGTCGGATACTTCCAGCTCAGAATCTCAGAACCCATTTCTTCTCCCATTCAAAACTCTCTCGCTTGATTCCGTGAAGGCTAAACTTTCACAATTGACTCCTTTTGATGTTGTCAAGTGGTCTGCGGTTTTATCAGTTGTTATTGCGGCCACTAAATGGACCGTCAATTTGTTTTTGAACCCTTTCTTCTGGATGTATTTTAGCTGGACTTGGATTTTCTGGCCTTGGATTGTTGCCATAGCGGTTGCAGCATATGGAATATACTGCTATCGGAAGCATTTGCTCGGGGAAGCTAATACATACGAGCAACTTTCCGTCTGTTACTTCCGTTTTCACCTTGGCTCACCCTTGTCCCGCCTGCTTATTTCAATGGATTCCTCGAAGGTTGGCCTTTCGTTTTCTTCTTTGTGTACCATTACTTCTTTTTCTTCAATGTCAGTATTAGAAGGAGGTTATATGGAGATTATAATGCCAGACCTCATGACCCCAAGTGGGATTTGAGCCTCCCCAAGTGGCATCGTTTATTGTTTTCTGTTGGTATAATGATTGCACATTGGCTTGCGGCATTTGAAGGTCCAGAGCTTCATCAAATTGCGGGTAGGTCGACATGGAGTAATATAGCCATTTGGGTTTTGATCTTTATAACTCTTATGATGCATTATAATTCTTCATTGTATCTGGCCAAGTATTCAGAGAAGGTGGTTGAGCCAACGGCTGTTGTACAATTCGGACCCTATCGATGGGTTCGTCATCCAATATATTCCTCTGTTATGCTTCTATTCGCCACTTACTTTATTGCACTTGGATCAAAATTCAGTCTTCTATTTGTCGTAGCGGTTTGTTTGCTGTATTATGGGCAGAAGGCAAAGCTGGAGGAGGCGTTGATGGTCGAGACCTTTGGGGCGAGGTATATAGAGTATGCAAATAAAGTTAGGTACAAGTTCATTCCTTTCATTTACTAGTTGCTTGTCAGGTATGCATTCTATCAGATATGCTATCTTGCCAAAAAAAAAAAGAAATGTTTCTTTTTTAAATCAAAACTTCATCTTAGGAAGCAATGTGGAAAGTGTTTGATTATGTATACGAACTTCTTTGATATTCGAATTCGTAACGTCAAGTTATTTTATGTTTGATTGAACATAAATGTATGATTTGCTGTTTACTCTTCTACTTATTGGTTGCTGTTAGCCTCTGGCCCAAGATTCTATTTTTAAGTTGTTTAGACTTGAATTTACCCATGTTTATCAACATCTTCTCAGGATTGGTTTAAATGGGAAAAATTACTTGTGGATATTGTCTCCATGAAATGCCATTATACTCTAATATATACACTCCATTGTCTGTTTACAGTATTTTAGCTATAGCTGTAGCGGTTTCAACCACCAACTTGATAAGTTTTTCCTAAGTACTTCCAAATTTCACCTACTTGGATGAAATGGTAGATATTATCCTCCAACTTTGCTGGAGGCTATAGTCTGTTCATAGCTGTGATTGAGTCACGTAGCTTAATCATTCACTTCGTGAGAGAGAGAGAGAGAGAGAGAGAGAGAGAGCGAGAGAGAGAGAGAGGTTGATCACTGCATTCTCTCTCTTCCACCCTTGTTTGATTTGTAGGTTGTGATGGAGCCATAGCTTGTGGAACCCTTTTGAGCATCAGACTTATGATTGGGTATTTTGATTTGGGCTATGTTCTTTCAGCCATTCTTGTTTCTCTATTTGGTGGGTTACACTCTTTGCATTATGATACTGTTAGCTGTCTAGTTGATTTCCATACGCTTGAAGAAGATGGTAGGGAGTCAACTGTGCTGTGCCACAACGTTAGAGATGGTTCATATCAATAATACTGATAAAGCTAAGATTGTCTGTTCTGTTCAAGACACTGCCCACGACGTGGACTCCCAGGCTGCTCATAGTACTGGCGGGTAAATCTAATAATACCCACAAATATTCAATCCCCATTGCTATTTATTTATATATATATATATTTAAATTTAATTTACATGAACTTGTCTTGGCTTTTTCGCCATTTTCCTGATGTGAAATATATATATATATATATATATATATATATATATATATATATATATATATATATATATATATATATATATATATATATATATATATATATATATATATATATATATATATATATATATATATATATATATATATATATATATATATATATATATATATATATATATATATATATATATATATATATATATATATATATATATATATATATATATATATATATATATATATATATATATATATATATATATATATATATATATATATATATATATATATATATATATATATATATATATATATATATATATATATATATATATATATATATATATATATATATATATATATATATATATATATATATATATATATATATATATATATATATATATATATATATATATATATATATATATATATATATATATATATATATATATATATATATATATATATATATATATATATATATATATATATATATATATATATATATATAAAAAAAATAAAAAAAAAAGACCAGAAAAGGGGGACCGGAAACAGTTGAATTTAGTTCATCTTCTTCTTCTCTTCCTTTCTGTGACCTTAATTTGTAACCCTCCTTTGGGCACAGGGAAAGGTCCGTATTGCACTCGATCTTCGTCTCCGATGACCATCCACCTGCACCAACGCGACAACTTAAAACTTTCGTCGAAACTCAATTATCGATAGTTTTTTCCATTTTATTTCTTATTTTTTTTTTACTGAGAATTCGGAAGTGTTCCAGAATTTTTGGAGCAGGTTGCCTACGCAATGAATAAAGACAAGCACATAATAAGATTAGCTCTAAATTATATAAAATAAACATCGCCGAAGAGAAAGTCAAACTAAAGAGATGTTTGACTCTGACTCGATGCATGAACTGCCACGTACGTGGATTTGATAGACTGGCACGATTCTCTCTATCCAACTACTTAAATCAACAATGTTAGTCGATAATGACACAATAATTTTCTATAAAAGGAAAAAAAATCTTATATCGCTGTATATAAGTTAGGTTTATGATTTAAGTTTAATTAAATAAAAGAAAAAAACATGGTGGTCGTCACCCTCGGGGGAGGTTGAGGACCACTTTCAGAGCCTAAGGAAGCAGGAAGGAGGACCACCAACCAAACAAAATTCTATCCATAAGAACAAAGATTTTGTCTGGTTTTATTATTAATTACAACCCACGTTTCAAGACCCTTCTTTAATTATTGATATTCTTAAGATTAGAAAGAATTTATCTAAGAGTTGACTAACAAGCCTAAGGAAGACAAGATTTTGTTAAATGGAGAGAGAGAGAGAGAGAGAGAGAGAGAGAGAGAGAGAGAGAGAACCTGTAGGAGGTGGAGAGGTGATGAGGAGGATGAGCATTTCAAGCTTAGCCAGCTCACTGCCGGGACAGGAATGTACTCCGTTTCCAAATGGCATGTATGTGTTCGGCGTTGGTGCCACCTGCACCATCGCATACAACATAAGCCAAAACCTTCTCCTAAAGTAACTCTCTATATATATCTTTATATATATCTATATATATTACATGTATATACTGGGTTAAAGGGCGGCTCACCTCGAATCTTGAAGGGTCAAATTTCTCGGGTTGTGGGAAAAAAGTTGCAGAGTGATGAATGTTTCGGAAGAGGGGAAGAACCTTCCAACCTCTGGGGATGAAGAATCCTTCAAACTCGACATCTTCTACGGCTTCTCTAAATGTAAATGAAAGTATGCTAGCCCTCCTTAGCGTTTCTTGAATCACCTGATAATATTAACATTGTTTTTTCAATTAAAAAAAAAGGGCTTTCAGCTCTAACAACCAAATTAAGAGACAGATAAACATTAAAACCCACTGTAATTCTTGTTCGAAAGAATTTAAAAGTAAGGTACAAACCCTGCTGGTCAATGGCATGTGTTTAGTATCTTCCCACGTAAGCCCACGATTAGATTCAACTAGTTTTCGTCCAATTATCTCTTCTTGTTCCCTCTGCAACAATCAAAAACTTTAATTTCACGAAGAACCCTACCTTTTTTGTTTGTTAATTCTATAAAAAGTTTACCTGTACTGCTTCGAGAAGAAGTTCATTGTCGTGCAAATACTTAAGAACCCAGGTTAAGACACTCGCAGTAGTGTCATGAGCAGCAAAGATTACTCCGATTATATTGTCTGCTATTTGAGCGTCGGTGAGGCTGCTCCGTTTTGAATCCTCAGATTCCAGCAGAACCCCAAGCAGCCCGCTACCATTTTCCTTTCTTCTCCTCCTCTTCTCGATTAATCTCCTCAACGTCTCGTTTAGAAGCTTCCTCGCCTAACAAATCATTAGAATTAAAAGATTAAATCTTTAAAATAATAGGAATGTCAAATGTCTGCCGTTCATCTTCAAACATTCCATCTTTGTGATGAAGTCAATGTAGATTATACCCTAATTGATTGGCGATAGGGAGTTCCTGGCAGATCTATAGGCATGGAATTGTAGCCCTTCTCGAGGCATTGATACAGATGTTTAATTCCATGGAGTTCGATGTCTGTCTTCTCGATGCCGAATACCGAAATCATTGCGACGTCAAAGGCATACTGCAAGTGAAATACCATTACAAGTGTATAATCAGTTAAACTTCAATTATATCGACGTGTTCGTCCATAAAATACACAGATTTCTGAACGTGAAAAGTGTTTGAACAAGTGTAAGAGAGTGGCATACCCTTTTCATCTCTTGCAACGTGTTAATGGAGGAGGAATTTTTCAAAGAGGGGAGAAGTCTGAGGACAATTTGCTCAATTTCTGAGACTGAGCCTCTAATTGCAGAAGGAGAAAAGGAAGCCTGGACTAGCTTTCTGACCCTCGAATGATATTCTCCTTCGTGAAAGAATAGCGCCTGTGGGCCTATCAATTTCTCTTTGCTCGGTGGATAAGTTGGTTTAAACAGATGAGCTTTAGAAACTAGAACCATTTTAGCTGCTTCAGGGCTGGAGATCATCACACAAGGACAACCCAATATATGGGTTTTGAATATATCGCCATACCTGCAAAATAAAAAATGGAGCTACAAAAGTTAGAGTGTTTCTCATCAAAAGGCCAGTGTCTGTCTGAACTAAAGTGTCTTCGACTACCTCCTCTGTCGGTCGGAGAAGAAAGAGTTGGGGTTTTCAGAATAGAGCTTAAGTGTCTCTCCGATGTAAGGCCATCCCATTGAACCCGGGGGGAGGCTTTTCTGCGGATGACGCCACCGTTGAAGGAGGCGGAGGAGGAGAAACAAGAGAGAGAACAGAATTGGGAGGAAACCTAGAGAGAGAAAGTGGGGAGGAAGAAGAGTAGAATCAAGACTAAGAAGCTGCATGGTGGGTGAAAATGGCGCCTTCATGATATAAGTTTCAAGTGAAGGTGGTATGGTCGAGGGTCCTTTTATAGAGGGTCAGGGACAGACGTCACTCGTTCTAGAACAGCACTTAGCTTTCCGCTTTAATTTTAATTTTAATTTTCAAATACCCACATGATGTATACATATGGCATCCGTACGACATGATTCTCTCTTTTAATTTTGTCACATTAATGTAAATTTGAAACTTATTATAAAAATAAGGGTAAAAACTATTTTAACCTAAACTATGAATTTTTTTTTAAAACACCCTTAAACTAAGAACTCTAACAAATCTAATATTCAACTATCATAAACATAATAATTTAATTCCTAGCGACCCCCCAATTGTCCCAGTTCTGCATTTTTTTTGCCTAGAACGGGGGGTCAATCTAAAACGAACACCCCCCGTTCTGTCGGGGGGTCGTTGTCGGGGGTGGAGACCTCCTGTTCCACATGCAGTGCAAGTAGAACTGGAACGGGGGGCGAGCCGGCCCCTCGTTCTCAAGAGCATTTTATAATAGGAGGTTGACTCCAGAAAACGAGTCCTGTTCTCAATTATTGAACTGGAAAACAGGGGGCCGATCTCAATTATTGTCCAATAATTGGATTAGAACGGGGGGTCGATCATCGAGAAAGGGGGGCCGATCTCCAAAATTATATAAGGAGACAGCCCTCCATTCTCACCTCCAACTCGCGAAAACTCAAAAACTTCTCGACTATTTTCTTGCTCCGGCGAATTTTCTCTGTATTAGCGACGTTGATGGATTTTGATTCAAGTAGATTAGTTGATTTAGACGAAACAACAACTTGTGATGCCAATACGGATTGGTATTCGTACTCTACGCCTACATATGGTGATCTTCGAGTATTCGATCACTTAGAAGGTAATGAAGAAATAGAGGTGCATTCGATCTCCAAAACTCTAGACGATGAGCTTCGAACACTGGTCGACTCAGAGGATGATGAGGTGGAAAGCATATTGGTAAGAGAATAAATTTCAATGAAATTTTATTTGGATAAAAAATATAGTTCTTTAAAGGAAATTAGAGAAGAAATAGTCGAATATGCCTTGACAAATGGTTATGGAATCAAATTCACCAAAAGTGACTCTCGGCGACTGACAACCATGTGTGAAGACGGTTGTGAGTAGCGAATGCATGGTTTGAAGATGAAAAATGAGCTTACGTTTCAAATAAAGAGTTTGACTGATTCTCACAGCTGTTCAAGGAAAATTAAGAATCGACACGTTACAGCAAAATGAGTTGCAAATCATTATTTGGATAGGTTCAAAAGTCAACCTACGTCGGAAATCTCTTCCATTATCGAGACAGCGATAAAGGATTTGAATGTCAACATTACACCCAGTCTTGCCAGAAGAGCAAGAAGCGAAACTTGAAAATTTAATGAAGGTCTTGGCCACAAACAATACAAGCTACTGCGGTCGTACGCAGCAGAAATACATAGATCAAATCCAAGTAGCTCATTGTTCTTAGACACTTACTTGGTGGGCTATGGCGATAATGAGTCATGCATATTCCAAAGAATGTATATGTGTATGGTTACTTACAAGGCATATTTGCTATAGTATGGTAGACGTATTATCTGTTTGGATAGTTGTCATTTAAAGGGCTCGTATCCTGACCAATTACTCACAACCGTCAGTATTGATGGCAACGATGGAATATATCTCGTTGCTGTTGTCAATGTCGAATTAGAGTGTAGGGACTCATGAACATGGTTTTTGCGAGTATTGAAGCAAGAGCTAGACAATGAAGATGGACGCGGATAGTCAATTGTTTCGAATCGACAAAAAGTATAATGCATTTCCAATTGTTATTTCAAATATTGAGGCGTTGTGGTAGTTATATTGTTTTATGTTTACTCTATTTTTCTTTTAAATATCAAGGGTTGTTACATGCTATGCAGGATGAATTACCGTTAGCCGAACACTGCTACTGCCTCCGACATATGTATGCAAATTTCAAAAATCAATTTCGGGGCAGAGTATACAAAGATGCAATGTGGAATGCGGTCAGGGCACCCACAAGTTATCATTTGGAGATAAAAATGATGAAATTATATCTCTCTTCGACACATAAAACCTAGATATTGGAGTAGTCATGCATTTTCTTTGATTCCCAAGTGCGAAATGAGACTGAATAATTTATACGAGTCATTCAATGCAACTGTATTGCCTGTAAGGGATAAACTGATATTGACCATGTTCGAGATGATCCAAAAGTGTTTGATAACTTGGATAGTGAAAAAATATGAGAAGTTGGTCTCGTCAACGAACGTCTTGTGTCCGCAGATAAGAAAGGAGTTTGGGAAGCTAGAACGTGCAGCTCGAAATTGGAGACATATTTTTGCGGGAGCTGCACGATTTGAGATGAGTAATAACAACGAACAATATTTGTCGACATGAATACATGTGTGTGCAACTGTTACAGGTGGGAGCTTACTGGAATCTCGTGTGTCCATTTCATTCTCTGCATGCATTTCTTAAGACAAGCACCAGATAATTATGTGCATCAATAATATCACCGAGAAACTTATCTGCAAATGTACTCACAATTTCTTCATCCCGTTAGCGGCCACCAAATGTGGACGCCCGTAGAAAATGAGAACGAAATTGTTTCATCCAGAAGAAAGCGCCAACTTGGTAGACCGAAGAAGACAAGAGTGCGAGATATCGATGAGCCGTTAAGTTCGATAGTTAGTCGGAAAAACTCCACTTTAGGCGCTGCTTCCCAAGACATATTTATGGGTTTTCACACATTTGACGAGACGCAGATACATTTCAACACATTTCGCTCATAAACACGTTGTTATTCTTTTTTAATATAGTTTTCATTATGTGCAGAAATCTTCGACACGCGGCCGCGGAAGAAATGAATGACTAATGCGTAATTTATGTATTTATTGTAATGTGTAATTTTGAATTTATTATAATCTGTAATTTCGTGATTTTATAATACATGTACGATTTATTGTAATTATTTTAATTACAATAATTCGTACAAGTGTTAGAAACTCACAAAACTTTCTTGATTATCTTCCTATTATGAGATGAATATGTGGTAAAAATTTCAAGTAAATTCAATATCGTTTGGTGATTTTTTAAAATTAATTTATAAAGTGAAGAGTGAATGGGGGGTCCCAACCCTGGAACAGAGGGAAAAAAATACCAAACGATATTTAATTTACTTAAAATTTTTAACACATGTTCACCACGTCATGGGAAGATAATATGTAAATTTTTATGATTTTCTAATACTTGTATGATTTATTATAATTGTTGTACGTCTGTTATAAAATAATTAATTAAAATTATAATAAATCGTATAAGTGTTAGAAAATAACGAAACTTTTCAGATTATCTTATATAAACTACAATCGGGTGGGTCATCGTTGTTAGAGGCCTCCATCTAACGTGTGAATCTGTCATTCACCTGTATGTTGGATAAGTTGACTTCATTGACTTTTGCTGACGAGGAAATCCATCATCTGCTCTATCTTGTCCCACCACTGCTCTATCCTTTGCCACATACTAGCCTTCTGATGGGACAATGGCATCATGGTGGTGTCCTCCATAGAAGCATTCCGAGATGTGGAGGCCCCCGGATCTTCCTTGCACATCCAAGTCCTGTCGACTTCGACTAGGCTTATTCAAGTTAGATGAAGCCTGTCAAATAAATCAACGGATCTCTATGCTCTCCTCTGCTCTCCACTGGGTAGCTGAATTCCAGATCGCTCAACCACCTTTGAATCAAGGTGCCGTATGGCAAGTTCTTGTTGCATGTCTGACCGATCTCATGCATGTGACCTAAGATCAGGTAGCCAAGGTCGAACATCCTTCTGCTGTATAGCTTCTGCATCACATAGAGATCCATGCGGCTCACCAGATCTCTATGTCCATCCCGAGGTAGAATGATGTGGGTGACGAGGTTGTGAATAACTCGATATTTGATGTTCAAGTCCTTCGATCTCGACTTCACGAACCTTGCAATGTCAGAATCACGGTGAATTTGCCTCAGGAAGTCTAGACCCTCTGCCGATATGAAGAAGTTATAGTCTCGGAAAGCGTGATAGTATCTCACGTATCAAAAATTTATTTTCTAAAAGTGGGGGCTGATCTCTTATATACTATCGGAGATCGACCTCCCATTGGGGGGTGAAGACTCTCCCATTTTCAGCCCTTATTTTGAGAACGAGGGGCTGGTCTGGACGAATGGCCTCTCGCTGTTCCACTAGGAGGAAGAAGAGGAGGAGGAGGAGAGGGGCGGTTGGGGGTTTTACGATTTAAGGAGACGACCTCCTTCCAGTTCTACGTTCGCGGGGGGTGCCTTCACCCCCCACAACAACCCCCGACAAAACGAGGAGTCGTTTGTTTTAGATCAGCCTCAGTTTTAGGCAAAAAATGCAAAATAGGAGGTGATCGGGGGCACCAGGGGTTAAATTGTTAAGTTTATAATAGTTAAATGTTTGATTTGTTAGAGTTGTTATTTTAAGGGTGTTTAAAAAAAAAAATCATAGTTTTGGCCTAAAAGTAATTTTTACGCTAAAAATAATTAAAGCAATTAAATCTGAAAATGGAGAAAATTCGTAGGACTCTAACATTACACGTGTTTAAATCCTGTCGGTTTGCACGTGCGACTTCCCATCTCCTCTCTCCCTCGATGGTCACATTGATCCATGAACGACGCAATGTGGAAGACACGCGATGCTGAGTCAGGAGTGGTTCAAAGTTGAAATATTGAGGTTTCATCGACGTCATAGCTGCCCCCGTCAACCCATTTTAACCACACACTTGTACACTCCACAACGCGCACCTCAACACGCGCTACCTTCCGGCTTCACCTTTTGAAATTTCCCGACATACTCGATTTTCGCCGCAAGAAAATTCCAAGACGTCCTCGCATAAAAAAAAAAGGAAACTCACGTGGACGGTCCAGATCGAAGCACAACGACCGGGAAATGGTCTTTGATTTCTTTGTCTACGTGTAAGGAACCGGTTGGAAGATTCGGGTCGTAATCATCGTGATGACGTGGGTCACTATTGCTCCCGAAGAAAACTCTCCCATCTAAATAAAGTGATTACTTTACTTAGATTAAAAAAGTTTAATTGTATTAAGAAGCAAAAGGAACGTGACATAATCTCAAAATTGTTGCTTTAAAATGGACACATGTGATGTCAAGTTGGGGGGAATGTCACGTTTGTGTCTTCCCAAAATCTAACCTCAATTAACCAAAAATATTATCTTAATTAATTAATATTCAAAGTTAAATTGAAATTAAACAGGTGGAGATTTGAAATGTATTTTATGTGGATCAACACAAATATCTTCTTCCTTCCCTACTTTTCAATATTGATTTTTGACTTGCGTGTTCGACAAGCCCACAGAAAAAATTAGATCAATAAAAGTAAGAACAACTAAGAGACAAGAAAGTCAAGTTAAATATTAATATTTATTTATTTTCACGGGGTAGGCATTTTGAATATTAAGCTGCCAAAAATGTCAATAATAATGACTTAAATTAATGAGTTGGCAATGTAAATAGTGAAAGACAATAATTCTTTACACTTGAGACTAGACCTAATATTCCTCTTCTATGTTTATGTTACTCATAAATCTTGATTAGCATTCAATGTCAACTAAGCATGATTACATTAATTAGAATAAGCTAACATGGTATTCTTGGCTATATCTTTGTAACGCCCCAAGTTTTACAAACCCGGTTCGTTACTCATAACCCGAACCTAATTAAGAAATTTTGGACCAATTTAAAACTTCGCTCGAAAATCAAAATTTGATATTTTTCTAAAACCTCAAGACGTTAAAACTTGCAGCGGAAATTCTTTTGAGCGGAATAGAGTTAAGCAAAGCTATAAAACAATGTTTAAAAAAAACAAATCTGTTAAAATATTAAGAAAGTAACTCGGCCAGAAGAGATGAAGACTTAAGCGTGAAATATTCAAAATTCTTAAAAGTCAAACACATCATCCGCTGAGCAAAGTCAACGAAAAGGGCAAAAACAAAACCAAAGGTTTCCACCGATGACGTCAGCCGGATGAATCATTCATCCAACTTCTGCCGACTGCAAGACGACAAGTTTTGCTACTCGCGTCTACCGATGACGTCAGCCGGATGATTCGTTCATCCAGCCTCTGCCAACTACAAGACGACAAAACTTTTACTCACGTCTTCCGATAGAACAAGCTTCATATACCGATCACAAAACGACCAAAGGCCCTTACTCACCTCTTCCGATAGAACAGACTACGTATACCGATCACAAAACGACAAACTTCTACTACATCATCCGATATGTTTAATACCCGACATCCACCGATCGCTAAACGACAAAAGACTTTTACCTTCATCATCCGATGGATAAAATACTCGACATCATCCGGTTACAAAACGACACAAGACTTTTACCTCCATCATCTGATGGATAAAATACTCGACATCATCCGGTTACAAAACGACAAATTTTCTACTTATATCTTCCGATGGCTTCCACTGAAGACATCTTCCGATAGACAACAGAACAACACCTCTACATCTGCCGATAGACATCATCTACCGATAGATCAAAAATACTCAACGAAAACAGCGTAGCAACAATTTCACTCTAACAAAAAAACTCCTACTACTAGTAGAACATGAACATTTTACTAAAAACCATTCAAAACTATTTAAATCAGTGTATTACTCCGAAATATGGTAAATCCACTATTAAACTGACAGAGTATCATTAACAGAAAAGTCTCAAGATGTATTCCAAAAAAACATTAAAAATACGACTGTCATAAAAACTTAACGTACTTAAATTGAAACATTGTCAACTAAACTTTCACAACTACTGACATCAGTTAAACCGCCTCGTCAGCTGCCAGTTCGATGCATGAATGCACCCCTCCAACCTGCCTAGCTCTCAACAAACTCAGGAAACACACCTGCTGTCTTTTCTTCACCTACATCACAAAACTCATCTATTAGCCTAATGCTAAATAAGTGAAGCAATCATGAAATGAAATGCTAAAATGTAAATCTTAATCATGCAGTTGCTACTTTCTCAGCTCAGTTGCATTCACATTCATCGTAATCTGATCTCAATATTCCATTGGGAGTGAGATCAACTCTCCCAAAGTCATAAATCCTCTACATCAATTAAGGTGCGGATTAATTCCCTTAACAGCTATAATGATCCTCAGGTTCCCTTGGGAGTGGGATCAACTCTCCCAATGTTATAAATTCACTTCATCAATTAAGGGGTGGATTAATTCCCTTAACAGCTATAATGATCCCTAGGTTCCCTTGGGAGTGGGATCAACTCTCCCAATGTTATAAATCCACTTCATCAATTAAGGGGTGGATTAATTCCCTTAACAGCTATAATGATACGTTCTGTTCATGCCTCACCATACATTCCATGTAAATTCATTTTCGTATTCTTTCAAAACATGATGCATGACCAAACTGAAAACATTCAACATGCAGAAAATCTACTGTTTTGTGATGTAGGCCCGAGGGCACAAACACACTTCACTTACCTGACTCTCCTGGAAATGCTTGGTGTTGCAAACTACTTTGGGAGCTTACTCAACCTAAAACCATGGACAGATTATCGATTAGATTTTACTAAACCTCATTCTACACTATCCATAAGCCTAAGGAAACTAGTTTAGGAGCTTAGTTCGTTATACATCTCCGATTACCATTAAACCCGAACTAGTTCGCTCACAGCATTCTCGAAACTCACATTTATCCACTCCCCAAATCATCGATAGTTACCAATGCAGCAAGGAATCGAAATAGAACTCACCTAGTTTGGAGAAAAATCGGATGGAAGAATCGCCTTGAGACCTCTGCTGCTTGAGCTGAATACCGAGAGGGGAGAGTAGGGAAAGAGTGGCGGCTACAGTGTATTAAATCCAAAATCTCTTTCCTTAAATACGTTATCCACTTTTTAAACTTCCAATTACTCTAATGCCCTTGTCTAGTCATCTATTAACCCTACTTTTATTGTTGCCAAAAAGTGTGCCATTAATTTAAAAAAAGAATATAGAATTGGTTTGATAGAACCAGGTGTTACAATCTTATTTACGAAATCAAGTGAGTAAATGAGTCATATATTAAATTACGAAGATTACTAGTATTTTTTGTCAACAACTTTAAGTTCTTGATTTATGAAAAAAATTCTTGATTGATTCTCCAACTTGATGATAGAAAAAAAGTTTGATCAAAATCTAGTAAGTTCGGCTCGCTAGTTCTTTGTCAAATAATGGTCATAGTTATCAAATGATTGAACAAAATGAAAGTATTTATTTATGATATTTAGATTCTCTTATGGTCACATTGATACATCTCTCTTTTTTCTTTTTCTCGCCTTTCGATTCTCCATACAAAGCTCTCCTTTTCATTTTTTGATTTTCGATACACATTGGATGATTTCATAGTTAGGGTTTTGACATTCTTACATATTAATCGTACATGAGGCCTTATAATTTTGTGTGATTGGCGATGATAGAAAATATTACAACTTAGCTTGAGTAGCTAATTTCTTAATTGATGTTGTTTTAATATGATGTTATGAATATTATTGAACTTATAGGCCATGACTTGAAGGGCTTGTTTTGAATGGCTAAAGTTTTGCTTTATAAAGGTATTCTTTAATCAATTGACCTATTTTTGTATTTGGTAGAACAAGTTACCAGAGGAGGGAGGAGAGATTTAGAAGTCGAGTCAATTCACGACATGTTAGCATAACCATGATTTAGTAACCGTGGTAAATATGATATAATTGGAGTGTAAGGTTTGTGTCATAATATCGATCAAATTAATTTAAAATTATTCTCTCTCTCTCTCCCTCTCTCCCTCTCTCCCTCTCTCCTTCCTTGTTACCATTCATCATCGTCTCCAAACATTTGTTGCTCTTCTTCTTCTCAACGCACATCATCCTTTACTCATCGTGGTATCAGAGCTTGGAACATGTGGGTTATGGCATTTTCCAGCTCAACTATTCCCCCCCTCCTCTTTGACTCCCCTAACTGTTTCTCTTCCTCCTTTCCCTTCCATGAACCCAACCCTCATTATCAAACTTGATAACTCAAACTATCTTGTATGGAAAGCCCAACTTCTGAACATTGTTATACAAAATGGAATCGACCACATTCTTGACGATTCTTGCCCATCGCCTCCTCAATACATGGACTCTCTCTCTTCAACCCAACCTTGATATCACAATATGAGAACGTTATAACTGGCTCATCATAAGTTGAATTTTCTCCTCACTCTCTGAAAACCTTCTTTCGCAAATTGTATGTTTTAAATCCTCCTCTTTAACAAGAATCATCGATCTTTGTAGCCAACTCTACTCTCTGACTAAGGATGGAGTTTCTGCAAGCACCTATATACAGAAAATCTCGTCTTTGTGCAACACTCTGTCGGCAATTAGAGAACTAGTTGTAGGATCGAGATTTGTCTAAGAGGGGGGTGAATTAGACTTTTTAATACTTAATTTAATAATCTATAAAAAATTTCTCTCTTGATTTGATTAAATACTAACAGCAAACAAACAAATAAAGTATAGAGTGAGAGAGAAATTAACACAAGAGTTTTAACGTGGTTCGGCTCAACCCAGCCTACGTCCACGCTTCAAGGTTCACCCCTTGAAGATCCTTAACCTTCTCTTCGAGAAAAACCAGATCGGAATTTCGGGCTCCGATCAACTGCCTTTACAACTCTGGATTGAACTTCACGGGCGTCAATCCACTGCCTTAACAAGAATGTTGAGTTTGTAAAATATTAAGCTCACACTACAATCTCACAAGATGAATCTCAAGTTAGGATTGAGAGATGTAGAGAAAAAAATACAGAGAGTTAAACTTTCGCAGCTAGGGCTCAGAATTCAAATTGGCAAAAGTTAGTCCTTCGTGCTCTGAGCTCGGCTTAAGTACTCTGTATATCCTTGCTTCATAGAATTGAATGCTTCTTACTCCAGATAGAAAAATGTTACCGTTGGGAAGCATCCGTACTGAAGCAACTATCCGTTGCATCTGAAAGTTTTGTTCGTCGTCGCCATTAATGTTCTGGAATTTAAAGCTTGAAAACGACATCACTGTAGCTTCGCGGCTAACTTTAAATTCTGGCGGAAGATTACCGGAAGATGTAGCTTCAAAACACTTGACACGTCATCGGAATGAGTAAGCTTCAAAACGTCATCGGCATATGTGTCTAGAAGCATCATCGGCAGTTGCAGCTTATAAATAAATGCCACGTCATCGGTGGAAGCGACTTGAAATGCCATCGGCATATGAAGTGTAAAGCGCCATCGGTTTTTGAAGTGTAAAACACCATCGGAATTTGCATCTTGACACGTCATCGGAACAAGTAGCTTCAAACGCCATCGGTATTTGGAAGTGTAAAACACCATCGGAATTTGCATCTTGACACGTCATCGGAACAAGTAGCTTCAAACGCCATCGGTATTTGGAACTTCTCTTCTCTGTCGTGTAGCGATCGGCATAAGAACAGCTTGACATGTCATCGGCAGATGAAACATATAAGCGCTGAGCACATCATCGGCAGATGCAAACTCTAAACGACTTCTCCTTCTGTCGTTTAGCAATCGGCAGAAGCCTTCTGTTCTTTGTCGTGTAGCTATCAGTATATCCAAGCCTGTATTACTATTTAGCTCTGTATACTCAAACCGATTTATTAGACAACTAAAATACCCTTTTTCAGGGTATTGTCAAACAAACTTGTATTGATAATTCTTATTTAAATACGCATAATCAAATTGTATACTTAATATACAAATGCATAATCAAAAACAAATTATGGCTTAAGCACTCTATAAGTCAACACTAGTCTCCTACCACGACCAAGTATTATACTTTCTCGGGGGATTAGGTAGTGACTACAATGTTTTTGTCACCTCCATCACCAATAGGGCAGATCAACCTCCACTTGAGGAACTATACAGTCTTCTTCAAAGTTATGACTTATGTCTAGAGAAGCAGAATTCGATCCCTCCAGTATTAAGCTCTCTTCAAATCAATACTGTTGTCCAACGTCCTTCTCGCACAGGATGGACTCCTCGGTTGTTGTACAATGTCCAGAACAGACCTAATACTCACACTGCTCCCCTTCAATTTGGTTTTGTGCCAGTGCCTTCTTCGAACTATTGACGCCCACTTCCCCCAAGCCACTTCAAATCGAGGTGTCAAATTTGCAACAAGGTGGGTCATTTGGCCATCATCTGCTATCACAAACACGATGCTTCCTACAGACTCTCATCTCCAGCAAACTATAACATTACTCCCCCTCCTCCGTTCACCCTTTCCCTTCCCAAGCACACTCTATTGGCCTTTTGCCTCTCCTAAACCCGAATACTCCAAACTCTTCCGCACCATGGCTCCTAGACTTTAGTGCAACCCACCACTTCACACCACACTCCTCTATGCTCCAACAGCCAACCCTTTATACTGATTCTCATCATGTTGTGACAACCGATGGTAAGTCCTCCAAAATTACTCAATTTGGTTCTGCTAGTATATCGACGACATGTCGTCCTCTTAAATTAAACATTGTCTTTCATACACCACAAATTGCTCATAACTTGCTTAAAGTTAATTAACTATGTCGTGAGAATTCTGTCTATGTTGAATTTCACTCAAATTATTTTTTTATTAAGGACCAGTTCTCCCACAAAGTACTCCTCTGGGGCTCCCTCACTAAAGGATTGTACAAGACCCCCTCGACATCTCAAATTCTGTCTCTCTCGGCTCAAACTAGTCCTCCATCCAACTTGTGGCATTTACGACTAGGTCATCCTTCCCCTGCTATTTTACAGTATGTTTTAAATTCGTGTCACGTTCCTTGTATTAAGAACACTGTTTCAAAGTTATGCACTCCTTGTCAAATGAGTAAAACTTATCGTTTACCATTTCAACTTTCTACTTCTCATGCTAGTTTTCCATTTGACATTATTTATACTGATGTTTAGGGCTTATTTCCTGTAAAGTTTACAACTGGTGCACGATATTTTGTCTTGTTTGTTGATGATTGCACTAGATTTACATGGTTTTTCTGTTTGAAATTAAAAAGTGAAGTCCATAATATTTTCATACAATTTCATAAATTTGTTTACACTCACTTTGGTCTTAACATTAAAGTCATTCAAACCGACTGGGGTGGAGAATTTAAATCTCTCTCAAATGTCTTTAAGTCTCTTGGTTTACGCCATCGTGTTTCCTGTTCTTATACTCCCAATCAAAATGGACATATAGAATGCAAAAATTACCATGTTGTTGAAACTGACCTCGCTTTACTTTTTCATTTTTCAGTTCCTCAACATTTTTTGCCCTATATTTTTGCTACGGCTACCACATTAATCAATTTGTTACCTACACCTCTCCTGAGCCATAAGTTTTCTTTTGAATGTTTGTTCCACTCATTTTCAGCATATTCCTCGTTGCGTGCTTTTGGCTATCTATGTTTTCCGCTTCTTCATCCTTTCAATCATCACAAACTTCAAACTCGTTTTTTACCTTGTGTCTTTTTGGGCTACAGTATTCATCATAAGAGTTATATCTGCTAAAATCATCACTCAAATAAAACATATATTTCTCGTCATGTCACATTTGATGAATCTTCTTTTCCTTTTACTTCCTCTACTCAGTCTAATTCACAACAATCTTCCTTTTTCATTCCAATTATCCCTCTTCCTTTTCCACAAATTCCTATTTACAATATTCATCAATCTGAATCCTCTTCCTCCACACCTTCTATCCCTTCTTCTTAGTCTTCTCTGTAACGACCCTAATACTGTACCCGTATTTTCCGTAATATATATATATATATATATATATATATATATATATATATATATATATATTTTCCAATATCTTTAATTAAACTCTAGGCGGAACTAAACCGAAATCGAAATCGGAATCGAAATCGGAATTAAAATCGGAACTCAAAATCATTTAAAACCATTTAATAAAAACTTAAAACTTTAATAAAAATTATTAAAACTTATTCAGAAAGTTGGGAGGGCAAAATGGTCCGCCTGGACAAAATGAGGGCGGCGATCGATCTCTGCAACTGCAGAGATCGATCGCTGTATTAAGCCAGCGATCGATCTCTGCAGCTGCAGAGATCGATCGCTGCAGCCGCTTCATGCAAGCAGCAGAGATCGATCTCTGCTGCAGCAGAGATCGATCGCTGCTTGCAAGGGCGGCGATCGATCTCTGCTCTGCAGCAGAGATCGATCGCTGCCTACAAATGCAGCGATCTCTACTTCACTTCAACACTACTTCTTCAACACTTCATCAATTTCACCTCTCTGGAACGTGATTCCAGAGAGCAACTTCACCACTTCTATAACCCTAAACACTTCAACATTTATCCGATTTTTATGAACCTAACTCAATCAAAATATATTCTAAATTCCGCCAATTCACAGCGGACTTTGCGAAATCCAACTGCGTGGATATATCTAAAACTCGGACTAATCCGTAACAACCTAAAACATTTCAAAACATTTTCATAACGTTTAAATACAGTTAAATCAAAACATATCTATATAACGTTAAATACAATTAAACCCAAACAGTTCCAGAATTTCAAAACGATAAACATCCTATACATATTCTATCAATTATCCCCAAAATACCCCCAAAAAGACCCTCATAATCTATACATACTCCCCACGGGTCGGTGAAGCCTCGACTGCGCCAGCACACCACCGCAGCCACCCTCGATCAACTGGACTCATGCCTCAGGTGGAGGGACATCGTCCTCACCTGGTACCTCGATGTCTAAGTCACCTACACCATACATAACACACTATGAGATAAAAATCTCAGTAAGCTCTAGTAAATGCAACTACATGCTATGCTATGCGTGTGAGTTCAGAAATCATGCAGCATTTTCTTTACTTATTCATTAGGGATCACCGAGATCTAATCCTCCTAACTAGAGAGAGCACATCCAGCGGGCGGACTACTCTTTCCAGTTAGAAGAGGGGGGTACACGCTTACAACACGTACAGCCGTGCCTGAGCCCCACCTCGCATAACCATCGTATGAGTGCATAATAAATGTGGTACTGTGACCAGCCCGTAGTCGGCCTCCACAGTAGGTCCCGCCCCTCTCCAGGCCACATTGTGAGTACATAATAGATGTGGTACTGTGACCAGCCCGTAATCGGCCTCCACAGTAGGTCCTGCCCCTCTCCAGGCCACATCGCCAAGTTAAAAACATCGTGCGGAAATTCATTTTCATGCTTTTCTTTTAAAACACGTGATGCATGAACAGTTCATAACATAATTTAAATACTCAGCATACGTACCATCAAGACTGTAAAAGGAAACCTAACCTACGAAACAATTAAACCTAACTACCCAACCGAAGCAATATAAACTAGCGCGTCATCAAAATCCTCGAAACGACTTCGATGTAAGGTGTAGGCCTATCGGCCGGAAAGGTATCACGAGAACTTACCTCGTGTCCAAAGCAGCTTAAACTCCGTCCACGAGCACTGTTTACCTAAGAAATTCACAATGATTGACGTTAAAACGAGTTTAAGTCAATAAACGTCCAAATTGTCAAAACCTTAACTAAGAGATTTCTTAAAGCTCTAATTCGATTCGTTGCACTAGATTATCGAGAAATTTACACTCGGCACCTAATTCCTCAATTTACGAGTTTATCCTAAAATCTCGAAATTTCGTAAATTCTAACATTTTTCCTAAATCGATTAGATTCGTCCAAATACGCCCAATACGTTCAATATATACTAAATCATCGACGACCTATCGATTACGAGCTCTAAATCTCAGTTTTTATCGAAAACCTAATCGAACCTAAACGTTTAGAAATCAATGAAACTCGGAATTTAACGCTCTAAAACTATAGAGACTTACCGAGAACGTCGATTGGAGGAAGAAACGTGAAGAAGACGGAACGAACGGGAGGAAAATCGGAGTCCGGAATCGAAGAGGCGTCGCGCGGCAGAGAGGATTTGCGAGAGAAAGAGAGAAAATAGGGAGGAAATGCATTCTGTCGAAGGAAGGAGGAAATACTTAGTTTTTATTATAAATTTTGGTTTGCAAATTACCATTTTACCCTTCTTACTTAATTCTATTTGTTTCGTCTTTCGTTTCGTTAATCGTCCAACGATTTGACTTCTCCAAATTTTCATATTTTGCCAATAAGTCCAACTTATTATTTGAGATTTAACAAAACTATCCGTTCTCAATTTGGACTTCGTTTGCTATTTTTACTAAAACGTCATTTACTTTACGATAGTGGTAATTACTCGGAATATAGTGTTACTATCCCGAAAATTCCCAAACTTTCCTTAAAATTCCAATTAGCCATTTGGATCGTAATGACGCTTTCTTTTCGTAAATCCGACCTGATTTGACATATTTACAAAAAATGCCATTATATAATAAAATATGAATATAATATAATATATCCAAAAATCCGTACAAGCCGGATATTACATTCTACCCTCCTTATTCAGAATTTTGTCCACAAAATTAAATCATACAAACAAATCAGGATACTTAACCATCATATTCTGCTGTCGTTCCCACGTCGCTTCTTCCACCTCATGATTCCGCCATAGAACTTTAACTAGCGGAATTTCCTTGTTGCGTAAAACCTTGATGGAATACTCCAAAATACGTACCGGCCTCACCTCATAGCTCAAGGTAGGCTGTACCTCGATCTCTGTAGCCTCCACGATATGCGACGGATCGGGCAAGCATTTCAGAAGCATAGACACATGAAATACGTCGTGGATACCCTCCATAGAAGCTGGAAGCTGCAGTCTATACGCCAGCTTCCCGACCCTCTTCAGAATAGGAAAGGGCCCCACATAACGAGGGTTTAGCTTACCCCTCCTTCCAAATCTCGCAATGCCCTTGAACGGAGAAACTTTGAGGTACACCTCATCACCTTCCTCGAACTCTAGCTCTCTCCGTCTAGTGTCAGCATAGCTCTTCTGTCTGCTCTGAGCTACCTCAATGCGCTGTCGGATAATGGCAATCTTCTCTGCCGTCTACTGTAGAATCTCAGGACCTACGATGCTGGCCTCGCCAACCTCGTCCCAATATAACGGAGACCTACATTTCCGACCATACAAAGCCTCATACGGTGCCATGCCAATGGTAGCCTGGAAGCTGTTGTTGTACGAGAACTCCACTAGAGGTAAATATCGGCTCCACGAGCCCTGAAACTCCAGCACACACGCTCTGAGCATATCCTCAAGAATCTGGTTCGTCCTCTCTGTCTGACCGTCAGTCTGAGGGTGGAACGCTGTGCTGAAATTAAGCTGAGTCCCCATAGCTCTGTGTAAACTCTTCCAGAACTTTGACGTGAATCTCGGATCTCTGTCGGAGACAATAGAAACTGGCACGCCGTGAAGTCTGACAATCTCCTGTACATAGAGCTCTGCGAGCTGATCCATAGACGATGTCATCCTCATAGATAAGAAGTGGGCCGACTTTGTCAATCGGTCCACAATAACCCAAATGCCGTCATGGCCTCTCGTAGTCCTCGGGAGCCCCACAATAAAATCCATAGATATCTGCTCCCACTTCCACTCCGGAATCGGCAGTGGTAATAATGTTCCGGCCGGTCTCTGATGTTCGGCCTTAACCTGCTGACATACTAAGCAAGTCTCAACGTACCTGGCAACCTCTCTTTTCATGCCCGGCCACCAGAAGTGCTGTTTCAAATCCCGGTACATCTTAGTACTTCCCGGGTGTACAGAATATGCAGAAGAATGTGCCTCAGTCAAAATCTCCTGCTTCAAACCCTCGTCGTTAGGCACGTACCACCTGTGCCTAAATCTCAGAATGCCATCCTCTGATAAATGAAAATCCGACGAGTCTCCCAAGGTCATACTAGATCGAAGCTCCATACACTCTGAATCGCTCTGCTGAGCCTCACGTATACGATCCAGAATAGTCGGTCTGATAGAAATATTGGCTAGCATACTGGATAACTCAGCCACAATCTCCACGTCGAACCTCTAAATCTCAGATCGCAGCGTAACTGACATAGCTGCAAGTGAAGGCTGAATCGCAGAAGGCACTCTACTCAAGGCATCAGCAACCTTGTTCGCCTTTCCCGAATGGTACTTGATATCAAAATCGTAATCCTTGACAAACTCAAGCCATCGCCTCTGTCGCATATTCAGCTCCTTCTGCGTAAACAAGTATTTCAAGCTCTTGTGGTCGGAGAATATCTCGCACTGCTGCCCATATAAGTAATGTCTCCATATCTTCAGTGCGAAGACCACAGCTGCTAACTCGAGGTCATGCGTAGGGTAGTTCTGCTCGTACGGCTTCAACTGCCGAGAAGCATAAGAAATAACTCTCCCCTCTTGCATCAGTACACAACCGAGTCCCACTCCAGATGCATCACAATAAACACTGAATCTGACACCTTCAGCTGGTAGTGCCAGTACTGGAGCAGTGGTCAATCTCTGCTTCAACTCCATAAAACTATCATCACAAGGAGCCGACCATACAAACTTCTCGTGCTTCCGAGTCAATCGTGTGAGGGGAAGTGCGATCTTCGAGAATCCCTCTATAAACTTCCGATAATAACCGGCCAATCCGAGAAACCCATGCACCTCACGTACGTTCTTCGGCTGTGGCCAATCTCTGACCACCTGAATCTTGCTCGGATCCACAGAAACTCCGTCCTGTGATATGATATGGCCAAGGAAGCTCATTCTGTCAAGCCAGAACTCGCACTTCGAAAATTTTGGATACAGCTGGTGCTGACATAGGGTCCTCAGAACAATCCTCAGATGCTCCTCGTGTTCTTCCTTCGTCTTAGAGTAGATCAATATGTCGTCGATGAAAACCACCACGAACTTGTCCAGATACTCCTTGAAGACACGGTTCATCAGATCCATAAACGCTGCAGGGGCATTAGTAAGTCCAAAAGACATGACAAGGAACTCATAATGCCCATACCTCGTTCGGAATGCCGTCTTCGGTATATCATCCATCCGGACCTTCAGCTGATTGTAACCCGAGCGTAGATCAATCTTCGAAAATACTCGGGCACCCTGAAGCTGATCAAATAAGTCGTCAATCCGCGACAGTGGATACTTATTCTTCACCGTCAATTTGTTCAACTCTCTATAGTCAATGCACATCCTGAGGGTCCCATCTTTCTTCTTGACGAATAAAACAGGAGCACCCCAGGGTGAAACACTGGGTCGAATAAACCCCTTTTCTAACAGCTCATCAAGCTGAGTCCTCAGCTCTCTCAACTCAGCTGGTGCTAACCGATACGGATTCTTGAACCTCGGCGCAGAGTTAGGATAGACATCAATAGTGAACTCGATCTCCCGGTCTGGGGGTAACCCGGGAAGATCATCAAGAAATATCCCAGAGAACTCTCTGACAATAGGAATATCGCTCGGCTTCAATCCGCTGAGCAACTGACAATCAAAGACAGAGGCCAAATAAATAGAGCACGCACCTTTGAACTGCTCGTTGACCATCATGGAATAAGAGATAGGCGAGCTACCCAATCTGCTCATCGCCTGATAAGAAAACTCAGATTTACCCGGAGGTCGAAAAGTGACAATCCCGGATCGACAGTCGATGGTAGCGAAGTGCTGCGATAGCCAATCCATCCCTAGAATAAGATCATAATGCTCGATGCCCATAACAATAAGGCGAGCATAAAGAGTACGGTCCCCAATCGAGATAATGCTGCCCTGGACTACACGGCCTGACTGCATACGCTCTCCTGAAGGTAGCATAACGCTATACTCGCACTCTGCTAACTCAGGCGCAAGCCTCAATCTCGACACACAAGCGGTGGAAATAAAAGAATGTGTAGCCCCCGTGTCTAATAAAGAAAATACAGGAACACCAGTAACCAATATAGTACCTGCAATCACGGCAGGCTGATCCTCGTTATCAACATCTCCAGGCTCGATAAAAGCGAAGATCCTGGGCATAACTTTCCTCTGATCACTACCCGACTGATCTCTGCCGGGCTTCGGGCAGTCTTTAATAAAATGGCCTGGATCACCACATCGGTAGCATACACCCAAGCCATATCTACACTCGCCAGTGTGCTCCCTCTTACACTTAGGACAAACTGGTAACTGAGAAGCACCCTGTACTTGCTTCCCCTTTCCTCTGTCTCTACCTCCCTCAAGAGGTCTCTTCACACCCCTCGGCTGCTGCTGGGGCTGTGCTCTCGGCTGCCAACCTCGACTCAATGACTGAGGTCGGATCTCTCTGAAGAAGCCCTTGGATGGCTCCCTCGGTCTAATAGAACTCTGGCCAACTGCCTCAATATCAAGCGCTCTAGCCACTAGATCGTCATAGGATACGTTACGTACTCCTGATACCGTAAGGTGCATCCGGAACTCCTGGCTAAGTCCCTGTAAAATCTCCGTACCTTATCCTCGTTGACGCTGACCTGTCGTGGAGCAAACCGAGACAGCGCCTCAAATCTCCTGACATACTCGGCAATAGTAGCAGTCTGTCGTAACTGCATAAACTCCACCATCTTCGCCTCGCGAACAGTATGGCTAAAGTACTTATCGTAGAACAGCTCTCTGAATCTCTCCCAGTCCATAACAGTCACATCGGTGCCAGACTTGATGGTATCCCACCAAAATCGAGCATCCAAGGCCAAATGATAAGTCGCCAATGCAACCTTCTGCCCATCCACAATACTCGCATAGGCTAGCATATCCTCCATAGTGCGAATCCACTCCTCGGCTGAAGAGGGATCCGTAGACTGTCCGTTGAATATAGGAGGCTGGAGCTTCTGGAAACTCTCCATCCCCCGGTTACCCGGAATGGCTGCATCCCGAGCTCTAACGCCCTCTCGGTCAATCATAGTGCCCAACTGCTGTGACTGTCTCTCCATCTGCTGAGACTGTCTCTCCATATGCTGAGACTGCTGGGCGATAAAGTCCTTAAGTGTATCAATAGTGTCATCTCGGTCATCTCGGTCCTTTCTTTGACGCACCATGTTTATATCACTCCTATAAAATTTAAAAGCAAATAATACTAAGAAAACTGAAATCAAACAAAGCTATAAGCATACTTACAGTTGATGAAGAATGTCCGCGTAGTGGCTGTGCAGTCGAGCAGTCTACAGAACCGATTTTAAAACCCGGGGGCTCTGATACCATAAATGTAACGACCCTAATACTGTACCCGTATTTCCCGTAATATATATATATATTTTTTTTTTTTCCAATATCTTTAATTAAACTCTAGGCGGAACTAAACCGAAATCGAAATCGGAATCGAAATCGGAATTAAAATCGGAACTCAAAATCATTTAAAACCATTATAAAACCATTTAATAAAAACTTAAAACTTTAATAAAAATTATTAAAACTTATTCAGAAAGTTGGGAGGGCAAAATGGTCCGCCTGGACAAAATGAGGGCGGCGATCGATCTCTGCAACTGCAGAGATCAATCGCTGTATTAAGCCAGCGATCGATCTCTGCAGTTGCAGAGATCGATCGCTGCAGCCGCTTCATGCAAGCAGCAGAGATCGATCTCTGCTGCAGCAGAGATCGATCGCTGCTTGCAAGGGCGGCGATCGATCTCTGCTCTGCAGCAGAGATCGATCGCTGCCTACAAATGCAGCGATCTCTACTTCACTTCAACACTACTCCTTCAACACTTCATCAATTTCACCTCTCTGGAACGTGATTCCAGAGAGCAACTTCACCACTTCTATAACCCTAAACACTTCAACATTTATCCGATTTTTATGAACCTAACTCAATCAAAATATATTCTAAATTCCGCCAATTCACAGCGGACTTTGCGAAATCCAACTGCGTGGATATATCTAAAACTCGGACTAATCCGTAACAACCTAAAACATTTCAAAACATTTCATAACGTTTAAATACAGTTAAATCAAACATATCTATATAACGTTAAATACAATTAAACCAAACAGTTCCAGAATTTCAAACGATAAACATCCTATACATATTCTATCAATTATCCCCAAAATACCCCCAAAAAGACCCTCATAATCTATACATACTCCCCACGGGTCGGTGAAGCCTCGACTGCGCCAGCACACCACCGCAGCCACCCTCGATCAACTGGACTCATGCCTCAGGTGGAGGGACATCATCCTCACCTGGTACCTCGATGTCTAAGTCACCTACACCATACATAACACACTATGAGATAAAAATCTCAGTAAGCTCTAGTAAATGCAACTACATGCTATGCTATGCGTGTGAGTTCAGAAATCATGCAGCATTTTCTTTACTTATTCATTAGGGATCACCGAGATCTAATCCTCCTAACTAGAGAGAGCACATCCAGCGGGCGGACTACTCTTTCCAGTTAGAAGAGGGGGGTACACGCTTACAACACGTACAGCCGTGCCTGAGCCCCACCTCGCATAACCATCGTATGAGTGCATAATAAATGTGGTACTGTGACCAGCCCGTAGTCGGCCTCCACAGTAGGTCCCGCCCCTCTCCAGGCCACATTGTGAGTACATAATAGATGTGGTACTATGACCAGCCCGTAATCGGCCTCCACAGTAGGTCCTGCCCCTCTCCAGGCCACATCGCCAAGTTAAAAACATCGTGCGGAAATTCATTTTCATGCTTTTCTTTTAAAACACGTGATGCATGAACAGTTCATAACATAATTTAAATACTCAGCATACGTACCATCAAGACTGTAAAGGAAACCTAACCTACGAAACAATTAAACCTAACTACCCAACCGAAGCAATATAAACTAGCGCGTCATCAAATCCTCGAAACGACTTCGATGTAAGGTGTAGGCCTATCGGCCGGAAGGTATCACGAGAACTTACCTCGTGTCCAAAGCAGCTTAAACTCCGTCCACGAGCACTGTTTACCTAGAAATTCACAATGATTGACGTTAAAACGAGTTTTAAGTCAATAAACGTCCAAATTGTCAAAACCTTAACTAAGAGATTTCTTAAGCTCTAATTCGATTCGTTGCACTAGATTATCGAGAAATTTACACTCGGCACCTATTCCTCAATTTACGAGTTATCCTAAAATCTCGAAATTTCGTAAATTCTAACATTTTTCCTAAATCGATTAGATTCGTCCAAATACGCCCAATACGTCAATATATACTAAATCATCGACGACCTATCGATTACGAGCTCTAAATCTCAGTTTTTATCGAAAACCTAATCGAACCTAAACGTTTAGAAATCAATGAAACTCGGAATTTAACGCTCTAAAACTATAGAGACTTACCGAGAACGTCGATTGGAGGAAGAAACGTGAAGAAGACGGAACGAACGGGAGGAAAATCGGAGTCCGGAATCGAAGAGGCGTCGCGCGGCAGAGAGGATTTGCGAGGAGAAAGAGAGAAAATAGGGAGGAAATGCATTCTGTCGAAGGAAGGAGGAAATACTTAGTTTTTATTATAAATTTTGGTTTGCAAATTACCATTTTACCCTTCTTACTTAATTCTATTTGTTTCGTCTTTCGTTTCGTTAATCGTCCAACGATTTGACTTCTCCAAATTTTCATATTTTGCCAATAAGTCCAACTTATTATTTGGGATTTAACAAAACTATCCGTTCGCAATTTGGACTTCGTTTGCTATTTTTACTAAAACGTCATTTACTTTACGATAGTGGTAATTACTCGGAATATAGTGTTACTATCCGAAAAATTCCCAAACTTTCCTTAAAATTCCAATTAGCCATTGGATCGTAATGACGCTTTCTTTTCGTAAATCCGACCTGATTTGACATATTTACAAAAAATGCCATTATATAATAAAATATGAATATAATATAATATATCCAAAAATCCGTACAAGCCGGATATTACATTCTCCATCTCCCATTTTACCAGACAGTAGTTTCACTCTAAGTAATCGACCTCTTACTATTAATGATCATTCGATAAGAACTAGATCTAAAGATGGCATCTTCAAACCAAAGATCGTTTCTGCTGAATCAAAATCATTCCAACAAGCCTCCAATTTTTCACAATTGTTAGATGCTATGAAGGATGAAATCACTACTCTCAACAAAAACAACACTTGAAAATTAGTTCATCTTCAACATGGGGCTAAAATTATTGGATACAAGTGAGTTTTCAAAATTAAACTCACAGCAGATGACAATGTTGACCGCTATAAAGCCAAGTTAGTTGCTAAAAGTTATGACCAAACGGAGGACATTTATTATAATGAGACTTTTAATCCAGTTGTAAAGCCCACTACCATACGTACTACGATGTCCTTAGCCGTCTCATTTGGTTAGATCATTAGACAACTGGATATCATATCCGTCTTTCCTACCCAAAAATTTTAATAAGCTTTGGGGAATGTTTTATGCCATAGACTGTAGACAGACCCACAACCCATTTTCGTTCAGATCATATAAATCTAAAGAAACTGCAAACGAAGAAGATCAGTCTCAGACTCCATAGCTTTTAGCAGTTAAACACGGATGGAAGAGTGGAAGCCGTCGAAGAAGGAAACTTCAAGCAGAACCCATTTCTCTTCCTCCAAGTCTTTTCTGCCAAGGAGTTCGTCAACGAGAAGTTCTTCTTCCAAGCTACCATTACTGAGAAGTTTCTCACAGAAGAGCACTCCGCCATTGTCGAGCTCTAAAAGTCCTAATTCCGACCATCTTCCTCCGAGTTATTCTCAGAAGAACTCTTCTTCGATCTGCCAAAAATGCAGCAGCTTGGCCAAGGAGCAGAGAGCCAGGTTCTACATCATGCGACGCTGCGTTGCAATGCTTGTTTGCTGGCATAAACATGGCGATTCGTGAGAAATCTCAGCTTTTACTCTCGTGAGTGATAGCGTCGAATTTAAATGGTTTTCTAAAACTGTTTTTGCAATCCCATCAGTTAAACAGATGGGGATGTCAGATTTTTTTCTTCTTTTTCCTTTTTTTTTTTAAGCTTCAACTGTAATTACAGTGACGAACTATGAGAACTACACTAGTTTTTAGAGGTTGACTGCACTTTATTTTACGATCATTTTTCAACGAAATCAATCGTTAAAACTTCCATTTTTTCGGTAATTTAGAGTAAATCTTATATTTTTCGAAGAGTCTGATCGTCTTACATTTTGGGTGAAAAATGGCTATGATGATAGTCTCCCACGTCTTAACAATTTCCCCTGGCCGACTCGTAGTCCTTCTATGACTACAACTCTATCTTCTATTTGACCATAAACCTGGTCAAGCCAGCATGAAGGCAAAGAAAATGGTGTTTTGTTCGAAAGATGAGAAAAAGTTTAGGCTGAATCGCTCAGGAACTGCATCAAAGAAAACCCCACCGGGAAACTGAGTTTCTCGTAGAAGAAAAGCTTTCATCTCAGGGAAAGAAATTCGGAACTAGAAAATTAAAGGCCGCCATATTTGACCAAAATCAAGCTTTGTGCATGCGGAAATGCAGATTTGTTTTCACTGCTATCGCCGTCTTTTTTTTAACCATCTTCGATAGACGGCAGTAGGTTTCTGTTTTCCATGGATAATCTCGTCGAGCTCCACTCCGATAGTTGAAGAAATAAACGTTTCCTGATAAAAGCAAAGTCCAACAATTATTGATGTTTTGTAATGGGTTTACGGCAGTTTCACAGGAAATGGAGACGGTTCTGTACATATATTTCCATTACCATCTTCAAGAACCCGAGCTCTGTTTCACTGGAAATGGCGTTGCCTTCCAGTGAAAACCCCCGAATCCAAACTGGAATGAGAACTCAACGACGGAGAAAAATGAAAAGTCAAATTTAGCCTTCCCAACAATGAAACACGAGATTCACTTCCTATGCAATTCCCTGGAACTCTTTGCAGAGCATCATTTGTGTTGGTCCACTTCTGTATAAACAACTGGTACCGGTAGCTGTCTGTAGCCAGCTGGACTTTCTACAGAAAACCTGCCCCAGGCAAAGCCTCCACGAGGCAGCCTCCAGATGGTCCACCCCACGGCGTCTTCTTCCGTAGCTTGATCGGAACTTTCCGTTTCTGTAGAAGATTTCACCCCGGCACACATTGCGAACTGAAAGCCACGGTAGAATGCAACCCTGCGTGATTATTGACGATCTTCATCGTCAGCATTGATTCCACCGCCGCTTTCAACGCAGGTGGATCGCCAAACCTCCCCATTCCGTTACTTTCCAGCTCAACTACCAGCTCCAGTAGCCACTCAAACCCCGATCTCATTAAAATCTTCTACATCGGCTCCGGTAGTGATCCAAGACCAGCGACTGCCCTGGCTGTGACGGCTCTATCCCGAGGAACAATGACTGGATTCATCAGGGACATAGCCTAATTTCCGCCGACCTAAGCCAAGGTACGTGGTTGACCGAAATCTCCACCAAACATATTCATATATATAGCAGAAGCCGGCGACCCTCGAAGATTATGATTCTCCGAGAGGGAAGCGGCGACATCAATCTCCTCCTCGAATCCAGCACGACAGCGGGAACAGGTGACGCCGTGGTGGACCCATAGTTGGACGAGACGGTTGCGTCTGTAACACCAATACGAGGTCGCAGAGGAAGAAATAAATACATGTAATTAACAAAAACATCATCATTAAGAAAAGTAAGCCTTACATATACATCGACGTGGACGGGTGGACCCACCAAAACCCAAACTTACCCTTTCTGGCTGAGGTGGAGGACCAAGACTCGTGATTATTTATTAGGAATTTAATTAAGAGTGGGCCCCCCTTCCTCCTTCTCCTCTTTCGCAAGTGTTAATTCAAGCTATTAAGTCATTAACTTGTTTTAGAACAAGGCCAATCATTTTGTTCCACGTTACCAGGGAGAGAAACGTAATTCCCAGTCCATCATGGTTTTGTATTCTTCTTAATTAACAACTCTATGATGTTCGCCTAACGAATTTTCAGATAAGATGCGCTTTTTCTTTGGATATATAGCATCATTAAGTCTTGGAAAAATAACCCCGAAATAAATAAATGTCACTGATTTACTTTAGTCTAAATTATAAATGCTTAGATTCGAGACGTTGCCAAACGAGGTAGAGTAGTGGAGGCAAAATTACCAAATCCAGCTTATTTTATTTGAATAAAAATTAAATTTAAAATTTGAAGTAATTAAATCTAAGGGGGGCAGTTTGGTAATCACGCACGTAGTGACGTGGGGATTTGTTATCGGTCAAGCAGCAAATCTAAGTAGCTGACGTGTCATTTGGAGATATTTATGGAGTTGTAAGTTGGGGGGTGGCTGGGTCAATTAGGGCCTGATTATGGGGAAATTAGTGTGGATTAGTTTTCGAGGAAAAATGGAAGTCGGAAGAATACAAAGAAGCTATGTATTTTATCCATCTCTGTATTTAAATCTCTCCTTCAATTCCTACAAAACCCTAAAAGGGTTCTTTGTAAGAAAAATCGCCGCCTGATTCATCTCAACCGTCCGCTTCTCTCTCCTCCTCTCTCTCTCTCTCTCTGGGTGTTTGTTTGCTTTGTTTTCTGTTTTTGATCCCGGTTCATCACCGGAGCTTCTGTTTTTCCTGTTGTCTCCAGCTCTCTTGTCTGCTACCGCTTGCCCTGGATGTCGCTGTGGTGCTTAATTTGTGATTTCGGAGTTTGGAGGCGATAAGTTTTGTAGTTCGATTGTTGTTTTTTGGGTTGTGGAGTTTTGGGGGTACTTCGAGGAAGGGTGAATTTTTGGTCTTGGTTAGCTGAAATGAGGCATATGGAAGTTGTGAATGGTGGGTCTCGCTTTTTTGGATGTTTTGGCCTCAAAGCTTGGATTTTGCTGTCGTGATGAATATTTTTGGCATAGAATTTGTTGCTTTTTGGCTGTGCTGAGCTTGGTCTGTGAAGGGATTGACGATCAGTTTAAGTTTTTTTTTTTTGGGAAATGACGGAACTTTGGTTTTGAAAATGTTGTCCGAATTGGGAAGAAGGCCGATGCTTGGGGGAAATGAAGGACCGTTTGGCGATGAATTGGAAAAAGAGATAGGATTGTTGCTACGTGACCAGCGTCGGCAAGAGGTGGATGATCGGGAGCGGGAGCTCAATTTGTATAGAAGTGGCTCAGCGCCACCCACTGTTGAGGGTTCACTAAATGCAGTCGGAGGATTGTTTGGCAGTAGCAATGGCGGCGGTAATATAAATCCTCTTGAGTTTTCTGGAGCAAATAATGGAAATGGATTTGTTTCCGAGGAGGAGCTTAGGTCTGATCCTGCTTATTTATCGTACTATTATTCAAACGTTAATCTGAATCCTCGTCTTCCTCCTCCTTTGCTCTCCAAGGAGGATTGGAGGTTTTCCCAAAGATTGAAAGGAGGGAGTTCAGCGTTGGGTGGTATTGGGGACAGGAGGAAAGTTAATAAAGTTGATGATGGTGCTGGTCGATCGTTGTTGTCAATGCCTCCGGGCTTTAATTCAAAAAAACAAGAAATTGAGGCTGAGTTGGACAACTCTCGTGGCTCTTCAGAGTGGGGAGGCGGCGATGGATTGATTGGTCTTGGTTTGGGGCTTGGAAGCACACAAAAGAGTCTCGCTGATATATTTCAGGTAATTTTACTTCCCTAAATGGGAAGAATTTTAATTTAATTTTGAAGCCTATTGCATAGACCAAGGCACTGCTTGAATTTCCAATGTTAGTTGGAGAAACTTAGATAATGTGAGGAAGAGATTTATGTGTTACTTTTGAAACAAGAACTGCTTTTTCCTTTTCTATGTTTGCATACAGGTATATGCATATGCTTCGGTCTGAATTTTTCATTTGAGAGATTCTGTTTGGTTCAGCTTTTTTTTTCTTTTTCTGAAAATTTTGTATGATTTGAAACATTTACTCTTAAAATCAAAAATTTTGACTTCAGCATCTTATTGTTCGCTTTTTTGTTTCAATTAATCCAACATAAATTTATGGGTGGTTATTGGATCATTTACTCATCTGGTACTACTCACAAAATAAATTGCATTTTCGCCGAACCAGTTCTTTGTTGCTTTGTTCATATTTACACTGATAGACGTAAGATTTGTATTTCTAATTTGATTCGTTTAACTTTGAGATTGATCTGTTATTTTTTTCATCGAAAAAGCACGCAATTTCTACTTTAAATTTGATTGCCATTATTCCTGATTCAGTGTTTATTGCTCGTGCAGGATGATCTAAGCCGTGCCACTCCCGTCACTGGGCTTCCTTCTCGTCCAGCCAGTCGCAATACTCTCATTGATAATGCTGAAAATGTCGGTCTAAATGATCATGAGTTGGTTAATTTGCGTCATGATTTGACATCTTCCGATTCATTTAGGTCTACAGGAAATTCGCAGGGCTCATCTGCAGTCCAGAGTATCGGTCAACATTCTTCATATACGTATGCTGCTGCTCTCGGTGCTTCCTTGTCAAGAAGTAACACTCCCGATCCCCAGCTTGTTGCAAGGGCTCCTAGTCCTTGCCCTACACCTATTGGAGGAGGGAGGGTTGGAAAAATGGAAAAGAGAAGCATTGCCAGTCCAAATTCATTTAATGGCATCTCATCTAACGTTAATGAGCCTGTGGATGTGGTAGCTGCTTTGTCAGGATTGAATTTGTCAACAAATGGTGGGATAGGTGATGAAAGTCATTTATCATCGCAGCTGGAACAGGATGTTAGTAATTACCAAAGCTATCTTTTTGGACTGAAAGGTGGCCAGGATGGTATAGATCAAACTTCATTCGCAAAGAAATCTGAATCTGGGAGGGCATCGAGGACTTCAGTTCCCCAGTCAGTAAAAGCTTCATTCTCTGATTTGGCTAAAAGTAATGGAGGTCCAGCAGATCTGACGAGCTCTTCCACAGGGAGGCATTTTGATCTCCATCAATCATCTGTCTCCTCTGCTAACTCTTACTTGAAAGGATCACCCACTTCTACCCTTAATGGTGGAGCTCAGTATCAGCATATAGATGATCATGGCTCAAGTGCCACTTTTTCCAACTATGGATTAAGTGGGTACTCCATGAATCCAACAACAGCAGCTGTCATGACAGGACATATTGGCAACGGTAATGTGCCACTATTGTTTGAAAATGTTGCTGCTGCCTCAGCTTTGGGGGCTACGGGACTGGACTCGAGGTTGCTCGGAGGTTTGGCTTCTGGCACAAATCAAGCAGAATCACATAATGTTGGTAGAATGAGAAATCTATTGGCGGCTAATGCCCTTCAGGCTCCTTTTACTGATCCAATGTATCTCCAGTACTTAAGGACATCAGATTATACTGCAGTGCCCACAATCAATGATCCTTCTATAGATAGGAACTATGCAGGCAATTCATACATGAATTTACTTGAACTCCAAAAAGCTTACCTTGGAGCTCTTTTATCACCTCAGAAGTCACACTATGGTATTCCCTTTAGTGGTAAGTCTGCTAGCTCTAACCATCATGGGTATTATGGAAATCCAGATTTTGGGGTTGGTCTGCCTTATCCTGGAAGTCCTGTTCTTTCTAACTCCCCTGTCGGGCCAGGAAGCCCTATGAGGCAAAATGAGCTTAATACACGTTTTGCTGGCATGAGGAATTTGGCTGGGGGAATTATGGGAACTTGGCACCAAAGCACCATGGATGGAACCTTTGCTTCGTCTCTTTTGGAAGAGTTTAAAAGTAATAAGACCAAATTTTTTGAACTTTCTGAAATTTCTGGTCATGTTGTTGAGTTCAGGTATGGTAGTGCTTGTTAATGATTCTTGTTCTTCTTTATGACTCACGCCATCATAAATTTAGCTGATGTCTTTTACCTTTCTTTTGAGCAGTGCTGATCAATATGGAAGTAGATTTATTCAACAAAAACTTGAAACTGCTACTACCGATGAGAAAAGCATGGTGTATCAAGAAATTATGCCCCAAGCTCTTGCTTTGATGACTGATGTTTTTGGTAACTATGTGATTCAGAAGGTAACTTATTTTTCTTTTGAAGCAAACTCCATTTTTTAAACTGTTATCGTCCATTCGGCTTCAATCTCTGGGATTTTAATACAGTTCTTTGAGCACGGACTTCCATCACAAAAAAGAGAATTGGCCAATAAACTTTTCGGGCATGTACTAGCACTTAGCCTTCAAATGTATGGTTGCCGAGTAATCCAAAAGGTACTGACTGGACTGGAATCATTTTATAACGACTAGAATGTCTGTCCTTTGTTTAATTTTTCGCTTGGAAACTTTTCTTTAACGTTTCCTTTATATTTTTTTCATCTGTGTAGCAGTAAGATAAATGGTGTATTTTTCTTTGAACTCAAAAAAATTGTCTCTCTTTTTTTTTTTTTGCGAATTTGTTGATTTGAAATTTTCTGACATTATTTTTTCACAAGTGATGCTTCTTAAGCAGGTTTCATCTTGCTATATGCTTACTATTTAGGCTGTAGTATGATGTAGAAATGATGCCTTTTTAAAAATTATGCATATCATTGCTCTTTCCTGTTTGAAGTGCTTTTGCTTCAGTGATCTGATTGTACAAGGACAATTCTCGAGTTTATTGCCAATAAGATTACCATTTATCCAACTCAGGCAATAGAAGTTGTTGATTTAGACCAAAAAATCAAAATGGTCGAAGAGCTCGATGGTCATGTCATGCGCTGCGTGCGTGATCAGAATGGAAATCATGTCATCCAGAAGTGTATAGAATGTGTTCCTGAAGATGCAATCCACTTTATTGTCTCAACTTTTTTTGATCAAGTTGTAACTCTTTCAACCCATCCGTATGGGTGTAGGGTGATACAGGTTAGTTTACTATATTTTCAAATCGATATGGAGTTCATTAAGGAATTTATGGTCTGTAATGATTTAATTTCATGGTGGCAGAGAGTGCTAGAGCACTGCAATGACTCAAATACTCAGACCAAAGTTATGGATGAGATTTTAGGAGCGGTTAGCATGTTGGCCCAGGATCAGTATGGGAATTATGTTGTTCAGGTTCATCATCTCTATTCTTTTCCTGCAATCCTGATTTAACAGTAATGAAGTCTTTATTTGTTTTTGCGCAGCCACAATTGAGTGGCGTTTCTTTTCCTCTATCGATTATTAAAAGCTTGTCTTTCAAGTAATAGTCAAGCTGGTTTAATCGCATAATCGTCTGATTTTGATTGTCGAGCCATAAATTTTCTCCTCCATTTGAGCATTTTTGGTTTCATGTCCTATTCTTTTCGGCCGAAGGCTATTAAGTCAGAAGTTTGACTTAAACAATAAGCTTTACTGAAAATCTCATTGAATGTTGTTATACGTGTTTTCTACAGCATGTGCTGGAGCATGGAAAACCCGATGAACGTTCTCATATTATAAAGGAATTAGCTGGGAAGATAGTTCAAATGAGTCAGCAGAAGTTTGCTTCCAATGTCGTAGAGAAATGCTTGACATTCGGTGGTCCGGCCGAACGCCAATTACTGGTGAATGAGATGCTTGGAGCCACCGATGAAAACGAACCTCTTCAGGTTCGTCCCATTTTTTCTGAAAATGGTTTTATATTTCCAAAAATAGATAAATATCCGCGTTAGAATAATATGCTCCTGTTTGTGTCAGGCTATGATGAAAGATCAGTTTGCAAACTATGTCGTCCAAAAAGTTCTAGAGACTTGTGACGATCAACAAAGGGAGCTGATTCTTACTCGGATTAAAGTTCATTTAAACGCACTGAAGAAATACACTTACGGGAAGCATATCGTCGCACGTGTAGAGAAACTCGTGGCTGCTGGGGGTACTCTTCTAGAAGTTAACATTCGATTTTATGAAATGGGTATGGTTTGTAAGGCTAATCTCTGGCTTGAATGATTGGCAGAGAGGAGAATTGCTACTCAATCTCTCCACATGGTGGCCTAGAAGGCTGTGGGTAGAAAAAGAAAGCCGATTTGTACAGCTAACTGAGGCTTAGTGAATGAGCTTCATCTTCTCGTCTTTCTCCAGTATCTTAGAGCGCAGATGATGGGGTTCAACCTCGACAGGTATGAGCTTCCATTACAAAATAAAGGTTGTCGCTTTCTTGTATCGAAAACCTGTACATTTTGTAGTTTTGAAGTTAAGGCCTTTTTTTCTTTATACATAGAATGAAATGAGTGGGTATGATTCAGCTGTTGAATACGCCTGCACAGAGAAGGTAATCAAAGTTTTTCTTTGGGAGAAAAAGGATGATCTAATGGGTGAGGAGGCTAGTTTTACGACTTCGACTGTACAAAACTGTTGGGGGGCCATGTCTCGTCTCGTGTTTATTAATATAATTATTTTCTTCTGTTTCTTCCTTTGATTTCTACCCATGATCCTGTTTTACTATTATTTGTTCCGAGTGTTTGGATTCGCCGCTGGATGTAATTAGCGGCTCCCGGTCGGAATATCTGTTCACACGCTGCCAAACCCCAGTCTATTTTTCTGAACACCCCTCTTACCATCACTTCACGGTGGTTGTGGACGACAGAAGTGGTGGTGGTGATGGCAACTAGTGCTCCAATGGCAGGCAGTCCATCGAACTCGACTCGCACGCTTTCCTCTGCGTTGCCAACATTGTCTCTCTGAAATTATTAGTTATCTCAGAACGTCATCTCTTCCGAATTCAAGTCAGTCATGAAGGATCAAACCTCGATACGATGGAGGTTTCAAATTCAAGTTAGTCACAATCTAATAATATATCTACCAGAAAAACAAGACGTACATTGGTCACCAAGAAACATATTGTCAATAGCCATAGAAATACAAATAAATCAAACGCCCCACTACACTACAGGTTCATCCGCAGTTAACCACTCTCCTAAGATCTGGTAGGATCCATAAAAAAATTCTCTTTAACATCATATTATAGCCCCAGAAATCTCAAAATCTTTCTCCAAATCGGAAGAACAAAGCACCGGTGCCAGAATTATGGTCGACGGCATACTCTGTTCGTACAAGACCTAATTTGATGCCGAGACCGTAAGAGGATCCTTGACCCATTCGTCTATACACCTCCGTTGGGTTGCCTTTGACATCCTTTGAACTTCCTAGATCATTGCCGTGTTCAGCAAATACATAGACGTGTGTATTCTTTATAGGGACCCTTAGCTCAGCAGCAAGCTATGAACAAATAAACAATCAACATTTAGCTCTCTCCACATTTTCCCACACACTCTAATTGTATGAATCTCATTCGGGTCAATTTATTTGTACCTCGAGGATGTTTCTGGCAGCACCAATCTCGCCCATGTTGTAGCCCCTCACTGAATATGGCCCTCCGAGGGTAAAAGCATCATAGCTAGGAAGGTCACCCACACAACCACCATAATGCCCATGAAGGACTAGCACTGGCGGTGGTGGTTTGGCAGCCCCTTCCTCCACTTGTTTTAACTGGATGAAGCGTGTCAGTGTAAGCTGGTGGCGATTGAAGAATGGAAACTTGCTGCCAATCCCAAGACCTTGATCTACCTGCATTTTACATATATGATCCTCATGATATCAAAAATACACAAGTTATACAGACCCGTAGCCAACTCGATCATTTCATATCATTAAACTAAATCTCATCCATAAGATTGGATGAATTATAAGTTAAGAGTTGGATCCTACCTGAAATACATTTCTCTCGCCAACTATCGCCCCGTTGACAAACTTGGTATTATCGCGAGTAATATTTGCCTGTAGAAATGCCATCCGGTCAATACCAGTCCCACTAAGCGTAGTTGGAGGTCCATCAGCACTAATTCCTCCACTGGGCAACACTCGCTGACCATTTGGACAGATATGACTACTTTCATCTCGTGTAGTTATCTCTTCCATTACAAGTCCATAAGTGAATTTACTCTGACGGGTGAAATTCTGTAAATCAAATTTGACTTTAGCATTTGTAATCCAAGAAATCTCAAGTCCAAAAGACTGAAATAGCCAAGAATTACCTCAGTAATATTTGCCTTGAGGCCGGCTCGATCGACCCAAATCGGAGGAACTTCATCCACTCCTGGCCCACCTGTGAAAACAGGACTCAATTTTCGGCTGTTGAAGCAATTCACACGGAGAGTACGATTCCGTGGATTAAACACACCATCTAAATATGGATGAACATATTCGAGCTTAAAAGCAAGGTCGTCCTGAAGAAAATAAATTATAGGCATCTCATATTGCTGGCATCTAATCAAGAAATATCAGCAAATTATTATTTTTTTAGTCGTATGACCTGAGGATTTAAGAAGTTGCTCGTGGTTACTGAACCAACAACAGATCTATTTAGCCCTTTGATGTTTCGATGTTCGAAAGTAACAGTACCACCAGGCTGCAGCGAAGCCTAAACATATAGCATTTCATAATAAATCGATAAGAAACTTAACATGAAATGCAGGGAGAGAAGTGGGAAGAAAGTGTAGAGATTATAGATTACCAACGTAGGCCGTCCTCCCCGGCCAGGGACAATGCTCCATTCTGAACTAACTTCAGCTGTCTTCTGATCTAATTCTTTGAGTTTTATTTCCACAATGATCCCTCCTTCATTCTTCTCATCTGGCTTTGGATTCACTTCGATATTTGAAAATAAAGCAAGTGAATTGATGTTCCTCAGAGCTTGCTTCCCTGCTTCTATGTTGAAAACATAACCTGGACGAAGCTATACAATCAATTCAAACATTTAGCACAACTGATAATGATCATCAAGTAAATTTAGTCAAGCAGTTGAGTAAAAAAAAAAACCATTTTTTTTCAAGAAAAAATGAATCATTCATCAAAATGTATGAGATCTTTTACCTGTTTGGGGAGCTCCCTTTTCACCACAGGGATTTGAGTGTTTCCTTCAATGACATTTCCAAGTTTATCTTGAAATTGGATCACCATTTGTGTAATGTCTCCTTCCACCACCTCACAAACAACCTCCTTCGTATTTAAGTTGCCGAAGTTCACCACCTGGGCGCAAGCATAACCTTCGTCATGGTACCATCTCTGCACCCGATCACGAATCTTCTGCAATAGCCTCGCACTCACCTTACCATGATCCCTCAACATTTGCAGGACCTCTTTATGAATCGCCACTGGCAATAAACATGGCCTGGCCCTCTCAATTCTCCTCTTATAGTCTTTCTCTTGGATCCTAAAATACTCCAGCTTCTCCTTATCGGTCATGTCTGCGTCCATATCAATCGGCTTAGACTGAGGCATTAAACCGACATTGATGCACCGGAACTTATCGGCTGACTGCCATGTACTTTCTGTGAAAGATATTGTAACTCCCAAACTCCCATCTGGGTTTGTTTTCCCTTCCATTTCTACCTTTTCGAACATTCCACAAGTGGCAAGAGTTTCGAGCTCTTTCTGCAACTGGGTTTTAGTGTAAACTCCGCCAGGTCGAAGAGAAACCATCTCGAAGAAGGAATCCTCAGTCCCTACCGTCGTCTTTCTCCGAAGATCAAAAAAGAGGATTTCTGATACCTTGTATTTCTTAAAGCCACTGAGCCTGGTAAGCTGCACAACAATGTTTGCCGGCAAACCGTGCGAATCCCACTCTTGGTCTTGCGATTCGTCGGCCATTGCAGCGGGGCAAAAGAACTTCCTCCAAAATCCACCACCATCTCCTCCACCCCCACCTCTTCCTCCTCCACCAGAACCATCGCCGCCGCCAAAGTTTCCAATTCCACCGCCGCACAATTTCTGAAAGTTGAAAATGAGAGTCACGGAGGAGGAAACAGCGAGAGCTTTGAAAAGGGATTCGACACGGTGTCTAGAGGATGCGGGTTTGAAGACTTGAGGGTTCTGAGATGATGAGGAAATGTTGCATTGTATGGTAGGAACATGATGTTTCACAGCGGCGGGGACAGTCGGCGAGGCTAATCTACTCCGGCGAGAGGTCTGAGAGGATGGCTGGGTTATAATAGGTGTGAAGAGGTGGGCATGAGCCGCTAGCGCCGGCATTTTTTTACAGAGATTCCGAGATGATGAATGCGAGACGGGGGAGGATAAGGAAGAAACAAAGCTCGGAAGACTGTTTGCTGCATGGGCCAAAGTTTTGGGTTTAAAAGAGTCTAAAAAGGTTATTCCTTTTCCTTATGCTGTAAAAATATCGAACTGAGTTCACGACAAGCTCTCAGGCCCCCGACTGATTCTACCATAGAGGATTATACGACAATTGTGTTCATTTTTAAGACTCAGAGACCGAGACGTTCAATCATGGAGTCGGAGAAATGCTAAAAATGATAGAAAGTTGATGTCTTGATCGAATCCCATTTGGATGTCCCAAGAGCTGCCTGCCTGAATCGACCAATACATCGCTCTTCTCCCTCCTGTTTTTAAGCAACCAAATACTATCTGCTCCATACTCTACGACTAGGAGTTTAGAGTAGGATGAATGAACAATAAATGCAGCTCCAAATTAATCAAAGCATGTCCAAAGAGCTCATCCATCCTTTATGTACAAAAAGGTTCATCGCAAACTTTGTAGGATAAAAGAAATAATCAAAGCATGTCCCTTTTTCACAAGCTTTTCACTTGACAATAATAACTAAATGCAATATTTAATGACACAGCCAACGACTCCTCTACATTACTTGCTTCCAAGAAACATCTACTCACTCAGAAAAATAAATGTACACCTTCAAAAGTATCAGAAGTCAAACTCTCCTGCTGCCTGCAAATGATAGCAGCCGACTAAAAAGTAATGAATTATCACTTAATAAACAAAACTTTCATCTGTAAGTCGAGAGTAATTCAGTTTTATATTTTGACATTCTTCCTTACGTGAGACAATGCGATTAGACAAAGATTAAGAACTCAAAATCTTCTCAAAACAAATTGAGTTGTTACTACTATTAGAAAATTAAGCGGACTTGAGGTTGACTCAATCATTTATTTGTCCTAACAAGAGAAAACTATTTTGAGCCTTACCTTATTGAAGAGGATGTCCTTTTCATTTATATGCATGATGCCATCTTTCAATACGCATTTCCATCGGCTTTTAGTTCGAGTCACCTACCACCCAAAATAGCCAATTCAAATCATAGAAATGGACGATTCAATACTCTCATTAAAGATGATGATAAGACTAAACCCACCCTGCACACCTCAAAGAAATAGTTACCTTGTCAAACTGTGCCAAAACCAAATGCTGTGTGTTTATCTCTTCTCCCTGTTCCACATCATCCAAATCCTCATCATCATCATCATTTTCATTCAGTGGTGGCTCGTCATCGTCGTCGTCGTCAACTCCCGCGTCATTTTGTGCAGCAATAGCTGGAGTGCTAGTGGGTGCATCTGTAAAAAGGAGAAAGCAGCTTTATATCAAATTTCAAATATGACATCTGTTTAAACTGTTCAAAAGTTTGTAAAAAGGTTAATTACGTAGACTGCAATACTAACCACTGGGAGCCGGTGTGTTTGCTACATTGTAGTCTTCATTATAGACGCCTTGATAATTGTATATCTGCGATTAATATTCAGACGGAAAAGTTTGAGTGAAATTTAATGTCGTCCGAAAATACAGGGCTGGAAAGAACCACGGAGATAGAGGAGCTCACTGCCAGTTAAATCCGTAGTTTTATATTCCACAGATGGAAGAGTTAAATGATAAAAGAATCAAATAAAAAATTCATCAGCGAAATTGTCAGAAAATGCAAGAAGTAGGCAAGCATTTTCCAACTATTGACGCCATAATGACGAAGGACACCATGAAAGAATTTTTTTTTCTAAACATTACTATATATCAAACGATGGAAGCTGTGCAGAATAACGAGAAAATTACATTAGGGGTAGAAAGTGCATCATCATATGGATCAGGTATTGGCCCGTCCAGTTGAGAAATATTTTGGGATGATCTTCCTACATATCTTGTCATTTTATTTGTTGTGCTTAAATGGTCTCGTTCACTTTGTCTGCCTACCTGAACATTAAAACTAAACAATAACAAGATTGCACAAATAAAAGCTTCAAAAAACATAGAGTTATTTGTTATTTGATGCAAAAAACGAACTCCCTTCAATTTCTTAATTCCAAGAGGAGTTATTGTTAGTTTACCAAATGAAAATATTGTCAAAACTATTTAAAGTCACATTTTAGGCACGATACATCCATACATCCTTTGTTACATATGTATGATCATGAGAATCATCCTAAAAGCAGAAGCAACTGAAAATTTAAAATGAACTTTTTTATGATGAATTTGCAATGAAAGTCTGTCAAAAAACAGGAAAGAAACTGACCTCAATTTCAATGACATTTGATGCAGCATCATATGCTCCATCCTGCTGGGGTATGAATCCTCTGGGATTGTACTGTGATGCAAAGTCGTCACGTTTTCGCTTTCCAGGAGGCATTGTAAAGAAATCCTGTAGTTCTCTTTAGCATTAGAACAAAAATCAACAATGATGCAAAGTTCATACTATTACTCATATAACAGGTAAGAAAAATATCATAGACCACGGAAGAATTACATAATCGTTTGAAACTGAAGTTTTCTTTCGACCCAAAAAAAATGTCACCTTTCTATTCCATTACAAATTAACACAAGAATTACCTGTGTCAGGGATTGATGAGAGGCTACTCTGTCCACCTCATCCCGCCCTTCCACGTAGGCTACATCAATACACGACTGATTACTACTGTACCATTGACATAAACAATCGTATACTAAATATCCAACTTACCAATATTAACATCAAGGGGAGCTCTTTGGTTCATCCAAGAAGAATGTGGTTGCTGCAGCAACAAGGGAGAGTGTTCATAATCCTTCCATCCATAAAATTCTTAGATGATTTATAAAAAAATAGTCATAGTTATTCAGCCACACCATTAGCCATAAAAATGTCACATTCAAGCCACTCTGCTATACTTTCTTTCAAATACAGACACATTGCCATATAAGTGTAACAATAGAAGCAAATGAACCACACTTTGGTAGCACAATGGAAATAATAGAGTGATTACCATGTATGCGTTGGGTCTTCCAGATTTGAGCTCTCTATTATTAGCACTGCCTTCACCACCAGCATCAATAGAAGGAATGGAATGATCACTAAGCCCAGTGGGAATGTTATACATTGAGTTATCTGAAGTACCCGGCAAAGGTGTCTGAATTGGAGTTTGTAATGGCGTCTATGAGATAAGACAAACAGCCCATTCATAAGAACAGTGTGCAAATTTCCACCAAAAAAAAAAAGTAATAGGGTTTTGCAGAGATGAGTAACAAGAAATAGCAAAAACTCACTGGAGGAAAAAGTAGCTCAGCAGAAGGAGTTTCATATTCCTCAGTCGCTTCATAAGGCATATTCAGGTCACGAACTGGAGTGATTGGACCCCCTGGTGTAAGCTTTGGCACTGCAGATCTATCAATAGGTCCATTTACAACACCCGCTTGCATCATTTTAGTCTCCCATATCTTTAAATTTCAGATAATAAAAAATATTAGCCGCAAATAACTCAAGAGCAAGTTTAACGAAAATTGGTAACCCACTCAACCTCAAAACCCTAAAAGCACTAAATCGAACCGACATATAACCAAGAAAGAAACTCAGACAATGAAAAATAATATATTTAAGCCACTGAAAAAAAAATTGAAAAATGTAAAGAAAAATATGTATCCAAATCTTAAGTTGAGGAAAACAAAAATTACTCCTTGAAGCTCCTTGAGAACGTCCTCGCCAGGGCCATTGTTAACGAACTCCTCCCGCACTTTGTTAATTACATCTTCGATAACACTGACGTAAACAGAGCTGGTAGAAGATGCCATTATTTCAACCGATTCCTCCAAACGCAGTCAACCCTTTGATTCCACCGACAAATAACTCCCACAGACGGTTATTATCCAGCAAAAACTCAGGAGAAAGACTCTGGAAAGCAGAATAAACTATCGAGCGCAAAACTATGGGAAGCGGGAATTGTATTCGGTGGCGGAGAGGGGAGGTCTGCGAAGTGACGGAGCAGAGGAAGACAGAAAGAGACGGCGGAGGAGAGAGAGAAAGCCGGACGAGAACGGGAGAATAAAGAGTGGAATATAAATAGGTTTGCATCCGATGAAATGCTTGCGTCCACGTGGCGAGAGCTGCGTTATCCGAATTTTCTTTGTTAGGACAAATTAAGCGGGAGCGACATCCGTTCATCTGGCGCCATCGTCATCGAGGATGCATCTTAGCCGTCCAGTACTACCCAGGGAACGACTGGGTTCTTCACCCTGTAAACGTACGACATATCGTTTTAAATTACTGCCAAAAAATCTAAAATAACACTGCGCAATCCATATTTCCTCTGATTGGATAGGCATTCCACGTGGTAGATTGTGATTTGCTTCATGAAAATAATAAAAAACCGTCCGAAGCCTGAGAGGGGGCCTCCGAACGAGCAGGTCCATCTCATTCTCCTCCACTCCGGTTCCGAAAAAACGTCGGCCGGGAATGGAAATGATTGCCAAACTCCAATCTATTTCCTCTCAACTGGGAGATTGAAAAATGTGACATCTCCGCTACCTGCTGAGACCGTCCCTTCTTCTCCAGCCTTGCAGTTGGGGACGAGACGGAAGGATGAAGGCAATGTGCTCGTCGCCGGTGCAACCCGGCAAGCCGGTGTTCGGCTTCTTCAAACTCTACTGCGTCAAGGGTTCAGTCGTTGACCATCTCAGAGCTGTTATAAATGTGGAGTCTCTCCTTAATGATGAGGGACCCACAGATGCAATAATGGCCTCCATTTGCTGTAGAAATGGAGGCCACCTACCCTCCATTTGCTGTAGAAATGGAGGCCACCTACCCTCCATTTGCTGTAGAAATGGAGGCCACCTACCCTCCATTTGCTGTAGAAATGGAGGCCACCTACCCTCCATTTGCTGTAGAAATGGAGGCCACCTACCCTCCATTTGCTGTAGAAATGGAGGCCACCTACCCTCCATTTGCTGTAGAAATGGAGGCCACCTACCCTCCATTTGCTGTAGAAATGGAGGCCACCTACCCTCCATTTGCTGTAGAAATGGAGGCCACCTACCCTCCATTTGCTGTAGAAATGGAGGCCACCTACCCTCCATTTGCTGTAGAAATGGAGGCCACCTACCCTCCATTTGCTGTAGAAATGGAGGCCACCTACCCTCCATTTGCTGTAGAAATGGAGGCCACCTACCCTCCATTTGCTGTAGAAATGGAGGCCACCTACCCTCCATTTGCTGTAGAAATGGAGGCCACCTACCCTCCATTTGCTGTAGAAATAGGACAAATTAAGCGGGAGCGACATCCGTTCATCTGGAGCCATCGTCATCGAGGATGCATCTTAGCCGGTCCAGTATACCAGGGACGACTGGGTTCTTCACCCTGTAAACGTAGGACATATCGTTTAAATTACTGCCAAAAAATCTAAAATAACACTGCGCAATCCATATTTTCCTCTGATGGATAGGCATTCACGTGGTAGATTGTGATTTGCTTCATGAAAATAATAAAAAACCGTCCGAAGCCTGAGAGGGGGCCTCCGAACGAGCAGGTCCATCTCATTCTCCTCCACTCGGTTCCGAAAAAACGTCGGCCGGGAATGGAAATGATTGCCAAAACTCCAATCTCTTTCCTCTCAACTGGGTTGCTGTAGAAATGGAGGCCACCTACCCTCCATTTGCTGTAGAAATGGAGGCCACCTACCTTCCATTTAATATGAAGAAGGAAATTTCAATTTTCCTTCTTCATATCGGTTTGTCACTTTGTGACAAATCTTTCCTATAAATAGGGAAGATTTGCTCATCCTTCAGCATCCGAAGCAAGAAGCAAAACAAGCTTCAGTGAAGAGGGAGAGAGAAAAGAGTGAGGATTTTTGGAGGGAGAGAAAAGAAAGGTGTGAGAGAAAATAGGTGTGGTGCTTTGTGCACGGTGAGAATACTAAGAGTGGTGATTTCTCTTAGTGAATATTTTCTAGAATTTCGATATCTAGAAAAATATTGTAAATTCCTATTTTTCATAGTGAGATATTTCTGGACTCGGTCCCCGTGGTTTTTTTCCCGATTTGGGTTTCCACGTAAAATTCTTGGTGTTCATTATTGGCTCTTATTTCTCTTACTTCTTGGCCGTTATTATTTTACGACAGTGGGAAAATATTTCTGGTATTTTTCGGATCGCATCTGCTATCGTTTCTCGTACCGCTTGGTTAGTGGAGTAATTGTACTGTGTAAGTAAGTTCTGTCTAGGAGACTGGAATTTAAGCAGACCGTTTGTGTCCCTCCAGCCTTTCCTGGGAACTTACTTGGAAAGGTAATTCTGTCTAAGGAGATTGCCAAGAGTATTCTTTCCTGGGAATTATCCTGATCAGTACTTTCCACGTTTTTCAGTGGTGACATTTTTATCATCGTTTCCGCCGGTATTATTATTTTTCCCAACGAGTGGTATCAGAGACTGGGTAATTTTCTTTAAATCTAGTATGCTTTGTGGTTGCGGTTTTTAAACTGATCTTCCACATCAGAAAAATTTTTAGAAGTTATTATGGCGGGAAAGATTGAAATCGAAAAATTCAACGGAAATAATTTCTCTCTGTGGAAATTAAAAATGAAGGCGTTATTGCGGAGAGATGGTTGTGCTATGGCCATCGACGACAGGCCTATGAACGTTGAAGACGAGAAATGGAATAAAGCTGATCAGGATGCAATGGATATTTTGCATCTCACTCTAGCAGATGGAATTTTGTCAAGTATCTCAGAAATGGTAACGGCAAAACAGATCTGGGATACGCTGACAAAATTGTACGAGAAGAAGTCGTGGTATAATAAAATTTTCTTGAAAAGAAAATTATATACCCTTCGGATGTCAGAATCTACAACAGTGACAGATCACGTCAATACTCTGAATACATTATTTTCTCAACTTACAGCAATGGAGCACAAAATCGACGAAAATGAAAGAGCTGAACTTTTACTTCAAAGTTTGCCAGATTCATACGATCACCTCATCGTCAATCTACTCAATGGAAGTACAAAAACAACATTGATGTTCAATGATATTGCAGCCGCCGTTCTTGACAAAGAAAGCAGGCGGAAAAACAAAGAGCAATCCTCTGTGGAGGCTTTATCAATAACGAGAGGGAGATCAATGGAACGTGGGGCCTCCGGAGCCAGCACGTCAGGGAGATCTAAATCGAGAAGTAAAAAGGGCGTCAAGTGCTATCATTGTGGCAAGACGGGCCACATGAAAAAAGATTGCTGGAAATTGAAGAAAGAACAAGGCACAGGAGGTGCAAAAGAAGAAATGAAGAGTACGACTGGAACTGTCTCTGAGGGTGAAGATGTGATTGTATGCGAAGATGTTGTCAACCTTACGATGAATGAATCATGTTGGGTGTGTGACTCTGGAGCATCTTACCATGTTACTTCAAAAATGGAGTATTTTTCATCTTACACCGGCGGTGATTTTGGCGTTGTCAAAATGGGGAACAGTCACGTTTCCAAAATAATTGGAAAAGGAGACATCTGTATCCAGACCAACACAGGATGTGAGTTGGTGCTTAAAGATGTCAGGCATGTTCCAGATATTAGACTGAATTTAATATCAGTCGGTGCACTTGATGAGGCTGGTTTCAAGAGCAAATTTGCTGGCGGAAAATGGGAGCTCAGCAAAGGTTCGCTAATCATAGCGAAAGGGATCAAAGAGTCTAGTCTGTATGTGACGCAAGTGACTGTGAAGGAAGCATCAGTAAATGCTGCACAAGATGACTCATCCATTGAGTTATGGCACAAACGGCTTGGTCACATGAGCGAAAAGGGACTTCAATTACTTAGCAAAAGAGGTTGTTTGTCACATCTTAGAAATGAACCTCTGTCAAGTTGTGTTCATTGTTTGGCGGGAAAACAACACAGAGTTTCCTTTCAGAAGAATTCTGCATCAAGGAAACCAGAAGTGTTAGAAGTTGTCTACTCAGATGTGTGCGGTCCCATGTCCACGAAAACGTTAGACGGCGCCCAATACATGGTGACATTCATTGATGATCACTCCAGAAAAGTGTGGGCTTATGCACTCAAAACCAAAGATGAGGTGTTTAACGTTTTCAAACAGTTTCATGCCTTCACAGAACGAGAAACTGGAAAGAAGCTGAAATGCATTCACACTGACAATGGTGGTGAATATATGGGATCATTTGACGATTACTGCAAATTGCACGGGATCAGGCACGAAAGATCTGTTCCAAAGACTCCTCAACAAAATGGCGTTGCGGAAAGAATGAACCGAACTATCGTGGAGAAGATAAGGTGCATGCTATCACATTCAAAGCTTCCCAAAACATTTTGGGGAGAAGCGATGAATACCGCAGTAAATGTCATTAACTTGTCTCCGTCAACACCTCTGAGTGGAGAAGTGCCAAACAGACTATGGACAGGGAAGGACGTCTCGTATAAACATCTAAAGGTGTTTGGATGCAGAGCGTTCGTCCATATTCCCAAAGATGAGAGGTCCAAACTAGACAGCAAAGCTAAGGAATGCATATTCCTCGGATACGGAAGTGATGCATTCGGATATAGGCTTTGGGATCCAGTTGACAAGAAGATTGTCAGAAGCAGAGATGTTGTCTTCTTTGAAGATCAAACCATTGAAGACAAGAAGAAAGATTTGGAGATCACAGAAGAGCATCCAGTAAGAGTTGGTATGGAGAAATCAACTTTTGACGGGGGAGATGCTGGAGAATCTAGTGATCAAGCAGCTGTTGATGTTGACCATGGAGAAACAGAGACTTCTCCTGAACCAGTTGCAGAACTAGAGTTAAGGAGGTCAACAAGAGATCGTCGACCATCGAGGAAATACTCTGTGAACGAGTATGTGATGATAACTGACGGCGATGAACCTGAGTGCTATGAGGAAGCTATGGAGCATCAACAAAAGAAGAACTGGTTGGATGCGATGCAAGATGATATGAGATCATTGCATGAGAACCATACTTATGAGTTGATTCAGCTTCCAAAGGGGAGAAAGGCACTCAAGAACAAATGGGTATACAGACTCAAAGACGAAAATTCACAACCAAAGTACAAGGCACGACTGGTCGTAAAAGGCTTTGGACAGAAGAAGGAGATTGACTTTGAGGAAATTTTTTCACCGGTAGTGAAAATGTCATCCATACGAGTGGTACTTGGATTAGCCTCAAGTCTCAATTTGGAAATCGAGCAGCTCGATGTGAAAACTGCCTTCTTGCACGGTGAATTAGAAGAAGAAATTTACATGGAACAACCAGAAGGGTTCGTTGTCAAGGGAAAAGAACATCTGGTATGTAAATTGAAGAAGAGTCTGTATGGATTAAAGCAAACTCCAAGACAATGGTACAAGAAGTTCGATTTCTTCATGGGAAATCAAGGATACAAGAAAACTTCTTCAGACCATTGTGTGTTCGTGAAAAAGTTCGCGGATGGTGCATTTATAATCCTCCTACTCTATGTCGACGACATGCTGATTGTGGGCTCAGACAGAGAAAAGATTGTTAAGTTGAAGAATGAACTTAACAAGTCTTTTGCCATGAAAGACTTAGGACTGGCGAAACAAATGCTTGAGATGAGAATCACTCGTGATAGGAAGAATGGAATATTATGACTATCACAGGAGAAATATATCTAGAAAGTTCTCAGTCGATTCAATATGGATAAAGCGAAGCCGGTCAGTACTCCTCTTGCTAAACATTTCAAGCTTACTTCCGAACAAAGTCCTTCCACTGAAGAAGGAAAAGCAGAAATGCAGAGAATTCCATATGCCTCAGCAGTTGGCAGCTTAATGTATGCTATGGTTTGTACGAGACCTGATATTTCACATTCTGTTGGAGTAGTCAGCCAATTTCTAACAAATCCGGGCAGAGAGCATTGGAATGCAGTGAAGTGGATTTTTAGGTATCTTAAAGGTACTTCTGAATTCAGTTTGTGTTTTGGAAATGAGAAGCCTTCGTTGGTAGGCTATACTGATGCAGACATGGCTGGAGACATCGACTCCAGAAGATCAACATCAGGGTACTTGGTTACATTTGGAGGGGGAGCTGTGTCATGGCAATCTAAGCGGCAAAAATCAGTGGCATTGTCTACGACAGAAGCTGAGTTTATGGCGGCTACAGAAGCCTGTAAAGAAATTTTGTGGATGCAAAAATTTCTGACAGAATTGGGTTACAAACAAGATAAGTATATCTTGTATTGCGACAGTCAAAGTGCTATTCATTTGAGCAAGAACCCGAGCTTTCATTCGAAGTCAAAGCACATAGATATCAAGTATCATTGGATACGGGATGTGTTGGACAGCAAGCAAGTGTATCTTGAGAAGATCCACACAGATGACAATGGCTCTGACATGATGACGAAGACTCTGCAAAGGAATAAGCACGAATTCTGTAGAGGCTCAGCAGGATTGGAGATACCTCATCATAAGTCGAGAGGGGGAGATTTGTGGAGTCTCTCCTTAATGATGAGGGACCCACAGATGCAATAATGGCCTTCATTTGCTGTAGAAATGGAGGCCACCTACCCTCCATTTGCTGTAGAAATGGAGGCCACCTACCTTCCATTTAATATGAAGAAGGAAATTTCAATTTTCCTTCTTCATATCGGTTTGTCACTTTGTGACAAATCTTTCCTATAAATAGGGAAGATTTGCTCATCCTTCAGCATCCGAAGCAAGAAGCAAAACAAGCTTTAGTGAAGAGGGAGAGAGAAAAGAGTGAGGATTTTTGGAGGGAGAGAAAAGAAAGGTGTGAGAGAAAAATAGGTGTGGTGCTTTGTGCACGGTGAGAATACTAAGAGTGGTGATTTCTCTTAGTGAATATTTTCTAGAATTTCGATATCTAGAAAAATATTGTAAATTCCTATTTTTCATAGTGAGATATTTCTGGACTCGGTCCCCGTGGTTTTTTTCCCGATTTGGGTTTTCACGTAAAATTCTTGGTGTTCATTATTGGCTCTTATTTCTCTTACTTCTTGGCCGTTATTATTTTACGACAGTGGGAAAATATTTCTGGTATTTTTCGGATCGCATCTGCTATCGTTTCTCGTACCGCTTGGTTAGTGGAGTAATTGTACTGTGTAAATAAGTTCTGTCTAGGAGACTGGAATTTAAACAGACCGTTTGTGTCCCTCCAGCCTTTCCTGGAAACTTACTTGGAAAGGTAATTCTGTCTAAGGAGATTGCCAAGAGCATTCTTTCCTGAGAATTATCCTGATCAGTACTTTCCACGTTTTTCAGTGGTGACATTTTTATCATCGTTCCCGCCGGTATTATTATTTTTCCCAACAATAAAAGGTAGTTGAAACTGATGTCAACTACACCTTGATAAAAACCAGTCTCCCCGACGACTTCTCTCCGGAGTGCTCCTGCAATGTTGTCGTGTCGGCTGTAGGAAAATCTGGTTTTTACGACTCTAAAGTAATGTAATGTGTGCAGTAATCTTCTGTTTTCTGCTTCCTAGTAATAATCGTCGTCTTCAGCACCCTCTAAACCGCCATATGAGCTTTTCAGGTAGTTTTTAGTAATCGACCAAAGTAACTTTTTGAGCTTTTCATGGAGTTAATTTTACTGCACAAAGTAGATGTAGATTAACCTTTGAAAGTTCATCGCTATAAATTTGCAGTGTTCATTGCTTATGGTATTTTATATTATTTTTTTATTCCTTTGGTTTTAGTTCAATTCTTGAGGATGGAGGGAGAAGAGCCTAGGCAGAATCGGAGGTGAAGGCCAAAGCAGAGCTGAAGAGGCTCAAAAGAAACTGCAAGCAGAGGCCAAAATGCTGACAAGGAAGGAAGCTAGAGCAGCCATGAAAGAAGAGAGACGAGAGGAAGAAGACGCGTCATCATCAAGGCCTTCCGTTGAAGCCCTCTTCGCCAAAGCGAAGGACTTGAGCTCGGGGCTGTCGTGGGTGAAGCCAAGTGAGACAGAGCAGGCATCACCCAAGGTGCAGCTTGCGACGGTGATTGGGCTGACCAAGGCTCGAACATTGCCACCCAGAAAAGATGGCCAAGGATTGAACCTGAGTTTTGAGTTTGAAAATTTACAGCCCAAGGCTCGTTCGAGTTCAATTTTGGGTTGGAAAACGATGGTATGCTAAAAGTGTTCAATTAGAGAACCAAACCAACCCAAGTTCTACATCGATGTAGTGATCCCCTTATAGGGGTGAGCAAGAACCGATCAAAACCGAGAACCGGACCAGACCGAGCTTTTTGGTCCGGTTCTGGTCGGTTTTGAGGTAAAACAAATAGAATCTCGGTTCTGTCATTTTCAGAACTGAAATTCTTGGTTCGGTTCTCGGTTATATGGGGACAGTACCTGTAGAACCGACCCGGACCGAGCATAAAACTAGGGCTCTCTTCTCTTCTCTTCGACAGACAGACGCACCTCCTCTTCTCCTCTCTCTCGACTTCGACAGAGGGCTCTTCTGTTGCTGATTCAGTCGCTGCCATGTAGTTCGGCAACGAAGCTCCGAAGTTGTTCAACAGTGCTTGTGCTACTTCCTCCTCCTCTGCTTTGATTCTGCATGCTATAGTAATAATTGGACTTGAGGCTTGGTGTTTGGGAGGTTGGGAAGGGTTTTTCTTCTCTGATGCAGCGGAGGCTAGCGGATCGAACGAGTAGAGGTCTGGTTTTGGACGGAGATGGAGTGAAAGAGGAATAGTTGTGGGGGTGAGGTTTTGTAGGATCTGTGGTGGACTGGAGAAGAAATAGAGTGCGGATTAGATCTTTGTTGAAGATTGTGTTGATTTTGTGGTGCTCTTTGGAAATTAGGCACCAAGTATGTGTACGGAAGAGAAGTGTCGATTTCGACTGTTTTGATGGAATCAGCTCTCTGGTCAGTTGAAGCTCTTCCCCTGCTCTCCCATGGCTTCCTTCTCATTAATTGATCTTGCCACTTTGGTCTGTCGTCTAGCTCACATTCGCTTCCCATTGATGGATTTCTCGAATCACTCATAATCTTCCCCAAAATCAGAACTAATCAATAAATCGAAGAAGAAGAAGAAGGGGAGAAAAATAGAGAGGGAGAGAGACAAAAGAAGCAATCCAACCTGCTGAGAAAAAGCTTGCGACAAGGATCGATCACGGTTAATGGCGATTTGATCTCTCCTCTGTTGCAACATTGCTTTAACTTCGATTGTGTGAGAACGCTCATCCCAATCATCAGGTATTGTACTTATACTGGAACGAAGTATGTTTTCGATCGCTAATTTTGATATAAGTTCATCAGTTGGTTCTGTTTTAATTTTTGTTAATAAACCTTGTCCTTCCCCGTCCAGTAAAGAAAGGGAAATGGAGATTTTTAGGTTTCAAAAGTAGGGAAAACTGGAAATCTGGAACCTCTCGGTTTTGAATCTGAAAGATTTCAATGAAAAAATATCACGTTTCTTGCTTGAATTGTGAAAAAAATAGAATCTCCATTTTCAAACCATACTCGTTTCCGATTTTAATCGTGCAAATATAACATTTCTGATTGTTGGGTTTTTGTCTGATCAATGGTTGATGAAAAAATTAAGTATTGTTTTAAAAAAAAAAAAATCTTCTTTGGGAGGACCAGAATCAGACCAGAACCGAGTCCAGAATTCTGGTCTAGTTCTGGTCCGGTTCTGGGAAAAAATTTATGCTTGTTGGTGCAAAAAATTAAAAATCGAATTTAATGGTCCGGTCTTAATTTTTTCAAAAACCGGACCAAACCGGACCACGATCACCCCTAGCCCTAGCCGCCTTTACCTCTGTCAACCCTTTTTCTCATCTTCTCCTGCTCCACCTTAGTGCTCATGAAAATCTAACCTCGACAAGATCTTTTTAATGTATAGAGGGCAATAGTAAATTCGATTCACGAAATGTATGGAAGAAAGGCATTTCAGCTGCTGAAGGAGCTTTCAACTAGCGAGAAGGGGCAGTTGAAGCTCTTCAATGTAAGTCCAAACACTTAATTTTCTCAACACCAGATATTGTGCAAAGGTTTGTGCATGATTTTGATTGATTTTATGCAATTATAGACTTATTGGGAGTTCGATTGGTGTTCTTATGCTTAATTTTCTTATAATTGGATAAATTGTTTTGGCTAAAGGATGCACTGATGCTCGTTTTTTTCGCAAAGATTGTGGAAAATAAGTACACTAATGCTTGGTTAACTAACTGAGATGCTTTTTCTCGCTGGATAGCTAGAGAGTTCCACCATATGCAGTATATGAGAGTTTTTCTTCCTTGTGATGTCTGCTAACTTCTTCTGGTAATGGGTTTGGGGTGGTCTAGTTTTTGTTGGGTGATTAGTCTTTTGTTGGAATTGGAAGGTTTTGGTGATGCGGAAAAGAACAGGGTGAGCAAGGTAGCTCCCCTCTGCATTTTTTGTTGCATTTTGCAGGAAAGGACAAGATGATTTCTTAGGAGTCTTTAGATGGACAATATCTTAGACTTTCTTTTTGTAATACTCTTTTCGTAAGCAATTGAAAATCGTTTATAGCTTTTTTGTAAAGTCTTTTGAGGGTTTTTTTCCCATTGTTTGCTCCTTTGTATATACCCTTTTTTGCAATATACATTTTTCTTACCGATTTAAAAAAACAATCTATTATGTTTTGCATAACACTAGATACTCATTCTTCAAAGGTTGAATATTGCAAAACTTGAAGGTTTGAAAAGTTTTTACTAAGGTTTATAATGTTTAAGTATCAGTATTTATTTCTTGTTGGATAACCAATCATCTGAATTCACATTGATTTGGTAAAATACATTTATCATTATTATTCTTTTAAGTCCACCTCTAATCTTTTGTTGGGTGTAGTCCCTGGAATAAGTTTATACCTCCCTGTTCTCTCTACTTCTATAATCATTGCTGTATTATATTTGAAAATTTTCTTATCACGTTTCTGTAGAGTGATCTTTTTGACCAAGTGATTGCAGAATGTAATCAACATCACCTCGAGCTTCAGTTCTTGATAAGGTATATTATCTTGATTTCCTTTTCCTTTCATTGTCCGATTAGTTCTTTAATAGTTGATTGTGTCTTTCCTATTCCGTCATGGGAATCAGAGCAATGCTCTGGTTTCCCCAATGTGAAAAAGTTTTCCTGTGAGTTTTCACCAAAACAATGGCTTTAAGGTTAGTGCTTTGAAAGAGACGTGTGTCCTCTTACTTGGCTTCTCTATTATCACTCTTAGATATGTTAACTAGGACATTACTCTGACATGTGATACTCATAGCTGTTATATTGTTATTCTCTTCTGGATATGTATTATAACTTTATTTGGAGTAGAAGTTGAGCTCATTTAGATCTTGGATGCATATCTTGAAACTTCAATTAAGACATATTTACACGTGTGGGCATGTTTATTAGGAGTGACTTTTGGGAATTACATCAGTTTTAAATGAGCTTCCAGCCTGTGTGTGTGAAGGTTTAAGTTCTTTGCTTACTGTTCAACAGTTGAAAAATCTGTATTACAGACGTAGTAGAAAATTTATCAGAAGATTAAGAGTTGAATAGTTGGTTAGATTCGAATTTCTTAGGAATTTTCATCCATTATCTACTGTCTTGAAATGACGTTATCCCAGGAAAATGCAAGAAGAAGGAATGGATCTTCAGACAACTAAAAACGCAGACCACTTTGGGGCACTCATTCACCACCTTGCTTTGGTCCGGAATAAACGCTGTTTGATGGCATATGCGTAATTTTCTCTCCTGTTATTCTGTTATGTTCAATTCTGCATTTGCTTGTTCTTTCATTGATAATGACGATGGTCTGTTTATTAACAGCTACAATCGAGCTGAATTCACCCGGAGTTTGATGTGGAAGGTAGGAACCGTGCTTCCACAAGAAATTGAAGTAAAGCTCAGCCACTTAGAGGAGGAGTATTTTAAGAAACACTCCGCAGCTCTGAAATCATTTATGTCAAAACTGGAATTTGATTTAACTGTGGTAAAATCTCTTGCTCTCTGTTACAAATAACAAATCTTTCTTTCAATGACCCTCTTAGTAGATGTATGTATGCCTTTTTTTTATATATTAGGATATGGTGCCACCCAAAGATCCTTATATCCAGGTTAGAGTTCTCGATGATATTGGAGAAGGAATTGTCCTCAGTGATGATAAGACAGCAAATTTTGCTCGACATTCAATGCACTTTCTTAAACGAACCGATGCCGAGCAGTTCATTTCTCGAGTAAGATAGACATCTAGAGTTCCAAATCTGGCATCTGATAAGTTATAAATCTCCATCTGGGCTTCTAATTTTGTTATATTTTGTCCTGCAGGGCTTGATGGAGGAGCTCACTGGATGACAAAAAAGAAGTTTTGATGTAACTGTATTCATTCAATCATTTCATTGAAGTGGCAAAATGACAAATAATGCTTGATTTTTCGATTACATATCTTTGGAAGATAATGGGATTAATTGTGATGAAAGAGCTAATAGAATGATGTTGTAGTGACAACCTTTGATCAAGTAGTGGTTATATGACGAGGAACGATTGTTTATTTTAATTGCTGAGACTAACCCAGGATAGATGGAAAAGCTAAAAGATTAGCAGAAACCTGATCCAACTGCAGTTCGAATTGGAACAGTTCAGTCTGATTCCTATCCTTAATAGGAAATTGATTTGGTTTAGGGTGGAGTGGAACTATGAGTCATAGTTGGGTAAAAATCGTGAAAAATTGAAAAATTTTAGTAATAATTTTTATTTTAATTTCGAAACTAAACTTTTGAACCAGTTGGGTTTCAGAACCTAACGGGATAGGTTCTGTTTCTGTTCTAAATATTGGATTTGAAACAACATTTTCTTTTTTCCCTTTATTTTCTCAACTCTAGATTTTTTCCACGTCTTTAGCAACTTCTCTTCTAGATTTTTATTTGAATAATCCTATCTTGATATTCAACATCTTTCACATTAACATTAGTATGTAATAATTATCAATTAAAAATAAATCCTCTCAAAAACAGAAAGAATAATAATTTTCTTAATAAAAACTAATATTGTGTGTGATGTTATAGCATTTCCTAATAGATTATATATTTTTATTTGATACATCACCAATTCTTAGCAATATACACATAAAAAGTACTTATATAATAACTTTTTTTCAAGACTTATCACACGCCCAAACTTGAATCATTGTTCGTCCTCAATTGATGTAAACCAAAATTTGGAAAAAAAAATTGCAAACGACTTTTAATCACAGTCCAACAATTATCATCCAAAAATTCTCAAAATTGCTTTCTATTTTCAATCAATAAAATTGTAACATGTCATCAAATATTCAAGTTAAGAAATTCTAGATGAATCTCAAAGCAAAGTATCCCTCAAAATGTGTACGTGAATGTGTCAATAACTAAGACTTTTTCAAATCACTAAAGTTTTATTCCATCATGCTAAATTTAATACTTTATATCATAGTTCCATAAATTCCCCCTACTCACAAAAAGAAATTAGAAACTTAGGTCCACAACTCAATTTTTTTTTTATAACAAGTAATTGGGGAAATAAAATTTTATTCATGTATTTGTTGACTTCTCTCCAAATCATATTATCTTTTTACGCAATCGACAACATTTGTAATGAAGGCTTTCAGTTACTTAGTAATATTACAAAGAGAGATAAAATATTGACAAATATCACGATGAAATTTCTCCTAAAGTTCCTCTTTATTATTGTGATTTTTCATCCATTGAGTATCTAAAAGACACACTCGAGTTTGAAAGTGGATTATGAAATCACAATTATTTGTTTTTTTTTTCCTCAAATATTCTCCCAAACTTATTCTTTTACTTCCTTGTGAATCTTTCAAGTCTAATTTCACCTTGTTTTGTATTGAGAATCTATAGATCTAGTATACAATTTTAAATTTGAACATTAATTCAATAATTCTTAGGATTCAACTCATTGTGACATATCTCTTTTACACATTTTTTTTTTCAAATTAAGAATTTCCCAAAATCCTACATGTTTATTGAATCTTCAATGTTTGTTAAAAATTTCAAGGGATGTCATAATTTTAGGCAATTAAGCTCATTACCAAACTTTGGTCGAATAATTATTGTTGAATTATAATTAAAAGATTTTTATTTTATTTTGTACTATTTTTTTAAAAAAAACTAAGGGGATAATGCTAATACTTTTCATCCACTACTAACAAGAGGACATACAAAATATTCTAGTTTATAATCTCATAAACTTGACAATGACAATGTCACATTTATTTAAGCAGAAGGGTTAGAACTTCCTTGGATTTTACTCTTCATTATCTTCATCTTCATCTTCATCATTCGGAGCAGCTGGTGGTTGAGCCAAAAGCAATTCTTGAGGAAAAATAGAAAATGGGAATATGTGCTTTATGAATTGTCTCTAAAATGTATTCATAATTGCAAAATCTCGTTTAGCAAAATAAGCCTAGTATTTCCTGTTGTTCTCCCCCATTTTATCAAGCATGTCTACCATCTGGTGCACCTCACTCTGGTTCATCCTTTCCTCCATTAGTTTTGAACTTGTTGCAAATGCTTATGGAATGACAGTTTTGTGTTGATGCTGTAGCTTTGATTGCAATATGATATTTAGATGTGCGGCTTGAGGATTGACTGGATCTTGACTGACATCCTTTGTTTCAGTTTCATGTTGAGCAATACAAGCCACATAAAAAGGAGTCATAGTACCTGTTGCCTTTAATCGTTATTCGCTGTTGTAAATGCAAAGATATTGCATATAAGTTGGCAATGATTTTTTGGCAATATATATATTTATGGAGATAATATGTTAGTCCATTATTTTCTAAATTGATAATTTATTTAGTGGTGATCAAGAAATATTGCATTATGATTATTGGATGGCTCCATATTAACAATCATGAAGATTCTGTGGAAGAAAAAAAAAGAAACAAGAATATTAGAAAAGTTATTGAAAAAACTAAAGGCACTTATTTTTTAGAAAACTTTTATTTGGTAAGCCATTTGATGAAGATTTGGTGAAATCTGTTAGGCTTCAAGATCACATCAATAATTGGATACTTTCCTAATTTTTTGGATGAATATATGAGTTGTTAGAGATACTTTCCTAAAGTGTCACACATTGTGTCACTTAACTGAATTTGATCCACATCGCTAGGTGTTAGGGTTGGGCGTGAGGGTTGTGTGTGCAATGTTTTGACTTGCATTGTTCCCTACTTGCTAAACATTAGGCTTACGTTTTGTGTTCTGTGGTGTAGGTGACGACGTCATTACAGGTGAGAGTTACGAGGAAAGCTAGGATTGGGACGCAGTCGGCGAGGTATGCGGTATGCTGATGCAGGCAATTGTCGGGGCGTCTCGATCATGGATTGCTGGGAGTTGTGGGTGACGAGTATATTTGGAACGGTATATAAGTAGTTCCGTGTCGAGTTTTGTTGGTGTAAAATTTAGTATTTAATAAACTTTGTAAATATTTGTTAGGAATTGTTTTGGAATTGTTTTGAACGTATTTTATGAAAATTTGGATTTCAGGTTTGAGGTTTAGAGAATTCAGTTGTTATGCCGCTCGATTTTTCGTAGAGTAAACGACGTCGTTTTAGTTGACGTTTTGGATTCGATTTTCCAAGATTTCTACGTGCGGGGAAGTATAAAATGTTGGGAAAGGTTTTTGGTAAATTTTAAGTGTTTTGGGGGTGTGTGGTTTGAAGAAAAGTGGAAAAAAGTGAAAAAAAGCAAAAATGGGGTCGGGGGACCAAAGGGGGTGCCGATCGATCGGCCTTGTGGCACGCAAGGCTGCGCGTGCCGTGAGCTGCTAGGCGCGCAGTGGCAGGGGGCGCGCGCCCAGCACCCCTTTGGGTCAAAATTTGATTTTTTTTTTTTCAAATTTTGCCCTTTTCCAAAATGTTTTGACTCAACATTTTCCAACATATTTTACGGACGTTTTTCAATATTTTTTGAGGGTTCGAAAAATTTGAAAATGGAGTCGTATTTTTATCGAAATTTATTTTAAATATCGTTTTAAATGTGAGATTGTCGAGCAATGTAGCGCACCGAGCCAGGGTGGGTTCGGGAGCGTTATAAATACAATTATGAATCTCATGGAGAGTTCGATCCTGACTCAGGATGAACGCTAGCGGCATGCTTAACACATGCAAGTCGGACGAGAAGTGGTGTTTCTAGTGGCTAACGGGTGAGTAACGCATAAGAACCTGCCTGCGCGAGTCAGCTCAGATTGAATTTTTTTCTATTCAACTTGTTAGGCTCGATTTGTTAGATTCGTTAGGCTCAGCTCGTTTAAATCGCTAGGCTCGGTAAGCTATATTTTTTCAAGTTCGACTCAGCCAGCTCTTGTCCTCTCTATAGATGAATAAATAACATATGTTTTAATAAATAAACTAAATATTGAATTATCTAAAGGTATTGCCATTTTTCTTTAATTTGATTCATCAAAAGCTTTTTCAATTTCTATTTCCCTCCTCTCTTCAATGGTGGCAAGAGGGAAGATTTCCATTCCATCCTCTTCTGAACTAGCCCTATTCCCCTAAGCCTTCAAATCAACATTTAAAGATTTTATAAGCGTTCAAATCAGCTTCAAATCAGTATTCAAAGATTTTATGAACTATTTTATGCATTATTTGATTTTATTTTAATTTCCTAAATTAGTTAGCTATTTTATTTAAGGTTGTATTCCAAATTCGTAATTATTCAATTATTATTCAAGATTCAGAAAATTAGAATTTCTCTTGCAATTGGGTTTTTCATTCGTTCTCGCATCCCGCTGCGCCAGGTGGTATCAGAGCAACAATAGTAGGTTTGACTTGAACAGACGTACTTTCGGGAATGAAGGATTTCAGAGAAATAATACGGAGAAAGAAAATTCAGTTTCTAACATCCCAGCTCACTCAGAACAGAGAAAAGATAAATCGCTTAGGAAGCGAGTGGTAACCGAAAATAAAGAAGTGTCAAAATCAACCAACCCCTATGCAAGACCTATCCCTGGAAAGTGTTTCCGATCCAATCAACCAGGTCATCGGTCGAAGGAGTCTCCAAATCGAAGGGCAGTAAACATCGTTGATAGGGATGAACATGAGCAAGAGATTTGCTGTGAACCCGATGGCGACGAGGAGGCGTTTGAAGAGGGGGACGGAGAGAGGGGAGAAGAGGCATTCGTGATTCGAAAATTGATACTCACTCCTAAGCACGAAGATTGCTCCCAGAGACATCAATTATTTCGCACCAGATACACTATTAATGGTCGACTATTTGATTTGATCATCGACAGTGGTAATTGCGAGAATATTATCGGCAGAGAAGCCGTAGAGATTTTACAATTACCAGTAGAGAAGCATCTTACCTCGTACTCAATTGGATGGATCAAGAAGCCGAGAAGATTCAAGTGAAAGAACGCTGCAAGGTACCATTTTCGATTGGAAAATATACAGATAGAGTGTACTGTGATATCATGGATATGGATGCATGTCATATTTTATTTGGTCGACCGTGATAGTTTGACGTGGACGCTCAACACGTAGGCAGGGATAACATCTATAATTTGACGAATAACAGAATGAAGTTCACATTACTTCCTTTAAAGGCAAAGCATCGTCCTAAAACTTCTAAAGTAGAGGGACGATCTTTATTTACTATTACTCAGACGGATTATGAAATGGAGGAAGCAATTAAAGAATCTTGGGAAGCTTATGCACTAATCACGCGGCAGATTCTAGTGGTTGGTGAAGAGCATTCGACGACCGAAGTACCCCAAGAAGTCAACATGTTATTAGAAGAGTTTGCTGACATCGTTCCTGAGGAGCTACCGAGTGATTTACCACCTATGAGGGACATTCAGCACCATATCTTTCCTTTCTATCCAGACGATGAGTCAAGTTTTTCTATGGTGGGGAAGAATGATGTGGTGATCTCCTAAGCCTTCAAATCAGCATTCAAAGATTTTATAAACCTTCAAATCAGCTTCAAATTAGTATTCAAAGATTTTATGAACTATTTTATGTATTTTTTTATTTTATTTTAATTTCCTAAATTAATTAGCTATTTTATTTAAAGTTGTATTCCGAATTCGTAATTATTCAATTATTATTCAAGATTCATAAAATTAGGGTTTTTCTTGGATTCTCTTGTGAGAGGGTTTTTCGTTCGTTCCCGCATCCCGCTGCGTCATACATTAAGTATATGGAACATTTCAGTTTAGGAAGTCAACGCGTTGACAATAGGGGTGTGCAAAACCGGTTTCGGTTCAGTTTTAGGAGGAACCGAAACCGAACCGATTGGTTTCGGTTTTGGACTTACCGAACCGAAACCGGTTTTGGAGCATACCAAAACCGAACCTAAACCGAACCTAAACTTTCGGTTCGGTTTCGGTTCGGTTTCGGTTTTACAACATATTTTTCAAAAAATAAAAAAAATATTTTTCCATATAAACTGTCATGTGTTACGTTTCAGAGGAATTTATACATATAACCCGAGTCTTCAACCAAGAATTCTGAAACGTGAATGCCAAATACAGGTAAGGACAAATATTCCATCAAGAACAAGACTACAGTGGTCAACCAAAACTAAACTAAACAGATAAAAAGGTCATAGGATAATCATCATATGGACATTTGGTAATTCTTAGTTCATATTTATTAAATTACGACATTACAACGAAAAAGTAAACGATCCAATTGAATAGCTGCAAGGATAGCAGTAAAAAAGGCAGCGAAACAAAAGAAATCGAGGAAAAATGCTGTGGGAAGAAGAGTTGGCAGTTTTGGAGAAAACCTCTGCATTAGTCATAATATGAACCCCTGCTTCCTTTGCAGCTTTACTTATGGACAGTGACACAGAACCCATCCCACCTTCAATATGCCTGCATTAGACGTAATGCATATTTAATTAGCCAGAAAACAACTACTGAGAGGCAAAAGTAAGGAGACATTTTCATCATAAATTAACTAAAATAGTGTCGCAAACACAAGCAAAGCCATCTTTTCTAAGGTTTTCCTTAGAACATCAGCATGCCAAAAGTCGTTAAAAATGGTACCCAAACACGACAGTATTTCAAAACTTGACCATAACAAATAGTAGTTTGAGCAGAAATTTCTAAAAGTCGTGTTTGTTTACACTTCACGGTTCACAGAGAGCAAAATCAATGATTTTGCTCTCTGTCAAACACAAAATCAAGCAATAAATGAAACTATGAAAGAATAGAACATACCCGAATCGCCGGTGCTGCTGTGAGCTATCGTCGATGCTGCTGTGAGCTGTCGTCGCCTCGCCGTCGCCGAATCGCCTTCGTCTCTGGAGGAGAGTTTCGGAGATGAATATTGAAGAATGAAGACACCAGAAGCCCCGACGATTTAGGGCTTCTGGTTTTTATTTTTTTTTTGTATTTTAGTTAAGGTTCGGTTCGGTTCGGTTTTGACCGGTTTTGACCGATCAAAACCGAAAACCGAACCTAAATCACCGGTTTTTATGAAATGCAACCGAACCGAACCGAACTTATGCTCAAAACCGATCAAAACCGAACCTAAATCACCGGTTCCGGTTCGGTTCCTCGGTTCCGGTTCGGTTTGCACACCCCTAGTTGACATAGCTAGTTTCTTTAGTAGAATTTTTGATTGGCTCAGACTAATTGTCATTAGTACAAAATAATAATAACAATAGATTAATGATCAGAGATCTCATTACCATGTCTCTAATGGTGGGTGTTCTATTTACGTGTAAATGTATTTTAGTCATTAAACACTTATGCTCGCCAAAATGGCAACTTCTTATCTCCGGTAATTGTCCAACATAAATGATAGAAGACGTGGTACGAAGATAACGAGAATGCCTTCACAACTAGGAAACTTAATTATTTATTAATTTAAAAAACTAGTTTCTTTTCACACCTAAGTGCAAGGGGAATGTGCATGCACTGTACCTTTTATATATTTATTAATTTGAAACTGCTTCGACGGCTGTCATAGTTTTGCGGGGTTCAGCCATCAAAGAAGGAAGACGTGTGGAGCTCATAATGTTTGATGTCTGCGTGTACTACGCTTATAACAACACATGCATATTTGCAGAAAACCAGAGAAGAAAATGAAAACAAAACAGTCGACGGAATTCAAAACTCCGGCCCATGGTTTCTCTGGGTTGCCACCCAAATGCCAGAAAGGATCAAACACTGCGCGTGGCAGACGATGTCGACCAGAAGTGGCTAAATCAGAGAGGTTGCTCCTCTGCGTGAACATGGGTTAAACTCAAACTGTAGGAGAAAGTATTAGGTTTGACGATCAAATTAAACAGACATTAGCAGTTGAAGAATGGGTAGGTGTTGAAGAAAGATTAGGTTAGGGTTTAGCAGAGTGCGAAGACCAAAACTAGGAGACGTGTTTGGCTTTCATGCATTGCGATTGCCAGCTTTGTTTACGATGAACATAACCAACTCTCAACCTATTTTGTCCTGCAAACATGTGTACAATTTGTTTAATAGTTCAACTACTGTTAGTCTGCTACCCTACCCACCTGAAAATGATTTCACAATTCTTGACCCTAATATTCATCCATAGACTTGCACGTACAAGATGTGTCTTAAATAGTTGAGACAAGCATTTGTTTTATAATTATAGTAAATATGATCTTTGCAGAGTCATCCGTTACTAGTACAATATTATCTGTTTTGAGTCAGAGCACGCACATATTCGTTTTTTATATTATTCTAAAACGCGTTATACTACGTAGAGACAAAAATTCTAATTGTAAACTACTCAATTTCTATTATCTTAAGCAAAGCGATGTAAGATTGTGTGTTTCCACTTGTCTGAGCTGGACTCTCACAATCAACAAAATATTGAGTTGTCATTGACTTTACATGACGGTTTGCCACAATCTTCATCATCAATATGTTATAATCCATTCATTTGACAAACTCTTTGATAAGGATAATCTCTTGAAATGTGTTACGATCAAGTTAAAAGTCGAGTCATCGGTCCGTTGATCGTTGCATGGATAGTATGAAGTTGATATCTTGATGGACGGCGGATAGTGTTACATAATAAGATATGATTAGAGAATGAAACAACACTTACTAATACAAATCGATGGTGCGTGGAAAGGGGGAAATCTGGAGCGCTGGCGGATGCGTGGGAGTATTCTATTGGGCCACCACATCCTAAAAGAATGCGGTCACTCAGTTTGACTTGACTTAGAGATCAACGGTCAAGAATGGTTTTGACGAATTCGTTCTTTTTCTTTGATCCTGCCCCGAGGCTAACCCGTCATCTGCCCGGTATTCGGACCATTCCTTTATAACCCCCGCTGTTAAGTGTGACGCGCGGCACGCGATGATTTCGGCTTCTGCTCGCTCGTATTAGAATATTTCCAGGGGTTGAACAAGATAGAGGCGGAGACAGAGCTCTCAAAACATGGCGGACATTTACCGCTCGGTGATGAGTGAGAGCTACGTCGGTCGTAGTGTCAGTGAAAGATTTTATGTATTTTTATTGTTAGGTTAATTTCCTTAAATTAATTGCTATTTTATTTAAAGTTGTATTAATTTCCCCAGAATTCGTATTATTCAATATTATTCAAAACATAAAATTAGGGTTTTTCTGGATTCTCTTTGAGAGGGTTGTTCGTTAGTTCCCGCATCCCGCTGCGTCATAACATAAGATAGGGAACAATTTCAGTTTAGGAAAGCACGCTCGTTTACAATAGGGGTGTGCAAAAACCGGTTTCGGTTCAGTGGTTAGGAGGAACCGAAACCGAACCGATTGGTTTCGGTTTTGGACTTACCGAACCGAAACCGGTTTTGGAGCATACCAAAACCGAACCTAACCGAACCTAAACTTTCGGTTCGGTTTCGGTTCGGTTTCGGTTTTACAACATATTTTTCAAAAATAAAAAAATATTTTTCCATATAAACTGTCATGTGTTACGTTTCAGAGGAATTTATACATATAACCCGAGTCTTCAACCAAGAATTCTGAAACGTGAATGCCAAATACAGGTAAGGACAAATATTCCATCAAGAACAAGACTACAGTGGTCAACCAAAACTAAACTAAACAGATAAAAGGTCATAGGATAATCATCATATGGACATTTGGTAATTCTTAGTTCATATTTATTAAATTACGACATTACAACGAAAAAGTAAACGATCCCAATTGAATAGCTGCAAGGATAGCAGTAAAAAAGGCAGCGAAACAAAAGAAATCGAGGAAAAATGCTGTGGGAAGAAGAGTTGGCAGTTTTGGAGAAAACCTCTGCATTAGTCATAATATGAACCCCTGCTTCCTTTGCAGCTTTACTTATGGACAGTGACACAGAACCCATCCCACCTTCAATATGCCTGCATTAGACGTAATGCATATTTAATTAGCCAGAAAACAACTACTGAGAGGCAAAAGTAAGGAGACATTTTCATCATAAATTAACTAAAATAGTGTCGCAACACAAGCAAAGCCATCTTTTCTAAGGTTTTCCTTAGAACATCAGCATGCCAAAAGTCGTTTAAAAATGGTACCCAAACACGACAGTATTTCAAAACTTGACCATAACAAATAGTAGTTTGAGCAGAAATTTCTAAAAGTCGTGTTTGTTTACACTTCACGGTTCACAGAGAGCAAAATCAATGATTTTGCTCTCTGTCAAACACAAAATCAAGCAATAAATGAAACTATGAAAGAATAGAACATACCCGAATCGCCGGTGCTGCTGTGAGCTATCGTCGATGCTGCTGTGAGCTGTCGTCGCCTCGCCGTCGCCGAATCGCCTTCGTCTCTGGAGGAGAGTTTCGGAGATGAATATTGAAGAATGAAGACACCAGAAGCCCCGACGATTTAGGGCTTCTGGTTTTTATTTTTTTTTTGTATTTTAGTTAAGGTTCGGTTCGGTTCGGTTTTGACCGGTTTTGACCGATCAAAACCGAAAACCGAACCTAAATCACCGGTTTTTATGAAATGCAACCGAACCGAACCGAACTTATGCTCAAAACCGATCAAAACCGAACCTAAATCACCGGTTCCGGTTCGGTTCCTCGGTTCCGGTTCGGTTTGCACACCCCTAGTTGACATAGCTAGTTTCTTTAGTAGAATTTTTGATGGCTCAGACTAATTGTCATTAGTACAAAATAATAATAACAATAGATTAATGATCAGAGATCTCATTACCATGTCTCTAATGGTGGGTGTTCTATTTACGTGTAAATGTATTTTAGTCATTAAACACTTATGCTCGCCAAAATGGCAACTTCTTATCTCCGGTAATTGTCCAACATAAATGATAGAAGACGTGGTACGAAGATAACGAGAATGCCTTCACAACTAGGAAACTTAATTATTTATTAATTTAAAAAACTAGTTTCTTTTCACACCTAAGTGCAAGGGGAATGTGCATGCACTGTACCTTTTATATATTTATTAATTTGAAACTGCTTCGACGGCTGTCATAGTTTTGCGGGGTTCAGCCATCAAAGAAGGAAGACGTGTGGAGCTCATAATGTTTGATGTCTGCGTGTACTACGCTTATAACAACACATGCATATTTGCAGAAAACCAGAGAAGAAAATGAAAACAAAACAGTCGACGGAATTCAAAACTCCGGCCCATGGTTTCTCTGGGTTGCCACCCAAATGCCAGAAAGGATCAAACACTGCGCGTGGCAGACGATGTCGACCAGAAGTGGCTAAATCAGAGAGGTTGCTCCTCTGCGTGAACATGGGTTAAACTCAAACTGTAGGAGAAAGTATTAGGTTTGACGATCAAATTAAACAGACATTAGCAGTTGAAGAATGGGTAGGTGTTGAAGAAAGATTAGGTTAGGGTTTAGCAGAGTGCGAAGACCAAAACTAGGAGACGTGTTTGGCTTTTCATGCACTGCGATTGCCAGCTTTGTTTACGATGAACATAACCAACTCTCAACCTATTTTGTCGTGCAAACATGTGTACAATTTGTTTAATAGTTCAACTACTGATTAGTCTGCTACCCTACCCACCTGAAAATGATTTCACAATTCTTGACCCTAATATTCATCCATAGACTTGCACGTACAAGATGTGTCTTAAATAGTTGAGACAAGCATTTGTTTTATAATTATAGTAAATATGATCTTTGCAGAGTCATCCGTTACTAGTACAATATTATCTGTTTTGAGTCAGAGCACGCACATATTCGTTTTTTATATTATTCTAAAACGCGTTATACTACGTAGAGACAAAAATTCTAATTGTAAACTACTCAATTTCTATTATCTTAAGCAAAGCGATGTAAGATTGTGTGTTTCCACTTGTCTGAGCTGGACTCTCACAATCAACAAAATATTGAGTTGTCATTGACTTTACATGACGGTTTGCCACAATCTTCATCATCAATATGTTATAATCCATTCATTTGACAAACTCTTTGATAAAGGATAATCTCTTGAAATGTGTTACGATCAAGTTAAAAGTCGAGTCATCGGTCCGTTGATCGTTGCATGGATAGTATGAAGTTGATATCTTGATGGACGGCGGATAGTGTTACATAATAAGATATGATTAGAGAATGAAACAACACTTACTAATACAAATCGATGGTGCGTGGAAAGGGGGAAATCTGGAGCGCTGGCGGATGCGTGGGAGTATTCTATTGGGCCACCACATCCTAAAAGAATGCGGTCACTCAGTTTGACTTGACTTAGAGATCAACGGTCAAGAATGGTTTTGACGAATTCGTTCTTTTTCTTTGATCTGCCCCTGAGGCTACCCGTCCATCTGCCCGCGTATTTCGGGAAATTCCTTTATAACCCCCGCTGTTAAGTGTGACGCGCGGCACGCGATGATTTCGGCTTCTGCTTCGCTCGTATTAGAATATTTCCAGGGGTTGAACAAGATCAGAGGCGGAGACAGAGCTCTCAAAAATGGCGGACATTTACCGCTCGGTGATGAGTGAGAGCTACGTCGGTCGTAGTGTCAGTCGAAGGAGATCGATGGACCACGAGAAGGTTGAATTTGAGCCTGAAATGGCTCCCCCGGAAATGGATGACCATCGAAAGCGTAAGAAACTAGAGGCTGTAGCTGATTCGTTTTCTAGAGACTGTAGAGACGCAGTGGATAGTTCTTCTTTAGACGAAGACAAGGGCTTCGTAAAGCTTGAATGTAGGAAACCAGAGATGGTGGAAAGCTCTCCGTCACCTCCGTCTTCGGACCTTTCCATATCGCTTCTCTGTCGATCTCCCGCAGCTCGAATAGCTCCAGAAGTTCCGGGAGAGAATCCGAGGTTTGGAGTGGTTTCGATTCGGGGAAGGCGAAGAGAAATGGAAGATGCGGTCGCCGTCCAACCATCGTTTTGCCGCATAGGAAATGAATCCAACCCTCACCTGCATTACTTCGCCGTTTACGACGGTCACGGTTGCTCTCATGTACTATAAGTATTTCTTTCTCGTCCGCTTTCACTCTAGGGTTTTCTTTCTCGTATCGCTTCTCTGAGGCCATTCTTCTGGTTCAGGTGGCGATCAAGTGCAAGGAGCGGTTGCACGAGCTGGTGAAGGAAGAGTTGGAAAGAGAGGTTGGATCATCTTCATCGAATGATTGGAAGAGCGCCATGGAAAGAAGCTTTCGGCGCATGGACCAGGAAGTCAGTTGGTGTAGTGAAAGAATTGCCAGTTCAAACTGCAGGTGCGAGCTTCATCCCCCAGAGTGCAATACGGTTGGAACTACAGCCGTGGCTGCTATTTTAACCCCTGAGAAGATCATCGTCTCTAACTGCGGCGACTCGAGGGCTGTTCTCTGTCGTAGCGGCAAACCAGTCCCTCTCTCCTCTGATCACAAAGTTGCTTCTTTTTCTTGTCCTTTTCGTCTAACTTCTGTATTTTTGAACCCACCGGAAATTATATAATATTTACTTCTTGCAAACAGCCGGATCGACCAGATGAACTGAATCGGATCGAAGCGGCCGGCGGGCAAGTGATCTACTGGGGAGGCCCAAGAGTTCTCGGAGTTCTAGCCACATCAAGAGCCATTGGTAAACATGATTTTACACTTGCTTTTCTTCAACTCTTTTATCGTCGTCTATGATTACCATTGAAGTGTTTATACAAATTTCACCAGGTGATAACTATCTGAAGCCCTACGTAAGCTGCGACCCGGAAGTGACGATCACTGATCGGTCGCCGGAGGATGATTGTCTGCTAATAGGAACCGATGGACTTTGGGACGTCGTGTCCAACGAGACGGCATGCGAGGTGGCGCGCATGTGCCTCAAAGGCAAGTTTCAAAGGTTGCCGCCGCACTGCGCCCCAGCGAGCAGCGCAGTCGCTAGCCCAGAAATTCCTGACAAGGCATGCAGCGAGGCGGCAACATTGCTGAGCAAGTTGGCACTAGGCCGGAAAAGTGCTGACAATGTGAGCTTGGTAATCGTAGACCTCAGGAGGGGCAGATCGAATGCAGTCAACTAAATCATAACTCTACCCTTCATTTCTTCTTCGAGTTCAGACAATTTATTTAGGAGTTTTGACTGTAATAATTTCTCCATGCATTTACAGTTTGATGTGACAATTGAAATGGAAAAAAATAAACAAATAATCCCATATTTCCTTGTTATATCTATTAGACAATACACTCTGCGCGACAACTCGCTGACACATGAGATTTGGCAAGTCGATTGGAAAGTCAGTTATTAAAACACCAACTTATGATGTCAGAAAATTAGTACGAGAAATAAAAAAATGGGCAGTTCATTCATGAATTAAGAGAATACAAGTTCAACAGTATGACAGTAGTAATCTCTTCACTGATACCACATTAGCAGACATTTTGCAGACAACAGAGAATGCACCACAAATGTGGCGGAAAAGTAAGAAGACAGTGATAAAACAGGACCTTTTCAGAGATGCCCGAAAATTACGGATCATTTCCCATGTTTTCGAAGAACAATTTGTTTTCCATCGTCACGTCGTCTTCTGACCATCTTCGACTCCAATGTTCTTAAGCACTTTCAACTTTCTGTAGCCCTTGTCAGTCCCAAAGATCCTGCCAAAACAATAGAAAGGATCTGATAGTCGCCATTATATAAACAAAACATATTATGTTTAGTGGACAAAGCTTACCAGTCCATGTGCGTGAAGGTCGATGAGTAGTTTCCAGACTTTGTATAGAGCAACCGGTGATGATAGTCATGGAAATCAGCCCTGGAGGAAAAAAAAAAAAGAATTTAACTTTTACATGCAAGAATAATTTCCCCATGCAACCATTTCTTGGCTCACCCTCCATATAAAGGTAGATAGTTGGACAGACTCCAAGGAAAATGGTAACCACAGTGTGCCTCAACTGTCTCTAGCACTCTAAGTACCATCCATAACCATAGAGTAATCAGATGTGGACCAGTAATAGCTGGACCAATAATTGTAGCAAATCCAAGAAAGAGTATCTCTGCCGGGTGAGCATATTCTGATGTCAGCCCAAAAGGGGTCGCATATCTGTGAATATTATAGCAAACTCTATAACCAACTCAAAAAGATTAGTTCAGCATTACCTGAAAATTGTCAAAGAAGAAAAACTAATTGCACATCGAAGCTCTTACTCATGATGTACGCTATGAACATGCTTGTAGAGCCACTTAGTATGCAAAATTCGATGCCCCCAGTAGAACACAAAATCCTCCAGAATGAAGTAGAATATTATCTGAGTCAAAACCACTTTCCTAGAAAAAAAAAATCACAATTACATCTTTTTATTGCTGCAAAAGCTAGTGGGAGAGTATATTACTATATTTTATAGACAACTGCAAGAGCTCACTGAAAGAAAAGCTAATCAGTCTTTCAACCTCCAGGATAAATGGCATAACTATATAAAGAACCTGAGAATACCAGGGTGGCAGAGGAAGGCTACTCCTCATGCCCATATATCTGAAGACAGGATAGGAAAAAATCATAACAGGAAGATTGACACCGAAATGATAGAGCAATAGGCGAGTAATACATTTCTCCTGAGCTGCAGGGCTATTATTCTTCGTCTGAAAACAAAAATATATATATTTGTCAGTATCAAAGCCAAAAATTTATGAAAAATGGAGACAACAGGTTCTTAGACTAGAATAAGGTGAAAATAAATATGCCATTCTGGCAAAACCCCACTTAATTTTGGACTTGTCTGATAGAAATGGCATATACCCTAGTGATCTACACGATATTCGTTTTTGTAATATTGTTGGTAAATATAGATCCTTTGATCGAGTGTGCAAAATGTTTAGACATAATAAAACAGAGACGACAGTTCGAAAGAATTCATCCAAAAATGAGATTCGAAACTTGGTAAGTTGCAGAAAGGAGAGAAGACACAAACCTGGATCTTGTATTTGCTAAGCCATCCAGCTCTTTCAAGAAAAATAAAGGGAAGCCCAGATAAGAAAAATATACTTTCATGTAGAAAGAAGCTTCCCAGACATGCCAGTTGGAAATCACTGAAATGTGCGATTAGATACTGCATCATTAAAAAGAAAAGTCTCATGAACTTCACGCACATTTCCTTATCGCTATAAATAAAATTCAGATTAGCTCAATTGACCATCATACTCGTTTAATTGTAACAAAAAAACAACGACAATATTAAAGAACAAAACTACAGCAATGCAATCTCGAATCTACACTTTAGGTGAAAAAAAAAATTAAAAGAAAATCAGCGGTCGTTTAATGGCGGTGCGTTCTGGTTCCATGAAGTGTCCACCGGAGGGAATGGTGGTCTGCGAAACACTGAATTCTAGTTCTCAATACGAAATCAATAATTGGCAGAAAGTTACTACGTAATCAACGAAATTCAACGGGAGGATCATTCCAATTGGATGAAAAGCCGGAAAAAAGGGGAAATATGGTCATGGAATCGCTAAATTCTCGCTCACAATTCGAAATCGATATTTGACAGACGCAATCCTAGTCAGCAAACTCTCTATGTTCATGCGTCAGATCCAGCATTACATTTTATTGAACTCGCATGCTACTCAGAAACATTTCCACCACATTATGCCTTACAGTGTCTATTTGAAAGCATCGAACTAAAACGAAAAAGAAAAGAAAAAAAAAGTTGAAGTTTATGTTCCAAACGCGCATTCAATCCTTACCGATCTCGCGCAATGACAATTATCACGAACTTTAAAACCGATTAACACAGTGCATTACAAGCAGAGAAGGTCAAGCGATGAAAGGCAGAGCAAGGAGAATGGAAGGGAAGAGAAAAGATGAAGCGAGTAGTAGAGAGAAGTAGAAAGCTTACCAGCCAACCGGATTCGATGACGGAGGCCATTGAAAGGGAGGAAGAAGAACTGGCTCTATCTCAAAGGAGAAAAAGAGGAAGGGAAGGCGACAGAGAGAAGAGAGAGGGAGAAATGTAGCGCTGCAGAGAGGGCCACACCACCACACCTCTCCCCAAGCCACGAGACGAGACAGACTGTAATCTGTAATTGCAACGAAAGGGAATCTTGGAACCCCCATTTTTTTATATTTTATTTAATATCCTTCCCCTGGGCCCCGATCTTTTTTGATCTTGATGAGTGGTGATGAGGACGTCCACGTCGCATTTCCAAGATGATTGATCTAACGCCTCATCATCTAATTCTTGTAATTGACCGTTCATCGTCTATTATGATTCAAAGAAATCACGTAGTCTTGTTTACGTCAAGAAAGTTTATAAAAAGAAAAGGGAAATTTGATGGAGAAGGACCACATCCTAGTTATAATATGGTATCAATGTGCACATTTTAGTTGCCTAGAAGTAGAATTAAGGGTGGTAGGTAGGGATCCTCCATTCTTATCCATATTTATATTAAAACAAGAATTGTATTAAACTATACTCACCAAAGTGTTCTAATCAACCAACCTGTCCACGAATGCAACATCGATTTAGATTGATTCGAACAAGTTGGTCGTGTTTTCGGGCCCTCAGTCTCATGCATAATGCATTGAACATCATATAGATTTAGAGTAGTTTGTCAAACTCTTCTTACACAACGGGCAATCACAGCTGGGCAAAAGGTCTTCTTAACTATGGCTAATTTTATCATTTATATATACTATTTAAAATGTACGGAAGTAATACAAATGTGTGAAACCAAACATAAATGCAATTTCTATAAATAAGCTTTTGCCCTCTCGTGGATTGCCTGAAAAATGGTCGATCATCTGTTTGATCATTGGATTACATATAATAGCTAGAATTCAGCTAGACAGTTTTGCTAGAGGTTTGCAGAAATCATACCACAAAATGTGGTTGCCTTAAGCGACCCGAACGTGGCCATCTTGCTTCATTTTGATCAGTCTGCTTTCGATGTTCCACAGCACCGGCTTATACCTGCAATAGTTTGGATAATATTGATTAATAACAAAAAAGACAATTAAGTATAATCTGAAAATAATCCTTCAATCAAATAACATCAACACCACAATCAACATAAAAGCAAAAACTATCTCCAATACAACATCAGACTATAAAACGAAATGAAACACCACAAAGTCCGACGAAACACCGGCTCGGAAAACTATCACGAGTTCACACTCGGAATAACCTAGCTAATACTTGCAGCAGAAAATATTCAATCCCCTAGTTCCCCCTACTACATGCATCATTTATACCTCATTTGCATCCCCACTACAATAACTAATTATATTACCTCGCCTTTAATTTTCCAATTTACCGTCTATATTTTTCTCTAAACATCATTTCTTCATTCGAATTCGACCTTGTCCGCAAGGTCGTGAGTAGCACGGATTCTCCAAATCTGAAGCAAAATAATTTCAGCTCAACTCACTAGATGATCATACTTTGAACTCATAGAAAAATTAACTCAAATCTGGACTTCTCCATCACCTAATCCACAACTTTACAAGCCCAACTCAATTGAAAATAACCTTCTTCAGTAATTTTTTCAGCCCAACTGTCATGGCCCTTCTCCCTAGTCTCGGAAGACTGTTGAAAGTTTTTTTAGTAGAACAAATCCAACAAACATGACCGGCATTTAGAGAATCCTTCTCTAAACCAGCCTTCCGACCTTGAGGGACACCTCGAAATCAAGTAGAAAGCAAAAATTATGGAACCATCTCCATCCTTTTTCTCACAAAAAGAAATCTCTTACACTCCAGACACCATAACTAGGCAATTGAACAGTTTCTTTTCTTCTATTTTCTCTCAATGCCTTGGTAACTCAGAATGTCTCTATAGACCCCGGTGCTAACAACTTTATCTACTAGGTAATTTAAGATGACTACAAGTATAACCAAATTTACGAACTTTCAAACAACCATACTCACACTCTAGAAGCTAACCTCACCCCCATTTAGGTAACTTGAAGAAAAATCTACCACAAATTTTCTTGAAGCTAAGATTGGTTGGCATACTGTCAAATCCCAGCAACTCAAAATTCTCTTCCAAAATTCAAATTTCGGTTTTGGCCGCCCAATTATTCCTCTGCGCTCTTGGACCTCTCAACATTGCGCCGACTACTCAAGTTTCTTGGTCAGCAGTTGCCCCTTACCGTCTCGCGAATCCCGCAGGCTGCTTGCCAATCTCACGCGCCATGGGTGCCAATAATGCCAATTGGACCTGAGTCCCATATCTTTCTGCCCAAGTGGTCGTGAATGGACACGAGCGTCGTCTCCCCTCAGTCAGCACTCTTCTTTCTAGGCTGCTAACTCATCCTGTTCTAGCGCGCAATGACTTGCACCCAGGCTAACCCGACACCCAAACTCAATGAATACCTTGTCTTTGCCAAATATGTTGCCTCGCACAACCTTCATGGTGTGTATTGGCCTCTGCTAACCACAATCACCGAGTTTGTGGCAGCATCCTACGGCACACCTTGTGTGCCATCTTGACTTGCCTAGTGCGCATGCTTACTCCGCCTAGTGCGCATGCTTACTCCACCGCACTATCAAGCCTATTGTTGTCCCCAACATTGTCAATTTCAATTTTGAATTGGCCCACTAGTGTTCAATCCAGCAGGTGATCCGACACAGACGTTTGTCCCTTCTCAAACAGGCCTCGTGTTTCTCATGTTGGCACGTTGTCTACACCCCAACAACGCCAATTGGATTCTATTGCATGCCCTTTCGTCCATGTGGTAATGACTAAACATCCACGCTCTCCTCGAACAATGCCCTTCTTTCTCAACCACTGACTCCTCGTGTCCTAGCGCACGCCTTGGCTCGCTCCCACGCTAGCCTGACACGTAGACTCCACTAAAGCCTTGTTGTTGCCAACATGTCGCCCCGCACCACCTCCTTGGTGCATATTGGTGTCTAGTCCTCCAAATCACCTAGCACCCGTGAGCGCACCTATCGCACATTTTGTTGCTCGCAACATGTGGTGGCATAAGCATTTGTGCACACCTCGTATTGACTTGAACTTTATGCCCAGACACCTCTCTCGACAATAGGCACGCTCATTGTCTAGCCTACCATTGAGCCCCTTGCACTATCAATTCGAGTTTCGAATTACCCCAACTGCACTCGGTTTCTTAATGGCAGGCATTCTGACAACAAGGCCGGTTTCCTTTTTTGCAATAGAGCTCCCTCATATCTTGAGTTGGCGGGCTTGTCAACCTACCCCATAAGCAGCAATTGGAACTGAGTGCCACGTCCTTCTACCCATGGTGGTTTGTGATTGGGACATTCGCGTTGTCCTTCCTTCGGCCAACTCCGTCTTTCTTGCCCGTGGGCTCGTTCCCAAGCTACTGGACTTGAGTGCCACGTCCTTCTACCCATGTGGTTGTGATTGGACATTCGCGTTGTCTTCCTTCGGCCAACTCCTTCTTTCTCTGTCTTTGCGCACGCCTTGGCTCGTTCCCACGCTAGCCTGACACGTAGACTCCACTAAAGCCTTGTCGTGGCCAACATGTCGCCCCGCACAACCTCCCTTGTGCATATTGGTGTATGGTCCTCCAAATCGCCTAGCACCCGTGAGCGCACCCTATCACACACCTATGGCGCTCGCAACATGTGGTGGCATAAGCATTTGTGCACACCCGTATTGACTTGCACTTTCTGCCCACACTTCTGTCGACAATAGGCACGCTCGTTGTCTAGCCTACCATTGTGCCCCTTGCACTATCAATTCGAATTTCGAATTACCCCAACCGCACTCGATTCTTATGGCATTTGACACAAGTGTTTTCCCTGCTCAAAGTTTCCTCATATCTTGACTTCGGCGGGTTGTCAACTCCCCATAAGCATCAAGTGGACCTGAGTGCCACGTCCTTCTGCCCAAGTGGTTGTGATTGGACATTCGCGTTGTCTTCCTTTGGCCAACGCTTTCTTTCTCTGTCGTTGATTCATCTTGTCCTATCGTGCGCTAACTTGCGCCACACTAGATCAACATGTAGACTTTGTCAATGCCTTGTTGTAGCCAAGAGCCGCCCCACTTAACCTTCCTTACGCGTGCTAGTGACTACTCCTTCCAATCGTCTAGCACCCCTGTCTGCATCTTGTCCTTGGCGCTCGCCTCGTGCAATCGCCCAAGTGTTTGCTCATATCTCTTTATGCGCCATCTGCCCATAAGCCTCTCTCGGCAATGTGCGCACTCCCTGCTCGCCTTGTCAAGCCTACCGTTGTGCGTCCTGCACATCTGCCCACCCTGCGCACCTCACTTTATCACTTACCGCATATTTCAACACTATGCACTCTAGATGCACCATCTCACTTGTCTTATTTTGACATTCCCCCAAGTTGCGCATGCCTAAATGCTGCACCTCTTGGCTTGTGGATCAATTTGGAGGTGTGAATCCTCTTCCAACAGATGGAGACGATTCCTTCATTGACTTCTCTCGATGGCCCTCCGCCTATTCCTTTAAGTCACTATCAAAAGATAACCATCCCAAACAAGCCTTAGTCTCTAAGAATCTACTCCACAACCTGTGGTACTCCTCACTGACTACCAAACCGAAGCGTTAACGCAGTAATCCAAGTCACATAACCCAGTCCACAACTATACACACCCAACCCAATTGAAAATAACCTTCTTCAACAATTTTTTCCAGCCTGCCCAAGTGGAAAGGACTCTCCTCCATCATTATTATAGAATCCTAAACCGGGTCATTTTCCACCCCACGTGAAAAGGACTCTTCTCATTCATCATTATTTTAGACAAGCATTTCCAAATACGCATCTTCTTTTGCTAACTTTCAAGCACATATTCCTTTTCCAAAATTTTCAGCCAACCCAAGCGAGGAGAAACCCTAGTTGGACGTATGTTTCCAACCGCCATCAGTCCTGCAGCCTGGTTGACCCCCACGAAGAAGGTCGTCTCCTTCCGCCGTCTCTAAAGGCTATAGGCTATTGACGATCCTGACGCAACCATTTGAATTCCAACCTCTAGCTATCCCTAGGAGCTCTCCATTACTCTTCCTCTCGCGGTGATGTACAACTATCGGCGCCACATCTATTGGAAGGCAATTCCTAGTTATCCATATCTCGTCGATTATGGATATTGTCCGAACCTTCTCAATTTGCCTTTTGTTGGGTCTTCGATGTCGGTGTGTCGTGTCGTGTCTTTCGAACGGGGGTCCCAGCCATCATCCATCTAACGGTGGTTTGGTCTGTGAGAAATCCTGAAAGGGCTCTCATCATATTAACGAAATCCTTCATGATGATGATCTTCATCACGACTTTTTTTTGTCAAGGTGGAATTTCAAAAAGATGCTCCACAGGTAGGCCATCGTGCTGAGGCAACACTATGTCCATTTCTGTTGAGGACGCCACTAAATGATCCACACTGTTCAAACCAGTGTCTGGTCCGAGCGACAACAACCTGGTTTTTTGTCCACAAAAGGCACAACAACCATGTCGTCCTCAGCAAACTGACAGTTGTTTCCTATCTCCTTGTCCATGGCCGACAGAACACTAGACTCCTCTTCTCCACACAGGTGATCGGCTCAACAACTTTCCCAAAAAAATAGCCAACATTTTCAATGGCTCATCCATCTTTGATATCCTTAAAACCCGCTCTGTAAACTGTACAAACGTCTCCTCAATCTATTCTATTTTCCTCATCATGCTTAGGTTAATTTCTAAATCATCCATGCAATCCTACCTAGACAATGAATCTAATATCATTGATGAACAACAAAAGAGACATAATCCTTCAACGAAATACTACCAACAGCACAATCAACATAGCACAACCAACATAAAAGCATAAATTATCTTCGATCCAATAACTAAACACAAAATGGAAAGAAACACCATAGGTCTGGCGAAATATCAGCTCCTAGAAAACTACCATGGGTTCACACTCAGAATAACCTAGTGATGCAATACATAGTTGTCGCCCAAGCTCATAAACTCTTGATCTTTTAATATAATTTATCTATTAATTTAATATTTGATTTTATTCGTTTTAACTTATTAAATAGACTTTATCTTATTAAAAAAATATTTACTTTATCTTATTAAAGATTTTACATCCTAACTCGAACTCTATTTAAGGGGTTATGATTAATATTAGACATTGAGATTTTTAACAATTAATATTATTATCTCTATTTTGATAACTATTTCTCTATTCTTTCTTTTATTTTTTATTTCAATTTTGAATTTTTTTTTTTATTGCAATTTTGAACAAATCTTCCGTTGCACCACCTAGATAATACTTGTTGCAGAAAATGTTCAATTCCCTCATTCCCCTGCTACATTTATAGCCCATTAGCTCCCATTACAACAACTAATTATGTCACATCACTTTTAGTTTTATAATCTACCTCTATATTTCCCTCTCAACAAATGCCAGCACATATACACTATATTTCCCTATCAACAAATGCAAGCACATATGATGTTATACCAAGACAACCAAATAATGGCAATAAAAAAATGCGAGTTTTACATGCGTGCAATCCCATTATATGCCTGCATAGACTGTTGGAGCCGTGTTGACAACTGCAATACTTCAGCTGCAAGTGCCTCTGCTTTGCTCTGTTCTTTAGCAAGTTGACCCTACAGAATGAAACAACAAGCAAATGATGCAGGACAACAGATTTTATGGGAAAAAGATTATTCGTAAGTAATATAAATGATTAAAGCCAACAGCTCAAGCTTGTGAAATAAATGGTAATTTAACATTACATCAGAACATGAGATATTAGATTAATGAATGTTTAAAATAATTTTAACGATTAAATCTATATGTAATCAACCACTTCAATTTTTGAATCAGTAGTAACTTAGATAACCACAGAAACATGTTGCGATCATGTTCCTGAGTAGAATTAATCATGATTGATGTGGAGGTGTCTGTAAATAAAGCAGCTAACCTTGAGAGAGAGAATCTCATTTGTATATGCTGAAGAGCCTTTTTCAGTGTTCCCTTCTGTAGGTGGAGCAGTGGCCAAGCTCTTTGCCTGTTCTATTCTCAAGCCATCTATGATTTGACGAAGTTCTTCATTTTGCTTGAGACAGTCTTTCACCTAACAAAAGCATTGTGTTCGTCAATGCAACCAAAAGTATATATATCCATGCACTTAGAGTACCCCAAAAAAATAAGGTTGTAGATAGTAATTTTTATCTAAACTAACTATGGACTAGTTCAAATGACAAGCGTGCCTCCTCTAAAAGCAAAAGATGCTGATACTAGAAAAAGGAAATACTTTTCAACAGGTCTGGAAATCAAGAGAGCAGCTCTGAAGGCCAAAACCAAACATTTCTTAATTTGTACACTAATTACCTGACTCTCCCATTGCGTTGACGTTCCAACAGCCTCTTGGTATGAGTTGGAAAGATTAGCGTTTTCCTCAAAGAGTCTCTCAATTTCTGTGGATTGTGAATCAACCTGCAAAAAATGAAGTGCAAAGTTTCTCCATAATTGATTAACGTTTCGAAAGAACGATTGAGATTGCAAAGACTGCACCTCCAGTAGAAGCTTTTGTCTGCTACTTTCCAATCTTTCAATCACCACAGCCATATCATGCAACTGCTTTTCAAATTTCTCCTTGTCTTCCTACAAAACATATTATTCAAAATAAAAGAGAAAAATAAATAAATTTTAGGCTTTCTTCTGCTGGTGCATCGCCTAAAATCATAAATTAATTGAGATTGCTTCAAGATTCTTTGAAGCATCATTTCACATTTGCACCAAACCATGACTCATGTCAGTATGTTAATCATTAAATGAGATTAAGGTCCTTCCTTTTGAGTTGTGACTAGAATTGTCGAGGTAATGAGAGAGTTTTGAATGACAATAAATTGACTTACTGATGGAAATGCCTTATCAGCCACGTTTGCTGAGACTTCTGAGTTTGCTGAGACTTCTGAGTTTCAGACAAGGTCAAACATATCATGAACAGAACATTCTTATTGCAAAAAAAAATCTTCTTAGAATTGGATATCTGAAACGAATATTATTAATCCTTCAACCTGATGCCTTTTTAGACAAAGCAGAAACTTTTTCTTCCAGCTTCAGCTTTTCTGACTGTAGTGAAGAAGCTTTAGCTTGCTCCTCAGCTAATCGTTGTTGCTCTTCCCGCCTCAGTAATGACTCTCTCTGTGATTTCCAGCTCAACTTAATGCACTTGTAACCAAAATTTCCAATAGAAATGACACTTTAAATTCATTAAGCCTTACCTGAAACTCCGATTTTAAACTAGATATTTCCTTCTCCAGTGACTGTATTTGATCCTGTGAGGTAGTTACAGAAAAAGATCCAGTCATTGCTTGTTGTTGCATCAGAATCAATTCAGATCTCAAGGCTGCTGCGTCTTCCTCTGCCTATTGCAAGAGAGTAATCAGTCAATGACTTCACAAACTTAAATGAATTCAATTACTTCACAACTACCAACCCGATACTGTTCTTCTTCTGCTTCCTTAACACGTTTCTTCAGAGTGCGGAGTTGTGCTGAAAGATCTTCCTAGACAAATATATTGCCTATTGGAGTTCACGGCATGAAAAGGAGACAAAGTATAGAACGACATAAAAAACTACAATACCCGGGTCACAAATGCTGCATCTTTTTCCATGGCTACATCCTTGAGTGCTTTTCTTAAAGATGGTACCGTTTTTTGCTCCTGCATTTAGGCATCGGCATGACTTTTAAAACATGTTATGTAGCTCATATTTGGTTTCTAGATTTGCCCCAATTCAAGAGGATTTTATGAAAAAAGCTTCTAGTCCTCACTATGGAAAAAATTACAGTCAAACTTATGATAATTTCTTTTTCTCCGTCGATAATCACAAATGTTGATCTTGTTTTTTATTCGAAAATTAAAAAAGTATTAATCTGGAAAAATGATGCAGAATAATTGCCATGACTGATCATCCTCTAAAGAAATGCAATAAAAGTTTAGGGAGGCCCTCCGATTTACCAGTTCAGTCAACCGCTTCTGAAGCATGTCATTGTCGATAGCATTTTTTTGAAGCTGAAACAGAAGCATAATACAATGAGACTAAATGCTTATCTCTAAAGATAAATAAATGGAAACGAGAAGTTACTTTTGAAGTGAGTGTTTCATTTTCTTCTGTCAATAGCACATTCTTCTTGTGTAAATCTTGTAGCTGCGAGACTAGACCACTTATATCAGACTGCACATGAAATTGAAAGCATTATAATTCAAACCAACGTCGTGGGCACTTAAAAACTCGATAAACAAATAGACCAAAATGTCATTGCAAAAGAAATGGAAATTCCTCCTCAATCACTTGAGCGCTCATATGAGGTAAAAAAGTAACATTCGAAGCTTGCCTCTGACAATCGATTTCCACTTTCCGATTTTCTCATTCCAGTAGTATCTATACATTAAGAACAAAATTCAATCCATTGACACATCGTACGAATGATCTTAATAAACGGCTAATGAGAATAATAAGAAAGAACAGACCATCTGAACTAGAGATTTGGCTCAGATCTGGTCCAGAAGAGGCCTTGCTTAATCTTTCAGCTGCTCTCTTTTGACGAATTTCTTCCAGCTAGCAAATTAAAAGAACAGAAAAAACTATCAGGCAACTGCGTTTTCCCCTCACAAAGAATACTTCAAAAGGAATTTAAAAAAAAAAGACATTCGCTGAGGTGACTCCAGTTAGGGGGAGGAGGAGAAGTAGGTGCACACCGTTCGTCGACCTAACGTTGCGTGGTGAGCTTCCATGGAAATGCGTAAAAGAATCGGCAGAGATGGTTTCTTCAAGTTTGTAAATCGGAGAGAACGTTTCTCTCCAACTGCCGTTCCTGGAACCAGAATTCAGCAGTCGGGGGCACGCCTAGCCGAGATCGATCGACGATGCTCTCCAGAGAAAAATAGCGTTCAAATGTTTGAAATAAAAACTATAAACAGAATTTCATTGCTCGTGGACCATTTTATAGGAAGACGGGCTAGTAAATGATGGTAAATCTCTTGAATTTTGAGTTATAAAAACATGATATATTAATTTATTATTTATTACTAAAACCACTCAGCAACTTGCTACCTTACAATTTTATTTTGAACCTATGAACCAATTGAATTGTCATCTCCTCCATGATCCAACAGACTTTAAAACGAATAATAATATGAAAAAATAGAAACACACAGATTTATAGTGGTTCACTCTCAATACGAGAACTACATCCACTTACCGCTGGCAGATTTCACTAAGATCAAATAAGAAACGAGTCACAATCTTATTTGTACCTCTTACGCTTTCAACCACATTCGAAACCCTAAATACATTTTTATATACTCAACGAAATAAAAGAATAAAATCCCTAAAATACATCTTTATCGATCCGTGATTTTCTCTGCGTAAGGTCTTCAATCAGCAAAAACTCCACTCAACATTAATAAAGTATTTTAACTCCAATAATTTCTACAATGATTTCAAACTCTATTAATTTTTTATCTACTAATTTCAAACTTCTTCGACAAAGTTCAAAATCGATTTGTATTTAACATGTAAAAGTACAATGTATTTAAAATGTAAAAGTACAATTTGTTACAAAAAGAAAAATCTTATAATGTAGCCTGTGTAAATGACCCTAAAAGTCAGGATCTAAATTACCCGTTTAATGTATGTTTTCGTCCTCGAAGAGAGGAAAGTGACAATACATAATATAAACTCTCAACATATACCATAAGATAGTACCAAAAGTGAATCCACATTACTAGTACTACTACAGAAGCAAAGATGAATCAATTTAGGAGGAGAATTGGATGCTTTGTGCTCACAAGTAAACACAAGAATGCGATGATTCATCTTCATTGCATTGATGTTTCAAATGTATATACACGTTCCAATAAATCACCATTTTTCCACTCCTTCCCACAAAAATCAAAATTTCATCCACCGCCACCCAATATCTGCAACAAAACCACGATCTTCAAAGTCGCGCATTAAGGGAATAACTCATCAAATATCAGAAAACCCATTGAAACATTCAAGCCCATGTTTACTTAAGCAAATGGTATACATATTATTTCCTTGATCATTCTCGAATCTCGAGATTGAGACCAATGTCGCCATAGCATTACTGTCTTTTTTTTTTTTTTTTTAGTTGTTTTTTACGAAGGAAAAAAGAGAAAAAGAAAAGAATTAGTGACATCAAACTTACCTTAACAAGGTTGGAGCAAGATCGAGACTCTGATGAATCGTATCTCCATTAGAAGAACCTTGAATTTTTATCAGCCGGATTGATAATTTGGAACGAGCACATTAAGCTTTCGTCGACGCTCATTAATGCACCAGCATTGTCGAATTCGCCACAGTAGTTGGGAGCAGAGAAGATCGTAACGAGCTGTCTCTCCGCAAAGAACTCATACCCTTCTTCAACCACCTACGCAAGAGACATTCTAGTAAGATTTTTTTGAGTTAGAAAGAGAAAGATTAAGTTATGGTTGCTTACTTGATGAGCTCGACAAACAAGGTCCATATCGTTCTTCATCAAGAATTCAGAGACCTTATCTACTCCAAACGTGTAAGAAACTCCGCGATCATTCATGCCCCACCCTTTGATATCTTTACTCGGATCCGACCATAGCAAATCACAAAGCAATCCAGATTCAGGAATGTCAGTCGGACGAGGCAAGTTTCTTATTTGATCCAAATTCGATAACTCAGGCGAAAGCCCCCCATGCATGCAGAGTATTTTGTCGTCTATTACTGCAGCCACAGGGAGACAATTAAAACATTCGATGAAGTTTTTCCAAATCCGCACATTGAATCGACGCTTACACTCGTCGTAAAACCCGTAAATTCGATTTATCGAAGCGCATTCATGGTTTCCCCTGAGAAGAAAGAAGTTCTCCGGGTATTTGATCTTATAAGCGAGGAGGAGACATATTGTTTCTAAACTCTGCTTCCCCCGGTCGACATAGTCCCCCAAGAACAAATAATTTGCACTTGGAGGAAATCCCCCGTACTCGAAAAGCCTCAAGAGATCAGAATATTGCCCATGAATATCACCTGAATGTGAAGAAAAATCACAGAATTCGACAAAATTAAAGCATTACGATATATTTAGACACAGGCAAAATATAGCCCACAATTAACCTCGCGTTAATGATAAAAAATGGGTTATTTTTCGTTCAAATGACTCTTTAGAGTTTAGAGAGAATGATAGTATTTTCTCTCTAATACCACTTTCTTAGATCTAAAAAAGCTACTTAAATGATCACTATCCATTTTCTGTCATGTCGACGTTATCTATTTTTTGCCCGATTTACATCTGAATCAAACAGATTGAACCCGATATCGAACTGTCTTACACGACCACTAAAGAATCCAACCAAACCAGAAATGAGAAGTTGAAAATGCCCTTGCCTGGCTGAATTGCTACACTAGTCATAGTAATACAATCATTAAAGGTTTAACCCTCCACTTACATTCTACAAATGATCAACACCATATAGAGATGCTCGTCTCAGAATCAGCAACTGTATTCATCAGATTCTCCTCGGAATACTTTTGATCCGACGACATCAAAAAAACATCACTTGTCAAATCAAATCACGACCATTTTCTCTTAAACGTAATCATTCTTCAGTGTTAAAGAGCATCCATTTAATTGATTCGTGCATAACATCTCTATTACAACTCGGTTATTTTCACAATCAAGAGCCCAATTTTTCACAGTAGCTCATGAATTCTTCGAAACCAGTCAATGAACTTTCCAATATGAACAAGAACATTTTAGGGATATGTAACGAATGCCTAAAGTAGTGATCAAAATCAAAATAAAATAACACGTACCGCAGATCTTAATGGGGGCTTCGAGCTCAAGAAGGTTAGGTTGGCGGAGGAAAATTTCCCGGGAAACAGCGCAAAGCTGGCGGATCTCGTTCTCCATGAGCTGGACCTGCTTACAGGACCTGGCGTTTCGAAACTCCAAAAGCCTATTGATTATATCATCCAGCACTGCGGGCTCAATCGTCTCTAACACTTGTTGCGCCATTAAAAACAGATACCAGAATCAGGAAGAAAGAGAAAGCAGAAGCTTTACAACAGCCGAAAGATCTCCTCGCCCTCGTCTTCTAGCTCTTCGGGGTTCAAGTTCAACCCAGAGATTCCTTTTTCGATGAAAAGGACAAAAATAGCAGATGAGTTAACAATATCGGATATGTTTAAGAGATTGGGGGCGGCTCTTTTGTGATGGCAAGTGGGCGAGCGCGCTTTGGAATTGGATGGAGAGAGAGAGTTCCAGATTGTATTTGTGGACTGTGGTGGCGTTTATTATAAAGTTATCATTTTTCAATTCGTTGAAATCATAAAAGCGAAGAAGAAGGCCACTAAATCGATAGAGAGAGAAAGCGCATACACAGATTTCCAATTAATCCCATTGAATAACAAATCTTCTGAAATAAACAAAAAATAAATCAAACTTCTCGGAAGAAAAGATTATTCCTTTATATCTACTATGATATTCTGGCCAATAAATGTAAATTACCAGGCAAATTAAGTGCAGTGATTAAGATAATCTGCGGAGAAAAGGCAAGGATTTTATTGCTTAAAGATCATTGCTTCCAAATACGAAAGGCAACGCCTTTTCTATGACGTTAAATGCGCGTTTGTCGACGAGGCCGTCTGACTCTGACCCCTAAAACAACATTAAGAACCAAAAACGATAAAACGTTACGGCGTTAAGTTGGGATTAGCGGCTGCCATCTTTTGGGAGGTTTGGTTTTTAGTCCGAAAGGACACGCCAAGAGAGTGACCATCCTTTCCTCTGTGATTGTTTCCTGCGTTTCTCATTCACTATTTTTTAGGCAAACCCATTCGGAGCTATTGCTTTTCTTCCTCGCTCTTGATTCACAGGTGCGCGACTCTGTTGCATTACTAAGTTGGCTGTTTTTGTCCTCTTTCTTTCGCAATTTTTCTGGATTATCTGCTGTTTGATTTGGGTTTTTTTTTTTTTTATCTTCTTGCTTCGATTGGTTTTGTTCTTTGCTCAAATTCCCATTGTTTATCTGTTTCAACCTTTTGAAGTTGTGCGACTAAACCCATAATTTTGGGGTGTTAAATTAAGATTTTTTTTTTTCCTTTTGAATGTGCTAGCTTTTGCTTTGAATCGTAGACTAGATTTTCTTTTTCCAATTATTTGCCGGTCGATGGTTGAATCTCTCAAAGCTGACGCAAATGGTTATGTAAAGAAATGTGCTTTAATTGCCTTCTTGGTTTTGTCTGATCGCATCCAAATGGCATCTTCATGCTATTATTTTTAATTGATTTGTTAGAAACGGTGGTTGTTGGTCTCAAAACGACGATTTTACCTGTTACTATCCCCAAACATTGAAAAACAGAGGGAAAAAAGACAAAACATTTCAGCCTTTGACTGTTGTTTTCAGACCGGCCGCCAGGCCAGTCTACCATCCATTTTTCAAACTCCTGCTCGGAGGAAACTCTATGGAAACAGGATTGAAACAATCGGAGAAGCTCGATACTGATTATCTTACTCTGTTTATTAGCTTTACTTTATCACAATCGTTGTACTAAAGATCTTATTCATTTATATTGCAGCAGATGGATCAAGAGAAAGAACCCATTTTGAGATCTGAGCTTGAACATGAAATTGAGATTCCAATAATCTCTAAGAACGACGAATCTCTTCCCGTATCAACGAAAGTATGTTGTAATTCATGTGACTTTTCTAAACATGAAAACAATAGTTTAGAGTCAAAAGAACGCTCAAAATCGGCAACCAAGCTTTGCGGATTAATTATATTCTACATTCTAGTCATGATTGTTGAGATTTTTGGTGGGATGAGGGCTAACAGCCTTGCAGTAATCACAGATGCAGCTCACCTGCTTACTGATGTGGCCGGATTCTCTATATCACTCTTTACGGTATGGGCTGCTGGTTGGCAGGCTACTTCAGACCAATCGTATGGCTATGGCCGGATCGAGGTTTTGGGAGCTTTTCTATCTGTGCAGCTCATATGGCTGATCTCTGGCTTCTTGATTTATGAAGCTGTTGATAGAATACTCCATGAGAGCTCGAAGATAAACGGAATGCTCATGTTTGTGATTGCTGCTTTCGGGTTTCTGATTAACTTGATCATGGTCATATGGCTCGGCCATCATCATACCCATCATGGCTGTGGAGACTCACATCATAATCGAAATTCTGATCATCATCACGGTCATCATGATCACGATCACGCTCATCATGATCATGGGAAAAATGAAGAAGATGAGAGTAGATTCGAGGCACTACCGAACATAAACATACAAGGAGCTTATCTCCATGTTATGGCCGACATGATTCAATCGATCGGAGTGATGATTGCGGGAGGAATTATCTGGGTGAAACCCGAATGGTTAGTTGTAGATTTAATCTGCACTCTGATTTTCTCTGTTCTCGCTCTGTATACTACTTTGCCAATGCTTAGGAATATATTTGGGATATTGATGGAACGAACACCGGGAGAGATCGACATTCATAGTCTAGAGAACGGCCTCAAGGGGATTAAAGGGGTCGGAGAGATTCACGATCTCCATGTTTGGTCGATAACGGTAGGAAAAGTGGTGTTATCTTGCCATGTAGTAGCTGAGCCTGGAGCTAGCTCCAGTGAGTTGATTTCTAATATCAGAAATGTCTGTCAGAAGAGATACAACATTGTTCATGTAACTATACAAGTTGATTGAGTAGTTGACTTCATTTGGTCAATTTCTGGGTTTCAATCCTTCTGAGTTATGAAATTTATCAACTTGGTTGTTTATTTCAATTAATTTCTGGGTAAAGAAGTAACCTTTTTCTTAACAGAATTCCACATCGCTAATTATAGGATAATCTGACAAACCTAAACTTATTCATAATAGATTGGAAATGGAACGAGGAAGATCTGAATTGGTCTTCACCACTGGTTCGATCGCGATGAGCCTTCAACAAACGGAATGAGAAAGATCTGAGTTTTTCTCATCGCTGCTGGATCTCTGAAAAACCTTACTTCCAAACAGGAAAAACCCCAGAGTATGGCCAGCAATGGCGACCAAAAACACACCGCCATTGAAGGACATGACAGCCAGCATGACCATGTAACACAGCCCCACCCTGAACCCATGTAGCAGAGTCTGAGCCAGACCCGAAGCGACGTCCTTGGACCCCGGTCGGAGAAATCTGCAGCGAGGGAGCCATTCCGAGAGCATAGAGAGGAAGAAGACTAAAACCAGAGCTAAAACGTACATTCGGGTTCGAGTTCCGGGCCAGTGGTGGAACAGAATCTCGCCGTTCTTCCCCCAGAAGAAGGTCATGTGCATCATCATCTTATGACGATGCATGCCATCCATGGCAGACGTCGTTGGTGGCGTAGTGGCGTTCATGCTCACCCTGCCGCCGTATAGGATAAGAACATCGCCATTCAAGAAAGTTGAGGTTTTTATGAGTGACTTTCAGTTGCAGGTGGGCTATAATGGCGGATAGATTTCAAACAAGTCTATTAGTAGTACAAGTTCAGTTGGCTTATTGGGTAGTACTGGAGATTCGTACGATTGTGAATCGAGTGTGGGGAAAATTAATCAATATGCAGTGATTAAATCTTCAAAAATTACACAATAAAATTAAGAAAAAATAATTAATTAGACCAAAAATTATTTCATAATTAATTGAATGTCTTTAATTACAGAACTGCCAGCAAGATCTACAAAGTAATGTACAAAGCAGGGGTGTACAAAACCGACCCGGATCGAAAAACCGAACTAGAAGCGACCTATTTGGTCAGTTTCTGGTTGGATTGTTTTTAAACAAATGAATTTCGGTTCGGTTTTTGGCTTTAATGACAAAAACCCAAAAACCAGAACCGGACCACACAAAACAGAAAAAACTGAAGATATTTTAGTTTGTGTCGAAAAGCCCTAATTTTCGTTCCGTCGCAGTTCAGTTCAGAGGAGAGGAGAGGAGGGACTGTCTCGCTCGCCGACGCCGAAGCCGAAGCCGAAGCCGAAGCCGAAGCCTTCAATCTGTCGTTCAATCTTCTCTCTCAGCCGTCGTCGACGCCTTCAATCTGAACCGGAGCTCTCTGAGACTCTGAGTAAGTAAAGGTATTCCCTCCAGCTCATCGTTCGTACTTCGTATCATTCCACGTTGTCCTCTATTTTAAGTTTATTGTGCTATTGTTTTTGGGAGACTCTTCGGACGTGACCGAGAGCGTTTGATTGTGTTAGTTTTCCGAGCTACAACCGGCCAATCATCGGTATTGTTGTGTTGTTTTGTTGGTGTTTCATTGCTGTTAATTTCGTGTTGTTCTTTACCTGAATTTTCATCGTGTTGCTGTTAATTTCCGAGAGCATGTTTTTTTGCTGTTAATTTTGTGGGTGTTTTCTTTAGTTGGTTTTTGTTGCTGTTTTCCGTTGTTTTTGTTGCTGTTTCAAACTTCATGATTAGTTTAGTTAAAAGAAGCGGTAATTAAGCATAGTTTTTGGAAATAACTTTCAATGCACTTGAAGAATGCTTCGTCGAATGTGGGTTTGCAGATTATAAACAGTGGTTTTTAGGTGATTAATCATGTAGTAAGGAGGTGAAATTTGGTGCAGAATCCACTGCTCTGTTGACAAAAATGAAAGTTTCGTTTGAAATTTTTTAATTTGGAATTTTTTATTAAAAAAATATTTTTTAATGGGAAAACTGGAACCGGACCAGAACCGGAACCGAAATTCTGGTGAATCTACTGTCAATCTTTTCTCGAGCTCTGCTAGTGAACTAAAATTGAATAAAAAACCAACAGTCTGAGTATAGTTCATTCATCCCTCGCACTGTCTCCTTCATGCTTTCACCTTTCTATGGCTGCGAACCAAAAAAATCCTTTTGTTTGGGAGAGAGGAAAGACTGTGGGGTTATTATCAAGTGTTTTGCCCTCACCAACTGGTTTTCACACTTATTCCTGGGTTGGTTGCTCAAAAACTTCTAAAATTGAAATTCAATGAAACATGTTTATATACAATTGACTGTGCACCTTAATTGTCTATGCACGGCCGTCACACACAAACTTGAAGTACCACAAATCCGCCAACCCTAATTTGAATATTTCATGTTGCTCGTCTATTGATATTGCTGTCGATTATAGCTTCTGCGAACATTGCTTCCTAGCAGGTTAGTTAAACGGTTCCCGCCTTGGAAATTTTCATCTTTTCTGGTAAAAAAATGGCCCGAATTGAGTATTGATTTTTTTTTTTGCCTGTGAATTTTTCTTTGTTTCTTGATTTAAATGGCTTCCAATAATGTTGCGCCATCAGCTTTGGATAAAGAACAGGTTTGTATCTGTGTGGCTCTATTCAGTAATTCCATAATTGGGTTGTTTTCACCGGGTGAGCTTTTTCTTTACAATTTTGGGTTTTCTTCTCCCCCTTTCAACTGGAGTGATCACCAATATTCTAAATTTCAACTGTAAGAGATTATAATATAATCATTGATTGCTATCAGCTTTTGCACAATAGTTTTTATGGCTTAATTTAAATACTTTTAATCGAGGAGATCTTTGGTAGAAAAAGAGATGGAATATGGGGTTGAATTGTTCAACAAGTAGGTTTTATCCTTCCTCTTCATTTGTTTGTGCTTATTTCTCACGTTCATTTGGTTATTTTCATCTTAATTTACAAATATAATTCTAACTACATTTGAGAACAATGTACAATATATATAACCAAACTTGTGCTTTCTGTTTGTTTCACTCTGGGATTCGCAAGAAGAATAAAATGCGGTTTTTTAATTCTGTACTTTTTTAACTCTTAATAATTTTGTCTTTGACTTTTTAAAAATACTATGAGGACCGAGTGAGGAGAGTACCTGAGAACTGGTTAAATTTATTAACAGATGGTCTTCAACTGTTTGACTCTGGCTCTACTATTTGTGCAAGAGCATCGACAACACTTGATACATGAGTTCATTATTAAGAAATTAAGCTATGTAGTTCGTCGCTGTATTTTGATTGAAAAGCACTAAGAAAGAAATTTTAGTTTTGACTTCGAGTTTGTGTGTGACGGCGGTGCATAGACAATTAAGGTGCGCAGCCAATTGTATATAAACACGTTTCACTGAATTTCAATTTTAGAAGTTTTTGAGCAACCAATCCGGGAATAAGTGTGAAAACCAGTTGGCGAGGGCGAAACACTTGATAATAACCCGGCATTCTTTCCTCTCTCCCAAACAAAAGGGGTTTTTTTTTTTATTCGCAACAATAGAAAGGTGAAAGCTTGGAGGAGACAGTGTGAGGGTTGAATGAACTGTACTCAGACTCGTGTTTATTATTCGATTTTAGTTCAGTAGTAGAGCTCGAGAAAAAATTGACAGTAGAGTTTATGTTGAATTTGATTGTTTTTTTTCTTTTTGATGCTGCTCGTTCTTCTTCTACTGCCCAGCTCCGCCCTTGTTTTTTCCTTTTTACTTTTCTGTTTCTTTCTTCGTTTGTACTTATGGTGGTTTTTTTTCCTAATGCAGAAAGAATCTCCATGGAGCATGGATCCTTTACGGACGACACGAAGTCGACATTTGCCGTGGCAGACGAAGATCATACACTCGCAAATGCCATCAGATTCACCTTGAATCAAGAGTATTTTTTTTTTCTTTTCTCAAATTCCTGCAGTTTCTTTTGCATCATAAGTTTGTTTTGTCTCGTTTCATGATCTTACTTTTTTTTCAGTTCATAAACACGAAATTATTGAAATTCTTGACCTCATCTGCCACTATGTAAGGACTTGTTAAACAATTTGAGATGATTGAAAGTAATTATAGAGCTTGTTAATCAACTTCTGGGCTAACAGAGAACTTAATTAGAGTTCACACTTATACTTTAGTAGGTTGCAACAGAAGTGTTCTTGGACAATCTGTGTTATTTTATATTTTGTGTTTTTCTAAGATGCTTGCAAAAGTTTACTGATGTTAGAACTGTAGTATGTGATAACCTCCTTTTGCAGTCCAAGGGTGTCATTTTGTGGGTATAGCATTCCGCATCCTTCGGATAATCGAGTTAACATCAGAGTTCAGACAACAGGTGACTCTATTCTTTGCCAGCTTTACTACCATTCCTTTCAGAAACATCTCTGAAACTGTCACCATTTCGGATGATAGGTTTAAAGTTATGCTTCTAATCTCACTCGTTATGACCATCTCGATCCCGATTATATATTTATCTCTTGTAAATGTGGGAATCATGGGTTTGCAGTCGGGGTCATCCTTATTTAGTTAACAGTTGCTGTCAATACATGGTTGTCGTTGAATGAGTAGAGATTTCTGTTATTGATCTTGTAAACTTAGTCTTGAACTGCTTTTGCTAGATTGAATGTCTGTAATTTATGGATGTGCATGGACATTGGGGCAGGTGATCCGGCCAAGGAGGTGTTAAAAGACGCATGCCAAGACTTGATGCTGATGTGTCAACACGTGAGAGGCACATTCGACAAAGCGGTGGTCGATTTCAAAACGAGCAAGCCTGTAAGAGGCACGAGTATCAAATAATGTGGAGAAATATGATCAATCTTAGCTTCAGTTGAAGTTACAGTTTTTTTAAAATGGTTTGATCCGAGTATGAATTTTACAAATCAAAATCAGATTTTGATTTTTGGGTAATTCAATTCAATTTCATCTTTCGTGTTGGAGAGTCCAGGGGTTGGTTTTATTCTTAATGAAAAGTGGATGTGCAATGTCGTTGTAATTTGCCTGAATGGACCTTCATTTCCAAATCTATCTCCGTGCCACGGCCCGACACAGAATAGGCCACATGCGTGTCCGTTGCCAACCCTCAATCTCACCGGAAAACCGACCCTTGCAGAAGGACTCGCCAGAGATATAGAGTTGAACTGCGAGTGACCATTGGAGATTTCTTCTACACAGAGTGAGCTGGAGCGAACTCCATTGGAGATTTCTTCTGACATGAGTTCATTTTTTCAAAGTTAGACTTACCTTTTAATTTTACGCTCTAAATTTTGAACTCTTGACATAACATCATCAACGTGTAATAATTAAGATAAATTATAAATCTTAAAACACTAATTGCACCAACTAATAATTGTCAGGAAGCAAAACTTGAAGCTTAAAATTGAAGTAATCCTAACAAACATTACTATCTTTCCAAATGAAAAAATTCAGTAAAGACTTCTGGTTTACAAAATAAAAACCTGCATCCCTCTTTAGAATGTGCTGTCCTCGCGAATATTTTTCAGCTCAGCTCCAACATATTATCAATAATGAAAAAGCGATGATGCAACCGAAGGTATCGAAAGTCAAAGACAGATCGAAGTATAACAACAGATGATCAAGTAAGCAGGTAAAAAATCCTTCGAAAGCCTGGGCCTGTCGAAGTTTGTAAATGCTTCATGTTGCTTCAACTTCAAGTGATTGACAACTTTCTGGTGTTACGGTCAAGTTTGGCTTCTCTGCTATCGGTTTCGACAAGCTAGGAATGTACTTCCAACAACGTTTGTGAACTCCACTTATCTTCTTGGGTGCATCTGCAGCTGGTAAACCTGCAACAAGGCTTCCATCATCATCTGATCAAGACTATGCTGCAGGCATAAAAGAGCTATAAAGTAATCAAACTGAACTAAATATGATTGCACCACTAATTATATTTCACCAGATAACACAAAAGAATCCACACCTTCCATCCACAGGGCATAAACAATTAAGGAAAAATTATGGAACTTCATAATGATTTATGTATTCTGTTTGCTACCCATTTGAACATTTATGAGATGATCTATATATAATAGATATACCCAATTTGAAATGAACGACCGGGGCAGAAACTGATTTCACTTGCCTCAAGGTACCACTGATTTCCCTCATTACATGAAAAATAAATTATAACAACTGAGTCTGAGATTATTCAAAGGTTTCCAAGCTCTGAATACTAAAAACAGATTTTCATAAAGCAATAAAGACTCTCTCATTTACAAGAAAATAAATTATAAACTGTTGAGTGTGTGTTTTCTCATTGTTCTTGTGTCTTCAACAAGCCTCGTTCTCACAAATTTCAAGCACAAAAGTTTTGCACTTTCCTAGCGTCAGAGTCATAATGAACTGAGATATGATGATAAAATGACATTAAATCAAAAGGGTGAAGAACATAAAGCCCTCACCCTGTTTATGAGCGATTCCCCACGCCTTCCCATGTCTCCCATCCTGAAAACAAATACAATTACCTTGTTTCTTTAATCTCAAAAGGAGAAACCTAAAATTCAGTAAATTTTTATTTTGACAACGGTGAAATATTGGGCAAGTCATAATTTGTTTGAGCTAAAAAACTTCTTCTAGATGTAAATTGTATCAAGACGAGATAATGGAATTTATCTGGTTTTCACTCCTAATTAACAGTTCTTCAGTTATGAACTAAAATGCAAAACGAAAAACTGAAAACTCAACCACATTGAGTGACCTTGTAGAGATTGATTTTGGTGATCTGGTAAGAGACGCCAGACCAGTGAGCCTTGGCCATGTGAAATCCTAAACCCCAGTTGGGCAAAAACTGGGCCACCTCGAACAGGTTCTTCTTCTTCTTCCTTCGCTTGGATTTCTTCGCAGTCGACGAGGTAGTAGGGTTTTCGGAAGGCGAAGCAACGCTGAAACTTCTAAAGAAACTCAATGAGAGATTCTTCAATACGTTGATTCGATTCGCCAGGGCTTTCTCCGTTAGAGAAGCCGCCATTCCAACAGGTGCGAGCAAGACTGCCAAGTTGAAGACGAAGGGCCTTCCTAAAGACCATCAACTCATCTCTCGCCTTTTAAATCCAGCTTTCGAAATTGCTTAAAAATTAATTACATAATATTCTTAATTTTTATTAATAATTAATAATTTAAAAATAATTATTTTTTATGAAATCCAATTGTAAAACAATGTATTATTTTCTCCATTTCCCGTTTGCATCTTAATAACTGAAATATATAGCTAGATAAATCAGTCTCTCCCTCTGAAAATACAATAGAGAGCATTGTAAACAGTCTGTCATTTCCCGTTTGCATCTTAATAACTGAAATATATAGCTAGATAAATCAATCTCTCCTTCTGAAAATACAATAGAGAGCATTGTAAACAGTCTGTCATGTGAAGTCAAAGAGAGTCAAGTGCAAAGATCCATCCTATACAAGTAAGGATGCACAATCACAAATCGCTTAAAAGAATAAAAAAATAATCTCAGATAGATACCGAAGATCTTTCTTTGTTCGTGCAGGCTGACACTCAACTTGAGGTAGTTAATCTTGATTAATAAATAAAATTAGAAGATAGTAGTAGGATTAAACATTTCATAAATATGAAATTTGAGATGGGAACCCTTGTTGGAGAATGTAAGTTGAGGACGAAGGGCCTTCCTAAACACCATCAACTCTCGCCTTTTAAATCCAGCTTTCGAAATTGCTTAAAAATTAATTATATAATATTCTTAATTTTTATTAATAATTAATAATTTAAAAATAATTATTTTTTATGAAATCCAATTATAAAACAATGTATTATTTTCTCCATTTCCCATTTACATCTTAATAACCGAAATAAATAGCTAGATAAAACAGTTCTCTCCCTCATGAAATAAAACAGAGAGCATCGTAGACAGTCTGTCATGTGAAGTCAAAGAGGACCAAGTGCAAGGATCCATTCTATGCAAGTTGGAGTGCACAATCACAAATCGCTTGAAAGAATTAAAAAATAATCTCAGACAAATACCGAAGATCTTCCTTTGTTCGTGCTGGCTGACACTCAATTTGAGGTAGTTAATCAAATAAATCATTAATTAAGTTAATTAATAAATAAAATTAGAAGATAGTAGTAGGATTAAATATGTCACAAATATGAAATTTGAGATGGGAACCCTATTTGGAGAATGTAAGTTGCACAAAAACATGTGGGTTAGAAGATGAAACCAAGTTATTTATGACGTCATAAAAAAAGCATTATCTCGAATCTTCACGCTTTTAGGAATTAATCAGACCGTTGATTCAAAGTTGCTTCTATCATCATTGACACCAAACATTTATTTTATTTAATCAATTAAAAAATACGTAAGCATAGAAAGTATGTGTGTCTACACAGTACAACAAAGAAAGGTGACGTTTCAATTTGCTCATTAAAAATGTTGCAACAACAGCCATTTCAATGGCATATAATACAAAAGAAATGGGTATTTCTTATATTATTACAAAAATGAGAGCAGATCAAAAGAATAGAATGGCATTTCATTCCTGCTCAAAGACATCATCGTCTAAACCTCGCAATACACAGCCAGCATGTCTTCAAAATGTTAGTGCAATATCATTTCAAAAATAAATAAATAAATAAAAAGTGAAGGTCCTTCATTATTGGGTCTGTCTCACGTTCAGTTGAAGCTTTAACCATGATGGTTCATGACTAGTTTAAATCTAAAGATAAGATTTTCATGTATACTGCCAGTTACAAAGTTGAAGATTGTGTCCCTTAGTTTTTGGCTGTTCTTTCGATATCTGTCAGTATTGCTACAACTAAGATCAACTTATTTAAGTACAGAATGTGTGTTTTTAATGCTTTCTACTTCTCTTAATCCTGCCCTTTTTCTCTAAATTTTACTTTAATCTCTCTATTTCTTGATCTGATTCCTACCCTCTTTCTCCCTACTTGACCTAGTTTCTTTCTCATTTCATTAAATCCTGCAATAGGTTTCAACTCTTTAACTATACATGTTGTCTTCAACCAATCTGAATTGAATTGCTTTTATATATCATATGAAGGAACAATAGAAACACGTGAAAAGTTCAATGCAACAGAAACAGAATTCATCAGACAAGTCAAATGAGATATGCTCATCCAGTCATTTTCATACATACATCAGTTCTAGCCTACTTTCTTCAAGTTTTCATGTGATTCTGTGGTTGCTAGCTATTACCAGGTTCATTTCTGTTTCATAATCCTAGGTTTAGAAGCACAGTCTATTCTAGCTATCATAAGGGCGTTTGCATTATTGATGTCTAGAGTGGGAGCTTATGACTACTTTTGTTTGAAACGACTGCAAGGCTTCAAGAATTAGGCGTTTCTTCTTTCTTATTTTTAGGACAATGTTGTGGACAGGTTTAAAGCATAGCATTTGGCTATGAAAATAAATATATTACATTTTTTATTTGATTTTTCAAAATATCAAACATGAGAGACTAGCTATCATGGTCTTTCAACAATTGAGTTTCAATTACGATCTCCTCTTTTTTAGATAAGATATCCAATAGCTCCAAAGCCAAGTTTGTACAGCCAATATCAGTTCATCTCGCCCGAAGATTAACGATATCTTTCAAGGAAATCCTACCAAATAAACATAAAACTACTAATGAATTTTACTTTTTACTCAATTTTCTGAAAATTTATAAAACCTAGATCATAAATTAGGAAGACAGTCTACTCCGGACTGCCCAAAAAACCTATAAATCAACTATTTCTCCCATTAGTAGTTAAGCCTCCTAACTTCTTCACAAGTATCCATAATAGAATATAGACTACTCTGCCCAATGATACAATTTCTTCATTTGAAGCTACCCATCCTAACTTCCTGATAAGAATACATGGTAGAGCAAAGTAAAGCACTAAATGAAGGATTTTGGAGAAAAAAAAAACTGTCACAAAGCCTGCTCTCCACTAGCAAGGAATATATAAATGTCTCTGACGACGGTTTGCTACAAGGGATACCCCAATGAAGGGCAAGGGGATAACTAGGTGTGATTTTTAGCTTCAAAGAATCTCTTAGTAACCTAGTAAGAGATTCTCGTACTAATCAAGAAAGTTGTAAATAACGTAACAGAAACAATCCCCAACATGTACCAAATTCAGGTACCAAACAAAAACCAGCAATTTTGCAACCAACAAAATCATCACATGGAATACAATCTTACCACATTAAACAAGATGACTGCATAAACCTTTCCAAGAACTTGCAGCCCTTTTGTTGTCAGCTTCTCCGAAAAGGACATGTTGAATTGAAAGATCTATTATAAAAAATAAAAATAAAAACAAAAAAAAGACCACCATAAAATTAAACTTTTAGCCTCAACCTCTTTGGACAGTTCAAATAATTACAAGTTTGATGATGCACACTCCCAAATACTCAGTACAAAAGATCGTTATAAGCCCCCTCCCTAATGGTTCACCCATGCAAGGCGTGAGGGGCCAATAATAAAGGCAAATGGGCTTTTAATATACAACTAATTGCATAGAAAAGATAGTCCAGAACTTTATCTATTTAGAGGAAGTGTACTTTTATAGTTCGTTATGAATTTCTTAGAATGAACTGGTGCAAGTAGGACTCTACGAGCAAGGGGGATATTCATTGTAATTTTCATCTTGGTTTTTCTTATGTAGACATCAAATTTTCTGTTCTACCTTGTTCTTATTCTAATACAATATTTTCTACTGAATCAGAGAGTGTCTAACACTGGTAGCAAAGTATTTGACTTAACGGCATGGCAGGGGAAAAAGTGAATGTTTGGCTGGATTGAATGATAGAGAAAGATGGATAGTGCAAGAAGTACTCGGAGTGATGCATGAGACTGTTGTTCGTATATCTTCTCTGAAGAAGAATATAACAGTCAACCTGGATAAACTTGAGGCAATGGTTGGCTTCAAGTGCTGTCCAACCATCTCCAAGAGGACAAAGGTCAAATGAAATTGAGAGAAGAAGAGTCAGTTGATACCTGCCAAACAAGAAATCCAAAACCCCTTCAGGATTCGGGGTACCAAAGAGAAATGCGAAATCACCAACTGGAAACACTGAAGAGATCCAACAAGTCCAAGTGTTCTCCGTTGAAATTTTAGGCCTGACCACATTTTTTTAGCATAAGGGGGTTATTACGGATCAGAAAGATTGAAGCCATGTTGCGGCTGCCAGCTCCACATATGTTGGAGTTAAGGGGATTTTTGGATCTGATTGGATATTACTGGACATTTTACGGCAAGATTGCATTTCCACCAACCGAACAGCTCAAGAAATGGACTGTTGAGGCCCAGAATGTATATCAAATGAAGAAGCAAGCTATGACTATTGTTCTCCTCAAGGCATTGCCTTTCTAGGCCCGTATCATTGAGGCCGATGCTTTTGAAAATGGCATAAGGGCAGTCTTAATGTAAAGAGGTCGGCCTGTTGCATATTTCAATCAGTTACTGTCTGGGTACAATATATGAGAGGGAGCTCAAGGACATTGTGTTGCCATTCAGACACGGCAACATCAACCATTAGGTGGCCAAATGTGCGTCAAGTTCCATTTGAAGCAACATATAGTGAACTAGGGCCATCAGAAATGGGTAACAAAGATTGTGGAAAATAAGGCGGTAGGCGCCTCATCTTTTATCTCATCGACCTGAGGCGACATTAAACACTTTGTCTTTACCACAATGTCGTGGGGACAGCTCTAAGCTGAGATCCAAAACTGGATCTGCAATGAGCATTGAACAGGTACAAAGATGATGAGAGATATTCCATGCACAATCATTAGCTATTACACAGAGGATTCTCTTAAAAAACTGGTTTCAACCATTAATTCTTGTAAAACTCGTAGACTTTCTTTCATTTTGGAAGACCAGAAATCTGGTTATTCAGAGAAGAAATTTCAGACTCGGGTATTCAAAGAAGAAATATCCGCATCTACTCCAGCTATTTCATTCTCCATTTCTTTCATTCGATCTCCTCTCGTCATTGGTTTTGCCATGCTTAGATACCATTGTTGCTTAGTGGTTGTACTTGATAGATAAACAACATTTTTTTAATTAACAAACTTACAATTAACAACCTATCCACAAATCTGTAGTTTTAGACTTCAAATTTAGATTACACCAATTACAAGAACCTACAACACACTTTTCTTCAACATCGTAAACACAGATCCTTCACACTCTCATTTCTCATCTATATCAACACCTCTTACTCACTCTAATTTCTCTAAAAAAAACTAACAAAAACTAATTTTGTCTGCACATTATATAATATCCAACTTATCATTATTTAACTACTTTTTGTAACAAGTTTTTATTCGAAATTGCATCACTTGCAAGCATGGGAATCAGAGTGATTCCCATGCTTTGAGGGGGATAGATACCATTTAGTGGCTGTGGATAGACTTAGCAAATCTATTTCCACAGTTTTTATCAGTGAAATTGTAAAGTACACAGCGGCCTCCCACACCCTATTGTGACTAACAGAGAAAAGGTTTTTTTGGAACTTTCCCAGAAGAAGTTTCACGGCACAGGGCTCTCAGCTGAAAAACAGTACTACCTACCATCCACAAAACCGATGAGCAGATGAAAGCACCAAATCGATGTCTCGGAACTTAACTGCGGTTTCATGTATCAGCCAAGCCCAAGCAATAGGGCTAAATGCTTCTTGTGGCCGCAATTTTTGTATAGTACCTCTTTTCATAACGCCGCACAAACCATGCCTTCTTGAGTGGTGTATGGCAGTTATCCACCGCTCAAAGTGCAATATGGAGTTGGCAATACCATGATGGCCTCAAAGCCATGCTTGATGAGCTTAAGCTCTAAGCCAAATATCAAGCAAGGATGGACACTATGGATGGCAAGCACAAAGATTTTCAATTGGAGATAGATGACTTGGAGTATCTCAAATTAGAGCTCCATCATCAGAAGTCCTTGGCCGCAATTTTTGTATAGTACCTCTTTTCATAACGCCGCACAAACCATGCCTTCTTGAGTGGTGTATGGCAGTTATCCACCGCTCAAAGTGCAATATGGAGTTGGCAATACCATGATGGCCTCAAAGCCATGCTTGATGAGCTTAAGCTCTAAGCCAAATATCAAGCAAGGATGGACACTATGGATGGCAAGCACAAAGATTTTCAATTGGAGATAGATGACTTGGACTATCTCAAATTAGAGCTCCATCATCAGAAGTCCTTGGCACGAAAAAAGAATGAGAAGCTAAGCCTCGGTTTTCTAAGCCATATTCGATGTTGGCTGAGATTTTATAGACCATATTCTAACTACTAGTTCTTCCATTCACCCAATGCTCCATGTTTCTCAATTGCGTCATGCGATTGGTAGCACCCTGAATCTCTAAATCTCTCACTTTGGTTCATGGCTGACTCGGTCCTTGTGGCGGAATCATACGACATGAGGTGATTACTAAGGATGGTCACACGCATTGTAAAGGTTCTGATTTAGTTCTAAGGGATTTTCAGAAGAGGAAGGTTTGTGAGAGCCATACGACAACATCAAAAACCAATTTCCTTAATTCCACCATGAGAAGAAGGTGCAAGTTTGGACAGGGTATTGATAAACCCCTCCCTTACAGTTCACATATACAAGGGGTAAGGGGCCATTTCAGTGTGATTATATTACCAAGTGTAAAGAAAGGATATCCTAGAAATTTATACATTTGGAAGGGTATTTTAAACATATTTTTATAATTGATTATAGTTTTGTTGATTGAATTTATGTAAGTAGAATTAATGATTTATGAGATAGAAATAACTTCTACATAGACTATAGTCTTAAATATTTTAAAAATAGTTGGAGATCAGCACATATATGGATAGAATTTTTAAGGGGATCTCGAAAAATAAGCAATTTCTATTGAGCTTTTATCCTTTTTTTAGGTTCATTAGGATTTTTATTTGTTGGAACTTCCAGTTATCTTGGTAGAGATTTGATATCTTTATTTCCGTCTCAGCAAATTATTTTTTTTCCACGAGGGATCGAGATGTCTTTCTATGGGATCGCAGGTCTCTTTATTAGTTCTTTTCTATGGTGCACAATTTCGTGGAATGTAGGTAGCGGTTATGATCGATTCGATATTATCTTTTTAATATAATTTTTTTAACATGGAAGAAATTATTTTTTACTAGAAGTTTTTAGTTTGGACGGAGTTCTTCTTCTACTGAATTTTTGCAACTTTTCACTTTTAATACCAAGTTTCTTCTAAAAAAAATTGTGTAAATAGGATGGTATGAGTCGGGGAAATTCATGGTGATTTTTATCTTGATTTCCACTTGAGAATTGCTTAAAGACTTCTTGAATGTTCAATAGAATTAAGGAGTGCCAACAAATTGCTACAGTGCATAGAGATCCTCATGGCATGCCAAGAAGGATTGGGAGAAAGTAGTAGCTTAAAGGAAGAATAAGTATATAGCCCGTTTGTAAAATATTGCATAAGCTGAGATGTAGCTCTAACCTTTGTGTCCATTGTAGTTTTTAGTACTGTCTATATTGAAAGTCAATCACATAATACACAACATACAACAATGTTAACTTCAAGTTTCGATTATAACAAACGGCCAATCATGTTGGTAGTTTGAGAGTGACAACAAAAGGTCATAGAACCACTAGTAACTAATGAAAAAACATGTAATGGTATTTTAGAATTTAGAGTATCACAATCCAAATAAAAATCTCAGAACTGGACCACAATTCCAATGTAGTCATTTTTCCCTTTTCACAACACTAACTATAATAGCCTAGCCGTACGGGCTAGAATCTTGCTCAAAATGTTGAAATGTTTGTATCATACTATACAACTAGTTTAATTGAGTCACCCAAATTTCTCTACTTCGAATGAATGAAACTTCAAAACTGTGATTTAATTTCATTAATTTTACCATAAATAAAGCCTCAAATATATAGAATCCTATGGTTTGAATAAGAGGTGGAGAGTGAAAATGTGGTATCTCAATACCAACGATTATAATCACTCAAAGAAAGTGCAACTGGTCTCAAAAAAAAAATAAAGAATCATTTAGAACCTAAAAATAATTAAGATCTCTCACTTAAACAGAAAGGATAATCGCAGCAAGAGGGAATAACTGGTCTTAGAGTATTACTTTCAACTTCAGATACCAAAGTAATTAATTGTATTGAATATGCCACTGACCGATTCAATGTAAGAATACCACATGCAAATAAACGCAACAACCTAGCGCCACGTTTTAATAAGAAAATGGCAAAATTAACATGAAACTATCCCAGTGCGAGTAATTGAAATCAAAAACCAACAAACTTAACTGCATTGAACTTCATTTTCAAAAACCATCTCCCCTAAAATGGCAGCAACCTGAAATAAGAAAACTTGAATAAACCCAGTAGTAGAAACAAGATGAAGGGTCAATCACATATTTCGCTAAGTATGATGATACCAACCAACTAGACAATATTGACCAAGCCAAATGGAGTTCCCAAAATACATATTGCCGTACAGCACTATCACTTGATGCTCTTCCCTTGTCCCTCCAAATCACCATTTGTAGGTCTATCGGCATCTTCAGACAAGGGATTTTCACTGGCAGATCTACAAGAGAAAGATAAGAAAAATACAGAGGTTTCATCACTTCATCGTGAGAGATTTCCAAAATCAACAGTAAGAAGAAGATATTTAAGTTACACTCAAGAAAACATACAGTTTTTGTTTTTTTGCACTCTGCTTGATACTTTGAACCATATCCATAGCCATCTTTTGGTGCTCTCTTGTTTGTGAGTGCAAGTCCAATCCTTCCACCGTTTCACAGTCAACTTTACAAATTCTGCACCATCCCATGCTAAGTGATCTCCTTTTTCTCCAGCTACCAAAAGCTTCCTTGTCTCCCTGAAAATTTACATAAATATATAAAATTAAAAAATTTAATTTCTGAAAAGAAGGGAATTACAGGTTTTATAGGCAATGTATCTCAGTATGATAGACAAATTTAGGCTAGATATGTTTCCATTCAAACCAAATTTGATCAAGAAAAGAATAAAAACGAAATTAAAATAACAGTGGGAAATAGAAACTCAACTGAGTAAATTCTGCTATCATCAGGAAATCCCTGAAGAGAAAAACTACTTCTAAATCCAGGCTCACCAGGTCGCAAGTGACTTTGCCTGTTTCCTGAACCAAAGGCCTCAAAGCTTCCAAGCCCATCCAGTTCTCCCATCAGTCCATGGCCTGGATGAACACCAAAACCAGATCGCTCGCCCAAACGCAAATGACCAAAATGTCTATCTCGACCAATGAAATCTCCACTTCTCAAATGTTCACCCACACTAAAATTACCAGGACCATCAAACTCACTCCTACTTGAAAAGGGAAATCTACTTTCTGGCAATGAATTACCAAATGGATCACCAAAACGGCGCAATTCCCTGCCATCAATTTCATCGAAACTTGAAATACCAGGACGGCCACCAAATCCCCTCGAGTTAATTCTGTGGTAATCCTGAAAAGTACTTCTAGGACCCAAACCATCTACATGATGCCGAGGATAACCAAGACCTGATCCAAAAAAATCTCGATGACTATGAGAAAGATCTGTTCTTCCAGTGATATCTCTTCTTTCATGCGAAGGATGAAAGCCACTTTCTAGATTATGGGGAGGAAAAAATCTTGAAGCGCCACCACCACCACCTAAGGAATCTAATTGTAAATCAGAGTCGTCGTTTGGTCCGTGAATGCCCCTGTCTAGATTTCTTAGTGGGTGAGCGCCATAATTCTGAAAAGGTTCTGTATCCAAATGAGAAAGCCTATTTAATTGCTTAAAATCATCTTGAAATTCCCCTCGAGCCGTGTCCAGATGAGAATGATTTCAGTCGTTCAGTACCCATTAGCTTAAACTTCTCATCTGGTGTCAAAGAAGACTCAAAGCCGGGGGCCGCATTCACCCTCATATGCATAGCAGCAAGGTGTGGTGGGCCCTGTTCTGCAGACACTGGTCTTCCACCCTCCGGCCTCAAATTCGGAATCATTTCATTGCCAATATGATGGATTGGGTGTGGATGAGGAAGACCAAGCTGACCTTCGGAGGTATGAAGGGGTGCTCTCGCTCCCACATGACCAGGTAAATCATGTCCTCCTTGTCCTCCAGAAGAGCCACCTACTGGCATATTGGAAGCCCCATGGGAAGGAGGGCCTTGATCTAGACCCTGAAATTGTGCTTCGCCTTGATGAGGAGAAGTATAATTACCTGGTCTCCTCCCAAAAGATGCAGCAGAACCTGGATCAGGAATAGCACTTTGCAAGTAATGCTCAGATGTGTAAGCAGCATATCCTGGATACCCAGGTGCCTGCAAGCTATATTGCATGGGAGGATTAGCAGGTGCTTGAGGATACAATTGACCTGATGGAGGTGCTGGTAACATTGGAGGTGTGGAAGGCCTAAAATTATTAGGCTGTGGCTGATGTTTTCCTTGATCAACTACAGGAACTAGATGAAAAGACTGCACAAAACCACTGGCATGCACCTGACCCTTCTCGTGAAAGCCATCATGATGAGCCAATTTCCTTTTTTCACTGTGGGGACTATCAACATATGAAGCTGAGGCATTAGGTGTGGTCTTCAAGCTCCCACGGCCACCAGCAGAAGTCGTCATAATCGGCATCCCAATTTGCTCTGCATAATTGGCAGTCTCGAGATGAGGGATTGTTAAGCAAAGATTCATCAATTTCCTTGTTTTCACTATCCGAATGTTGCATTTGCTTGGAGTCAACCCCATAAATTTCTTTTGGATCCTTTGTTACACCATCTCCTGATTTATCAACATTTGAATGATCAAAAGCACTTTCTTTTACATCTGTCTTAACCTCTGTCTCCTTAGTCAAAGGCTTCCCACTTCCCCCATCCAGCAACTCAGAGCCTAAGGCTACGTTTGCAGATTTATTGCCAGTTAAACTATATTTCTGATCTACAAGGTTAGCTTCAGCTTCAGATTTCACACTCTTCAACTCAACAACATCACCCCTGATAACAGGTTTCATATCTGAATCATTAACAACTGTTTGAGCAGCTTTTTGGGAGGTTGGTTTACCTTCTTTGTCAGCTGTGTCTTTGTGTTCAGCAGGCCCATCTATCATTGTTCGTCTTGCACTATCCAAAGATAGTTGTTCCCCCAGCTGAACTCTGTTGTTGTTCCTGTAGTCATGGCTCTGATTGGTAGATGATATATTTTCTCTCGTCTGAATTTGTCTAAGATGAGATACAGTCATAGATTGTGGATGGGAAAGTGATTGTACTCCATGACTTACCCCCATAGGCCTTCCTGCAAGATTCTGAGATTGATTTTGCTGCATTTTATTTGACATGGTGGTATTTGGATGCAGATACCCATGATTATGTTGAGCTAAAGAGTGGGGTGGTCCCTGGGAACCTAGATGAGAGGCAATAGGCACCTGCTGTGGTAAACATTGACCGTGCTGCACAAAATGTTGTTTCTGCTGTATCTGTTGCTGAGGTGTCTGTTGATGAACAGAGTTCATAGTAGGCCGCTGGTTGCCTGTATGTCCAGAGTGTTGAGCATGAACAGGTGTAGGTAGCTGTGGTACGTGAGAGAGATTTTGGGCTTGACCTGGTGATAGCATCGAAGGAGGGTGTTGCTGGTTTGGATAAGTAACATGCGACTGCATTGGACGCATCATAGGAGGTTGTTGTGGGAGATGGTCCTGCATTTGTGTGGGATGTGGCTGTAGGAGAGACCCAGTTTGTGAAGGTGTTTGTATTGTAGGTTGCGGAACTCCTGTATGCAGTTGCTGATGTGGCTGTGGTGGAGGATAAGAATGATGACCAGTCACCGCATGTGCTGGAGGGTTCTGCATCTGAGGCTGCATATTAATATTCATGGGTTGATTGTGTTGTGCAATCTGGGTCTGGGGCAGTGTATGATGTTGAGATTGAGGTTGAGAAACTGAATGTTGCTGAGGCTGAAGCTGAGGATATGCCTGTTGCTGAATTTGTCCTTGCTGATTTTGCGCATGTGGATGAGATTGCTGATAGTGCAAAGTCTGGGCAGATTGTTGGGGATGGGGATGAGCTTGAGGATATGACGGAGGTTGTGGGTGTGAGTGATTGAGGGATGACGGATGAATCTGTGGTGGGATCTGGGATTGTGCATTCCCAGAAGGATAAAGTTGCTGTTGGGTGTTAAATTGTACATGAGTCTGGGGAGCCGTGGTCATGGAAGTCTGACTTTCAGTGGTTGATTGAGATTGTCCATGGACCATGTAGAGTGGCGGCGGAGGTGGGAGTTGTGACTGAGGTTGGACCTGGACTTGAGGTAGTGGTTGAGTCTGAGTTTGGGGCTGAGGCTGCATGAGTCCTTGAGTTTGATGCTGACTTGACAAATTTGAGGGAAGAGGTTGAATACTTGCCGGTTGTTGATACGGATAATACTGCTGATACTGCTGTTGATAAGGATCATATCCAGGATACTGCTGATAGTACTGCTGATATTGTTGGTGCTGTTGTTGATACCACTGTTCTGGTGTAAGTGTAGTAGATTGAGTAAGTGCTTGACCCTGGGAACTGGAATTTATCGGCTGATTAGAAACCTGTCCCGGTGCAGTAAGAATTGCAGTTGATTGAGATGCCTGAACTTGAGATGTTTCGGGCGCTGATTGAGTGGCAGGTTGGTTTTGATCAACAGCAGAAGCTGTAGCATTAGTTGAATTGTCCTGTGTAGTCCCTACCTGCTGCACTTGAGGCTGTACACCCTGTTTAGTTCCAACGAGAACGCAACCAGATTATAAATGAGAAATTTCTCTGCAAGGTACCCCTCTAGCATACTCTTGGTTCTGCCAAAGGAAGAGGATTAGCACACTCACCGGACAATTCTGTGCATGTTCCTGCACTTGACGGTGAACGATTTGGATTCCGCATCTATTGCATACCACTGGAGAATTGCCGAATGCACAGCCAGAACAATGAGTTATGCAGTCAGTTAGAGGCCCTTGCCACGTGCATCCACTCCTATGATACAGGCAATGAACAACTATTTTGCCAATAGTTTCTGCAAGAGCTTTGTTTGATTCAATGAGTGGCTGCAGTGAAATTAACGAAGCAGATGAATGAGTTCATGACAAATTGATGTAGTAAGAGCAGATTTATAAAAAAAGTACTGTATAAGCAGAGAGAACCTTAGAGTCTGCAGTAGTAACCAAATAACCATCATAAGGGCATGCCCTCGTAGTGCTCACTACATATGTTAAACAGGGTTTGCAGTACAAGTGAGTGCACTGCGATTGCAATGCTTCATTAGGATAAACAAGCAAGCGACAAACAGGACAGAAGTATTCGCCCGCAAGAGATTGAATATTTAATATGCACTCGTTGTCAAATCCCATATTGATCTATAAGTTCAGCTCCAATGCTAACTGCACTAACACAGCAGAAAGAGAGTTACCAATGACGAGACATAATAATAGACAAACTATACTTCCATTAAAGTATGTAGTTATTTCATTTTCAAACTCTTTCCCTTCATATTCTAGCCATAAAAACTCAAATTGCATAAGCATGGAGAAAATTAATATATTTCCGTTGTATTGCCCCAACATGGAATCTTTGCATTGCATTCCTGGTCATAAATCCGAATCATTGCGCTTTAATTCATAACAATCTGCTGGAGTCTTATGAAAGTTGATCACACCCACTTGTACAGTGAAAACCATACCCTCAAGAAGAAGAGATGAGCTTTCCAGCTCGATCTACACTTTTCGCCGAGCCATATCCTGTAAAAAAAACGATTGTACGGAAATCTGCTTAGGGTTTTAAATTTTGAAGAGAGGAGCAAGAAAAACCAGCAACAAAGAGCAAAAATGAATAAGATCAAAATTCTCTACGGCGACTAAAATGGAGTGGTGGATTTGGTAAGATAGAGCTTCGGGGAGGGGGAGGGGGAGGGGGAGAGGGAGAGGGAAAGCAGACGGGGAGTTGGAAGTCGAATGGCGGTGAAGACGCGAAATTCTGCTTGAAGTTAATAGATTCGCGCATTGTTGTGATCCTTGGATCCTTGCGAAACAAAACGACACCGTTTGTCTACTTTCCCTAAATACTTTCTTAGGTCAAAATTTATTGAATATATCATCGCTTTAAATAATTTAAAGGGTAATTATCGATTTAAACCCTGTACTATACACGTTTTTTCAATTCGACCCTTGTACTAAAAAAACCGACAAACCGAACCCTGTACTTTGATTCTGTTATCAGTTTTGACCTTCTATCAACAATTTCATTAGACCCTCATTGAAAAAATTAACAAACGATCTTGGATTCAGTTGAAATTTTTATCACATGTTTACTACTTAATGAGAAAATAATCTAAAAATTTTCGTAATTTTTTTTCGTAATTTTTTTATAAAAATATTATAATAAATCGTACAAATTTTAGAAAATCACAAAACTGTTTCTATTATCTACCCATGATAAGTTGAACATGTGGAAAAGTTTTCAAATAAATCAAATATTGTTTGGTATTTGTTTAAAAATTAATTTATAAAGTAAAGAAGAAACTGAGATTAATTTAAAAAAATACCAAACAAATATTGGATTTATTTGAAACTTTTTCCAGATATGCACCATATCGTGGGTAGTTAATAAAAATATTTGCGTAATTTTTTAAAACTTGTATGATTTATTATAATATTTTTAAAAAATACAAAAATAAAATTACAATAAATCGTAAATGTGTTAAAAAATTACGAAAATTCTCATATTATCTTCTCATTAAGTAATGAACATGTGGTAAAACTTTCAACTAAATCTACGATCGTTTGGTAGTTTTTTCAATGAGGGTTTAATGAAATTGTTGATAGAAGGTCAAAACTAATAACAGAATCAAAGTACAGGGTTCGGTTTGTCGGTTTTTTTAGTATATGGGCTGAATTGAAAAAACGTGTATAGTACAGGGTTCAAATCGATAATTTCCCTAATTTAAATTACTAATTAATTATTAAAAAAAAAATATTATGTTTATTCCTTTTAAATATTCACTTATGTGTTAAATACTTATTGATACAATTAATGAGATAATTAATTATTTTTAATTTATTACGTTAATTATATCAATTATTGTTTGAAGTACAATAAAATAGTAAATCTATCGTTATTTTGTTAGTTTTTATATAAAAAACAATAGACAAGTAACTCAATTATCACGTTTCTACTCTAATTTGATTTTTTTTTGTTCCTCGAGGGATGACATTTTGATATTGTTATAGCTTTTTTATAACCATTGTCAGCAATTATCAGTTATCAGAAAAAATAATAATTGTTTCATAACTAAAATTTTTAAAATTAATATATCAATTTTGAATAGTTAACAACTTAGTATATTCAATTATCAATAAGGGTGGGCGTCGTTCGGGTCGGTCCGGTTCTGAGCCCGAATCGAAACTGTATCGATTTTTCAAAAAAAATTTCTCGAATTCTGGAGTCGGTCCTGAGAGGGACCGGGACTAGACTGAAAATTTCAGTCTAGTCCCAATTCCTCCCACCAACACTTTTTTTTTAATATTAAATTTTTTCACGTAATGTTACCAACATTTTATTTTTTTTAAACATTAAAAATTTTCATCTTAAACTATTCAAAATTCTGTTTTATTAAAAAATACTAAAACTTAATAAAAATTCGTATACATTAAAACTATACTTAACAAAAAAGAGATAGAAATACTACCTTAAAAGTAAAATGAGATCTGAGAAGTTAAATTCAACATCCAAAATAAATTCAACTATGTAACATACAAACTAAATCTAACTATCAAACATTAAAATGAAATATAAAAAATTAAATTCAACATCCAAAAGAAATCCAACTATGAAACTTACAAACTATATCCAACTATCAAATATTAAAATGAAATCTAATAAATTAAATTAAACATTCAAAATAAATCTAACTATGTAACATACAAAGTAAATTCAACTATAAAATATTAAAATAAATGTAAGAAACTAAATTTAACATTCAAAATAATCAAAGTATGTAACATACAAACTAAATTCAACTATCAAATATTAAAATGAAATTTAAGAAAATCAATTCCAAACCATTAGAGATAAACATTGAAATGAAGCCATTAGTCAATAATTACAATCATATAAAAAAAATGTGTCGTCTTCGAGATAATTTTCATCGGAATCTTGTAAAATAAAAATAATAGTTAATCTTTAATTTAGATATAAATATGTAAAACAAATAAATATTAGAATATTCAAATATTCTTCTATAGTTGTGATAGTATTATCTTCGAAATGACCATCAATGTTTGTATAAATTTTGAAATAATTGAATGTTTTGAGCCAACTTTTGAGCATATAAAAGTTTCAACACTTTGGGGACTTATAGAACTGCGAAATGCATAAAGAACACGACCATCACAAATAAAAGCAGATTCTAACAACACGGTAGAAATTTGAATGATCAATATATCTTTCGTAATTGCACTCAAGATTTTATACTATTCTGAGTTCCTCTTCCACCAAAATAATATGTTAGAACTATATGAAAAAATCTTTAACTTCTCAAACAAATGTAGATCAATCTCTGACATATTAATTTAATCACTTATCTCAAAATAATTGTCAAGACCATAAAACATAGAGTACATTGTACTTGAATGAGCTTGCGCCAAATAGTTCATTGACTTTAGAGACATTTGTCGACCATTGCTGCTACTTTGAGTTAGTCTTCATTGGTTGTATTACCTTTACATTCGGTATACAATTTTTCAATTACATTTTTACCTGCTTTAAGTATTGTGCAGCACTATCACTTCCAAATAAAACTGCTAAACAATACCGTAAAAATTTTGTTTTACAACTTAAATCAATAACAAAAGCAATATATCCAGGCATGTTTATTTTTCCAAAACATCCTCAATATTTCTCAAATTTCTTATGCATCTCATTGATCATTTTTCTTAGCGTTATATTATCGCTGTTACCATATATGTCAATAACAATATTCAAATTGCAGACTTCACATACGTACATATTTGATATAATATGCAAAGAAGCAGAAACATGAAGTGTCATAGTATGAAATGTCTCTAAGAATTTAATATATTATCGAATGCATAACCAATCTTCAAATGTGGGTGTACATTCCACTCGCATTTCATGCAAGAAAGAGTTATTATTCTATGATAGTTTTTTCAAAGGTCGCTTCATACTTCTCAGCGTTTGCCAATATCAAATAAGACGAGTTCCAACAAGTAGGAACATTGAGCGACAAATTACTTTTACAAGTAATTTTGATTGCATCAATGCAGATTTTGAACTGTTGCAATCTTCCTGAATAAGATTTTACGTAGTTAACAATTTTTCTTACCCTCGTTATGGACTCTTAATGTTATTTCAAACCATAAAAAACGATCAAATTGAGGACATGTACAAAACATCGCACTTGTATATGATCGCCATTTAAAATCAACAATTTCTAATTTTGAACTGTTTTAGTCAAATAAGAAATAGAGACGTCATTGGAAGACGCATCGTCAATGGACAATGGTTATGGTTGTAACATTTTCAATCTCCCAATTAAGCAAACATTTTTTAACTTCATTGCTAATAGATTCACACTTATGGTTCGGAATCAAACAAAAATTCAATATATTATTTTGCACATGCCACTCTTGATTAATATAATGACATGTCAGTAACAAGTAATTCAAATTTTGAATAGAGGTCTATGTGTTAGTAGTCAAACATACCCTCTATGGTATTATAAAAAAATACTCATTCAACTTTGTTATTTTTTGCTGAAATATGTCGCAAATATCTCTTGTTACTATTCTTCTAGATGACATAATAAACTTGAAATTGAGATACAAACAAAATTCATAAAATCAATTCATTATACCACTTTCAATGACACTTCATCCAATATAATTATCTTTACGAGAAATTCTCTAGCAACCATCATAGTAAATATGAGTATATTAACACTCTTGCCCTCAATAGGTTTAAAGTTCGAGTTTCTTTCTATATTTTATGAAATTTTTTTGCATACTTTAATATGCTTCACTAAACTTGAAATCTCATTTTTCGTCGGGTGTGCTGCATAAATCTGCCCACAATAATTATATTTAATTTGATATCCCACTGAAGTGAATACAAACTATATATTCTGTTCTTTTCGATTCTACATGCGAATTTTCAGTATCACGAGTATCCATCTTATCGTATACCAAAAAACAATAACATATAAATAAATTTATCAACCTAAATTTATAAACAAATAAATTTTATGCAGTGAACAACACAACAACAACCAACATAAATCTATCAAACCAACATAAACTGCCAAACAAAACAGACAAATATGAAATCAACCAACATGCAAAAATCTATCAACCAACACTCCAACAGTGAGGAACAATAAATTCATTTACTAGCACAAAAAATTACACATACAGTGAGTCGAGCACCAAGGACAGGCGAGCAAGACAGAACAGAGGCGAGCACGAGGATAGGCGAGCACGATGACAAAGTCGAGCACCGAGGACAAGAGAGGCGAGCAAGAGGCTAGCAAGCGAGCGCGAGGCTAGTAGGTGAGCGCTGAGGAGGGACTGTCGGACTAGGGTTTGGATGTCTGGAAGAAGTTGAGCAGTCGAGCAGAGCGCTGAGGAGGGATTTGCGAATTGCTAATTGCTGAAGTGAGAGTGATTGGGTAAAACTCTTCACTCTTCAGCAATCAACCATTCAGATTTCAGGCCTCACTTAGTCATTTGTTTTTTTTTTTTTTTTTTTAATTATTGGTCCGGTCCATATTTTTTGAGATTTTGGGTTATGGACCGTGGACCGGACTGAAACCGATGGGAGACTCCATGGAAGGACCGAAATCGGATTGAGAATCGTGGATTTGGTACCAAAATCGGCGGTCCGGGCTGGTTCTCGAGACTCGATGCGGTTCTGCCCACCCTTAATTATTAAGTTGTGTAAAATTACATTAAAATTGAGGAAAAAAGCAAGAAAAATTAAGTAGTTGAACTTCATTATTCAATAGTTTAAAGGATTCAAATTGAAATAAGCATTATTAGGGAAACAAATTCTGAAACTTGCATTTTCAAGTTGTTAAATTTATTGAAACTTTTATGGAAAACACTTCTATTTTGTTGTTACCAAACATTTTACACCGGTTAAATTATGAAATAAACACTTGCAGTCCTTCAAAAGTAACGTCAAAAGAAGTGTGAGTTTGTAGACTATTGACGCTTTTATGTAATAACCAAGTAAGACAGAATAAAAATTTGATCTAACAAAAATAAATTTTCACCAAAAGGACTACTACTTGGTAAACAAAGAAAGATAATTTCATAATACATAGACATAAAGTGGAGACAATAAATTAAATTTTTTTTATATAGCGTGTTGTAAATGAAAATAAATGTGTTTGAAAGGTAAAAATACAAAAAATGTTTAGACGTAGATTTTTCACCCCGTATTTTATCTGCGTTGCATAACTTAAAAGTAAAAGGTAAAAAAAAAAAAAAAAATGATCCCAACAAAATTAAATATTCGATTTTTGGATTAGTTTAACATTTAAATTAAAATAATATTATACCAACAATAAATTATTAATTATCGGACAATACACGAAGTAGTGTTTACATGGATGACTATTTGGCAAACGAAGATAGATAATTTAATAATATGGCCACATAAAGTTGAAACAATAAATTAAAAATTTTGATATAGTTAGAACATGCATCGTGTGATATAATTTTAGTTAGTATTGTTACAACTCATGCATATACTTGGTAGTAGTGGTAGGGGTGGGCATGGTCCGGTCCGGTCCGGTCTTGAGCCGGAATTGGACCGGACCATGGGATTCGGGAATTTTATCCTGAATCCCAGTACCGGACCGTGCAAGGATCGGGACCAGACCGGACCAGACCAAAAAATTTGGTCCGGTCCCGGTCCGGTCCCGATTTCTCCCATTGTAATGCTGAATATTTTAAAAAATAAAAATAAAAAAACAAAAAATTCTAAAATTACATATAAATTTTTCCAATAACCTCAACATACATATTTTTACTTGTACTCTTAATCGAAAGAATAAAAAATGAAAGTAACGTATATTAAACTAACAAATTAAATCTAATAATCTATGCTTAAAATAAAATCCCATAAGATAAACTAAATTCAACATCTAAAATATATCCAACTATCATAACATAAAAACTATTGGGTTCTTGGTCCAGTCCGGTCTTTCGGGAATTTCGGACTATGGACCGTGGACCGGACCATTGCCCTGAGATTTTTGCTTTGAGGACCAGTCCCGGACCAAGAACAGTCAAGGACCACCCAAAACTGGACCAACACCTGCGGTCTGGTCCGGTTCTCGGTCTGCGGTCCGGTCTTGCCCACCCCTAAGTAGTGGGGATAATATCGTCATTAATAAAAATGATTACTAAAAAATTAATATAAATATTTGCTTTCAGCAATGAACAAAAGAGTGTTAAATCAAAGACATAGCCTAGGAGCCGAGCTACCAGTCAGAGCTCAACAAACTCTTATTATGGTGGGGCCCACAAACAAATCTTAAATTTTAGGAAGGTGTCTTCTTCGTCTTCTTCTCGACTTGCCCTCCCCGCTACTCCTTTCTTGTTATTTTTCATTTCCCTCCATTGCCAGGCCTCCTCTCTCTCTGCTCACAACCAATCGAGGATTAGTTGGCTTCTTACTCGAACATACTCCTCTCTGAATTTCTACTCACGTCTCTCTGATTTTTCTCTCTCCGATCTACCTGCTTTCTCTTATCTCTGTCTCCTACAGCCCCTTATTTCTCGAGGTACAGAATCTTCACAACTTTTATTTTTTGTGCTGCAGCTGTTTCGTGTTTTAAGTTGTTGCATAGGATCAGAGAGAGAGAGAGAGAGAGAGAGAGAGAGTCTTTGACTTTGAATATTGAGCGTCTAAGGAAAAAGGGAGAAGCGAATTCGAGTGGATGCTTAAAATTAGGGGAGGGTGAAACTAAAAATGAATTAGGCGAAGGCGTTCAGCTTCAGATTTCTGTAGAAACTGGTAATGCTTTTTTTTTTTTTTAGTAGCTGTGTGAAAAAGGTTGGAGATTCAAAAAGTCACATTGGTATAGAATTTCTGTTTCACCGCTGAATATTGATGGAATTTCTTTTTCACCGCTGAATATTAATGGAATTTCTGGTTCACCGCAGAGTATTTATGCAAACTACTATTAAAGTAGTTTTAGGTAGAGATTTGCACCAACAGTTCTTTTAGTTACTTGGTTTACAATGTTATCATGGATGCCTATTCGGTGTTGATTGCATAGTAGATCACTACACTACATGAGTTGATAGCAGGTAAGAATTATTTAAACGTGTTCACATGAGTTTGTTTGTTGTGAGTGGCTGTTCCATGTAATATATATACTTGTTAGCTGCACTATTTCCTAGCTTGTCCTGTGTTTTACTATATTCTGTATTTGGAATATAAATTGATATGTTGACATGTAACTGTCATTTGATAAGGGAGGTGGATGAGAACCCAGTGAACGCTACAAGTTATTTGGTCGAGAGTGATGGGGTTATCTTCTGTCCACCATCCAGATATTCAGAGACCATACGCAACTATCTGCTGTTGGATTTTTGCTCTGTTATTGCTACATAATAACAAAGTAGTATTCGCAGATTCCAATTATTTGATTGGACTTGGAAGTTATGACATCACTGGGCCTGCAGCTGATGTTAATATGATGGGATATGCCAATACAGAGCAAATTGCATCCGGGATTCACTTCAGACTACGAGCTCGATCTTTTATCGTTGCCGAGCCTGAAGGAAACAGGGTTGTTTTTGTCAATTTAGATGCTTGCATGGCCTCTCAGCTCGTGACTATTAAAGTGCTCGAGAGATTGAAGACCAGGTACCCAAAAACTCTAGCAATTGAAATTTTTCTATAGTTTTTGAGACAAAACTAACATGATTACAAAATTATTCTCAATTGCAAAAATGTAAATGAAAGTTGGATATTATTTGGATTGTGATTGTATAAAAGCAAGCAGGCTACATTACTCAACTCACAGCATTTGATTTTAGCTTATATATATATATTTTTATCTTGCATCTAATCATGCATTTTGTCACGGACAGATTTGGAAACCTATATACCGAGAATAATGTCGCTATTAGCGGAATTCACACTCATGGTGGTCCTGGGGGTTATCTCCAATACATTGTATATATTGTGACATCGCTGGGGTTTGTGCGGCAATCCTTTGATGTCCTTGTTGATGGTATTGAGCAAAGCATTATACAAGCTCATGAAAATCTCCACCCTGGATCAATTTTCATAAACAAGGGTAATAGAAATGATTGCATAACTGATTTAATTTTTAGCTGCGTTTATGATATATCTTTCATTCTTTTGTATAACTTGACCATTGAGGTTCTGTTTCTTATGATCAATGAAGGATTTGTAAGTAAATGATAAAAAAGAGAAGACAGCTTTGGTTTGAATAAATTGCTGTCAGTTATCATGACAGTAACATTGAATCAAATAATCTAAGTCAGTCTTGTTTTCTTATTTCAGTACGATACTCAATGATTGTCTAGAGAGTTCATAACTGATTTAATTTTTAGCTGCGTTTATGATATATCTTTCATTCTTTTGTATAACTTGACCATTGAGGTTCTGTTTCTTATGATCATGAAGGATTTGTAAGTAAATGATAAAAAAGAGAAGACAGCTTTGGTTTGAATAAATTGCTGTCAGTTATCATGACAGTAACATTGAATCAAATAATCTAAGTCAGTCTTGTTTTCTTATTTCAGTACGATACTCAATGATTGTCTAGAGAGTTTTTGATTATTTAATCTCTCCAGGTTCTATACCTGCTTATCCGGGTCCACAAAAAAATCATGCTCATGTGTACTAGTTTGATCATAATGCTCATTCTGTCTACATATACATTCTTGTTCATTACATTTAAATAGAAGCAAAGGTCTATGTGCTTTTTTAACTAAAATATTCACAGCTTTGGAAAACTTGATAAATCTTGTAGTACATTTCTCATTAGAATTTATTTTACAAATGCAGGAGAGATTCTAGATGCAGGTGTTAATCGCAGTCCTAGTGCATATCTGAATAATCCTGCAGACGAGCGCAGTAAATACAAATATGATACTGATAAAGGAATGACGCTTGTGAAGTTTGTTGATGAGGAATGGGGTCCTGTGGGTACCTTCAATTGGTTCGCTACTCATGGAACTTCTATGAGCCGGACAAACTCGTTGATTAGTGGGGATAACAAGGGTGCTGCTGCAAGGTTTATGGAAGACTGGTTTGAGCATGAAAGGTCTCAAGTGGCATCTAATGCTGGAATTCCCCGAAGAGTCTCTAACATAATTTCCAATGTTTCTAACAACCGTAAGTTGCTACTTGTTTTTGAAATTAAGAGTTTAAAATAGTTTGAATGATTAATTGGATGGGCAACATGCACTTGTTTCATGACCTATTTACCATTGCATATGCTACATCAAGACATCTTTCACTAAGTGAGAAAAATGATAAATAACAATAGCATTTTTGTTTATCTGTTCGGTGGTGTTATTGTCATTCCAGATTGTGAGCTACTGGAGCTTGCCTCGTCTTTCCAGTCTTCACCTGGTAGATCATCAACCAGGATTTTAAGTGTTTCAAGGCGTGTCAGGGGTGTTTTAAGGAATGCTAACGTGCCTCAGTTTGTATCTGCATTCTGCCAATCAAATTGTGGTGATGTCAGTCCTAATGTGCTTGGAGCATTTTGTATCGACACAGGTCTACCATGTGACTTCAATCACAGCACCTGTGGTGGAAAGAATGAGCAGTGTTATGGTCGTGGACCTGGGTATTTATCTCTCACGATTTTATAATTTTTTGTCATCTTTTTCACAGGAAGCACGTGTAATTTGAATCATTTGTTAATAGATTGTACTTGTGATATGACAGCTACCCTGATGAGTTTGAAAGTACGCGCATAATTGGCGAGAGACAATTCAGAAAAGCTGCGGATCTTTTCATCAAGGCATCAGAACAGTTAAATGGAAAAGTTGACTACCGTCACAGTTATGTAGACTTCTCCCAGCTTGAGGTGTCACTTGTTAAAGGAGGAGGTTCTGAAACGGTAAAAACGTGTCCTGCTGCAATGGGGTTTGCATTTGCTGCTGGAACGACCGATGGTCCCGGTGCATTTGATTTTAAGCAAGGAGATGACAAGGTAATTAATTTTCTTTGACATGACACACTTCTGCTTTGCTAGTTTTTGTAACTGTTTATGAAGTCACTTTTTTTTTTCTAGGGCAATCCTTTTTGGAGATTGGTACGAAACTTGCTTAAAACTCCAGACAAAGAACAAGTTAAATGTCAAAGTCCCAAGCCCATTTTACTTGACACCGGTGAAATGAAAGAACCATATGATTGGGCAGTAAGTGTTTTGTTAGTTTATCTTTATTATGGAGTAAATAAGTTCATCGTATTTTTTTACTCTCTGAAAGTTCTATTTATTCTTTTCTGTTTTGTATCTGAATTTAAATTGATTAGACATTGCTTATCAATGGTTTTACAGCCTTCGATACTTCCAATTCAGATCTTTCGCATAGGGCAGCTTGTGATTCTCAGTGTACCTGGAGGTAGTAGCTTACTTTTCTCGTTTCCTTTTCTATTAAGTGTTGTGAATGCATATGAACATGAAATGTACTTTTTGTGAGAGTTGGTTTTGTTTCCCCCAGTTGGTGTCATGGCATACTCGTTGCTTCTTTCTTGATGCATTATGTGCAACTTATAAAGCAGGAAACAAATTGTTTATATTTGGAATTTTGTGGAGCAATGTATTTTTGCTTGCTTTTGATTGATGGGAAGCAAACTGTGACATGTAACATGGTTACAAAATTTTCAGTCTCTCACAAGCTATATTTACATTAAGATCACCAGAAAAAGAAGAATAGTAATCTCCTGGACAGATGAAAGATACGAACTCCATAAACTTATTATTTTGTCCTTGGTATAATGTGAATTAAATGAAAACAATCCACTCTTTTTTTCTTTACGTATTGGGCAAACAGTTCAAGCTACATGGGGGATCCACTTTGGTAGTGATTCATTAATACCTGTTATCCACAGAAATAGTGTCAAATTCTTCAAATTCATTTATATTACTATCAATTGTCAAAAAAAAAAAACCTCGTTAACATGGTGGCTGTGGAAAATCATGAAGAGGAGAGAAGAAATAGTATTGTATAATTTTCACAGTACTTCCAAGTTGCTCCATTAATTTACACTGTACTACCTTTTTGGCTGTTCTCTTTTAATAGAATTTACAACAATGGCTGGAAGGCGCCTTCGTGATGCTGTGAGGACAGTGCTTACTAGCGGAGGTTATGGTAGCAACATTCATGTGGTCATCGCAGGGTTGACCAATACCTACTCACAGTATGTTACCACCTTTGAAGAATATGAGGTGCAAAGATACGAGGTCAGTTCTTATTTCCTGGATTTACATCATTACAAGTTTAAATCGCCAAATTAAGGCAATTGAAAATAATATCTAATCTTTGCGAATGATTAACTGCAGCGCATTACAAAAATATCAGGCAAGTAAAATTGTTTAATATGTACATAGTCTCTAGTTTTAACCTTGCTGCATGGGCTAATTTTAGCCTAAAATGTTTTTTATGTAAGCGGATATAAGGCAATATTTGTTATTTGTATTAGCTCGCTTTAATATTCAAGAACACTATGCAAACTATTAATGGAGGACATCAATTAAGGTGATGAAGGTATGATGAAATATGGCTAGGGTGTGGCATAAACCTTGTGTGATTTTTTCTGATCAAAATGGGTTCTACAACAAGTAAACATAGCTCTATAATTGATAGTGAATCACTAAAAAAACATGTTATAGTTTGTGATATATGCTTTTTTGTTCTTTATTGCTATTGTAATTTGTCTGTTTAGATGAAATTAAAAATTAACTCCTGTCATAATTACACAATAAATGTAGTTGTCGTGTGAAAATCTTAAGGCTGTAAGATTGGTGTCGTCATTATGGAATTCCTAAACATTACACCATATAGTCATGATTTTAGATGTGTATTGCTATAGCCAATGCTTGAGCCAAGTGCGCGCACATAATTACTATAGACCAGTGTAGATAGCGAGCCTTTTATTTTCATGTAATTGATACCACGATCATCAACTAGGTATTACTTTTATTTTTTTTTTCAGGGCGCTTCCACCTTATATGGTCCACATACGCTCAGTGCCTACATTCAGGAGTTTCAGAAGCTTGCTCATGCACTCATCAGTGGTGAACCTGTTGAGCCAGGGCCACAACCTCCAGACCTATTGAACAGGCAAATAAGCCTATTGACTCCGGTCGTGATGGACGGAACTCCACCGGGCGTAAAGTTTGGAGACGTAAAAATCGATGTTCCTCAAAACTCAACCTTCACGAGCGGCGACAAGGTTTCGGCTACCTTTTGGTCAGCCTGCCCTCGGAACGATCTTATGACCGAAGGTACATTTGCACTTGTTGAGAATCTCCACGGGAATGATAATTGGATCCCAACTTACGACGATGACGATTTTTGCCTGCGGTTCAAGTGGGCTCGACCTTTCAGACTGAGTACTCGAAGCTGGGCAACAATCGAATGGAGAATCCCCCCGACAGCAACCCCTGGATTGTATAGAATCAGACATTTCGGTGCATCTAAAAGTCTTTTAGGATCGATTCAACATTTTACAGGCTCGTCCAGTGCTTTTGTTGTAGCGTAAGTGTGTGTTATCTATGAAAACATGGAGTATGGTGTAATTGTCAACTCTGAAGTTTTTGGACGTTGCTACGAAGTAATTGATTTGTTAAATAATTATTAATGTAATTAACGTAATAAATTAGTTATTTATAATTTATTAAAATAATTATTGTTTGAAATAAAAAATTAATTGTAGTATAAAAGAACAAGTTACAAAAATAGCGCTTTAGAAATAAGCTCTTACACAGATTGTTAAATCTTTTATTGATTTCTAGACTAGAAATCAATAAAAGAAACGCGAACGCCTTAGTCGTATTTCAGTCCGGAAGCACCTCCTTCCCACCTCTGCACCATCTCGGCTTCGACGACGAAGTAGTAGAAGTAGGAAGAATATGTCGGTGCAAGAGTATCTGGACCACCACATGCTTTCTCGGAAAATCGAGGACGCCGTCAATGCTGCTGTCCGTGCGAAGACGTCCGATCCTATTCTTTTCATTGTAATTTCGTCGCCTTTCTTCTCTATTTCTCTCTCTTTTGTCTGTGAATCCCGGAAAATGATCATTCCAATTTTGTGTTGCCGGATTTCTATCTGAGGAAACTAAACTCTAGGGAGTTAAGCAACCTGTAGGAGGCGGCCGAGGAGCATAGGCTTTCAATTGTTGCTTTGTCTTTGATTTCTATCAACAAGACGGAGCATTCTGACTATTAATGTCCACCAAATTCTCGATTTCATTTTAATGCTTACATTTGTGAATTTGCAGTCTAATCATATGAGGAAAACAGTTTCTTCTGTGATAACGAAGGTCAGAGCTAGGCAAGTCCTCGATAGTAGAGGAATTCCGACTGTTGAAGTAGAGTTGTACACCAACAAAGGAGTCTTCCGAGCTTCCGCCCCAAGCGGTGATCCAACTGGAATGTAATAACTATGTCTGTTTGTTTTGTGTTCAGCTTCTTAGAAAATTTGCTCAAACGCTAAAAATTTTCTTATTTTAATGGGGAGGCTAATTGTGAGTACACTATTATTTCCAGGACTTATCAGAGACATGATTGTGCATTTTAATAAATTTTATGCTCTTTCATTTTCAATTGAGTATGTAGTGGAAAAAAGCAGCTGTCATTGTTGAATCTTTGCAATTTAGCTTATTGCTCAGCATGCGCATCCTTCCTTGAAAGATTCTGGAATCCTATTTTTCCTTCTTGAAACTGTATTTCATTCAAATTTCTTTCTCGTAAATGCTGATAATTATACAGACATTAGGATCTCGGTGCCAATTAGCTTTTTTATGTGAACAATTGAGCCTTTTGGAGTGCTTTGGATTATATCATTACATTTTGAACTTATATTGCTACATATTTTAGTCATTTTGGGGAATAATGATGTAACATTTTTTCTATCTACAAATAAAGATTTAAATTTGTCACATGTTTCTCCCAACTTTGTCAATTAACATTGTAGCTCACAAAGTTAGAGTTGAAAGAAATGGATCAGCATCATAAATCCCCAACTTTTTGTTCTCGACTCCCCACTTTATGGATCTTGGATCTTCTTACAGTTAAGGAATGATCCTAGGTATGAAGCTGTTGAACTACGCGATGGAGACAAGGGAACATATCTTGGAAATAGTGTGACTAGAGCTGTTAACAATGTCAACGAGAAAATATCTGAAGCATTGATTGGTATGGATCCAACACTTCAGTACCAAGTTGATCAGGCCATGATAGACTTGGACAGAACAGAAAAGAAGGTATCCTTAGTTGTACTCTTCAACTGTTGTAACTGATACATATTTGAAGGTCCAAAAACTTTAGTGGTTATAAGTTACTGTTTTCCCTCGATTATCTTAAGAATGTGTTGCTCAATGCTAAGATTTTACTCTATCTTACTGAAGTTCAAATTAAAAAATTAAACATCAATTATCTTGGTTCAATTATCTTATAGGGCGAACTTGGAGCAAATGCTATATTAGCTGTGTCAATTGCTGCTTGCAAAGCTGGCGCTGCAGAAAAAGAAGTGTGGTTTTTTGTTGATCTGAACTGGCTATGGTTGCCATTAAATTGATAAAATCGTTTGTTTCTCTTCAATGACTAACTAAAGTTATAATCAGGTCCCACTCTACAAGTACATAGCTGATCTTGCGGGAAAAACAAACCTTTCTCTACCTGTTCCCATCTTCACTGTCATAAGTGGAGGAAAACATGCAGGCAACAATTTGGCGATTCAGGTACATTTTGACATGGTTTGTTTGTTGGAATACTCACACATCTGAAATACAAATCTGACCTGGTTATCTGTCAGGAAATCATGATTATTCCAATTGGAGCAAGTAGATTTGAGGAGGCATTGCAGATGGGTTCTGAAACTTTTCAGCACCTGAAGGTGTATTATTTTTCTTCTTAACTGCCTAATTGCTGCATTTCTAATTTTATGTTGGCTTATAGATGTTAGAATCTGATCAAAATGGCTGAAGTAACCATTTTCTAAAACTTTTCGGCATATTATGTCCACTTATTCATTGGTTGCAATTTTTTAAATAAAAGGACAGGCAGTTATTACAGAAAAGTATGGTGCCCATGGATGTAATATTGGTGACAGCGGTGGTTTTGCTCCAAACATATCAAGGCAAGTTACATATAGCTTACATTTCTGCTGGCTTGATTTTCTACTTCTGTTATTTTCATTTTATAATCCCATTTTCTGCCAGTACAAGTAGCCCATGATGGGCAACGTTTTTTATTGAATCCTATATCGTTTAATGAATGATGTCATGTTAATTTTACAACAGAACTATGAAATGGACTTTGTTTACCTTGACACGCCCTTATTAATTTTTTCACCCACTTGCAGTTTTAGGGAAGGCCTTGATCTTATAAAGGAAGCTATCAGCAGAACAGGGTATAATGATCGAGTAAAGATAGCAATTGATGTTGCCGCTTCTAATTTCTGCATAGGTGATGACTCATGTCCCCAGATGAATATTTATTTGAGATACTGTCATGTATATATTTATCTCTTTATTGGTAAAAAAGTAGAGATAATGGCATATTAAAAGACAGTACCTAGTGATTATTAAACAATATTTTCAGTTGTTTTATCGCTGGTATACTTTTCAGGCTTAAATCTGCTTTCACTCTTCTTATAAATGTTAAAGAACTTTCTTACATGATGGATCTCTCAACAACGAAATTTAACTGCTCTGTTCTCTTTTATAGGAACAAAATATGATTTAGACTGCAAAGCTCCAAATAAATCAGGACAAAACTTTAAATCAGGAGAAGATATGATTGAGATTTACAAGGACCTATGTGCTGGTATACAATTTTCATGTTTCTTACTCTCGTTGATTATTATTATTATTATTTATTTATCTTTTGTCATCTTGATCTTCTTTTTTTGGTTTTTGTCTGCAGAGTATCCAATTGTATCAATTGAAGATCCCTTTGATAAGGAGGACTGGGAGCATGTCAAGTATTTGTCCAGCCTCGATATTTGTCAGGTTTTCCCCAGTATCTTAACCAGGCGATATGCCCTAGAGTACCTTACAATGCATGCTGTTGTTGCCTGGTGAACTTTCTTTGAGAGAATAATACTGTAGCATAAGATTTCACGCTTTTACCTTTGATGGTTGAATAATTAAATATTCTGTCGATAACAGGAGTTAACGTAAGTTGGATCCTACATGATGGTCTTTGACCAGTTTTCTAAATTCAACATATGCAAGTGCCTTTCACTTTATTATCCACTGAAGTCAGTTAATGTGGACTGTTTAGAAGCAGAATTTATGGTTGAATGTTTGGATCAAAAAGTAAAGTCATTTAAAAGTTTTCTTGATTGTAAAGTGCGAGAGGAAGTTTTTCTGGTTCCACTGTGTTGTTTTTTTTTTTCGCCCAGGTGGCCCTTAAAGCATCTCTTGAAGGTCCAAACTCTTCATGCAGGTTGTAGGGGATGACTTACTGATGTCAAATAGAAAACGCATTGAGCGAGCAATACGTGAGTCTACCTGTAATGCACTTCAACTCAAGGTACTTGAACTAAATCCTTGGATAGAAATAACAAAAAAAAATGATAATAATTTACTTTCTGCCCATTCAATTGACATGATGCCCCATACAGTTCCTTTACTTGATCAAAACTTTTATTCTCAAAATTTTGTGAAGGAATTTATTTTTCTCGTGGAATCTTAATTATAGTGATAATAGTTCAATACTTAATGGTTCAAATGTAGATAAATCAGATTGGGACAGTGACAGAAGCTATTGATGTGGTGAAACTTGCCAAAGATGCGCACTGGGGAGTGGTGGTATCCCATAGATGTGGCGAAACTGAAGATACTTTCATTGCTGATTTTTCGGTCGGGCTTGCAACTGGTCAAATCAAAGCAGGTGCTCCTTGCAGAGGAGAGCGCGTGTCGAAATATAATCAGGTTCCTTTTTTCATATGATGTAGCTTATTTGGTAATACAATGAATTGCAAAATGGGAAATACGAGGGACATACTCTTAACAACTGGCTTCATTTTGAACAACTAAGCAGGTTGAGAATAATGTGATATCTCAATTTATAGATTACGGTAGGTAGTCTAAGATGTGCAGAACACTCCATCATGGCCATGTCTCGAGTTTGATAGAATGTGAGCATTAATTTTGTGCGACAAGAGCAATCGTAATAGAGAATAGAAAATAGAAAATCGGGTAAATCATGATTCAGATTTAGTAATCGACCCTTAGTGTGAAAACTACGGCTATTTTGATGCTTCAAGCACCATAAATTAAAAAGCAGAAAAGACGTGAGATTTTCAAAACTCTAAATAGTAATAAACTTCAGGCTGACTAACAAATGCCAAATGCCTAAAAAAACTTTCAAAGGATTTACTTTTTGCAATTAGAGTTCACTTAGGGAAACTTCATTTAATTATCAATGGAGCCAAAAGTTCTATAACTTGTCCTCTTTTTTCCCATTTTTTGTGCTGCCCTTTAATCTGTTCTTAATTGTATTTGTGTTGAAGTTGATTCAATATTTGATGTAGTTACTGCGGATCGAAGAAGAGCTTGGGGATAGAGCAGTTTATGCGGGCGAAGAATGGAGGACTCCGGCCTGATGAAGCAAGCTTGATAAGTCAAGTCTGCCTTTATTAATTAGCTGCTGGCCAAGTTTTATTTTGTAGGTTTGTTTGGACCAATTTGCATGCAAAATGGAAATTTGTCTTCGATTTTGGGTGATGTGGTGAAAGCTTGAGTTGGTGAGAATGTTGCTCATTCATTATTCCTCATATTGGAATACAAAAATTAATCAATTATTATACGTTATAAGTAGAGTGGTAACGTAGAGTTAGTTATAATAATCAATTATTATTGCGTTCTTTTAATTATTAATAATTAATAATAATAATTAAAAAAAAAAAGAAAAGAACAGGAGGATGGGATGCGTGATGGAAGAGGAGGGCCAGAATTGAAGGCGACACATGAAGCTTGAGAACCTCAAAACCACGCATCATTCGCAAAACTAGGCCATTTCATTCTTCCCCCCCTCTCCCTCTCCCTCTCCCTTCTTCTTCTTCCTCTGTTCTTACTGCAATATCTCATTGCCGATTCTGTGTCTTCTTCTCTGTTCCATGGCTCTTTCTTTTCTCTCGATCTACTGCTACTGAAGCTCCGCAGAACACAGAGGCTAATCAATGGCTACCTCTGGTCGATTCTTCACCGTCGGCCTCGTTTTGGCCTGGTACTCTTCCAACATTGGCGTTTTGTTGCTCAACAAATATTTGCTCTCCAATTACGGATTCAGGTATCCTATTTTCCTTACCTTATGCCATATGATGGCCTGCTCCGTTTTCAGCTACATTGCCATCAATTGGCTCAAACTCGTTCCCGTTCAAACCGTTCGTTCTCGATTGCAATTCCTTAAGATTTCCACGCTTGGCCTCATCTTTTGCTTGTCCGTCGTTGGCGGCAACATTTCTCTCCGCTACCTTCCGGTCTCTTTTAACCAGGCTGTGGGGGCCACCACCCCTTTTTTCACCGCCGTCTTCGCCTATTTTATGACTCTGAAGAGGGAGGGCTGGGTCACCTACGTCACTCTTATTCCAGTTGTTGCCGGCGTGATCATTGCTAGCGGGGTAATTTTCTTTTCAATTTTTACTCAATCGATTGAATTACCTTATGCATTGTATTAATTTATTTATTTGATCCGTGTTTTGAATGTCGTACAATAGGGGGAACCCAGTTTTCATCTGTTTGGATTTTTGATGTGCATTGGTGCTACGGCTGCTCGGGCGCTCAAGTCTGTTGTTCAAGGCATCTTGCTATCTTCCGATGCGTAATCATCTACGACTCTCATTTTGCATTATTTGTCGTTTTATTACACTCGGACGTCAGTTCTTTCTCACGATATCACTGGTTTCGCAGGGAGAAATTGAATTCCATGAACCTTCTTATGTACATGGCCCCTGTGGCTGTTGTATTTCTTCTTCCGGTAGCACTTGTGATGGAAAAAGATGTCGTTGGCATTGCTATTGCACTCGCGAGAGACGATACCAAGATTTTATGGTATCTAATCTTCAATTCTGCTCTCGCCTACTTTGTGAATTTGACCAATTTTTTGGTAACAAAGCATACCAGTGCCTTAACTCTTCAGGTAACGTCCCATTTTAATGACATCTTTCTGTTTTGATCACCCACTACTTTCACGCGGCACGCACGGAACTGGCGATCAATCTTCCCATTCTCTTCTTCTTGTTGCAGGTTCTGGGCAACGCAAAAGGAGCAGTTGCAGTCGTCGTGTCCATTCTTATTTTCAAAAATCCCGTCTCCATCTCTGGAATGCTTGGATACGGTCTCACTGTTTTTGGGGTCATTCTCTACAGCGAAGCCAAGAAGAGGAGCAAATGACGTGGCATGTTTCTTGTTCAACAACAAGCCATTCCATCTCCAGGTTCGTGCTTCACGTAAAGAAACAATTTTGAAGCATTTGATGAAATTAAAAATAGCCATTTTTTTTTAACACAAAGCGTAGTGAACTGTCATTTCATATTGCTTGAGATATACTTTCGTATCCCTTTAGAATTGTAAAGATACCTATTTATCATGTCAAGGGAAGCAGCCTCGAGACTGAACTCCATTGACTGTAACATCTTTTATTCAGAACTAGCAATTGAAATACATCACGCAAAAGTCCTATGCTTCTCTCGTAATTCTTGATCAAATGAAGATGGAAAATTTTCTAGTGCTGAAAGCTAAAGCTAAATTAGGAATATGAACCAATAGACATGAAAATTAACTAGCATTTAGAGCATTGGTACAAGACTTGAGAAGTTTAGTGTAGATAATTACCAAGTCTAATCAATTAACAGGAGCAATAAAACATATGACTCAAGGCTTGGTCTCGTCTTCATCCTCTTCTATCTTGGGTGCCAAGTAGAATCTTATGTAGCCCATTTCTGCTATTTTGTACTCCACAACAACGGGCAATTCAGAAGATAGGCTGATTGTAACTGTGTTTGACAAAGGAGTAGCCTTTGTAAAGGAATTCATGTATCTCAGAGCAAATGTTAATGAAACTGGCTCATTCATCTCTATGACTGTAGCTTCCTCTGGCTGCAAATCCCCATAATATACACAACTATAAGCTATGTGCTTTCAAGGTTCAAACAATATTAGAAAACTCAGCTTACACAACACAGTCATCTAAGAAGATAATGAAAGACATGCCTTGTCTACTGTCGTGTTCTGTCTGCAGACTATATTTGCTGTTCCAATATCACCACGTGTAGAGAATTTCACCCCTTCTTTAGTTACAGAGATCACAACTGTAAAAACGCATGGAAGAGAATTTAAGATCACGGGAGTGAGAAATAAATAACCAAGGAGTTATCTTTAACTACTATATCAATAGTCAGCCTTAGATATTGAAAAATGTGTTGCTTTCCCTACCAAAAGACTAACTAGATGAGTTGGATATCAGAGGATTACCAGTATCACCAATGCTACTGAGATCTTTACATATTCTGCCAAATTCAGACGAAGGCATCCGAATAATGGCATGATATTCAGCCTCTGGAATTCCAAGATGCTCGCTATCAATGTCCATCAACTTCATCTCGAAGTCAGAGATCTTATCTTGGGCTTTAGTTCATTAAGCAACGTATCGGCAAGACAAGAAAGATAGAGAGCAAAGTTAGAACGCGCATCCCGACAGTAGAAGTGCACACAATTCTCTCAAATAAAACAACAGGAGAAAAATAAATCTCCTTCAAATCTTTGGGCTATTTGATTTGTCGTGCTTAATCAATTCCAATTCCATTTCTAAACAAACATCATTAACTAGAGATATTCACTTAATCCTAACTAAGGCAGCAGACAGCTTACGATCTAATTAGATTCTAACCATCGGTCTATTTACTACTAAAGGAGAATGCACAGTCGCTTCAGAAAATCCCAAAATCATAGACAGAAAGGCAGATCACTTAGCTGTTCGATTGCAAATAAAACCACCAAATAAAAAATCGGAAAAAGAACACATACTGGGGCTTTCGAACATGAAAGTGACGGTATCACTGCCATCGTCGGCCTTAAGGGTGATGATGTCATCGTTACCGGCACACTTGAGCATTTTGGCCATGTTATTGAGGTTCATTCCCATGGAAAGGTTCCTATCGCAGCGGTAATGCTCGAATCCCTCGGATCTGAGGAGCAGGGCAACCAGAGCAACGTGACTGGAATCCATGGCTTGGAGGGAGAAACCAGTGGCGGAGCAATCGAAGTTGGCATCGTTAACAAGATCTTTGATAGCCTCAAGAACCTTCTTGAGGAGAGAACCCTGAACAAGGCGGAGCTCGAGCATGTTTAAAGAGAGGGAAGAGATTAGGGCTGAAGAAGGAGGTTCTGAAGAGAGTGGGAAAGAGTGCAGAGGAAGACGAAGAGTGGGGAAAGGGGAGAGGTTAGGGCTTTTATATAACGAATTTCGAAATTAAAAGTAAGGCTGTAGGATTGGCGGGATTGGGCGGGTTCTCCTTTTTTACTACCCGCCCTTTTTTTTTCCTTCCTTTCAATAATTTCTCCCCTTATCTTCCTCATTTTATAAAAATAACACTATATTTATCTTATCTATTATTTATTAATTAGTATAAATAAAATATATTTAAAATCAAGCATTAATAATATTAAATAAGATGAGTCAAGGCCATTCATCCTATCTAAAGGTGAGCAAAAATCGATCCGGTCTGATTTTAAAAAAAATTAGAATCAAAATAATAAAATTTAGTTTTTAATTTCTAGGATCGGTATTGTTTTAATTTTTTTAAGGATCGGATCAGAATCAGACCAGATCATCGGTCCAGTCCGATTTTTGCTCACCCTTGATTGTGTCAAAGATATTGGAACCCATTAATCTAAATCTGAGTACAAAGCTGAAGCTATTTATATATATATACCCTACCTTAATACTAGTACATCAGCTCCATTGACCAAATATGAGGAAAATGCCTTCTACTCAACTCCTTGATACCAAGAAAACTCTGGCTTTGATCACCAGACCATTTGCGAGCTTGAATCCTGGACAAACCGGGAATCCCACTATCTTACCCGCCGGGACCCATCCACCGGAAAAACTGACCACGCTTTCCATGTACTGCTGATGAAACTCTGCTCCTCTACTCGCCTCGAACAGACTTGGTGGAGGGTCAAGCGAGAAGGCAAGCAAATGGAGCAGCCATATAGCCTTCGCCAGCTTCAAGAACTGCCCGTAAAATTGACTTCTCGGGTGATTTCCAGCCAACACCTGTCGGTTTTGCTCTGAGTCTCCGAACAGAGACTCCTCCATCTTTGGGTGCACGATTGCGAGATACTTTTTGGAGCAGAATTTGCCGAAATGACAAGTGGGTAAGATTCCGAGAAGCTCCGCCGGATCCATGGCCTTCATGTCGCGGTACTGAGTGAAGCAATCGCGGCGAAATTGATCGGGATTGAGTAGGGCAGAGAGGCTTCCGTCCATGTAGAAGGTCTCATGATCGAAGCCTTGGAATATTTTACGGCATACGTAGGATTCGAGAGCGAACTTTGCGTGGTGACTGGGGACAGCGGACGCCGTAGGGAAAGTGTCGGTGAAGGTGCTGTTGACGGTGGCGGTAGCGGCTTCGATAGAACGGACGGCGGCGGCGATGTCCCAATGGGCAGAGCGCATGTGGGAAAGGAGGAGAGATGTGAAGGACTTTGAAGCCTCCTTCACTTGCCTCATTGTCGCTTCGAATAGCTCTGGCGCCGGCGAGGAAGCCACTGTTGACAGTAAAATTGTCAAATCTGATTTTCTTCTTCTAATCTAAGATTAAACTGGCAAACCCAATTGTCTATATTTTAATCGCCTGAAAATTTAATCGACTTCGACGTGCTTTTCGAAGGGATTGCTTATATTAATTAATTCCCAGCGGAAGAAAAAAGATGAAGGAGACGATACCTTGACCGACGGTGCAGCTGACTTTCCTTCTTGACTGTGAGTGTGATTTTGATTTCTTCCCATTCTCGGAGTCCTTGCTGAAGCTACCCATACTCCGAATCTTCTCCTTCAGATTCTCAACCTCCGCCTCCCTCGCCTTCACTTCCTTCTTCAGCTCTTCCACCGCCTTCTCGTACGGCGCTATTACCTCCTTCAGCATCCCACCTCCGTTCATTCTTCTTCTCCCCCCTTCATACTCATTCCCCACTGTGCTCCGCCTGAACCTCTCCCTCAGCACTCCCAGCCTCCTCAGCTCCGCCACTACTGCTACGTCCGCCGCTCTCATTTTCTCTGGCTCCCATGGACAATGCGCCTCCTGTAAATTCACATACGACGTCTTCATCGCAGAGACAGCTTCAAACACTTGGTTCATTAGTGTCTGCATATCCACCACTCTCTCTATTCTCACCCATCCCTCTTTCCCCTCCCAATCCCTACGTCCTTCTCCGTCGTTTTCTTCGTCAGCATTGATGCATTCTTCCACCTCTTCTCCCTCTTCCGAATCGTACAAATCTTCATCATATCCATCACGATTCTTACTGCGAACGGCGGCGAGTGGGTGAAGCAAGCACGACACCGTCACTCGCTGAATCAGATCGGTGAAGTTCGATACTCTACTAGCCATTTCCGCTTTCTTCTTCGCCTTAAAAATTCCGTCCCTGAAATTAACGAAAATGAAAGAAAGCAGAGAGCGCACACTTAATAAACGTAGCAGAAGCACTGAATAGTCAACAAAAATAAAACCTATATAATATTCTATAGGTCTCTGGACTGTGCACTCTGATCGAGAGCCAGATTGACACTGACGCGCGCAGGAAAATTAATGGCGCTACAGTTGTTTAAGATAAACAAGAACTCACTCACCTCCACCGCATATATATTGCATCACTATTCCCATTTCCCAACTAACAGGGAGAAAATAAAAGAAAAATCGATGAACCATACCTGCCGGCGTAGTGAGAATGCAGAGAAACTCTGGGCGGGTCTTGCAACGGATCTCCGTAAAACGGAAAGGAAAAGGGGGAGTAGAGGTCGTCAAACTCGACTTCCAGTTTCCTGAGCTTAGCGTCCTCCTCCTCCTCCTCCTCCTTCTTCTTCCTGAGTCGCCGGGAAACAAGGGGTTAGAGCTAGAAATCACAAAATGCAGATCACATCTCCTGGTTGTGATTGATCTCAGCGTCCGTCCGACTTAATACTACGAGGCATGTGAGGAGTGGGGCCGGGCGGGGGTTTGATCAGAGCCGTTGGACGGATGAGATCAAAAATAAGAAAGGACAGGTGTAGGGCTGAAATTTAAAGACAATTGTTCCATCGTAATGTGAAGGAATGAGGTAGAGCTTTCATAATTTATTGCATGTGGGGGCAAGTACACAACCAGCCTTCGTAACATCCTGCCTACATTAAATGTTACATTATTACCTGAGATTGTGATCTGATTACTCGGTCGGTGATGACTCTAGAATGAGTCATCACATCAGTTAACGGGGAATAAGTTTTACGGGGAAGGATGCATGATCTTCGTGGACACCCGTCTAAAAGAAACAAATAGGGTTTTACGTTCATCTTTCCGTGGCTAAAACTCGAAAAAGAAATAGAGAATTACGAGAAAATTTCAATTGCATTGCATGAAATCATCAGAACAGTTGGATCAACAGATGAAGAAGGTAGTAGATTTGGGCATCAGCTGTTTGTTTAGTTACCTTGAAAAGTCGAGACTATGAGCACAGAGCAGGACGTTGGGGAACATGCCTTGGACCTCTAAAAATTAGAGAGAGAGAGAGAGAGATGAACAGATCACAGATGAGTGGAAGTGGTTGGTTCTTTATATATTATGTGCTTCCACCAGCTGAAGCAATTGCAGAAACAGGTAAAAAATGAAGTGAAATTGTAGAAATAATCAAAAAGCATGTAGGTTGCAGGTGTCACTTGTTGTTATTCTCTCGCAAGTATTCAAACTACAGGCCTGGGTTTAGGGTAGACTATACCTACTCTTTGCAGGGAGTTGGTGTCTTTCTATGGTCTGTATTTCCCTCTTACCTCTCCTATTTTCACTTTAAACAACACTTTCGTGCACCTTCGCACTGGACCATCCTAATTGTCACTCTACTGTTGGAGTGGTTTGGTAAGATGAAATTGATGGAAAAGTGTGTATTGGGAAGAAGAACACGGAGAAGATTATAAAAAAAGGGCTTGTTGATAATATGTATTGTGGAGCAGAGAAGTGTGATTGATGGAGAGTGAATTAGGTAATGAAATTGATGCCATGACACAAGGAAATGTCGCTTCATAGACAAAGTGAGTGGCCTTCCTCTCCTTTCAACCTCCATGCCTCCTCTTTTCTTGGATCTTCGTCCTTGCATTCTTACCTATAATTGAGCTCTCTCTCTCTCCAGATTTGATCTTTCCCTCACGCATGTTCTCTCCCAGACGGTCCACCAGAGCTGTCGATTTTAGGTGTCGGGATTTTAGCTGTCATTTGATTAGATCTTTTCAGAATTCCAAGAGAGAGAGATACGCCGGAGTTTTATGGGTTTATGGCCATTGACTGGAATAGTCTACCTCCGGCCATCGTTTAATTGGGTTGGAGTAGAGAGCAGAGAGAAAAGAGAGAATTTAGGCTACGGAAGAAAAGCCCAATAAGCTATCAACCAATCACCAACTTCCAACGAGGACACTTATTGGAGAAGATTCTCCGGATATTTTGCTAAAAGATAGTAGGTATATGACCCACTGTTCGTAAGGGTGGAGGATTCCACTGTTAGTAAGGGGTCGTTGCGAAGATTAAAGCTTCCACGTGGAACTGGAATGGGGCCGTTCTCTCGAGCTGACCCCCCATTCTCAAGAGCCTTTTATAATGGGCGGCTGACTCGGGAGAACATGCCCCGTTCTCAATTATTGTTCTCCAGAACGAGGTCGATCTCAATAATTGGACTAGAACGAGAGGTCGATCTCCAAAATTATATAAGGGAACAGCCATCCATTTTCACATTCAGCTTGCGAAAACTCTAAAATCTCTCGAATATTTTCTTGTTCCGGCGAATTTTCTCTGTATTAGCGACTTTGATAGAATCTGATTCAAGTAAATCGATTGATTTAGACGAGATAACAACTCATGATGCCAATATGAATTGGTATTCGTACTCCACGCCTACATATAGTATTCTTCGAGTATTCGATCACTTAGAAGATAATAAAAAAATAAAGATGCATTCGACCTCTAAAACTCTAGACGATTAGCTTGGAACACTGGTCGGCTCGGAAGATGATGGAGTGTAAAACATATCGGTAAAGGAAGAAATCTTAATGGAATTTTATTTTGGTAAAAAATATAGTTCTTTAAAAAAAATTAGAGAAGAAATAGTCGAATATGATTTGACAAATGATTATGGGATCAAAAGTGACTCTCGGCGATTGACGACAGTGTGTGAAGACGGTCGTGAGTGGCGACTGCATGGTTCGAAGATGCAAAATGAGCTTACGTTTCAAATAAAGAGTTTGACCAATTCTCACAGTTGTTCAAGGAAAATTGAGAATCGACACGCTACAACAAAATGAGTAGCAAATCATTATTTGGATAAGTTCAAAAGTCAACTTACGTGAGAAATCTCTTCCATTATCGAGACATTGAAGAAGGATTTGAATGACAACATTACACCGAGTCTTGCCAGAAGAGCAAGAAGCGAAGCTTGAAAACTTAATGAAGGCCTGAGTAACGAATAATACAGGCTACTGCAGTCGTACGCAGCAAAAATACGTAGATCAAATTCAAGTAGCTCATTGTTCCTAGACACTTAGTGGGCTATGGCGATAATCAATCATGCATATTCCAAATAATGTACATGTATATGACTGCTTGCAAGACAGGTTTGCTGCAGTCTGGTAGACGTATTATCTGTTTAGATGATTGTCATCTGAAGAGCTCGTGTCCCGGCCAATTACTCACAAATGTCAGTATCGATGGCAACGATAGAATATATCTCGTTGCTGTTGCCAACGTCGAATCAGAGTGTATGGACTCATGGACATGGTTTTTGCGAGTATTGAAGCAAGACCTAGGCACTGAAGAAGGATGCGGATGGACAATTGTTTCGGATCGACAAAATGTATAATGCATTTCCAGTTGTTATTTCAAATATTGAGACGTAGTAGTTATATTGTTTTATGTTGACTCTCTTTTTCTTTCAAATATAAGAGGATGTTGTCTACTGTGCAGGATGAATTACTGTTAGCCGAACATCATTACTGCTTCCGACATATGTATGCAAATTTCAAAAACTAATTTTGGAGCAGATTATACAGAGATGCAACATGGAATGCGGTCAGAACAACCACAAATTATCATTTCGAGATAGAAATGAAGAAATTATATTAGATTAACCTGGATGTCCACGCATCTCTTCGATGCATAAAGCCTAGATATTGTGCTAGTCATGCGTTTTCTTTGATTCCCAAGTGCAAAATGAGATTGAATAATTTATGCGACTCATTAAATGCATTTTTATTGCCTGCTAGGGACAAAACGATCCTGATCATGTTCGAGATGATCCGAAAGTGTTTTGATGACTCAGATAATGAAAAAATATGAAAAATTGGCCTCGTTAACGGATGTCTTGTGTCCGAAGATAAGAAAGAAATTTGAGAAGCTAGAACGTGTAGCTCAAAATTGGAGCCCTGTGTTTGGGGGAGCTGCACGATCTGAGGTTAGTAATGACAATGAACAATATGTTGTCGACATGAATACGTGTGTGCAACTGTTACAGGTGGGAACTTACTGGAATCTCGTGTGTCAATTTCATTCTCTGCATGCATTTCTTTAGACTAGCACTAGTGACGTAGCGAAAATTTCAGAAAAACTTTGAAACTAACAAGAGCTGTTGAATCACGCATGATTTCCAGCAATTATCTTCTAAAACCTATTTAATCGTGCACGATTAATAGATTCTAGGCATCAATTTCGAACCCTAGAGAGAGTAAAAACTGGTAAAGAGAGTCAAATTTTATCAAAATCAATCGTTCTATACAAAACCAACTAAAGACAATTAAATACCTATGGAATCCGATATCTAGGGAAACAAAATAAACTCCTAAAGGAAATCTAATAAACTAAAATAAAGAAACCAAATAAACTCTTAAATAAAATAAAAGAAAATAAGAAAACCATAGATTTTAGAAAATATGAAAATTAATTTGTAAAAGGCATCCTTTTGCATCAACTAGAGAATTACGTACATCAATATTATCACCAGGAAACTTATTTTCAAATGTCCTCACAATTTATTCATTCCGTTAGCAGCCACCAATGTGCCCGCCCGTAGAAAATGAGAAGGAAATCGTTCCGCCTAGAAGAAAGCACCAACTTAGTAGGTCGAAGAAAACAAGAATGCGAGGTGTCGATGAGCCGTCAAGTTCGACAGTTAGTCGGAAAAACTCGACGATGTTGTGCCGTATTGTCGACAGTAGAGACATAATAGTCACACTTATCCTTAGAGAGGATTCACTTCAGACGTTGCTTCCAAAGACACATTTATGAGTTTCCACACATTTGACGGAACGCACGTACATTTCAACATATTTAGCTAATAAACACGTTGTTATTCTTTTTTAATTAATTTTCATTATGTGCAAGAATTTTCGACACGCGGTCGCGATAGAAATGAATGACTATATATTTATTATAATGCGTAATTTATGTATTTATTGTAATGTGTAATTTTGGATTTATTATAATTTGTAATTTCATGATTTTATAACACTTGTACGATTTATTGTAATTATTTTAATTATAATAAATCGTACAAGTGTTAAAAAATCACAAAATTTTTTTGATTATCTCTCCATCATGTGATGAATATGTGGTAAAATTTTTAAGTAAATTCAATATCATTTGATAATTTTTAAAAATTAATTTATAAAGTGAAGAATGAATAGGGAGTCCCAGTCCAAGAGCAGAGAGAAAAAAATATCAAACGATATTCAATTTATTTGAAATTTTTAATATATGTTCCCCACATCATGAGAAGATAAGCTGAAAAGTTTTATTATTTTCTAATATTGGCATCACAAGTTGTTGTCTCGTCTAAATCAACCGATCTACTTGAATCAGAATCCATCAATGTTCATAATTTACAGAAAATTCACTGAAACAAAAAAATAGTCGAGAGGTTTTAAATTTTTTTCGAGCTTGAGGTGAGAATGAAGGGTTGTCATTTTATATAATTTTGGAGATCTGTTCCTCGTTCTCCAGTCCAATAATTGAGAACGGGATCCCGTTCTCCTTAGTCAGTTCCTCGTTATAAAAGGCTCTTAAGAACGAGGTCAGCTCGGGAGAACAAGCCCCCATTCCAGTTTCACATGGAAGCTTCCACCACCCACAACGACCCCCCGACAGAAAGGGGGAGCCGTTCGTTTTAGATTGGCCCCCGTTATAGGAAAAAAATGCAGAACACGAGGTGATCGGGAGGTCGCGAGAGGTTAAATTGTTAGGTTTGTGATAATAGAAGTTTGGATGGTTAGTTTAAAGGTGATTTAAAAAAAAAAATCATAGTTTAGAAGTTAAAATGATTTTTACCCTATTTACTATTTAAAAGTCAGAAACTTAGACCACGATTTAAATGTAAAACTTGATCAACAAGGAGGGTCATTACTATTAATCTAATCTTAATCTGGTACTGAAAAGCGTGGTTGGTTTTGTTTCAGGGAAGTTTTACTTTTACCTGTGGAAAGCCCAAAAGGAGTGACAATTAATTAAGAAAGATGATGCAGACTTTTCAGAGTGTTCAATATCATTAATGTCTGTATTTCATCTTCTCTTTGCTTTGCTAAAGACATATTATAGTATGGTTGTGTTTCAGCCTTTGCCCTTTAATACTTCGTTTTCAAGCTTCAAGCTTCTAAGAATGTATGAAAAAACAAAATATCCTCAATTCTTAAATCTATTCCTCCACAAAATATTGATTCCAAAAAGCAAATCTTTAAAGTTCTGCAGATACAAAATATTGGTTTGCCTCCATTTGTGGATCTTAAGCTGCAATAAAACTAGACCTATTATTGACAATGGTGAATTAGAAATCTTGTTTACCTTCAATTTCTGAGGATGAAAATGGTGAATCTAGCTCCAATCGACGGAGTTTAGAGGCCGGTAACATACAAGCTAGCCGCAAAAACAATATCTCGTTTTATTGCATTGGATGCCGTTTCCATTTTCTTGTAGAGGGCAGAATTACCCATTATAGAGGCTGCATTTTTGAATTCCCGACATGTTTCGTCCAATCTTACGATGGTCCGGACAATCAGGCCTTCCGGGACATCGGTAAGTTCACAAATGTCAGAAAACGGGGTTCCCTACCATGATTATATAGGAAATGGTAAAAAGATCATAGCGTTAAAAGGAACTGACAAGGCTATATCAAGTAGAAGAAAAACAAACCTTTGCCCACTCATAAACCACTTCGACGAGGCCGAACTTGAGGTTATCATTAGCATATTCTTCAGGGTCGACCTGCAATTTTAATCCCGCTTGAAGCTGACCTAGTTTTAATGCCGTATCATACAATCTGTTAAAAATGGCAAATTATCATGGATTAGGATTAAGGAATCATAAATCGAAGATGTCAAAATGAAACTGAATAGAAGAGGAGAGATTTCAGAAAAAGTTTACGAGAGAATTGACCTCTGTTTGGCCTTAGACAGCTTTGGAGGGAGGGAAGGTTCAGAAGCATTCTTTTGCTGAAACACAAAAGCAGACATTAAAGCAACTGCTTCTTCGGGTTCAAGCTTGTCGAGTTGATTCTCAAATAAACACTCAGTGCATATCAGTTCCTCGCCAGAATTCATCTCACAAGCTACACGACCTTTTATTCGTACAACTAAGTCTGAATCTATGCATCCGATTTCCTTAAGAACATCAATCTGCATAAATACAGCTGGAAGATAAACAAAGCTTGCTGATCAACTTAAAATTGCACAAAATAAAACTTTACCCGGCCTTGAAAGTCCGGCATTTGTTGGAGTGCTTCGTCGGACATTTGAAACTTCAGATTATTAACTTCATCTTTGTGTTTCTTATTTTCCGCCGCTAACTTCAGGTGCTCCTCCAATTTTATACAGCCATGGCACTTATTAGCTGCCATCTTTTGCAATAAGCCGGTCCAGTTTTTGTATGTTTCCACGAGATCCACATCTTTCAACTTTAAGTCTAATGATAACTACAATTATATTCGGGTCATATAATAATAAGAATTGCATTTTCAGGTTCATCTAGAGCATTATTACCTTTCAATGGATCGAGGGCTGGAGGGTATTTATTTCCTCCAGATTTTTTCTCCAACAGTAGCTGAACTGTCTGGGAAAAAGCAGCACTACTTACATCTTCAAGAAGCCGGACCTGGTCGATTGTTATTTTGCAATTGCATATGCATAAAAACTCTTGGATATCAACTCCTTTAACCTCGTAACTAACTCCAGCGGCTGCACCATGATAAGGCAATTTTATGTTTACAGCACCCGACCCCTTACGTGCAGTGACAGACGAATAATATTCATCATGCCCTCGTCTTGATTTTGGCATCATAAAATAACCTTGTGGAAATTCAGCCCTTTTCTCATCTTCTAAGTTATTGCTGCCTGAAGAACTATGCACGGGTGCCAAATCAGGTTTCAGGACCAGAACAATATATTGCTTACTAGAAGGTGAAGGTGCTTTCAGAACAGCTCCAAGTAAGTGATCTTTCGCCTGCAATTATGAATAATATTAATTATACAGCATATCAAAGGTGGATAAGGGTCCCTAGGGATGCAAATAAGAAAAATCTGACGAGTCCGAGGAACTGAGTACATTCATACTTGAGATTTGTAAGTTTGACAGAGTCCAATGTATTTTTGAGTTGGTTTTTTTAATGTATTTTCAGCATGGCAGAATTAATAAATAGATTGAACTGCAAAACCAAGTTGTAAAGACAAAAATGTAAATTTTATCAAGTTCGGCGCGACAATGTGATAGAGCAAACTTGAATAAAAAGAAATTACAAACACACTACTTGAATTTCTTAAACACAGTACAATTCAATCCACACAACACAAACAACCAAACTAAGGGATTTCGAGAGCCCTTCCTCTCCACAATCATTTTTCCACACACCCCTCTTCCGCCTCGCCCTCCTAGGAAATAACTCCCTTGCCCATAACTGTCATTGACAGTTTCTTTATTTAACACAACCCTACTACTATAACATTTAGTACCAATACATAATACTACATTATATGTCTTTGTTTTTCAGCCTTCTAACATAGGTAAACCTCAACGAAGGTTTATCACAACGCCTATCAGATCAGAGGGTTGTAGCGCCTGACACGCTATAACACAACCAAAAGCAGCTTCATTTATAAAAACTAGCCACTCAAAAGCATGAAAAAGAAGTATAAATCTCAATGGAATAACTGGTCCAATGGAAGTGGCAGTAATGTTTCATGGAAAAATGGATCTAAAAAAAAACAAAGATAACTTCATCCAGACATGGGAGAGTAACAATGCTACGAAGAAATATCAATAGCTCCATAAAAAAGTGAAGTAATAAGAATAAGAAACAAATATAATAATAATTTCATGATGCAGGACTCACAGATTGTGCTTTCACAACCACAACTCTTCCAATAGTTAGAAATTGTTGAACAATAGGCGACTGCATGACCGCCACCGATATCTTCTCATTATTCTTCTCCGCTTCTGATGACATTTCATAATATTCCTCAATTGCCGGCTCACCTTTTATACATCTGTGCAAGAAACAACAGCCATTACCCAAGGTGAAGATAACTCTATACTTTAGCTATATTTATCCAGTAGGAGATGAATATAAAAAATAGTTCCTAAAATATTTGATAGCTTTTTAATGAGTTCATATTGCCTTTCTTATTGCTCATTGTAAACCACTAAAAATAAGTGTAAAAAACATTACTATTTTTTTGCACAAGAAAAAACAGAAGAGTTAAAGACAACATCACTTTATTTTATTAAAAAAAAAAAGGTAATTTACATTAAAAACTTTGAGCCACGAGGTCATTAACGAAATTAACACTGAACTATTTGCGTTAACAAAACAAACCCTAACGGGCTCCCGTTCCCGAAGAAAATTTCAAAAATATTAACATTTATCTCAAAAAATATACCAAACAATATCAGATTTTTCTGAAATTTTTACACGTCTATCATATTATGGGAATAAATTCTGAAAAATTTCGTGATTTTTTAACATTTTCACGATTTATCATAACTTTTTACGTCTTTTTAACAAAATAATTCATTAAAATATATATGTCATCCAAAAATTATGAAATTTTTCATAATGTCTTCCTATGATATGATGGATGTGGTAAAAATTTCAAGAAAATTCAAGACTATTTTATATATTTTCTGAGATAGACACTAATATTTTGGAGATTATCTAGAAAATGATGAAAAATCGTGAAAATGTTAAAAAATAAAAAAAAAAAATTCAGAATTTCTTTCCGTTATATGTAGCAAAAATTTCAGAAAAATCTGATATCGTTTGATATATTTTCTAAGATAAATACTAATATTTTTTAAATTCTCCTCAAAAACGAGCTCTCGCTCTCTAGAATAGGAGCTCGCTGAGATTTATTTTGTTAAAAAATTGATGGTTTAAGATTTATTTTATTAACAAAAATAGTTCCAGATTTATTTTGTTAATAACTCTTCAGGGTTTTTCATGTAAATTACCCAAAAAAAAAAGCTTTATGTGAAGCTCGACTAAGAGCCTTACTTAAAACCAAATAAATAGTTATTTGGCTGTCCCAAATTATTCTCCACCAAATAAAGTATTATTTCCAACTCAAGTGTATCTTCCTTTCTTTTCTTCTTCCAACTATATCTACGTCATATAAATAAAAAGAGTTGATCGATAAAGATTATTCAAAACATACTCGATAGTCTTTGTTGGTTGAGCTAATTTTAGCATTAAAAGTTGCTCCTTTTCTGGAAGTTTTTTCTGTGTATGGAATTCGGCGAAACTTCTCTTCAGCATGTCCTCTACCTGGAATGATGGTCACACAAGTAAAACAGCCACATAGATGCGATAATACCACTGGAAGACGTTTTTTTTACCCCAGGTCATAATTTAAGGTGAAAATATTGAGAAAGGCCGTGATCTTCAAAGCTATACATAAATAGATATTGTTTTGCCTTTATTGAGCCAAATTTAGAAAATACCTTCAGTTCTTCAACACGAAGAAGATGCAGTATCATAATGTAGGTTAGTCGGAACTGTGATTCAAGTTTTGTTGCACTTCCTATGATGACATGCTGCAAATCCCTCTCTTCTGGGATCTCATCTCTACACATCACAACAACAGTTCCAATTTTATCAAGTCCTCTTCGACCAGCACGACCTGCCATTTGAGTGTATTCTCCAGGTAATAACTGCCTAAATTCCTTTCCATCAAACTTCCTTAAAGTATCAAATACAACCTGCAAAAAACGCATGAAGTAGAAAGCTGATGTCAAATTCTCAAACAACATAAGATACACGTAAGATACACATTGAGACAAGTTTTTTGTACAAATATATTGTGAAACTACAATATTCCTATTTCTATTTGGACTGCAGTTGAGCGTTCATTTATAGATTCAAATATTTAGAAGCCAGAAAGTTCAGAAATTACAACAGATAGTAATCCTAGTTTGCAAATATTTAAATTTCCGACTTGTAGCTTAAAATACTCACCGTTCTTGCTGGGGCATTAACTCCCATTGCAAAAGTCTCTGTTGAAAACAAAACCTGTGATAAGAATAGTAATGCCCTGACATTTCGTTGTTGAGAGTTCAACTCACATAACATTAATAAATATAAAAAAAATCAGCCCACATACTTTCATTTTCTGAAAAGTCCAAACATAAAATCTATCATTCAAAGACCAAAATTAGTGAGAGCCGATTTTGAAGCATCTTACCTTGATCACCCCTCTACAGAAAAGCATTTCCACAACTTCCTTAACAATTGGAAGCAATCCTGCGTGATGCACCCCAATTCCTCTATGAAGAAGGCTTTGGACTCTGACCACCTGCAACATACGAAATTAATCTGTGCTCGCTTCCAAAATTAGATAATAAAAAAAATCTAAGTCAAAGTAAGAAAACAAACTTGCGGTAAATTCCTGTCAGACCCCTTTAGTCTAGAAAATGCTTTGTCACAAAATACACGAATTTCACTTTTCTCAGAACTGCTAGTAAGATCAGTCCCAAACAAGCTATCAGCTGATTTGTCGCATCGATTCTTGGAGAAGCAAAATATAACTACCTAAGAGGAACCCAAAAACACAAAATAGGAAATATAAGGAATATGCATCCATTAAGAAGAAAGTTATGTAATGAGCTTTCTTAACTGTAATCACAATTGACATACAGGTAACAGTGACTTCTTTGACAGCCGGTTGATAAGCAAGAACCACAAAGAAGAATCTGATCTCTTTCCCCAGTTATTTTTGTTATTGCCCCCCAAAGATGATCCTGAGAAATTTCCTAAACTCTGGCTACTAGAATACTTATTCTGCTTGCCTCGACTTGAGCTGTCATGCTTATGTTTTCTAGCCCCATCATTTGTTATTGGTGTTCCAGAATGTGGCCCAACAACACCACCAATAGTGCTTGTATTTTTTTTCTTATGTGCTTCTTTTGTTATTGGTGTTCCAGAATGTGGCCCAACAACACCACCAATAGTGCTTGTATTTTTTTTCTTATGTGCTTCTTTGGCTGCCCGCCATTCATGGGTAACAAATGTTTCATTTTCACATACTTTATAAAACTCTCCAGAGTAAAATAGGCAATGCTCCAGCGGCACTGGTCTTTTGGTGGTCCTGATGACAACATCAAAAGAAAGACAAGAAGAAGAAAGATTAATGACAAGGGCTAAGGCTATAGTTGAGAGGAATTTTCCTCTTACCCAGTAACACGAATTTTCTTTTGCTTTGTTCGACCAATCCAGTCAGCAAACTCAACTGTATTTGGTACCTGGAAGAATAATCTGATGATGTTCAAATGGCTAGGCTCTGTGTTGGTAAAAAATTATGATGCAATATTGCATTCAGATTTACAACACATACGAATGCAAAAACTGTTTCACACGTGGATTAGAAAGCCAGAAAAATACAAAGCAATAATCCAAATGCATTATCAGATGCAACATTATTTTCGTAAAAGATTTTTTTTTTTCAAAAAAAGAAATGTACTGTATTAAAATGTGCAAAATGAACAGAGAAATGTAAGGATAAGAAATCCCTTAAAGGAAAAGAACAAAAAACAATATCACGTTCTAGAACTTTGCTATGCCCATCCAATTCAAAAGAACTAAAAAGAGGAATTCCTAAATTGTAAAGTGTATGCTCACTTTACAATGAAAATTTTAATATTACTTCACAAAGCACCATGATTTAGTAGCATGTCTGAAAAAAAAAATAACATTATGACAGAGCAAAACAGCCCTTATTTAAGATTTTACTCGTACCCAAGAAAAAGTAAAAAAGAAACAACATTAATAATTACCGTGGCTGAAAGGAGGATAATATTGATATGCCTAGGAAGCATAATGATAACTTCTTCCCACACGACACCTCTTTCAACATCATTTACATAATGCACCTCGTCAAATATAACCTATATTTTCATACAGCAAAATCACTAAAGTTCATAGTAGTTAATAATACAATAATAACTAAAAGTTGGTTTATGAAAGAAAAGGGAAACTATAGTTGAATATTACTCATAACGAGCTACTTTACCCATTCAATATCACGTATAATATCAGCACCACGATAAAGCATTGATCTTAGAATTTCAGTAGTCATAATCAGACAAGAAGCTTCTGGTCTCAAGCTAACATCGCCTGTGAGAAGTCCAACATCGAATTTCCCACAAAAATCCCTATACTTTTGGTTGCTGATGGTTTTGATGGGAGCAGTATACACAGCTCTAGTACAATGCTGCATGACATTAGATCAAACATTATATCTTAGCATTAAAAAGTTAACATACAATAAAATCAGGCATCTAGGCTTAGACACCTATTATATAAAGAAAATAAACAAAGTTGGATGTGCTGGATCTTACTTTTGTAGCCAAGGCAAATGCATATTCAGCAATAACTGTCTTTCCAGCTGAGGTATGAGCAGCCACAAAAACTGAGTCCCCTTTTTCAAGATAATAGATTCCCTGAAAAAAAAAAAAATACGTGATCCATCTTATTATGCAAAACAGAAACAGAAATAATATTTTTAACGATGAAAATAAGTATTACTGAATAATGGGAACCAAAAGGCATAGGTGCCTCTTTTTTTAAAATCAAAAAACAAGGAATGGATAGAGTTCAAGCCTAAGTGTAAGCTTATAAATCTTTACTGTGTTTGAGGTTCTTCAAAACTGATAATAAGTAAAGCATTAAACTACTTTTCCTCCTCCTACAATGACTTGCGAATGAGATTATGTATGGCATGTGGGAGAAAAAGGAAATACCTCCTTCTGGAAAGTGTCCAATTCGAAAGGAAAATTAAGTGCCAAGTCGGGAACAAGCTCGTAAAATTTCTTTGCAATTTCCTCACCACTTCCAATCACAGCCCAAGCCTGTAAACCAAGTGATGAAACAAAGTGTAAGAACATAGTATAAAAAAAATGTGAAATGATATTTACATTCACGAACAAGATACAAATGCCAGTTGGTACCTCCTTCTGTAGCTGTTTCTCATCCTCGCTAGCTTTGTCTAAGCGTCCTATTGCATTTGTAGATTCAATGGATAAAATTTCATCCAATGCAGAGTTTTCCTGGTCATGTGAATCATTGGCAAGTTCACTCTTGCTCACTTTAGTTTCAGCATCAACAGATTCTGTTTCTGATGTTTGACCTTCTGAACCAGAATCAAAATTAGAAAGAAAAAAAAAAAAGAAAAGAAAAGGACTAGCAAGACATTAGGGTTCGAGTAGAATTGTTTTGAAAGATGACATTGTGATTCATAAAGAGTAGCCATCAAGATATATAAATTTGTGAAAAGTCAGTGTACCGTCTTCTGCAAATTCGACAACTTCCTCTTCCCAGGCTTTCTTAAACAAGTCATCAAACCGCACTGACAACTCACTCTGTGAGGACTATATGTATAAACGACTGATCAGGCATATTCAATATCATTTGAAGAAGATATGATGATGACGAACTTCCATAAGAATGAAACAGTTATTCTGGTCACGATGAAAACACTTGAGAGGGAAAGATAAAAGTGGATCCCAGCTTACACATAATATAAATTTATAGTCTAGCAAGTAATGTAATTTGAATATTTCATCATGAAAAAACTGAATTATTTGAAAGAAAAGTTACCTCATCTTCTACCGATTGGCTACTATGCAAACTGTTATCCTTATAAACATTCCATGACTGGGGATATGGCTTCAATTTGAAGAAAGAAAGAAGAATTACCATAGAATTTATAAATAAAATAATTCATTCATCAAAATGAGTCCAGTTATCGTTCTGACCAAGAAGTAAATTTACCTTGAGATCCCCAAGGTTCAAACCTTGCTTTAGGCTTGGAAGAACTGATTGCGCAGAACCCCCATTTAGAATTTCCCGTACCCACTCACCATTAGAGGCACCCTCAGGAACGACTCTCTCGATTGATTGGGAATCATCCAATCCGCCTGGTCGAAATGGACGATTACTGAGACTTCCCCGAACAAAATCTACCGCAGAACCCGACAAACGAGGCAATGAACCTGATTCTTGAACTCCTAGTGTTATTTCTGAGACATCCATCTGAATGGGATCCCCCACAACAATGATTAAAAGTATATTCCAACAAATTAAGAAATGCATTGCTTCATACCTGTACAGAATCAGGATCCCATAGTTTTTGTGGCTCTCCCTTTTTCTGGCGTCTGAACGGCAATACCCATGTAGGAACCATGACTGATCGAGGCTGTGACGGCTCCAAGGGTACTTTAGCCCAATCAAACCAATCAAAATCCCACTGCCTTCCGGCCTTTTCAGGGGAAAATTCATCAAGGTCTAATCTTGGTCGAAGATACGAGTCTTCTATATACTCTTTTATTGATTCAGGAGTTTCCTTAGGAAATGCAGGAGGCTGGAATCAAAAGGAGTGTCATCATAAATACAAAGAATTAGACCTTGTGGGCAATTAAAGAAATGGTCATGCATCAGCAGTTAAAACGATGGAGTATATAATAAAAAAGAAGAAATCAAAATTAATCAACAAGACGTCGATTTATAGAAAAAGATCAAGAAAAGTGCAAGCGAAAGGGTAGTAGAATTGGGTCTAAAAATGCAATTTTCAACCTACAAAAATCGGTACAGCCCCATATATGATTGGAGTCTCAGCTCGATATAAATATTGCAAATCTGAAAGGTATAGTTGCGATAGCCGCAGTTACAATACTCTAACTAAATGAGCTAAAAGGAAAAAAAAAAAAAAATCCAACACTTGTACTCACGCGTAACAATGAAAAACAGAGCATGATGAGCATAATAAGTGATGAAAACTTCAAAGATCATATAAACTTGAGAAAAGACGCAGACAGGCAGTATGCAGTAACTGTAAGTTGAGAGGAAGAGTGTGAAGGGCACAACTTACAAGAATGAAATCCGGGAGCGACTTGAGTGGGTCGGAGCGCTCCACAGTTGAGAGAGGCTCAATCCTGAGATGTCCGCTATGTCCAGAGAAACCTACCCGAAAAGATAGTTCGCTAGCAACGCTGATGGGATCCATTTCGCATCGCCCAACCAAATTCAGCTCCAATGTTCTTTCTGACTAGGAAATTCAGCACTTTCGAGAATTGAAGTAGCTTTCTCTGCGAGTCAAAGAAGTTGAAGTGCAGTAGCCGGGAGTCTGCGTTTTCCGCCTCCGATGGTGTATCGGTGTTTATGGCTATCGAAGCAACAGTCGACAAGTAGCTTCGCTGAATGCATTGTCCCTTGGACTACAAATCGACATTAGCACTCTCCTATTTTTCTTTCCTTCTCCATCCTTTTTCCCTTTCAATTTAACCTTTTTCATTTTCATCTAACAATGTATGTTTGATCTTGATCGTATATTTTCTTTTAAATCCAACGGCTCACGTTATGACACGTAATGAAAATACTTATTTTCAGTCAAGGTCGACCATTTTATCACCAGATTCAACGGCCCACAATATGACACAAAGTAACGAGCATTGTGAACTATGGAAATGACCCATTATTCTTACTCCAAAATATACATGTTTGATGAGGAGAAAAGTATCAGATTATCTGCATAGCAGAAGGCAAACCCAGCTACTGTAATTTTAGTGCTCCACGTTCGATGATGACTCGAGTTGCCAAGTCTCTACCACGAACACATGCTTATAGTTGGTGGACAATGAAGCCCCGTCCCTAAGGAAGAGAGAGAGTTGGCCCACCTTTGCGAGCACCGGAAAGAAGCTATCGAGGATTTCATCGCCAGAGGTCACTACAATCGGCCGGAAAGTTAGAAAAAGATTAACAGAAGTAAAGATTCGACCAAGAAGCTCAGAATGAGAAACGAGCTGGACTTGAAGAGAAAGGTGGCTATATATATATATACACACTTGGATGATCTCTTCCATAATAACTTGTTTTGCTTCAAAACAAAATCAACAAATGATGGTACGTACCAGTTTAATCAAATTGAACTCTCTTGCCAGTTGAAAATATGTCGTAGAAAATGGCAGGCCAGAAAATATAGGAGAGAAGTAAGCAGCAGAAATCCTTGGAAAGAACCCACGAGTTCAACAAAATAACCAGCTCCCACTGTTCCTACAATAGCAGCAAACGTGCCTGCTGTATTTGACATTCCTGAATCAAGAAAGGCAATATTTTGATGGAAGGACACCGGAATTCTTAAATCAAACACTAAGTCATCGTCAGTATTACATCTTTTATAGCTATCAGGTCTGGAATTCTATTTCCAGTATTCTATGAAAGTTTCAAATGATGTTGTTTTATGGTATGTGAAGCATGCGATTGACGGAGCCACAAAGATCTGAAAATATAATAAACATGCACAGAGGTGAGGGAGGCAACGAGTTGGATGACATTACCATGCAAGACGCCAGAATACTGTGGGGAGATTTCCTGATATACGGAACGAAACAGAAAAAAAAGTCAGAAGCAAGAGACCCAAATCCCAGATAATGATCACTAAAATATGTAGTTATTTGTCATTCTGACCTGAAGGTTCACTAGAAAACCAGAGTGGCTGAAAGATTTCAACCCAACAGCCAAGGTTAACCATGCAGAGGCAATCAATGGAGTATTTGCTGTAGTTAGTCCAATTAGAGCAACTCCTGGGCCAAAGAACCCAATTGACTGAAAGAAAGCACCAATTGAATAATTAAATGTTTATGGATAAGACTGCACCATGTCTTTTTTGAGGAAGGGAAGAAACTATATAACAATTCTGAAGATAAGCATGCAGTCAGCCCTACATTCACAGAAACAAAGATTCACGTATGAAAATACTACACCTGCATGATCTTGCGAGTCAACGTGACACTGGTGCCTGTTCGAATCAGCACGTCTGACCATAAACCAGCAAAATATCCCATTATGGCCATAACTAGTCCATGGAACAGCACTAAACCAAGCAGCTTGTCTGAGATCAACACGATAAACCTATTGTAGAAAATCATCTGAATTATAGATTGTTGATGAACATTTACACCTGAAGGTATGCCCTTAGTAAATAAGAAATAATGCTTACAGAATTGAAGTAAATAGGCATCCAGGAAAGGATAACAAAGAAACCCTGCAGGAAAACCAAGCCATATAAAAAATTATCACATAAAACTCTAAACACAGATGCAAATTCGTCCCGCACCTCCTAAGTTTTACCACAAACTTAGCTTTAAACACAACTAATATTTCAATCTTTACTCAGGTCAAAAAGCTAGGTGGATTAATTTTGAAAGATTTAGACACATTTCACCAAGACAACTAATAGCAGGCCTCAAAAGTTATGATAGAAATCAATGTTCACTAATTTACCCAGCTATGCATGGAATTCGCAATAATAAGGGACCATGTAGGCAATTTTGATAGCAAGCGCCCGAAAGGTGGAATCACTGTTGCCGTCCTCGGTTTATTCTCCACCATAAAGGATTTCTGCCTCTTTTTCAATACATAATCCAATTCGTCTTTTGAAATCTGAGAATTCAGGTCAGGAGTACTTGATATGGCCGATAACCATGCCAAGACCCAAAGAAATCCAAATAATCCAAAAATCACAAAGGGTCCAAATATGCCACCTTGAGACATGAGAATAGGGGAGAGTGTAAGTCCTATTGCACTCCCCATCTGAAATCCAGCCATTGCAATTCCAACAGCTCTTGCACGTTCAGTTTGAGGAAACCATCTAAAAGAAAACAGAGCCTCATTTTATCACTAGCATTTTGATTCATTGTTAATCAGACATAGAAAATGAAGTACCTAGAGACCATGTTGTTCATGCAAGGAAGAGCAACACCTTCAGCAATTACCGAGCAAAGTTCGCATGGCTAGAAGAGCCCATAATGAAGTATCCGCAGCCCATGGAGTGAGAAATGTAGCAAGTGACCACAATGCTACTCCCCATGCCATGACTATCTTGCCACCAAAGTAGTCGACGAGAGCCCCTCCAGCTATTGGAGAAATCAGGTAACCCCACAGGAAAGATGACTGCACTTTGGTAAGTTGGAGTTGGAGATAGTAAGTAAATCGTAACTGGCTAATACGATGAACATAAAACTATTATTTCGGAGGCATAATGGATTCGAAATTTCCCTCCCTGCTGTCTTTTCATCCATTCAACTAGACAGGGGGGCTTAAACAATTGAAAGACGGTAAGACAGTGCACAAAACTACCTGAACAATACCAGAGAACGATCTGCTCCATCCGTGAGATAGAGATAACGGAACGATAGCGACCGACATGACGACTCGATCGGCATTACAAAGCGCGAGAGCCAAGGCAAGCATCACCACTACTTTGACTCTCTCTGAAGTAATAAACTCGCCGAAACTCGGCTCCCCAGCTTCGTTGTCCTCGGAAAATGAACCGAGCTGAGCATCGCGGGAAGAAAGCCTAACTCGGAAAGTTGAATTTGTGGGAAAATCAATTGATCCAATCCGACACCTAGTAGCGAGCAGAGAAGAGGGCGGTGAAACGTTCCAGACGCAGTTACGGTTGGCTAGACTGCGGAAGCGAGAAGGAAGGTTAAATTGGAGGGGTTCCGGTAAGATGAGGCTGGGATGGGCTTGAAAAGCATGGAGAGAAGGATACCGGAGGTGCCGGTCCAGAGCAATTGCAGAAGTCATGACGGGGACAAAGCAGCCCTGCCCAACACCGAAACTGGTTCGACTGCGAAGCTCGCTAGTACTTTGACACAATCACCAAATATCCGTTTTTGGCCTCTCAATAAGCACCGTCCGTTTCGTTCCGGCGCCGGCTAATCAATCTTCGACTCTAAATTCATTATTTAGTTTTATAAACCTTATTTTTAACAAAAACGAATATTAAGGCATGACGCCATTATCAATTTAATTCTCTGTAAAGTGTGTCGTATGGTTCTCACGTTTCACACCAGTCAGCGGAGACAAACGTCAGATTAAACGAACTGCCGTTCACTACCAGAATCCTTCACTTTCTTCTTCTCCAGAAGCTCATCCATGGTGCCAAACATCACCGCCTCCGCCTCCGCCTCGTTCCTCGCCTCAGCACCGGCTCAGGTAAATACGTCGCCTGTCCCAAACCCGACCGGTCCAGAATCTCTTTCTGGAAACTCCCCGTCCGACCGAATATCTCCATGAAAATCTCTCTAGACTCTAGTGCACATCCGAGCCGGAAAAAATGGAGGCCACAAAAACTATGTCTATCAGGCAGGAACATAAAAGGTTGAATTTAAGGTTGTCCCATTGCTGTTCAAGATCTTTGATTTCGAGTGTAGAGAGGTGGGCCGAAGCTATACCCAGCAATGGAATTAGCTAGCAGGAGGAACATGGCATGGGAATGAAATTCACACTATTAAATCGACGTTACTCTATCATCCATTTTGACGATGTTCATACGTTATTATTAATTAATGTTTTACTTGGATTATTATATCAACTAGTAACGCGTAGGCTACGTCAGAATGTGATTGAATCTAGTATTACCCCTAAATCAGATGGTAGAAAGTTTATCTGAAGTGTTTTTTTTTGGGTGTCACCGTCACTTATACAGTGTAGTTGTTGCATGTTAGGCAAGCTGAGATTCATTACTTTATTGATGATAAGATTCAACATTTGATCAAAAAAAGAAAGGGGTTCTGTTAAATCTAGTCGCTAGATGTCATCTTGTTTGACCACCAAGTTGATGAACTTTCCAGTCTACAATTTTCCAGTTAGCTGGGGATCTGGTGTACTTTACTCAGTACGGTTGCACCCAACCCAATTACCAGACCACCTAGTCCCGTTGAAAAATTACAGTAATCTCTCTATAAGTAATTTGCCTTTATCTGTCAAGAACTATTAAGAAACAACTGTAGGAATAAGAGATGGTGAGAGAAAGATAGAGAGAGAGAGAGAGAGAGAGAGAGAGAGAGAGAGAGATTGAGACGATGATTTGGTTAAGAGTTGTGATAATGTTAATGGCGTGTCTAGGTCCAGCTTCAGTGGACTGCATGGTTCGACACTACAAGTTCAACGTAAGTCTTATTATTTGTTTTGTTTGTTTTAATCAAATTTACCTACCGACTCTTAGTTTTCTCCGGGGACTGTTGGCAGGTGGTGATGAAGAACGCCACAAGACTTTGTTCAACGAAGCCCATCGTCACTGTTAACGGAAAGTTTCCGGGTCCGACGATCGTCGCCAGAGAAGACGACACAGTTCTGATAAAGGTCGTCAATCACGTCAAATACAACGTTAGCATCCACTGGTGAGAACCAGATTATGCTTTTACAAATCATAAAATGAAATTTAACATATTTGGATGCGCTCATTTGTGTTGGTTGAATCAAAAAAGGCATGGGATTAGGCAGCTGAGAACTGGATGGGCGGACGGACCGGCCTACATAACGCAATGCCCGATTCAACCAGGGAGAAGCTACGTCTATAACTTCACCATTACAGGGCAGAGAGGCACTCTCCTCTGGCATGCTCATATTCTTTGGCTGAGAGCCACCCTTCATGGCGCCTTAGTCATTTTGCCTAAACTCGGCGTCCCTTACCCATTTCCGACGCCGGATAAGGAGGCCATCATCGTCTTAGGTAAATAATTAACATGCTTATTCTTCATCTTTAAGTCCATTTACATGTTACGTGAGGGTTAATTCAAACTGGGTATAGGTGAATGGTGGAAATCAGATGTGGAAGAAGTGATTAATGAAGCTACCAGATCTGGCTTAGCTCCTAATGTTTCTGATTCTCAGACCATCAATGGCTACCCCGGCCGAAATTCTGTATGTTCTTCTCAAGGTATATTATTTTTCATGAAATGTATATTCAAATGTATTTTTGATGAAATCCAGACATTAAAAATCAAATTAGAGTAAAAAAATGGAATGTTTTTCTTTTACACAGCAGGATTTACGCTGCCGGTGCAACCGGGAAAGACATACCTCCTGCGAATCATCAACGCTGCACTGAATGACGAGCTTTTTTTCAAAGTCGCCTCCCACCAACTCACTGTTGTCGAAGTCGACGCATCTTACACCAAACCCTTCCAAACCGACACCATTCTAATCGCTCCCGGCCAGACCACTAACGCACTTCTAACTGCAGATCGCCGAACCGGTAAATATTCCGTCACAGCCTCTCCGTTCATGGATAGCCCCGGCGTCGCCGTCGACAACGTCACAGCCACTGCAACATTACATTATTCCGGTACTATCGAAAGCGAATCCACCGTTCTGTCTTTCGTTCCTCCCCAGAACGACACGAGAACTGCGTCAAACTTTACCCGCTCTCTCCGAAGTCTGAATTCGAAAAAATTCCCAGCAAAGGTTCCCATTGAGATTGACCATTCTTTGTTCTTCACCGTGGGGATTGGACTGAACCCTTGCGCCAATTGCTCGAGCGGTAATCAGGTGGTGGCTGATATAAACAACGTGACCTTTATCATGCCGAGTATTTCTCTTCTTCAAGCACATTTCTTCAACATCAAGGGTGTCTTTACAGACGATTTTCCGGGACATCCGCTAGTGATGTATGATTTTACGGGGAAGAGGCAGCCTAAGAACTTACAGACGACGAAAGGGACGAGACTATATAGACTGAAATACAACTCAACTGTCGAACTGGTTTTGCAAGATACAGGCATGATAGCGCCGGAAAACCACCCTATTCATCTTCACGGGTTCAATTTTTTTGCAGTCGGGTCAGGACTAGGGAATTTCAACCCCAAGAAAGATCCCGACCAATTTAATCTCGTCGATCCTGTCGAGAGAAACACAATCGGGGTCCCTTCCGGTGGGTGGACTGCCATCAGATTCCGGGCAGATAATCCAGGTAAATTATCCATTTTCTACTCTCCACTATTTACATAATCTTCTTATATACGCAAGTTTGAAGGATGTTAACGTTATGATTCAGGGGTTTGGTTTATGCATTGCCATTTGGAAGCGCACACAACGTGGGGATTGAAAATGGCGTTTTTGGTGGAAAATGGAAAGGGTCCTGAGGAATCGCTTCTGCCTCCTCCCACTGATCTGCCAGAGTGTTAGAGCTTAATACAACAGTTCATTAGTCTCAGTCAAAAGCGATTTGTTGATCATGAATGATTCTTTAATGTTAATAACCAAACCAGAGTTTTCACTTGCCAAAAGATCTATCATTCAAGCATTTCACCTGTCTGAAAACACTAGTAATTTAATAATTACAACAGAAACAGGACGTGAAATTCATCGCGATTGTGAAACTAATGTTGTCTTGTTTTCCACGATCTATAAAACTAGTAAAAGAAAATGATAACACAGAGCGGTTAGGAGACAGCATTGGGGTGAGATGTAGAACAATAGACAGTTCCTCCATGCAGGCTTTGCATGCCTCTCTTTTGTCTCAGGATAGAGGCTTTGCTTTGTTGGTCATCAACATTCAATTCTCACTGATATTCCAGTGGGCTGGTTCATCTTTTGGACGGTCATGTTTTTCTGATTCTACCATGAGTTCTGCCTTCGATTCTGAGTTGTTTTCAGCTTCGGTGGGCGTAGCTATCGACTCGCTTTCTTCCTCTTTTGGTTTCAATGACCTACTAATGGTCGCTTCATCTCCATTTGTTCCACTGTGGTCAACTTCCAAATCTCGTGATTCGGCTTCTTTGGCGCCGGTGACAATGCCTGGGATAAGCTCTTCTTGTAGAAATTTAACCTGATCAATCTCCAAAAGTAATGCATCAGTACATCGGCCTAGTTTATGGAAATGCAGAGTGAATCTTTTGTACAAGTGACATGGCCACAATCAGCAAATCCCCAGCCAATCACGATTCAAAGAGATGAAATGTTGATTATATTTGACATTGTTTAGTAGTTTAGCAGATAAAAGGATGGAGATAGAAATAGAAAAATCCCCTGGGACTTCAGTAAAACTAGCTTCAAAATTGAAGATCTCTGGTTACCTCTCCTGAAGTACTTGAGGGTGGGAGGCCTGTTTTTCTTCTGACAGTTGGTGTCGTGGGATCAAGATCAGCCTCATATCCCATCAGTGTTTCAGATTCACATTCAAGCTCCTTCATGGATTTTGAGGTGGTTTTTTCGTCATCTCCACTGGTATCGACATCCCCTACCATCTTATCTCCCTCGCTACTGTGTGATGGGTCAATGCTAGGTTCTTCCTGAGAATTCTCAGGAGAATGGGTCTCATCCTGTTCAGTTTGGCAACAAATCGACTAAATGTTCAGGATAAAAAATACAAGTAGCAGATAAAGATCCTATACTTGTCTAAACCAACCTGCAGTGTTTTTGAATCATTGGCATAAGTTGGTTGAGCTGCTGAACCCACCACCAAATGATTTTCCATTGGAGGGCAGGGGGTGGCCTCCCGATCCGATGAACTAGATTGTCTCCTATACTCCATTTCAGTCACTACGAAAGCTGGAGAGGAGATTGGATGGACTGGGATTTGCTCTTGCAGTATGGATTTTGGAGTTGAGGACAAAGAAGAGATCGAGGCAACTTCTTCTACATCCAGCATTAGCTGCTCACCTGATATAATTGGCTCGCCGAATATCTGGGGTAACTCGGAATCTTCACTTTCTAGCGTACTTTCCTCGTCTTCACCACGCTTTCGCAGTTCTGCCACTGCCATGGCTAGTACTTGGCTTCTCCTTCTCTTTGATCAGATTTAAGATCTTATCACTCTCTGATGATTTTTCTGAGCTCTCATAGTCTTGAAGCCCATTGAGTTCTTTGGAAACCGAGTTATTTTCGCTATCAACTCCGATTTCATTTTCCTCCGTTTCACGGTTAATAATATCATTTGACATGAAACTGGACTTCTCTGTTGAATCCGGTATAGCATCAAAAGGGTTACATTGTGGAGTGGCATCTTTGGATCTTTTATCACTTAGCCAAAGATCTACATTGTTAACAACAATTCCTTCGTTTGCTTCACGCACTTCCGTTATATCCATTTCATTTTCGATACCTCGATAAATGTCAGATTCCCATGTTTCTTCGCCGCCCAAACTCATCTCCTTCTCGATGTCCCCATCATAGGTTAAGGATTCTCCATCGGTACCCGAGTTAGTCCCGTCAAATGTTATTGGAGGCGAACTAACTTCCGAAACCTCCACTTGCATGTCAGACGCTATAGAATAGGTGGGAGTGTGGCAAGCTGCCTTTAGTGCAACAGAAAAACAGTCATCTATTTTGTTCCCATTGCTTGCTGAGGAGCTAAAACCAAATGCAGGCTCTTTTATTGTTCTGCTACTTTGGGTCGACCAGGTTACAGATTGATGAGCTGCGTTATTCATCGTCAAAACTAAATTCTGCGGAGCTCCGGCTCTGTCGCCATTGAAGATCTCGTCAAGGTTTTCGGACGAAAGAGATGAGTTTGTATCGCAGTCTTGGAGGTGAAATTCCCTGTCATTACCTTGCAATTCCTCCTTGCCCTGAGTATTTGTCATCTCCCTTCCTGTGATATTAATCAGGCAGATCATCCATGGATTACTATCAATATTTTCAATCAATTTTATTATGTGTTGTGTAAGTATGTGACATGAAATCACCATTCATGATCTCCTCTTTCTGCAACTTGTAAAACACAAGCATAGTATTTCAGATACTTCAATTATCACTCTATCTACACAAGAAACTCGAAAGAAGTGTTACCGGAGTCGAAGGGTCTTCTAAATCGAGAATTTCCGAAACATTCATAAGCCCACTTCTCGGTCCCCGAAAAGGGATTCGATTTGGCTTCTTGCAAAATTGGCTTGGATTCTAGAGGAAATGAAGGTCCAAAGCAAAAGCTCTCGTGCCTGCAGTATGATAATTCCTTTTGGTTAGCCGCCGTGAATTCTCGATGAAAACTGTCGGTCATCAGATTCGGCTTTTCTTCGGATGGGTCGTAAGGAAGATCGAACGGATTTCGCATTGGTAACAAAACAGAAGGAGCTGAACCTGGAACTGGGAATCCTTCCATCTCCTCAAAACTGTTTGGAACATCAAAAGGGCTATGTTTGGGGACAGAAACCTTAGCAATTGGACATGAAGGGATTCCATCCGTGTTAAATACATCTTCTTCCACCTGCGCATGAAATAGCTTTCTTCCTCTTCGTTTGGCAATTAGACTTTCTAGCCTTTTGTTTCTTTCTATCTCGGAAAGTCCAAGATCCATAAGATTTTTCTGATCATCTTCTGTCCACTCCACTGCCGTATCTCCATCATTTCGTGTTTCTTCCTCCTCTTCTTCTACTTCTTCTGAGCTTTGGCTGACTGACTCGTGATCACCCCTACATTTATAGGTCTGTGAGTGTGAGCCCTCAAATGTCAAGAGATCAGACAGTGAAGGCTCAGGTTTCATAAGGGGGCGGTCCTTTTCTTGGACTCGGATCATACTTTCTGCAACTGATGCATTAGCAGAGGAATAAATTTCTTTTCGGGTTTCTTCCATTGAAGAAACATTTTGAACCGAAATACCACCGGGAGAAGTCCAAGAAAACATGTCCTTTTCTTCCCAACCAGCTTGACTGTCACACCCTTCATTTGTTCCCATATAGTTTCTTCTTCGACTCGTCTGGGTTCTTTCATTTCTATCGACGCAAACATCTTTATCAAATGACTTGGAATCGCGTTCTCGTGTTCGATCTTGAACATCGTATCTTTCGGAAGTCCAAAAAATCTTAAGAAGAACAGCAGTGCAGAAAAAAAATGGAAAAATGTAAAGCAAAAAACTAATAATGGACGGAAGAAACATGTACAAAACGAAGAAAAAGAACAATACACCGGAAACATATGTATGTTTCTTCAGAAATCTATGGCTAATTTCGAGGGACAACTCAACAATTCTATGTACACTCAGTCTCACATCCTCAATACCCATCTCTTTTCCTCAAAGAATTTAACGAGACTTGAACTACGACAACCTAGGCCAAATGGCCAGGTGGGCAAAGAGACTGAAACGAAGAACCTGGACTAGGCCAAAAAAAAAAACCAATCAACGGCTCCGGAAATTGCAGAAGCTTGGAAGAAACGCGGGACGAGGAGGAAAAGGGAAAAGACAAAGAAGCATTTGTTGTAGCAGAGGAAGACGAAGGTACGAAATCGTCCAAGAGTTTGAAGAAATATTTCGTAGGCTAATAGCCGAGTGAGATCCTCCATTTCAGGACCCATTACTGGAAATGAGAACAAAATAGAAAGCAGGTAGACGAAGAACGCGTGGCCGTTGATCAACGCGCGAAATTTCACTTCTTTGAGATTGGGCCAAAGCCCATTTTTCTTGGGCTTGGGCCTCCGAGTATTGTATGGAAGAATGATTGGGTCACGTGGCAGAGTATAATTGGTCAATGCTCTTACATATAGTGGTGTACAAAACCGAGCCGAACCGAAGAACCCAAACAGTACCAATCAGTTTTTGTCTGGTTCTGGTCGGTTCTTGATATATTAGAACCAATTTTTTATTTTAATTTTTAAGAACCGAAAATTTCTGTTCGGTTTTTGGTTCCCAAACCTAAGAACCGTAACCAACCGAAAAAACTGATAAAAATAATAATCACTTAAAAAATTATTTAAATATAAAAGTAAATATTAAGAAATTATTCAAATTATTTTATTGTCACCAAAATAATTGAATTATGAATTTATTATTTATTAAATTATTAATTAGTGATTAAATTATTAAATATTTACGTAATTAGTTATAATATTATTGATTGTACTTATCAGTGATTTAATTAGTAGAGTATGACTAATTAGTAAATATGATATTGAATTATTCTTATTAGTAATTAAATTGTTAGATTTTTTTACTGAATTATTAAATTGCTAGATTATACTAATTAGAAATATAATTATATTATTAAAAATGAATTGACTTATAAATTGATTGAGTTATTTAATTAAATTGTCTATATTTAGATTATTTATTTATTTAATTTGATTTTTTATTAAGATTAATATTTTTAATAATTTTTATTTCTAAGAACATTACTTTAATAATTTATGTTCGGTTCAGATTTGATTCTCCATCTTGTGTGGGTTGATTTCGGTTTTATTTTTTACAAATCGAAAAAAATCAGTTTGGTTCGGTTTTACTCTAAAACGGCACCGAAACCACGTTTGATCACCACTGCGTACCAACCAATGACCAAAGCTATGAATGAGTGATCCCCAATTCGCTAAGCGGACTGCCACGCAATCATACGACATCCACATCCATTGACTTTGTTTCAACCAATCAATGACTTCCACGACATAAGCTCAGCTCATCTGCGAAGCACTATAACAAAGCTTCGTTCACCATCTCATTAGACGACACAGTTTTAATGGCCTCGGATAAGGCTTACCTTCCAAAATCCAAACACAGTGAAAATCAATGAGGCCCTACTCCTCCTTGATCTGACGGTTCAGATTTCTAACTGAACCTCCTTGTTCCTGCGCGCTCTCTATCTCTGCGCCATTTTTACACTTCGCCGTCTACGCAGGCTCTGACCCGAACCTACAGAAGAGAGGCGTGGAGATATATTCATCGTTATAAGTATTGGAAATTATTAATCTTTAGCCGTGTGATGTTTATTATGTCCTCGGTTGAGTCTGTGAGTCCATTTATATACAAGAAGTTTCATTTTGAATCCAATTACAATTTTCGTTATTGTAATGGGTTAGGTTTCGCTCGGTGTCAATCCAGGTTTTTTCATCCGAACTTTAACCGTTTTGTGGCGAATTCGGTGTATTTTTCTTCTTTGAACCTCCACAGACAGGCAGTTTCAAGGAATTCTGAAAAATTCAATCTTTGGGGAGGTGTAGCGAGAAATTTCGGGTTGGGGGAAACGAAGATATCGGCGAATAGTAGGGATGGTGATTCAACTGCTAATTCAAGTGAGAACAGCGAAGCAAAGGGCGGCGATAGTCAGGGGGTGAATAAGAGCTCGGCCAGCTCGGGTTCTTCCGCGTCCAATAGGAAGCGAGAGAAGCAGGGAAAAGGGGGTTGGTGGTGGTCCAAAGGCGGGAAATGGCGATGGCAGCCTATTGTTCAGGCTCAGGAGATTGGAATTTTACTTATTCAGCTTGGGATTGTGATTTTTGTTATGCGGTTGCTCCGCCCTGGAATTCCCTTACCTGGTTCGGAACCTAGGACGCCAACCACGTTCTTAACAGTGCCTTACAGCGACTTCTTGAGCAAGATAAATTCCAACCAAGTGCATAAGGTTGAGGTTGATGGGGTTCATATCATGTTTAAGTTGAAGTCTGAACAAAGTAACCTGGAAAGCGAAGTAGTGAGTGCAAATAAGCTACAGGAATCTGAGTCATTGATAAAGAGTGTGGCTCCAACGAAGAGAATTGTTTATACAACTACGAGGCCAAGTGATATAAAAACTCCATACGAGAAGATGCTTGACAATGAAGTGGAGTTTGGATCACCGGACAAGCGGTCTGGTGGATTTTTTAACTCTGCATTAGTAAGTGTTTGTTTTCAAAATACCATAATTGTGATCACCCTGGATAAAATATTGGCGTTGTATATCGACCTATAAGCTCATCTTGTCCTGTAATTCTATGATGTATATAGTCTTTGGTTTTGGAGCTTGTGGTCTAGGTAGGCAGACAATAAATATGAGCAGTTCTTATGGTGGTATGCACCAGATGAACATTAATACTGAAGATGTTAAAAGAATTGCTGATTGATAAGGAGTGAAACTTATTCATCAAATGGAATCCCACTTTTAAGTTACAGCTAGTTTTGCTCACTACTCCTGTGTGAGACAGTTTTAGATTGATTTTTTTATCACTTTTAGCCGTAGCGACAATCGCTAAGCCTCCATGTATTTAATTGTTATTTTTCATATAATTCCTTTTTGCATTTCACTTTTTCATGTCATAAATCTGTAAAGAATGATAAATAAGACATGTGTTGCTATATCTGTGTACGTTTCAAGCTTTTATCATATTTGGAGCGTGACAAAGTTACATATTATTTGCTTTCCTTCTTTGTAGATAGCTTTGTTTTATGTTGCTGTGCTAGCAGGGCTGCTCCACAGGTTTCCTGTAACCTTTTCTCAGGTACAAATTACATTTCTTCTGTTATTAGAAAACTGAAAACAATTCTGTTTGTTTTCCAATAAAAAACAATTCCACAGGTTTATCTGATTGAATGTGCTTGTTTTAGCATTCTGCTGGTCAGATTAGAAATAGAAAATCCGGGGGTTCCGGTGGTGCAAAAGTGTCTGAACAAGGGGAAACAATTACATTTGCTGATGTAGCTGGTGTTGATGAGGCTAAAGAGGAGCTAGAGGAAATAGTGGTACGCTTATTCTTTCCCCATCAACTCTATTTTTTTTCTTATAGATTGTCAGCTTTCGTCACCCTTAAAGATTTCCTGGGGATCCAATAAATTACATTATGTATTCTGGTACTTATCTGACAGGAATTTCTTCGGAATCCTGATAGATATATACGTCTTGGTGCTCGTCCTCCTCGAGGTGTTCTCCTGGTGAGTTTCAATGAAAGGCTTATTGTATATGTTCTCATGAATCTGACGGTAGATGGCTATGCTGTTGCGATGAATTATTTTAATTTATCATGTAAAGGCCTCCCACTCAGAACCTAACCAACGAAAGGTGCCATCATAGATAAATACAGTATTTCTCTCCAGATGTGTCTTACTGATAAAAACATTGACGATTCATGTACACGTCTCGTGTAATTTTGTTCGATGCTTATTTGATGATCTTATACCACATTACACAGGAGCTGGCACCGCAAGTAAATTTAATTATAACCACTGGTTTGGTTTGCAGGTGGGTCTTCCTGGGACAGGCAAGACTCTTCTGGCAAAGGCTGTAGCTGGAGAAGCAGAAGTGCCATTTATAAGTTGTTCTGCCAGTGAGTTTGTTGAGTTATATGTCGGCATGGGCGCCTCCCGCGTGAGAGATCTTTTTGCTCAGGCAAAGAAGGAGGCACCATCAATAATCTTCATTGATGAGGTCAGAATATGGGTGTAGATTGTTGTATTGGGATTTGCCTGTGAATCTGTCTCTCAAATGCAGCTGAATTGTTTTCTAAATACAGATAGATGCTGTAGCAAAGAGTCGTGATGGTAAATTTCGTATTGTCAGTAATGATGAGAGAGAGCAAACCTTGAATCAGTTGCTTACGGTAGGTTCCTTTTGATGGTGGTTTCACACATGTTTAAAATTTTTTCTAGCCTAGTGCCAATGAGATCAACTATATTTGGAATTGCTTTGCAGGAAATGGATGGATTTGACAGCAACTCTGCTGTAATTGTTCTTGGAGCAACTAATCGATCAGATGTCTTAGACCCTGCTCTTCGTCGACCTGGGAGATTTGATCGTGTGGTTATGGTTGCATCATGGTTCCATCGCTTCTTATTGTTCTTTTCTTAGATCAGTTGTGGCTATCTTCTCCATTTGGTTCTTTTCTAATAACTATGGCATTGTTTATTTTACTTCTAGGTGGAGACACCTGATAGAATGGGAAGAGAAGCAATTCTGAAAGTGCATGTTTCCAAGAAAGAACTTCCGCTTGGGGAGAATGTCAACCTCAGTCAGATCGCCTCTATGACCACAGGATTCACTGGGTATGACATTGTTCTTTTCATTTGTGCATTAAAGTTTCTATGTCTGAATTTATGATTGTAACCAATTAATTGGAAGTGACATTGGATATATTTTACAATGCAGGGCAGATCTAGCAAATCTGGTAAATGAAGCTGCTTTGTTGGCTGGAAGAAAAAATAAACTTGTTGTTGAGAAAATGGATTTCATTCAAGCAGTGGAGAGATCAATTGCTGTAACTCTCTCTCTCTCTCTCTCTCTCTCTCTCTCTCTCTCTCTATATATATATATATATATATCTATCTCCCGGCATACGCCCATGACCACAGGAAGTTCTGCCACTCTTTCTTGAGCAAAAAATATGTATGATACATGTGTATAGGTATACTCATATGTATGCATGTATGTATATGTCAATCCTAATTTTTCTTGGTGTATTCTGAATGAGATGTCCGAGTTTATTCAGAAACATCAAAGTCAAAGTAGATGTTTGCGTGCATAGGGAATACAAAGACGCTCTAGTGAAAGCTTTTGTTTTTATAAAGTTGGGATTACTTAGTATAAAGTTTTTGTTTCTTTAGTTCCTTCGAGAAGAACTTTGTGCTTTGCTGTTTTTCTGGGTTGGGACGTTCAATACAAAACATACATTTTTTTTACTAATAAAACAATTGGGATGTGAAATATTCATTCAATTTGATTGTTCGAGAAGTCAATTCTAAACGTAGAGCGGTTGGTGATGGAATTCATCATTGCTTATTATTGTAGGGCATAGAGAAGAAGACTACAAAGTTGCAGGGAAGTGAAAAAGCTGTTGTTGCAAGACACGAAGCCGGTCATGCAGTTGTAGGCACGGCTGTAGCTAATCTACTCCCTGGACAGCCTCATGTCGAGGTAAACTGTGCATAATTTTCATTTCTGTTTTTTTTTTTTCTTTCAAATCCAACAGATTAGTGATACCAGTAGCAGAAGACTCTTAATTTGCAAAACATATTTTACATTTTAATAATTTTATAAGCTCGTCAATGTCTGAACATTAATGTTGGAGGTCTTCTAATTCAAAGTGACAATTATTGAATCAATGTTTTCTAAGTTTTTGAATCTGTAATTGGATTGTGTGGGAAAAAAGGAATCGTGTTCTCGCATGGGTGCGCATGCTCTTTTAGTTATTATTGAATCAATGTTTTCTAAGTTTTTGAATCTGTAATTGGATTGTGTGGGAAAAAAGGAATCGTGTTCTCGCATGGGTGCGCATGCTCTTTTAGTTAATGCTCCATTTCACTTCTATGGAGCTTAGTAGAGTTGGCACTGCTACTGTTACTAATATAAGACTAATAGATTTTCAGGTCATATAATTGGTCAGCAACTGACTGCTTCATTTCTAAACATCTTCATTTTGTATTGTTAAATATAACTTTTGAAATCTATGGGAGATGAAAGAAGAAAAGAAGAAGTCAACTTTGGCCAGCAAATATGTTTATTTTGGTAGTTTGGCTACATATATGATCTAATAGAAAATAAATTTTCATATGTTTTATCAGAAGTTAAGCATATTGCCAAGGTCCGGTGGGGCATTAGGCTTTACCTACATTCCCCCATCTACTGAAGATAGATATTTGTTGTTCATTGATGAATTGCGTGGTCGCTTGGTTACTCTTCTTGGAGGGCGTGCTGCAGAAGAAGTTATTTACTCGGGTCGAGTATCAACAGGAGCTCTTGATGATATCCGCAGAGCAACTGACATGGCATACAAGGCAGTAGCAGAGTATGGTCTTAATCAGACAATTGGCCCTGTGTCCATAGCAACACTTTCTGGAGGTGGGATTGATGACTCAGGAGCTATTCCTTGGGGCAGGGATCAGGTTCCATTTTCCTTGCACTTCTTCAGTTTGCTTCCTTTTATGTCTGTATAGCATCTATTACAACGGATACTATTCTTGACATGGTAGGGACATCTCGTCGATCTTGTACAAAGGGAGGTGAAAATGTTGCTGCAATCCGCGCTAGACATTGCGCTCTATGTTGTGCGTGCTAATCCAGCTGTTTTGGAAGGCCTTGGTGCCCAATTGGAAGGTATTGCTTCTATCATGTCAAATTTTGGGTCCTTGATAGGATTTGACCTTCACAATGTTCATGGAACTTATCTAAACGTATATTTGGAGACAGAACATTTATGAAAAAATAGATTAATGAAAACATCTTGTGCCTGTTCTTCTTCTTTTTCTTCTATTTTTGAAAAGTCGACGTATGTTTCGTAGAAAACATTCATGTAAAATGGGGGTAAGGGACACTACATTGTAAACATATTGAATGAACTCTGCATGTCGACCTAAAACTAATATTTTTATGTTTATCATTTACAATTAGCATCTCATCCTGAGAAGCAATTAGCAACATAGATTGAGAAATGTAAATTTGTCGACTTGACTAGGCACTCATAGTTTGTATGCTGTGTTTTATACTGGAGTAACCATCTTGTTGTTTGAAGGAACTATATCATGTGAAGCTAAATTTGTTTCTCTTACGAATTGACTCATTCAGATAAAGAAAAAGTAGAAGGTGAGGAGTTAGAAGAGTGGTTGAAAATGGTGGTTGCTCCGAAAGAACTGACGATCTTCATCCGAGGCAAGCAAGAATCTCTCCTCCCATTACAAACTATGAACTCATCTTCGTGACCGTAAATAATTGAAGCTCACTCCCCAACCAGTCACCGTACCGTATACATCAGGTAAGCAGAAATCTGGCTCGTTTTTGAATGCAGAGCTCTTGGTGTTTGTTTAATTGCACACTGCTAAACCAAAAAGGGAAGAACATTTCCAAAGTGGGAATCCTCCTCAAGTAACTTGAATTTGGTGGGGGGGTTGGTCGTTGAGACATGTTGTAAATTAACGATTGTTTATTTGGGAGCTATCCATGATTGTAATCCTTGAATCTGTATAAACTGTTATGCTGTGAATATATAGGTTTTTATTTTCAGTTCAAATAGAATCACACTTTGACGGTATTCTCATCTGGTGTATGTGATTGTGTTTTAACAACACTTGAAAAGTTCATTTTGACTGCATCCGATCTCGTCAAGTAAGCTATTTTTTAAAACAAACCCAATTTCCCATTGCAGTTAAACCATCTCTAACCACCCTCTGCACGATTGGTAAGAAAAAGGAAAGGCTTTTTTCTAGGGTTTCCAAGAATGGGTTTTGAATGAAACCCATGTTGTCAAGTAAAGACACCACCTTTTTCTTCTCTTGCTTTGCAATACTTCCACTTTAGTTGTTGGCAATGGTGGGTTTGTACTTTGTTTCCATTAATTTTCCTCTGGCAAAAACAAACAACACTGCTGGAAATACTGAAACTCCCCTCTCTTACATGCCTTCTTAAGTCCACAAAATAATCGAATTTACATCTCAAAGTTGTAAGCTTTATATTCCAACAATAATCAACTACTTATGGGACTCCTGGAACATGAAAGGGCCAAGCTTTTTTTATGCTCTATCTTATGGCTACAAGATTTGTATATCTACTCAAGCTACTTTGATTATAATCCATGCAATCGACTTAGGTGTCTTGTGTTCCTGCTCGTATTCTTCTTAATTTCCCAACAACCCTTCCTAAATCTCTCTTGATTTCACCCTATAAATTTGGTGTCTTTCTCTCACTACCTGTAGATCACGAGTTTTGTACACTCTTCTGGAGATGGAACCACTTCTTCTCTTTTTCAGCGTATCAATTGTTTTATCAACCTATTTCTTGTGGTTTTATCTCCTCTCCAAGAAGCTCTCCGGTCCAAAAGTATGGCCGGTGATAGGCAGCCTACCTGAACTGTTTGCCAACCGGGAGAGAATCCATGAATGGATTGCTAACAATCTTCGAGCTGCCGCCGGTGGTTCGTCTACCTACCAGACTTGTACGATTGCTGTTCCTTTCTTCGCATTCAAACAAGGGTTTTACACAGTCACTTGCCACCCTAAGAACATCGAGCACATTCTCCGAACCCGGTTCGACAACTACCCGAAGGGACCCACGTGGCAAACCGCTTTTCATGATCTTCTAGGCCAAGGGATTTTCAACAGCGATGGAGAGACGTGGCTCATGCAACGTAAAACTGCAGCATTGGAGTTCACTACGAGGACGCTACGTCTAGCCATGGCTCGGTGGGTTAATCGAACCATCAAGACTAGACTGTGGTGTATTTTGGACAAGGCTGCAAATGAGAATTCGTCAGTAGATTTGCAGGATTTGTTGCTTCGTTTAACTTTTGATAATATTTGTGGTTTAACTTTCGGCAAAGACCCTGAAACTCTCTCTCTTAATTTGCCTGAGAATCCATTTGCTTTGGCGTTTGACACGGCCACTGAAGCAACTTTGCAGCGGCTTCTTTACCCTGGTTTCTTATGGAGGATTGAGAAACTTTTGGGCATTGGCAGAGAGAGGATGTTGAAGAAAAGTCTGAACATCGTAGAAAATTACATGAACGAAGCCATTGATGCTCGAAAGGAAGCTCCTTCTGACGATTTGCTCTCTCGTTTCTTGAAAAAGCGAGATTTGAGTGGAAATCTCTTCCCCGTGGCTGTTCTCCAACGTATTGCTTTAAATTTCGTCCTCGCCGGCCGGGACACATCCTCGGTCGCCCTCAGCTGGTTCTTCTGGCTGGTCATGAACCACCCCAATGTGGAGGAGAAGATCATCAAGGAGATATCAACAGTTCTGAAAGAAACACGTGGCGAAGATAAAAGCAAATGGACGGAGGATCCTCTGGTATTCGACGAGGCTGATCGGCTGGTTTACCTCAAAGCTGCATTAGCTGAGACGCTGCGTCTTTACCCTTCTGTACCGGAAGACTTCAAATACGTCGTCTCCGACGATGTATTACCGGACGGTACGTTCGTACCGGCTGGTTCGACGGTGACGTATTCGATATATTCAGTGGGTAGGATGAAAACTATATGGGGGGAGGACTGCTTAGAGTTCAAACCGGAAAGGTGGCTGACAGAAGACAACAGCCGGTTCGAGACGCCGAAAGATGGGTATAAGTTTGTAGCTTTTAACGCCGGTCCAAGGACTTGTTTGGGGAAGGACCTTGCTTACCTGCAGATGAAATCTGTGGCGTCGGCCATTCTTCTCCGGTACCGGCTATCCCCAGCTCCTGGTTGCCTCGTGGAGCAGAAGATGTCTCTCACGCTGTTCATGAAAAATGGTCTCCGCATTCTTTTGCAACCCCGTCATCTCGGACCTCCATAGGAGGTGTCTTCCGTCGTCTCTTCCGTCGTCTCAAATGGAAGTGAATCAATCTGCAGAAATTGGTCGTGAGCGTACAGCCGTCTTGTTTATTCGTCAACTCAATACGTATACACTTTTCATTGTTATTTAATTTGCTTTTCAGTTGATTTCAGAGAGAGCCAGGCGAGGTCAATGTCTTTGTAATGTTTCCATGCTTCATACCAATTAACGTGAATTTCCCACAAAATAAATAAGACTATATTTTGGTATTATTTGTTGGGAAATAACAACTCAACCTTACAGTGGCACATTGTTCTCTTTCCTCCAATCACGACCAAGCTGGTCCGCGGATCGGGTTTTTTAATTGATGAAGGTCTGGGTTTGAGTGGCATTTCACCTCTAACCACAACTCATTCGCTACTCCTTCAACATCGTCCGTTTCAAACCTCCATTTAGTTTCACACAACCTTCATCCTGGTCATGGATAGATCACCCAAGTTCGGGTCCATAAGCAGTGACAATTGTCCTATGAAGACTCGTTTTCGCTACGGCTCATGTAGGTTCCCTTAACTAAGCCACTGAATTTCCTTTATGAGGGAGGTCGCCGGCTCATTCTCCAACAGGCACGCTGTCAGAGAAGAGGGCAAGTCCACTCACACTGCTTGTAAGCTTATAGTTTTATGTTCTATTTCACTCATCGATAGACCTTATTTTCATCCTTCTCTCGCAGTACTACTTCACTATCTGTCAACCAAGAGTCTTTAGCCTTGCAAGTGTTAGAATTAGACGCCCTAATCCACCTGTAACGAACGATCAAGAAAATATCGAAAAAGAAAAACCAGAAAATAATGGACATCAAATTTTACGTGGAAACCCTAGAAAGGAAAAAAACCACGGGCAGATGAGAGAATCACTAATATCAAATTCGGTAAAATGAGTTTTGCGACTCAAGCATCAATATATAGAGAAAACGTAAAAACCTAATATTGATATACGGGCCTAACCCGGCCCACTAGAATTCGGGTCACACCAAATTCTAACAAACTCCACCTTGACACGAATTCCACATGAGAGATCCAACGGGCTACAAGGCCCAACCCAAAGCGAATTCAGAACTCTGAGAATTTCCACCTTCAACGAAATTTCGGTGTCAGGAAACAAATCTGCAAAACTCCATTAAAAAAGCTCCTCTACCACAAAGGCCCCAGATGGGCCAAATCACCGGCTCTGATGTACTCTCAGATCCTAACCTGAACTTCACCCGAGAACCTGACTTCTTCTGAGTCTTCTCAACCTTTCTCTTAGAAGGTGAATTCACAAACTTTGCAGCCTTATTATCCATCACATTGACTGCGGAACTCGCGATCTTCGCATGCATCACATATAATTAGGAGTATTTTTCTCCTCTCGCCACAATCAATGAACCTCTGGTAAGCTTCAATTTTCCATCACAAAAGGTGTTTCCAAAACTTTCGTCGTCGAGCTTCCCAGTCGAGACCAAATTCTTGCGGATGTCGGGGATGCGCTTCACACCTCTCAAAACCAAGGTGTTGCCGATGTTGGTCTCCAAACGCACATCTCCCATACCAATGGCTTTTGCAACGCTGCCATTTCTCATCCTCACACTTCCATAATCACCCGAAGTGTAGGATGTAAATAAATCTCTCCGCGAAGTGTCATGTATTGAAGCGCCACTATCAATCACCCAACTCGTATCTTGACAGTCATAATGTACAACATCCTCGTTGTACACACTAAAGGACTCCTCGATGGCTGTGTCTGCCTCTTCGTCTATATCACCCTCTTCGAACATCTTTTCCTTTCCTTTGGCATTCAGATTCTCCCGAAGAAACTTGTGACAAAATCTCTTTATGTGTTCTTTCTTGCCACAATGATAACACTTAAAGTTGGCGTGTTTTCCGGACTTCCACTGACTTCGATTTCTATTGCACGGACCTTTACTTTAATTTCTGCCCCTATTTTCAACACTCAGAGCTGAGTCTATCGATGTTTCACCATAATCAATTTTACGAATCTCCTCGGTAAGAATACGATCCCTCACATCGGTGAATACCAGTTTAGCACTTCCAACTGAGTTACTAACTGCTGCTCTCATAGGCTCCCAACTATTCGGTAGAGACGCCAACAAAATTAGGGCACGAACCTCAACCTCAAAATCAATTTCCACAGATAACAATTGATTCACAATAATATTGAACTCATTCAGATGCGCTGCGACAGAAGCACCATCAATCATCTTCAGATTAAAAAGCTTCTTCATAAGAAATACCTTATTATTCGCAAATGGTTTCTCGTACATTTCAGATAGAGCCTTCATCAGACTCGCGGTGGTCTTCTCCTTCGCCACGTTATGAGCAACGCTTTTGGCTAGCGTCAATCGAACGACTTCCAAAACCTTTCTATCAAGGAGATTCCATTCACCGTCTTCCATCTTCTCTGGTTTCACACTCAAAAGAAGATGAAGTCCTTTCCCGTACAAGTAATCCTCGATTTGCATTCTCCAGAATGCAAAATCCGTCCCATCGAATTTTCCAACAATGTATCATGTGCTATATTCACCTGACATCGTTATCAATAATCAATGCCCAAAACAGATATTTTCAGATCAATTATTTAACCCCAATAATTAATCTCAAATATTCAGAATAAATCTCCAAAATATTTTGAACCAATAGACAAAATCGCCCAACAAATAGATACTTTCCCGATTAATTATTCAATCCAATAATCAATCTCCACAATACCTGTAAATCCCGCCAAACAATTGAGAATTTTAATTCCCACAAAATCTTCAATTCAATTACTTAATTTTGATTACCCCAAAATTGAATAATTTTTTGTCTCCAAAATATCACTGTCCCTGTTAACAGCAAGCCAGCAGCGATGAACGGCAACCAGAAAACACCTTTTCTGCTTCTTCGATCGGCGCCAGCATAGATTGCGTCGGAGCAGATCGGTGTTCGCAGCGGCGACCTACTCCTCTGACGCGTGTGGGGGTTTGATCGGCGGTGAGATTTTGAACGGAGCGCGGCGGTGGGTTCTGTGCGTGCGACGGCGGCGAGACCGGAGAGGCAGCGGCGTGGGTGCGGCTCGGGTCTGCGTTCTTTGAACGTCGGCTGTGTCGGCTGTGTTGGAATGAGGAAAAGGGATTTTAGGAGAAAGGAAGTAGGAGGAGGAAAAAATACAACTAGAGAGCAAACTAGATTGTAGAATTCACTTCTTCTCTAAGACCTCATATACATAGATTCTATTTATAGGACTATTTGGTACATGTTCAAAGACAGAACATGAACCTCCTAATTAATTCAATACATGAACAAACACTTAAATAAAACACCTAAGTACATGGATCAATGTACTTAAACATACACGAATCACAACTTCTTAGACATCCTTTCACAAGTTCATTGACTTAAATTAAGAGCATAATAAAAACATACATTAACCAATTATCTTATTTAAGCTTATTTTCAACATTCCCTCATAAGCTTAATTCAGCATTATCCTTGGTATACTGAAAGATTCATTGACTCCGTCTTCAAGCGAGCCTTCGAAGAGTCCTTCAACTCTCTTCTTGTTTTGATTTACCTTAAGAGAAAGTCCAGCTTCTCCTTCGATCTGATCTTACGTTACAGATCGCATTGCTTCATTTTTCTGATGCACATCTCCTTGTTGCACCCACATTCTGGCCTGCTTATCTTTGGCTAGATTCACTCTTTTGAAGTTAACTTTTGGACTGCGCCTCAAATGCAGCCTAGCATGCCCAACCAAGTGTCCATCACACTTAGCTTGTTGTTGAGCGCTATTGGAGAAACCCTGCTTCTCCTTTATTGGGCATTGGCCCAGGCTTTCATGCTTCATAAGAAATGGGGTGAGATAAACCACCCTCTTCATTTGAAATTGCTGACTTTGTCGATACCAAAGTAAGGTAGTCTTTGACTTGATTCTCAAATTGCCAAAGATTGACTTCTATCTCCCATGTACCTTTGTCTTCGTGTTCCCATTGCACAAGAAATTCTCTTCGTTTTTTCTTTTTCTTGATACTACGATGATTGAGAATTTTCACGATCTTCTTTGTGAACTCCACTCGTTTCCCATTTGGTGCTATCTGCACATTACGCTGTTTTTTTTCAAAAAATGGTTTAAGAAAACTTACATGAATAATAGGATAGATTTTGAGACGTTCAGGAAGTTGCAATCGGTAAGCCATCGATCCAACCCTTTTTGTGACGATAAATGGCCCATCATATCTTGGAAATAATTCTCTTGGGAATCCTGGATCCTTATCTTTTCTCCAAAGAAATGGATTGAGCTCAAGGAGAACTTTATCTCCTTTCTTGAATTCTTTAAACCAGTTAGATTTCGTGCTTCTCACGTGATGTCGTGCTCCTTCCTTTGGAACTACCTCCATTTTTCTCCCAACTCCATAATCTATTCTTCGCCCTTTAGGTTTCACCGATCTCATTATTTTCCTTGGTACTTTGCACCCTTGGTCACTCATGACCCTTCTTGAATAGGTTGCATCCATATCCTTTGGCACCTTGTTGACGTCGACAAGCACCTTGACTATTCCCATAATAGTACCCGCTACACATTTTTCTATGATAAGATCTTTCTTCCCTATTGAATCTTGGAGTTGATCCAACTTCCTCCTTATCAACTGGAGTTCCGTGACTATAAGATTGTCCACGATCATTGTTGTTGATGCTGCCATGAAGCTTTCAAGCCTTGAGTTCTTGTAAGAATCGTGTCCATCTGATTTTGTACGGGAGTCTCCATAAGTTAGAAATCCGCCGGTTGTTTCAAAATAACCGTAGCTCTGATACCAATTTGTTGGAATGAGGAAGAGGGATTTTAGGAGCAAGAAAGTAAGAGGAGGAAAAAATACAACTAGAGAGCAAACTAGATTGTAGAATTCACTTCTTCTCTAAGACCTCATATACATAGATCCTATTTATAGGACTATTTGGTACATGTTCAAAGACAGAACATGAACATCCTAATTAATTCAATACATGAACAAACACTTAAATAAAACACCTAAGTACATGGATCAATGTACTTAAACATACACGAATCACAACTTCCTAGACATCCTTTCACAAGTTCATTGACTTAAATTAAGAGCATAATAAAAACATACATTAACCAATTATCTTATTTAAGCTTATTTTCAACAAGTTGTTCTGTTCCTTTTCTTCTCCGTCGAAAACAGAACACAAATCTCTGTTCTTCACTTTTTGTTCTTCGCTGGTATATTCTGGGAAGAAGAAGCAAAGTGACTTGCTCTCTCTCACTGTTTTTCGTGTGTCTTCCAGAAAAGTGAATGCTTTTTCACCTTTTTTTTTTCACCTTTGTTTTTTTTTTCCGTTTTTTTTTTATTTCCTCGGCAGAAACACAATAGAATACTTTTCTATTTCCTTTTTCCAAAAATCGCAAATTTTACTAACCGAAAATTACAAACTTGAAATCGATCAATACCTTTCAAAGAATCAAACCCTGATTTTCGAAAATCACTTCAACCTGAAGCTCTAATACCAGTTGTTATGATTATACGCCCTAATCCACCTGTAATGAACGATCAAGAAAATACCGAAAAAGAAAAACGAGAAAATAATGGACACCGAATTTTACGTGGAAACCCTAGAAAGAAAAAAAATCACGGGCAGAGGAGAGAATCACTAATATCAAATTCTGTACAATGAGTTTTGCGACTCAAGTATCAATATATAGAGAAAACGTAAAACCCTAATATTGATATACGGGCCTGACCCGACCCACTAGAATTCGGGTCACACCAAATTCTAACACCAAGGTGGTCCTTGCTGATTCACACAGGATTCCACGTGCTCCATGCTACTCGGGTCAGAGCGTAAACTAGTGATGCTTTCGGCTAGTGTACTCTCGACACATTTGTAAAACATTGCCTCTAACTCACATACCATTCATCTGGGCTTTCTGAATTAAGAGTTACCTCTTGAAAGGTACGAGTGCGTGGGGCATCCCTGTTCCCAATAACAATTCCTGGAGTTGGAGGAAATTGATCAACTTGAGGGACACTACGAGACCTTTCATCCGGCCCAAAGTAGGTAATGTGGAAGGTACTTTACTTTGTTAGCAATTGACACTGGTTCTATAGTAGGTCCCATTGTTTAGAAGTATAGTAGTAGAATCCGTTATGATGCAACTATTATGGCCCCTTAACACAAAATAGGCACAAAGTCAACACAATTTTTGAAGAAACCGGGTGAAAGTGGCCGCCGGTTAGGTCTTTCAATAGGGCCCTTCGAGTCCACTCATGAACTACTTGACTCACTAGCAACAGGGAGATTTGAAAGACTGATGGAGGGCACACCCCTTTAGAGGAAAGCGTGGTGGTCCGATTCAGTTTGTTTTGGTTCCACCCCGAACCAGAATTGTAAGGTCCGATTTGGTTTGGTTCCACCCCGAAACCAAAATTGTGGAATTCCGGGGCTGGAACCAGAATTGACTGTGTTTCACGGTTGGGTCCCAAATTAAAAAAAGTTATAATTATTTATATTTTTTATTGTTCTTGGGTTGGGTTTTCGGAGTTTGGGTTGAATTAGAGGCCAATTTTTGGGTATGAGCCCATTTTTTACGGTTTTGGGTCGGGTTTTAACAAGTTTCGGATTGAATTTTTGACTCATGGTTTAGTTCGGTTTTCAAGTTTTCGACACCCAATATCGCAAACGGCCGGACCAAATGCGGTTCCAATCCGTTTTTTCCCACCCCTAATTTCTAGTAATATCCGACTAACTGGCAATCATACTTATATATCATACGTCTTGGTATCACTAATGGCGAAAGTGGATTATCATATTACAACGCATGCACATTCTCTCTACTTTTACGTGTAGTCGTAGTCGTTTTGCCGTCGGTGGTCTTCTTGCACTGTTTTCATTGAAGTATGCTTGAGCGGTCACCATCTAGGCTAGATATTGTTCATGTGCGCCGGCAGTATTTCACACTCTAGTGTGGTCAACTCAACTTCTAACCTTGCTTCATGCTCTCTCAAATCTGAAGCATACAGTATTATATAACTAACGTGCCTAAGCCATCATCTTTAAAAGTGTCGGTGTGGTAAAGTGGGACAATAAATACAAGGCCTGATCTTCTTCTAATAATTGAAGAAGCATGGTGTGGGCGTTTCCGGTAAGATAGTTTAACGTAGGCCAGTGCAGATCATGGACCCACTCTGACTCTCCACCTGTAATCTTCTGTGGGCCATCTTGAAAAAGTCTTGTTGGTTGGCTATTATAATCTGCTCCACCCACTCCACAATCCACAGGTCGATTCCACACTGGTTTTGTCAATCTCAGGCTTCACTCTTAATATTACTGAATGCGTTTAGCTAGTTTAAAGGAAGACGACAATCAAGGTGACTCATTTTCTAACGTGTACGACAATGGAGGGAAAAGAGAGGGAAAACGAAGGCTTATAATATTAGGGTCGGTCAAGCACGGTCTCTACTGAGCTTTACTCTCTTTCTCTTTTGCTTTTCTTCGTTATCTTTCCTGTCTTCCTCCTTTTTCTTACCTCCATCGTCTCTTTCTCACCCACTTCTCACTGATTCTTTCATGGCCTAGCTACTGAACTCACTCTGAAATCTAATGGCGACCAAAATGGGATCCATTTTCCACAAGTTTTTCTCCCTCTTAATCTTAATTCTCCATGTTGGTTGCTTTATCTTGACCAACCACACTTCAAACCGCCGTAGCCGCAAACCGAGCTTACCATCCGAATCAAGACAACGCAAGTTCTTCTTCAAACCCCAGAAAGCTTTCTCCTCTTCTTTCTCTTTCCTCAAAAGCATCTTCTCCTCTTCCCAGGCCTGCAAATCAGTAGACCAAACTCCATCCTCCACACCACCTCCATCCTCCCACCAATCCACAGTCTCCTCACGACTGCCCGAGCTTGATGCCTCCGATATTCTGATTAAAAAATCAACCGGGTCTTGCCTGGATTCCGATATCTCGGCCGAGAATCCATTCTCACCCCTCAGAAACGATATCTTCCCCTGCACAGCTTGCGGCGAGATTTTTTCGAAACCTTACCTGCTCGAACAGCATCAAGCTATCAAACATGCTGTTTCGGAGCTTACAGATGGAGATACGGGCAAAAACATAGTCAAAATCATATTCAAAACGGGTTGGCACAGTAATGAAAAGACCCCCAAAATCACTCGGATCCTTAAAGTTCACAACAGCCAAAAGATACTGTCGAGATTCGAAGAGTACAGAGAGACAGTAAAGATCAAGGCAGCACGACACGGCAGCGTTAGGAGGAGAGACGAGAGGTGTATTGCCGATGGAAATGAGCTTCTGAGGTTTCACTGTTCTACTTTCGTGTGCGACTTAGGAGTCAACGGTAGCTCCAGCCTCTGCGGCCAGGAATTTTGCAATATTTGCGAGATAATAAAATCAGGGTTTTCGCCCAAATTGGACGGAATTTCGACGATGTCAAGCAGCTGGAGGGCACACGCGTCGTTGCCGGAGGAGGTGGAGGAGGAGTTCAAGTACATGAACGTGAAGAGGGCGGTGATGGTGTGTCGGGTGGTAGCGGGTCGGGTTGGCTGTGAAGCAGATGAAGCGGAGAAGAAGGATGGAGGGTTTGACTCAGTCGTTGGGAGGAAAGGAAGCGGGACCGACATAAGGTTCGACGAAGAGGAGTTGCTGGTATTTAATCCAAGGGCTGTGCTGCCTTGCTTTGTGATCGTCTACAACGTCTGAGTTACTTTTCTCCCTGCCATGTGTGAATTGTCCACCTTTTGATTACGATCAGACGGTGATCAGAGTGGGTGTCAGAGTTTTCCTTTAAATTACTGGTGATTTCGTTTGGTAGAGAAATTAAAAATATGTACAGTTGTTGCATTAATCATTATAAGTGTGAGAAAGCAGTTTTATTAAATCATATTATATTATAATTAAAATATTAGAAATTCATCGCTAGAAAGAGTTCAACGTTGACCCGACACCCGACCCGTCCAAAAGAGTGCAGTGGAGTGGAGCTCTTATTAATGGCAGGAGTGGTCAAACCTCCCGTATGACATCTGGGGAGCTGAGGGGATAGCAAGAGTCATCCCCGCCGCCGTGCCACAGCAAATGAGCGTATTTACTAGCGTAGAACGAGTTACTCGGCTCTGCTGAAATGGCCTCCAAGAATGTCTCTTCGGCTAACCAAAAGTCCTTCCTCACTTCCCACAAGAAGGTCGCGTATTTATGGAAAGCCTCTGCATCGACTGGCTTCACTCCTACTGCCCTCTTGAAGTACTCCTCTGCTCTGTTTTATCAACAAACATCCATGGTTAACTAAATTCGTAAATCGTAAATCTCTCTCTGTTCTGTAGTGGGTACAACTCAAATTAAGAAAGGTAACCTGTCGTAATCGTGGGCTACGACGTAGAGGAACTGAGCGTAATTGGTGAGGAGGAGAGGATTATCTGGTTCTTGAGCCACCCCTGTTTGATAAACGAGCTCTGTTCTTAAATACTCTACATAATCGTCCGGTTCGATCTTTGCCGTCACCGGAGACACCAACTTCTGCAGCGTTTCTCGATCCAGAGCTTCGTCCAAGTAGTCCGCTCTCATTCTCGAAGCTTCTTCCACGGTGGCATTCCATGCTTCTTCTGCTGTCCTCGGGGAAGATAACTGGGATGAATCATCGGGTAAAATAGTCTGATACTGGCCGGACTGATCAAACCGTCCGTATCCATCAGTGCTGCTAGCAACTGGCCGGACCGTTCCTCCGCCATTATTTCCACCGATTGAAACTGAAAACTTCTTAACAGCCGAGAAATCGAACTTGTCGTGTTTCTGATCATTAAATTGAAGTATCAAAGCACTTTCCTCCGTTTGTGCGTAAGGAGTTGGCGGAGGAGCAGCAGCAATGGCGGAATTAAGCCCTATTGAGTACACTGTGAAGTTGGCCAAGAGGATCATCAGGTACACCATTAAAGTGGGCGTACGAGAGAAAACTTGCTGAAACAACCAGACAAACGAAGTGTGAATCTCTCTCTCAACGCGAGAAAGAACACCCTGTAAATCTTCGAAATAAAGAATTTCTCTCAATTGCAAAGTATAGTTGTGAAGCTCTCGAATCATGAAAACCATCGACGAGAAAGCCTTTTGAACTGAACAATAAGCTAAATTCCCAGCTTCTCTCACAACTTCTTGCAACTGCATCTTTTTCTTTAAAAACCGAAGCGAAAGAGGAAGATCGACGCTGTTAGCCTTCCGCTCGATATCTTCTGAAATTATATCATCGCTTTCGCGACCTTTTATTAGTTCTTCTTCGATCCCCAGCCATGGATTCTCAAAAAAATCGAGCTTTGGATGAGGAACTTGAATCTCATTAAATAAAAAGTCGACTGAACCGTTAATGTTGGAAGATTCTTCTCTAGAACTATTACGACTTCCCATCCTTCCTGTCTCCAAATTTCCATCTATGGCGTGGCTGCTGCTATCCACCTCGTAATCATCATCTGAATATTGGAATCTGATAGCCAGTTCCTCAATCTGCTTGAGAAATTCTTCGTCCGGAAAACCGTTTAGACTCGCATGCCAACTGCAAGATCTCTTCATGGCCAGAGTTTTAACTCTAACGCAAGCACACGATTGGGAGCAGCGAAGATTCGTCAACGACGTTCCTAAAAAAGTAGAACGCTGAAGTCTGTGAGCGTTCTGGGACCGGAGAGCTTCTCCGACACCCCGTCGATGAAATCTAGTTGTAGGAGACGAAACAGTAGATGCCAGAGTTTGAGGAGGAGGAGGATGAGGAACAATTGGCTGCGACCAGTGAAAACTTGTCGTCGCCATCTTAAATTCCATTTCTAGGTTTGAAACAAAGGGAAGGACTGTAAAAAGCGAAATTCAGAGCCTCATAGAACAGGGTTCGTATTAGAACGCGTATCACTTCTCTTAGTTTCAAGAAATACAGCATTTATCGCCTCAAATCGGTACCTGAAGAATCCATCGAAGCAAAAATTATGGGTCGGAATTAAAAAAAAAAAAAAAGCAGAATTCCCGATAAACCTCACAATCTCTCCTTCGACTCTCCGGTAAACAACACAAAAACAAGAAGTCCTCAGAATCAGACGGAAACACTTCCACCGCTCTAATCTCAAGTTGTAACTCACAGTTCGCCACTAACAATCAATTAACATTCCCGGATCGGAAAAACGACTGAAATACTCACCGTTGATTTTCTCGGCGACGGCGAAGGTGGAATATATCACAAAGTTCAAATCAGTTTTCACGAGGAAGAAAGAAGAAATTGGTAATATATACTTGGGTCGTTGTCGTTCCATGGAAAGAAGGGGAAGGGGTAAGAAGGTAATTTGGAAATAAAACGGTGCGTGTTGAAGCAATATTGTTGTTGTGCCTAGTCCGAGTCAGTAGCTGATTAGTTTGATTCCAACGCGGCCCTTTTTCCGGACAGGACTCCGGATTCATCTGCCACGTGTTTATTGATATTTCGCCAAAACGAATTAATTTAATATAGTTTTAGTAAGTAATCTAACTTAATCCAATCAAAATATTACACATATATTTTTGAGTAATTTGGTAATTAATCATGCATTGAGGTGCCATTTGGTAAATTGCAGTTAATTATTTGAATTACCAATACGAATCTGCTGTTATTTTAATTTCTTATAATATTAGTCCACGTGTCAACAATTAATTGGAGAGATTGACCGTGATTTTACTATTGATGCGATATTATGAGTTGGAAATGGGGAAGATGATTAAGAGGTGGGGCAACCACCCAACACAAGGTACTCGGCTCCTCGTCTCCTTTTCCCTTCTTTCATTATCTTCCACTTGTCCACATTATCTGTTTATTTATTTTAATTATTAAATTGTAAAAAAGGGTCAAATTCAAAAAGGTGGATAAGATTTTTAAGATTGTTGATCCTAATACAAACAAACATGTATTTTGTATTATTATAAAAAATCTCACCTCTCCTTTCTAATTATTCTTCCTCAAAATTTCTGTTCATTATAATATAAAATATAGATTCCTACACTAGTTAGGCACACGTCGTGGCTCGAGATTGGATAGACTCGTTAAATGTGGTCTTTTTTATTAACACATGTAAGAGAGTAGAATTTTTTCTCAAAAATTAAGAAGAGAAAATCTCCTTCGCATATATACAAATCACAAGTCTATCGAATAGACAATATATGACAAATACAATTATCAATATTCACCCTCACGCATAACTTGTCTGGACCGGATCCAATTCCCACCATCGTCTTTGATACCATGATAACACATGTGAGAGAGTATAACTCATTTCTCAAAAGTTAATTCAGGGGAAGAGGGAATCTCCCTCGCATGTATTCAAATCAAAAGTCCATCAAATAGACGATGCGAGACAAGCACAATTATCAATACTTGTCCTCACACATAGCATGCCTGAACTGGGTTCAATTCTCACCATCATCTCCGATATCAAGCTCTGATACTATGTTAGCATATTTGAGAGGGTAGAACTCATCCTCAAAAACTAGTTCAAGGGGAAAGTAAATCTCCCTCACATATATACAAATCACAAGATCATCCAATAGACGATGTGAGATAAACATAATTATCAATATTTTCAACCCATCACTGTAGCCAACTAAGGGGATGACTTGCAACAATGAATGGTCGAGCTTAGCTAGGTCTCGAAAAGTTGGTTGGGTCAAGCTAAATTCCCTTTCTGGGCTCACAAGCCCACCTGGCTCAATCCCAGGTGCTCTCGCGTAGGGGTGAGCAGGACCGGATCGAGAACCGAGAACCGGACCGGACCACCAATTTTGGTCCGGTTTCGGTCCTAAAAATAGAATTCCCATGGAAAATGGTCTGATTCTCGGTCCATGACCAAAATTTCCCGAAATCCCAGACCGGACCGAAACTTTAATTCAATAGCCGTTTAAGGCTCGGCCTAAGGGGAAAGAAGGTTCAAAGTTTTAGTTTTCTACAAATCTCAAACCTTCAATTTCTCTTCTCTCTGTAATTTATCATTTGTAGTCTTTTAATTCTTTGTAGGAAATGATTTGATTGTATATAACTTGTCATTGGAAAAAATTTTAATTTTTTTTATTGCAATTTACTGTAAAAAAAAATTTAGTGGGAGAGACCGGGACTGGACCGGGACCGGACCAAAAATTTCGGTCCGGTTTTGGGATTAGGAAAAAAAAATCTCAAATCCTTTGGTCCAGTCCGATTCTAGCTCGGAACCGGACCAGACCGGACCATGTTCACCCCTACTCTCGCGATGCCAACAACATTATGGGTAGGTTCATTTTGGTGCCATGGAGCATAAAAAAATAATAGAATTTCTATAAACAAAATAATTTTAACAATTTAAAATAATAATAATAATAAAATAAGAAAATATGTCCAATGCAAAGATGGTACGACGCCTTGTAAGTTATCTATTTCCTCTTTCTGCCAATTGACCGAAGATTTTCAAAGTCTACGCTGAAGCATTTCTTCTAGTTCTCGACTCGATGGCTGTCTACTAGAAAGAAATTTCGAGCTCGACGTGATTGAAGCTATGACGTCTGCCGGCATTCCGATGTTTCTCTTCCTCGAATTCTACTCCTCCAGCTTAGACAATGTCAACGTGGTCTTTTTTCAAAATAATAATAATAATAATAATAATAATAATAATAATAATAATAATAATAATAATAATAATAATAATAATAATAATAATAATAATAATAATAATAATAATAATAATAATAATAATAATAATAATAATAATAATAATAATAATAATAATAATAATAATAATAATAATAATAATAATAATAATAATAATAATAATAATAATAATAATAATAATAATAATAATAATAATAATAATAATAATAATAATAATAATAATAATAATAATAATAATAATAATAATAATAATAATAATAATAATAATAATAATAATAATAATAATAATAATAATAATAATAATAATAATAATAATAATAATAATAATAATAATAATAATAATAATAATAATAATAATAATAATAATAATAATAATAATAATAATAATAATAATAATAATAATAATAATAATAATAATAATAATAATAATAATAATAATAATAATAATAATAATAATAATAATAATAATAATAATAATAATAATAATAATAATAATAATAATAATAATAATAATAATAATAATAATAATAATAATAATAATAATAATAATAATAATAATAATAATAATAATAATAATAATAATAATAATAATAATGACCGAAGATTTCAAACTCTACGCTGAGCATTTCTTGTATTCTTGCCTCGATGGCTGTCTACTAGAAAGAAATTTCGAGCTCGAAGTGATTGAAGCTATGACGTCTGCCGGCATTCCGATTGTTTCTCTTCCTCGAAAATTCTAATCCTCCAGCTTTAGACAATGTCAACGTGGTCTTTTTTCAAGATCACCCCTTGTTTACTGCCATTAACCAATGCACGAGTACCGTCCACCTTAAGCAAGTCCATGCGCAAATGCTTCGCACAGGCCTCTTCTTCCATTCCTACTCTTCTAGTAAGCTTTTCACGGCCTGTGCTCTATCCTCCTTCTCTAGCCTCGACTATGCCCGACAAGTGTTCGATCAAATTCCTCATCCAAACCTCTACACTTGGAACACGCTTATTCGTGCTTATGCTTCTAGCCCTCATCCCCCTTTCAAGCATTGCTGTTTTTCTGCAAATGCTTTACGACACTCGAGATTCTCCCAACAAGTTTACTTTTCCTTTTCTCATCAAGGCGGCGTCGGAGCTCAAGTCTTTGTTGATTGGGAGAGCAGTTCATGGTATGGCAATCAAATGGTCTCTTGGTTCTGATTTGTTTATTCTCAATTCCCTCATACATTTTTACGGATCGTGTGGGGATTTTGATACGGCTTACCAAGTATTTGTGAAAATTCCTAATAAAGACGTCGTGTCTTGGAATTCTATAATCACAACTTTGGCGCAGAGCAGTTTTGCAGAGGAGGCATTGCAGTTGTTTAAGAAAATGGAGGAAGAGAATGTGGAACCGAATGACGTGACGATGGTTGGTGTTTTGTCGGCTTGCACGAAGAAGCTAGATTTGGAATTTGGGAGGTGGATTTGTGGGTATATAGAAAGGAATGATATTAGAGTGGATTTGACCTTGAGAAATGCCATGCTTGATATGTATACCAAATGTGGAAGCATCGAAGATGCGAGGAAGCTGTTTGATAAAATGCATGAGAAGGACATCGTGTCTTGGACTACGATGCTCGATGGGTATTCCAAGTTGGGAGACTACGATGCCGCCAAAGTTATTTTCAAGGCGATCCCATTTCAGGATATTGCTACTTGGAATGTCCTCATATCTTCTTACGAACAAAACGGTAAGCCAAAGGAGGCTTTGGCGGTCTTTCACGAGTTGCTGCTGAGTAAGAATGTAGCACCCGACGAGGTGACACTAGTTAGTACTCTCTCGGCTTGTGCCCAATTGGGGGCAATGGATTTAGGTGGGTGGATTCATGTATACATCAGGAGACAAGGAATTGATCTGAATTGTCATTTGATTACTTCACTCATCGACATGTATGTTAAGTGTGGCGATTTGGAGAAAGCTGTTGAAGTTTTCTATTTAGCGGAGAAGAAAGATGTGTTTGTGTGGAGTGCGATGATTGGCGGATATGGAATGCACGGGCAAGGGAAGGCAGCAACTGATGTATTCTTTGAGATGCAGAGAGCTAAGGTGAAGCCAAATGCAGTGACTTTCACCAATTTACTCTGCGCATGCAGCCATGCAGGGTTAGTGAACGAAGGAAGAACTTTTTTCTCTCAAATGGAGCAAATTTATGGCGTTATGCCTACAGAAAAGCACTATTCTTGCATCGTTGATGTTCTCGGTCGAGCAGGTTTTCTAGACGAAGCCATGGAATTAATACGTAACATGTCAATAGCTCCTACGGCTTCTGTGTGGGGAGCTTTACTCGGAGCCTGTAAGCTCCATATTAATGTCGAGCTTGCCGAGACGGCTTGCAGCCAGTTGCTTCGATTAGAACCGAGAAACCATGGGGCCATTGTACTTCTATCCAACATATATGCTAAGACAGGGAAATGGGATAAAGTTTCAGAGCTGAGAAAGAGAATGAGAGAGACAGAACTGAAAAAGGAGCCGGGCTGCAGCTCAATTGAGGTAAATGGCATAGTTCATGAGTTTCTAGTGGGCGACAATTCCCACCCTCGTTGCAGAGAAATCTACTCAAAATTGGACGAGATGTCAGAGAGATTAAAATCAATCGGGTATTCGCCAAACACGTCTCAAGTTCTTCAGCTGGTGGAAGAGGAAGAGATGAAGGAACTGGCGTTGAACCTTCACAGCGAGAAATTAGCAATTGCTTTCGGGCTTATTAGCTGCTCTCCGTCTCAACCCATTCGGGTAGTGAAGAATCTTCGCGTGTGTGGGGACTGTCACGAAGTAGCCAAACTAGTTTCAAGTGCTTACGGAAGGGAAATACTGGTGAGAGATCGGTACAGATTTCATCACTTCAGAAACGGCGAATGTTCTTGCATGGATTATTGGTGAAAATAGGAGGTACAAACAAACATCTCGACGAATTGTAATTGCTACAAAAATTAACGACTTCATCTCTGAATATGGAACTCAACTTTAGCAAGCATTTCACATGCATACACAAGGGTTGCCAAGATATGAGGGTGAGCTTTTCTAAGCTTCACATGGTGGGGAGGGTTTGGGAAAGCCATTGATGAGTAATAATGAGGGTACGCCAAAAAGAGGAGAAATTGAAGCAAGGAGGAGGGAGGGGGCCAGCCAAATTGCTCTGAGTGTCCCTCCTGCTACAGTCGGGCCATATGGCACTGTACCCTTTTCAAAACACCAAAAGAGAGAGGCTGAGAAGACTCTGTTTTTTGCCATAAACTTGTCCAAACTTGGTTCACTCCTTTCCATTTGACTGGAGAGATGGCTGGCCAGACCCAGACTTTCCCCAGTTGGTAATTGTTGAAAACTGCTCCATGTTTTGATTTTTCAATTCACGTGTAGACTTCTCACTTCTGTACTTTTATCTAGATATAAAAAATTGGGTGGAATGTTTTTGTTCACATGAATATAAGAATCTTCAATGGTTTGGTTTGAAAGATTCGTTTCCGTCCCCACTCTGACCACCGACGATGACGAACCGAGTTTCGCATCAAATGGAGGCCGCCTGAAAACGATGGTCCATCCCCTTTGCTTATTATTATTACACTCGACTTCCTTTGCTTCTCTCAAAACCAACCACCTCCTCTCAACTTTAGTCAGTCGTCTCATCTGCTTTTACGTTTCCTCTATCTTTTCTTCCTCTGGCCCCCAACTTCTGTTTATCCTTTTCTTGCCTTTGTAACCGTTTGATTTCTTCACGCTACCCTTAGAGGCGTCTTTCTCGAGGCCGATCGTCGAGGATGGTTTCCCGGCGGGCATCTTTTACCCTCGTTGTCTTCCTCTTCCTCTTGGTCTCCTCTCATGCCATTGACTTCGGTTTTCGGAAGAAGGCCCGCGAAATTGATGGACCCATCAAAACTTTGGTTGTTTTGGTTATGGAGAATCGCTCTTTTGATCATATCCTGGGATGGCTGAAATCGACCCGGCCTGAAATTGATGGATTGACTGGCAAGGAATCGAACCGGGTTTCGGTGTCCGACCCCGACTCGCCGGAAATTTTCGTCTCCAACGACGCCTTGTTCGTCGACACCGATCCTGGTCACTCGTTTCAAGCGATTCGGGAGCAGATTTTCGGGTCCAACGATACCTCCGCTAATCCAGCTCCGATGAACGGCTTCGCCCAACAGGCTGAGAGTGAGGTGGAGGGCATGTCCAAAACAGTCATGAGCGGATTCAAGCCAGAGGTTCTTCCGGTTTATACCGAGTTAGCCAATGAGTTTGCGGTTTTTGATCGGTGGTTCGCCTCTGTTCCTGCGTCGACTCAGCCCAATCGGTTCTACTGTTCACTCCGCCACCTCTCACGGCGCTATGAGCAACGTACGGAAGGACCTTGTTCATGGCTTCCCTCAAAGAACAATTTTTGATTCTTTGAAGGAAAACGATCTCACTTTTGGTATTTACTACCAGAATATTCCGGCGACCCTGTTCTTCAAGAGCTTGAGGAAGCTAAAAAATGTTCCCACTTTTCACAGCTACGCTTTAAAGTTCAAATTGCATGCTAAATTAGGTAAGCTTCCGAATTACGCTGTGGTGGAGCAGCGTTACTTCGATGTGAAACTGTCTCCTGCGAACGACGACCACCCGTCTCACGACGTGGCGCTTGGACAGAGGTTCGTGAAGGAGGTGTACGAGACTCTGAGGGCTAGCCCTCAGTGGAAAGAGATTGCTTTGCTGATTACATACGACGAGCATGGAGGGTTCTATGATCATGTTTCTACTCCTGTTTCAGAGGTTCCCAGCCCAGATGGGATAATCGGACCCGAACCGTACTTATTTCGGTTTGATCGGCTGGGTGTTCGGGTTCCCACTTTACTCATCTCGCCGTGGGTTGAAAAGGGCACCGGTAACTTTCTAGTTTCCCCTTCTTCTTCGTTCACTGCTCTGGTTTTAGAGTTATTGGCGTTTCCTTTTGCTAATTTAGTTTTATCATCGATTGTCACTTGCATGAAACTATATGAATCTTTTGGATTTTGTGTCTAAATAATTTGAATCTTCCAACTTGTTTTACTGCGATGTTCTAAGTTTTCTTCAGCTCCGAACAAAGTTTGCATACAATTGGAAATTATGTTGTTAGACATTTGAAAGACAATAGAGTTCTTTACTCATAATTCTTGTTGTCTCTGTCTTCCTCATACTGCATCAAACTTTATGAATCAATTGGATTTTAGGTCTACTACTTATTGGCAGCTCTTAGTGTTTACTTCAGTATTTGGCTTTAGATCATTGTTTCAGCTCCGAAAGATGTCAGTGTGTGGTTTCTAAATTATGCTGTTCGACTTCGACATTCGAGAGAAATTTCAGTTGATGACTGATTATAAATATTGTGGAACTTGCATGTTTCTTTTAGGCTTGGGTTTGTATCGTTGTCTGCCTTTGATGAATTTAAAACCTGATGCTGATGTAAGCTGAAAAGTTTTGCTCTGTGGAGGGCATTTGAGTGTGCAAATGCAGTTAACATATTAACTAGTTCAATTTAGATAGAGAACTATTGATCCTGAGATCTGCCCTTGACCTTACAAGAAGGTTTCTATCTTATAGTGAAAGAACCATATGTTGATGATGCTGTTCCTGTTGATAGTTGGCTTCAGTGCAAAGCCACCCATCTCCACTTACATACTTGTTCTGTTAGTGCAAAGAAACAGGGTTTATTTTGTCTTCTTCCCTGTTTATTGCTGAGTTGCTGTTGATGATACCTTTTGGTGGACCATAGTTGATTAAAACCAGGTAGCATGAGCCCTTTTAGTGGAGTCACATCCCTTCTTTGGTATCATTTTTCTTCAGATTTTGAAGCAAAATGTAACTTTGACTCCTTATTTTGTGCTGTTTCTTTCCATTTGGATGTGAATATTGGTATGTTATGATGTACTCCAGCGACTGTTTAGTCAATTTGATTTAACTCTAACCTTCCGCCTTCTTGACTTAAAAGCTATGGTTGCGGTTTACAATTGCTTCTTCGTTTATTGCAGTTATCCACGGGCCTGATGGACCGACGCCCAGTTCGCAGTTCGAACATTCTTCCATCCCTGCCACGGTGAAGAAGCTTTTCAACCTAAACTCAAACTTCCTAACTAAAAGGGACGCATGGGCTGGTACTTTCGAGCATTACTTTAAAATTCGTCGCACTCCTCGAGATGATTGTCCAGGTTTTCATCCATCCCTTGTTTACTAGAATTTAGTTGCTTTGTCTTATCAATAATCGTTCTGTTTCTCGGAGCTATGTTCTCTCAAATTAATCGTTTATCACGAACTAATTCTCAAATCGGTATAGAAACACTTCCGGAGGTGCGGATGTCTCTGAGGCCGTGGGGACCGAGGGAACATGCGAAGCTCTCGGAGTTTCAAGTTGAGCTCATCCAACTCGCATCTCAGCTCAATGGGGATTATGTCTTGAACACATATCCAAACATTGGCAAGTACATGACAGTGGTTGAAGCTAACAGGTATGCTGAAGATGCAGTAAAGCGATTTCTGGAAGCCGGAAAAGCTGCTTTACGAGCAGGTGCAAATGAGTCTGCCATTGTTACTATGAGACCTTCCTTAACCAGCAGACTCCCTGTGGCTGATTCTGACGAATCCTATTGATTAACCTTCGTAACCAAGTTGTATATACAGACATATTATATACATGTATGCATAGATCTGGATTTGGGTAACCCTATAAAGTGTATATAGTTTCTCTCCTCTTGGCTGAACTGCGCAGCCAGTCTAGTTAGTAATAGCCGCTGGTAGAATCTACCATTGTTGCATCAATGAAAGGCCGAAGCCTATATGAATATAAAAGGGTGTGGGGATGAAGACGAGATGTCACGACCTGGGTAGAGGCTGGAGAAGAAACGTCGGGTCGGGTGATCCAATTTTCCGGATTTTTGCTCAGAAAATTGTTGATGATTGACAAACTGTATGATTATAAAACTAAGACTTGGATGGAAGTGTTGGAGTAGAGAATAGAGAAAGTAGGGCGGAAGCAAATTTGAGACGTGTTATGAAAGGTGGGGTTGTCCATGTTCATGTTCCGAGGAATACAAAATGGTAGCATTATTATTATAGTAAGGAATTTGCAGCCTGCAAATGGGCATCTGTTGACTCTCATTAGTTTTAATCATCCTCAAAGGTTTCTTCCAAATGCTACGTGGGTGTGGTGGGTGGAGGAAGAAACACTCAACCCCACTTCCACGACACTTCTGTTTGAAGAAATTTATATGTGTACAAGTGGTGTGACTCCAACTCCCAAGTTTTTAGAATTATACCCACTTGCTTAGGCATGTTCTTTGGCGAGGAGCTCAAAGTAGGGGACTAATTCTAGCTCGATCATCGTCCACCAACACTCCACAAGTAGGGGGCTGTGCCATGGCCCCATATAGCCTTCGTCTTGACTCCGAGACCAGATGAGCAAAACGCGGGGGCACATTTTGGGTTAAACCACCAAGACTTCACTTATTACTGGATGGATCAAATAAGAAGAACCTTTGCCGGAAAAACAATGACAAACATATTCTCGTTTTGATGTTCTTAATGACAGTTTTTTTTTGGGGAACAAAAGATGAAAACAGAAGAGAACTAGGGAACTATGTTTTCTTTTCTCATCACATCAATCCAGTAAAACACAGAATCCAGAGCGTTGTGTTTTGCTGTGAAACCAAGCTTATCTGCTTTGTCTCTGCTGCCCAATAATTTAACAGGACAACGAAAGAGCTCGTCTAGGAATACCCAGTTCGCCAAATCCTCCATTTCTGTCTGAACCAGTCCTTTCTTCACCGTGATCTCTTTCCAAGTTTTTCTTTTGTCAGCCATGGCGATCGAAAACATAAAAGCATTATCGGCAATCATGTTATCAGGCACCTTTGCATTAAGCTTCACTGCGAGAGCAGGCCATAGTTCTTTCCACGTAAAGCTCGACCCATTAATAGCGTTAAACGCCTGTCTATTTACGGTGGCTGCTCCGCCATTTGAGGCTGCCCAAATGTGCTGCTCGGCCACCATTCTAGCGTCTGATACGTCGATGTACCTTTCCTCCCAGCACTCTCTTGTTCCTCCGAACACAAATGGAAGATTTAAATGCTCGCAAATTGCCCCGTAAACGCATAAACTGCCAATAAAATTGTACAAAGTTCTGATAGAACTACCCATAATCAAACCAGGCCGGTGCACCGTCCAGCCGACGTTCCGGCTGGCGAGGCTCTCCCTGAGCAAGTCTTCAAGCACGTAGTAGAAATTTCTTCCTCCTTTCACTCTCGGGCTTTCCTCAGTGAAAACAGTTTGATCATTCTGATCAAACGGCGGACTGAGAGAGATATAATGCTTCATCCCTGTTTGAAGAGAGACATGAGATAACGATTCGGCGATGGGCAGCAGAGCTTGAATGGCGTTGCTCATCATGGCCTTGTTCTGCTGGCAGCATTCATGGCTGTCGAGCGAGAACTGGGTGGCCCAGGTGACCCAGAAGACATGGGTAACGTCTCGAAGAGAGGAAAGCTTGGTTTTAGTCTCCAATGGATTTAGCAAATCGCATGAAATGAAATGAAAGTTTGAGGATTTGACGGGTGTAATCTGATCAGCTTTACGAGCTACACCGTAAACCTTGTTCCATTTGTGTTGGGCGGTTAAGCTTCTGGCCAGCTCCCTTCCGACTAGGCCGGTTACCCCGAAAATGGCAGCAACATTTCCGGTCTCGGGCTCTGCAATATTGTAATCTTGAGCTGCCATTGAAACAAGAAGCCGCATAAGAAATTAAGAATCTCAGAATGAGTTTGGACTGAGCTTCCGGGTTTATGTAATGTGCTTTGGCCGTCCGACAGACAACTGTATATTTATTTTGAGTTTTTTTTTTTTTAATATTAATATCTTGTTTAATTATTTCACTGATTAATCGATAATGTATAAATATAATATTCAAGACATAAAATTAAAGCGTAGAATTGATAATATATATTTTTTTAATTAATTTGTGATTGAATTGTGTAATTACTAATTACTAATTAATTGTGTAATTATTAAATTTATGTAAAAAAAGAAATGTTCTTTTTTACTTAATTTTTCATATTTAGATTGTGATAATATTCCATTTAAACCTGAAGCATGAGTATTGAATAAAAATCACGTTCAAGTAAATATTTGAACGATTTAAACCTCGAATATTAAAACGTTAGAAATAAACTTTGTTGACCCCTCTCTAATCTCAACATCGGGGGGCCGATCTCTAGATTTGGGGTGGTGACCCCTTGTTCTACACAAAAAATATAATAAATAATATTAAAATTTTTTAAAATTTTTATCACATCTTCAACATATTATTAGAAGATAATCTGAAATATTTAGTGATTTTTTAACACTTGTAAGATTTATTATAATTTTTTATGTCTATTTTACGTAACATTGTTTAAAAATTATAATAAATCGTATAAGTATTACAAAACCACGAAACTTTCAGAATATTTTTTTATAATATGTTGAACATGTGATAAATTTTTTAAGAAAATTTGACATCGTTTGCTATGTTTTTTGAGATATTCACTATAAAATTTTTAAAATTTAATTTAGAATAATTAAATTTAATCGGTGAGCCATGATAGCTGTAAAAAGTATAGAAAACGATATCAAAATTTATTGAAATTTTGATTATATGTTCAGCATATCATGAGAAGATAATCTGGAAAGTTTCGTGATTTTGCAATTATAATTTTTTAAACAATATTCTATAAAATAGACGTAACATACAAGTGTTGAAAAATAACGAAAACTTTCAGATTAACGTTTGATGATATGTTAAACACGTGATAAAAAATTTAAAAACATTTGATATCGTTTGTTATGTTTTTTGTCGAGAACGTGAGGTCACGGCCTCCGATTTCACTCAAGTGAGATCGGTCTCGATATTGACATTGGAGGGCTGACAATGCTTATTTCGAAGTTTTTGATACTTTGAGATGTAGATCGTTCCAAAATTTACTTGAACGTAGATTTTGTTCACTACCTCATACTTCATGGTTTAAATTGAATATTACCCGATAATAATAATAGTTATTGTTATATTATTTTAATTAATAATAAGAAAGTCAAATTATCCCACAATAATCTTCTTTTATTCTCACGTCTCTGCCAAATCGCGCCAAGGAAAGGGGGGAAGGGCTGCTGCAAGCAACCTGAAAACAAATGGCCGAGAAATTGGCACCCGAGAAGCGCCACGCCTTCGTTCACGACGGTTTTTGTCTATTTTCCAATCTCTGTTATTTGTATTTGAGAAAGTGTTTCTTTGATTTATGTGTTTCGATTGATGTTCAGGTCAGAAAGTGTTCGAATGGGATCAGACGTTAGAGGATGTCAATATCTACATTACTCTGCCCCCTAATGTTCCCTCCAAACAATTCTACTGCAAGATTCAGTCGAAGTTTCTTGAAGTTGGTATTAAAGGAAATCCTCCTTATCTCAATGCAAGTCCCATCCTACTTCACTCTTTTTTTTGTTTTTTTTCTTTTTTAATTTGATTTTCTTGTTCAAAATGTTCATGTTTATTTCAATCCTTGTTCTTCAGCATGATTTTACGTTTCCAGTGAAGACGGATTCTTCTTTTTGGACCCTAGGTGAGTCGTTTCTCTACCTCGTACGCTCGTACTATGACTTGCCTGTTCTATACATGAAGAATTAGGAAAACGAAAAAAGCCATAAAATGGTGCTTTCTAATCAGAATTACTGTTCCCTGTTTGTTTTTCTTTCTCCTGCAAAACATCTTTTTGGAGATTTTACTGGGGTGAACGCTTTAATTTTGGGGATTTTACGTCCTCCAATGTTTTGTACCTGAAATAAAGATATTGGGTAATTTCTAGTTCCTTGAATTTTCAAATGTTTGCATTTCTCATGCTGGAAGTGTCTGTGGCAGAGGATGATGTAATGCACATAACCTTGCAAAAGAGAGACAAAGGTAAAACATGGGCTTCTCCAATATTGGGTCAGGGTCATTTGGATCCGTACTCCACCGATCTTGAGCAGAAGCGCCTCATGCTTCAGAGATTTCAAGAAGAGGTCAATCATAATTCTTTTGATAGCTATGCTGCTTGTTCAATTCAACACTTGCATCAGTAACCTATTTTCTTCGTTTCATTTAATCTATACCACTCTCTTTAATCTACAAGTGTTTTGTTAAACTTTATATTTGCAACTAGTTTATAAATTCTCACCTTATTTTTACAGTCTGAATGTGAGAGAGATTGTTTGAGCTACAGATGTTCACATATATTTGCAACCTGATTTTGAGTTCTTCACCACTCCTAATCTTTCAACGTACTGACATAATGTTTATGTTCTCATTTCTTCCATGCTTTGTTCATTTAGAATATACGTTATGCTTCCACCAGTTCACCCAGAGTCTATTAATTTATGAAGCCTCATTAATCCCTTAAAGAGTGCTATTTTAAAATAAGAGAGTGGACATAAATTTGTCATATGAAGGCAATGCTCAAAGAACATAGCATTCATCTGGCAAAACATTATTGTTTCTGCCTAATTGTTGTCATGTAATGTTATTGATACTGAGAAAATTCTCCAACATTCAGCAGCTTAACTTCTACTGCCTAGCATTTTGCTTTTATCATGTACTCTGTACTTGAACAGTCTTATATTTCTGGTTTCTTCATGTAATTGCTATAGAGCAAATGAGTTTGTTCATGATATGTGTATGGACTTGTAGCGTCGTTTCGATTCGATTCGATTCGTTTCGATTCGATTCATGTTCATAGTCATAGTTAATTATTTGAATGCCAATAGCTATTCTTATTCTGGAAAATATATTTACTAATTCTTGGTCTTCCACCTAAACAAAGGAACTGGCAAATGGTATAATCTTTTAGATATCTCATCCCATCCTCTAACAAGGTGTTTTGTTCTGCAGAACCCTGGTTTTGACTTCTCACAAGCTCAGTTTTCTGGCAGCTGTCCAGATCCAAGGACCTTCATGGGTGGAATACGATCTGGTTAACCGGTTAAGTTTATATGATGAATTGCATAGTCCTGTTGAACAAGATAGTGAGGTTATACTGTGAATAAGAGAGATGGAAGTTCCAGAGTGTAAAATTGAATTATGGTGCATTTTGTGTCATTACTACTAGACTGAGATTTGCAGAGGGTCAGTCAGTTGGTTATCAATGTCAATGCTATGAGTAATTTGTTGTCTTATTTTTCCTGCTATAATTGCTGACATTTACGGAAGAAAAGGCAAACATAGTTCAACCCAGCTAGTTTGCCGAATCAAGGCTCAGGTTGAGCCCTCAGGCTCGGGAACTCCAGCACCGGCACCATAGCCAAAATGTGCTCGGTCTGCCGGCCAGGTCCTTGACCAGGTCGAAGGCCATTTGCCGACATAATATGGGTTCCGGGAGAGGTCTGGGAGACCAAATTTTGAGAATTTTGGTGTTAATATGCATCAAATGCGACGTCTGAAGCTTCAGTAACCTTTATTCTTTGGGATAATGAAATCATTTCACTATTAAAAATCCTACGAAAGTACGTGTCTTCCTCGGACTAGTGTTACTTCTCCATACCCAAAAGCCCTCTGCAACTGCAAGTTCTTTTCTTTCTTTCAGATACCACCTGTTACGTAAAGGACTCTGCTTCTGCTTTCATGACACCTTGCATGCCTTGGATTCTCTCTGCCTTTCTTTCTTCCCTGCGACCCCCTTTGCACCATTCATTTTCGGTGCTTTCAAAATTCTAGAATGGGCAGCGACGGAAATGAACAGCGGAACTTGGGCCCCCGAGCTCTGATTGTGGGTAGCTACTGTCACGATGTGCTCATACGAGACGGGGTGGTTATCACCGAGTCTCTGGGCGGCGCCGCCTCGTTTATCTCTGTGGTTTTTGATGCTCTATCGGTTCCTTACAAGTCCGTCTCTAAGGTTGGGGCAGATTTTGCGTATTCGATCAATCAGAATCCCATTATAGTCTCTTCTTCGCAAACTACTTTGTTCCATGCGTTTTTCGATTCGGGGAGCATTGACGGAGATAGGCAGAGCGACAGGGTCCTTAAACGGGTACGCGCATGCGATCCGATCAGACCGTCGGATCTTCCTGCTGCTTGGTACGATTTCGGGATGGCAGTAGGAGTGGGCGGGGAGATTCTGCCGGAGACTCTTGAACGGATGCTTGATATTTGCAAATTGGTTTTTGTTGATGTTCAGGCTTTGATTAGGGTATTTGACGCTGTTGATGGAACTGTGAAGCTCGTGAATCTGAAGGACAGTGGGTTCTTCCATTTATTGCCGCAAATAGGGTTTCTTAAGGGGTCGGCGGAGGAAGCGCCATTTATGGACGTTGAGGAGGTGAGGAAGCTCTGTTCTGTAGTGATCACAAATGGGAAAGATGGGTGTAAACTATATTGGAGGGATGGGGAAACCCCCATCGATCCTTTTCCTGCAAAGCAGGTCGATCCGACTGGTGCCGGAGATAGTTTCTTGGGTGGACTAGCTGCCGGACTTGTTCAAGGATTGACTGTGCCCGATGCTGCATTGATCGGAAATCTTTTTGGATCCCTAACTGTTGAACAAATCGGTCTGCCTAAGTTCGAGTCAAGATTGTTACAGGTATGATATTGAATCATTGATTGCCTTTCCAATGTTTAAGTTCTCATGAAACTGATAAGATCTGAGCTTAGAATCAAGACAGAATTCGATGAAAAAATTGTTAGGAACTGGAAGATATCTAGTATCCTCTGTCCTTTACTCTGTTTTTTTTTTTTTTTGGGAGCAATGCTGCTATGATAATCCTAATCAGATCATACTGATGAGATCAATGGAATTGAAACTGATTTGGAATCTCCAGTTTCGGCTCCATTGTAGCAATTGTAGACATGAAATTTCTCATATTTGTGAGCATTTCTCGTCCCAAATTTTGTGGTCAATGAGTAGAGAAGGCTTAATTTGAAGTAATATTCAGTGTATGATGCATTTGATATGAAGTGAACTAAATGTTTTGTGCAGAGAGTAAAGGATGTGGTTAACCGGATAAAGAAGCAGAGTCTGCGCTGCCCCGAAAGGAAAGACCGACGGTTGAGATTGGGCAAGACGGAAGGGCACGAAGAATTCCATGCATCCCTGGAAGCAGTCAGAGTAGAACAAAATACCCAGATGCAGCCCAGTAATCCCAATTAGAACCATGAAGCATTTTAGTAAAAATAGGGTAAGTTGAGGTTGAAGTAGCAGTTGAGACTAAACCATGATACTGCTCTAATCTCACTCAATAAAGTGGGCAGCCTAGACACCTCTCTGCGTCAATGTTAGTTCTTCAATTTGTAAGAATTATTTGGAGGCATCGTAGAGATCTGACAGCTTCAAAGAGATTATTGAGTTATTAATGATCATTCCACCATGATTCTGCAGTTTGTATGTGTAATTGATTAAGAAAGATTACAGCTTTTTTAATCAAACAGGTATATCGGAATTTGTTGTTGTTGTCGTTTGGTGGACGACAGGACAGCAGCCGCCGCGCGCGCCATTAGCGGTCATCATCGTGGTTCAGACAATCCATGATTCGTGTATGGACTAGAATCATGAGTTTCTCCTCGCCCCTTCTTGCTAACTGAAGACCCGGACCTAAAACACTCGCCCAGCTGTAATTTTGCCATCGTTTACCAAAAAAAGGGCGCTGAAAGGAAGAGCGACTGTACAGATTGTCGCAGATACAATGCAGCAAATATGGCCAACCACAGCCGCTCTGCAGCCATGGGATTTCCGGCCAGGGCTCTACGTCGCTCCCCAATCAATCTATTATCAGGCGTCGTTGCTTTGTCCTTCCTTTCTCTCATTTTTCTCGTTGTTTACAAGGTGAAGTTTTCGTCTTCTTAAGGCTATTAATCTCCATGGCCATCATCTGATTTTTCCTCTTTTCTTTGCTTGGCCATTGTTGTCGAAAAGGTTGAAGATTTCGTTTCGCAAACCAGAACAGTTGCAGGCCACAACTTAGATCCCACGCCATGGCATCTGTTTCCGCCCAGAACTTTCTCTAAAGAAACCATACAAGGCAGAGCCTACAAAATCCTTCACTGCTCCTACCTCACTTGCCGCTATAGCGACAATACCCCGCCTGAACAACGCTACTCTCATCTTTCTTCATCGTCGCCAAAATGCCTCGATTTCTTTCAATGGATTCACCGCGATCTCAAGCCCTGGGCGACAACCGGGATCTCAGTCACCCATTTGATGGAGGCCCAGAAAGTTGCAGCTTTCAGGGTTGTAATTGTGGGCGGAAAGCTTTATTTAGATATGTATTACGATTGCGTGGAGAGCAGAGCAATGTTTACGATATGGGGATTATTGCAGCTTCTTAGGAGATATCCTGGCTTGGTTCCTGATGTTGATATCATGTTTGATTGCATGGACAAGCCTACAGTCGATCGGTCTCTGCATAAGTCGCTGCCATTACCATTGTTCCGGTACTGCACTACCGAGGATCATTTTGACATTCCGTTTCCTGATTGGTCTTTCTGGGGCTGGTAAGATTTCTCCTTTTTCTTGCTCGCCGCGATGAGGTTGTAAGATGAGCTTATAAAGATTTAGTTTGTATTTTAACGTCATTGTCTGACAGGCCAGAAACAAACTTAAGAACGTGGGACGAGGAGTTCCAAGACATAAAGAGAGGTTCCCAGCGTCTGAGTTGGTCAGACAAGTATCCTCGTGCATACTGGAAAGGAAATCCAGACGTTAGTTCTCCTGCTCGTGATCTATTGCTCAAGTGTAATCACTCCAGGATATGGGGAGCACAAATTATGCGCCAGGTCGAAACAAGATCAGCGTAGAACAAAGTTCTGATTTGATGGGCAGAAGACTTGATATCTGATTTTGGTTTTTTATCGTTCGATCACAGGACTGGGAGCGAGAAAGAGAAGGCGGTTTTGAGCAATCCAAGCTCTCTAATCAGTGTAACAATCGGTGAGATATAAGAATGTGGTTTTCTTTCAAAGTAAGATAAAAGCTGAAGAACAGTTGTTCTTTATGCAGCTACAAAATCTATGCCGAAGGCTATGCTTGGTCTGTAAGCTTGAAGTACATTCTATCTTGTGGGTCTATGGCTTTAATCATTTCCCCACAATACCAAGATTTCTTCAGTCGGGGTCTGGTTGCTAAACACCATTACTGGCCTGTCTCTTTTTCCGATATGTGCCGGTCCATTAAGTATGCCGTTGAATGGGGGAATGATCACCCTTCCGAGGTAGCCACATATTCATATTTTTATGTTTTTGACAAGTGATTTCCTTGCTGATAAATAAACAAATGGAATTGTGGGCAAAACAGGCAGAGGCCATAGGAGGAGAAGGCCAAAAGTTCATGCAGAAGTTGAATATGGATCGAGTATACGACTACATGTTCCACCTGATCAACGAGTACTCAAAACTGCAAAGGTTCGAGCCGAGTCCACCCGCGTCTGCTCTGGAAGTGTGCGTTGAATCCCTGCTTTGCATTGCTGAAGAGAAGCAGAGGCAATTGCTTGGAAAATCAACCGTTTTGCCTTCTGCAGCACCCCCTTGCACTCTTCGGCCTCCAGACAGTGATCTCGTCGGCTAAGGGACGGCGAATGTATGATTCTGGGGCCATTGGTTTTGAAAGTTTTGACTCTGTATCGAACGTGATGTAAAGGAACTATTTTTAGTCAATTTTATTTTTTGAATTTCGAACAGTCTCACTCTCGGACGGACTTAGAGTTAGGCTTTCGTACTTGTCTTTCTTTCTGCAGCAAATGCATCAGCTCAGTAGTCACCGTGACATAGTGTATACGTTGCTTGACCTCTTAGCTCTGAAAAGTCGTAAAATTTCCATAATGTTTGTTTGGAACAAAGATTAAAACTTAGTTCCATTTGAGGAATAAAGGAGGAGGCTACTCTAAAACCAGAAAACATGATCATTCGTGCCTTGCAGCAAAGAATATTTGATAACTCCCACAAGCCACTTCTCCGAGCTTTCTTCTCCAGTGTACATAAGTATGGATTCCCTCAACTCTCTCTCTCTCTCTCTCTCTCTCTCTCTTCTCTCTCTCTCTCTCTCTCTCTCTCTCTCTCTCTCTCTCTCTCTCTCTCTCTCTCTCTCTCTCTCTCTCTCTCTCTCTCTCTCTCTCTCTCTCTCTCTCTCTCTCTCTCTCTCTCTCTCTCTCTCTCTCTCTCTCTCTCTCTCTCTCTCTCTCTCTCTCTCTCTCTCTCTCTCTCTCTCTCTCTCTCTCTCTCTCTCTCTCTCTCTCTCTCTCTCTCTCTCTCTCTCTCTCTCTCTCTCTCTCTCTCTCTCTCTCTCTCTCTCTCTCTCTCTCTCTCTCTCTCTCTCTCTCTCTCTCTCTCTCTCTCTCTCTCTCTCTCTCTCTCTCTCTCTCTCTCTCTCTCTCTCTCTCTCTCTCTCTCTCTCTCTCTCTCTCTCTCTCTCTCTCTCTCTCTCTCTCTCTCTCTCTCTCTCTCTCTCTCTCTCTCTCTCTCTCTCTCTCTCTCTCTCTCTCTCTCTCTCTCTCTCTCTCTCTCTCTCTCTCTCTCTCTCTCTCTCTCTCTCTCTCTCTCTCTCTCTACTCAACGCAGGATATATAAATCTGGAAACAAATATGGTCTGATGGCTACGTTTCTCTCTCTTCACATAAGATGTCGTCTGCCAAACAGTCTTTCAAGGTCTGCTTCTTTTTCAGAAGAAAATTCAGGATGAGATTGGCGGAGCCACCGGAAGATGTCAGAGTTATATTCAGACAATATTCTCAAAATGGAATCATGAGTGTTGATCAGATGCAGAGGTTCTTGATTGAGATTCAAGGTGAAAAAAACGCCACCAAGGATAACGCTCAGGCCATCTTCAACAGTCTCAGTCATCTCAACATCTTCCATAGGAGGGGCCTTCATCTGGAGGCCTTCTTAAGCTACCTTCTCGGCGACCTTAATCTTTCTCTCCCTCCATCTGGACTGGTAATTCTCTTCTGTTTATATAGTCTTTGTTTTTTCCTCGTATTTCTTCGATTTATCATCTCTCTTTTTCCAGGTACACCAAGATATGAATGCCCCGTTGGCTCATTACTATATCTATACAGGCCACAATTCCTACTTGACAGGAAATCAACTCAGCAGTGATAGCAGCGTTGTGCCTATTATTAAGGCACTAAGGAAAGGTGTAAGAGTTATCGAATTGGACTTATGGCCTAATTCCAAAAGAAACAACGTCCAAGTTCTTCATGGAGGGTACGATTTCGACTTTGCACTTGTTCATTTAGTTATTCAACAAAGCTCAAAAATGTACTAAATGATTGTCGTTGGAGCTTCAGGACTTTGACAACTCCGGTAGAACTCATCAAATGTTTGCGCGCAATCAAGGAAAATGCATTTGTTGCTTCTGAGTATCCTGTTGTGATCACTTTTGAAGACCATCTTACTCAAGATCTCCAATCTCTGGTTGCCAGGGTAAAGCTTTTAACTGATACCATTGCCATATACTGTTCTTTTGGAATGAATTTACACTGAAAATGACCATATAATTATGCCTGCAGATGGTTACTAAAACTTTTGGTGACACACTTTATTGCCCGGATTCAGATTGCTTGCAAGAATTTCCCTCGCCTGAGTCATTGAAGAAAAAGGTGATGATTTCTACGAAACCACCGAAGGAGTACATGGAAACTCGTGGCGTGGAGGAAAAACGAAGTGCAGAAAAGCATAAAAATACAGCGGAGGATGAGGTTTGGGGAACCCTGAAGACGGATGGAAAAAGAGAACTTGACATTACCAACGAGGTGATGGATTTTGAGTGTAATTGTTGAAATTTTCAAATGTTCATGCGCGAAGAGTTCATGATTGAGTGAGTTATCTCTTACCTGAAGGTTGAACCAGATGATGAGGAAGACGAGGAGGAAAAGGCTGGTCCAGAATATAAGCGTCTCATTGCTATTCACGCAGGAAAACCGAAAGGAGGATGGAAAAACTCATTCAGTAATCTTAGCAGTGTCAGAAGACTTAGCTTGAGTGAACAAGAGCATGAAGAGGCTGTGGAAATTCATGGCTCTGATATTGTCAGGTCTCTCTCTCTCTCTCTCTCTCTCTCTCTCTCTCTCTCTCCTCTCTCTCTCTCCTCTCTCTCTCTCTCTCTCTCTCTCTCTCTCTCCTCTCTCTCTCTCCTCTCTCTCTCTCCTCTCTCTCTCTCTCTCTCTCTCTCTCTCTCTCCTCTCTCTCTCTCTCTCCTCTCTCTCTCTCTCTCTCCTCTCTCTCTCTCTCTCTCCTCTCTCTCTCTCTCTCCTCTCTCTCTCTCCTCTCTCTCTCTCCTCTCTCTCTCTCCTCTCTCTCTCTCTCTCTCTCTCTCTCCTCTCTCTCTCTCCTCTCTCTCTCTCCTCTCTCTCTCTCTCTCCTCTCTCTCTCTCTCTCTCTCTCTCCTCTCTCTCTCTCTCTCTCTCTCTCCTCTCTCTCTCTCTCTCTCCTCTCTCTCTCTCTCTCTCTCTCTCTCCTCTCTCTCTCTCTCTCTCCTCTCTCTCTCTCTCTCTCTCTCCTCTCTCTCTCTCTCTCCTCTCTCTCTCTCCTCTCTCTCTCTCTCCTCTCTCTCTCTCTCTCTCTCTCTCTCTCTCTCTCAACGTATGAAATGAAATTCAGGTTTACTCAGAGGAATTTGCTGAGAGTGTATCCCAAAGGGTCGCGATTAGACTCGTCCAATTACAATCCTCTTCTTGCATGGATGCATGGAGCTCAAATGGTTGCTTTCAACATGCAGGTTGCAGACGACTCCTCCTATTATTCCTCCAATTCCTTCTTCTGCTGACTTGTTTTCTAATGCTTACTTTTTCTTCAAGGGACATGGAAAATATCTATGGATCATGGAAGGACTGTTCAGAGCCAATGGTGGATGTGGGTATGTCAAGAAACCAGATTTTTTACTGGCTGATTCTCCCAAAAACGAGGTTTTCAATCCTAAAGCTAAGTTGCCGGTCAAAAAAACTTTGAAGGTGAGTATCAATCACAGTGCTTTCATTAAAGTACGAAGACGATGTAGATCTAATTCTTGCGTGGATGAACAGGTGAAGATATACATGGGACGAGGGTGGGATCTGGATTTCCGCCTCAACTACTTCGATCGATATTCCCCACCAGATTTCTTCACCAGGGTAATGTTTCAAATGTAGAAACCATGTAGGCGTTGATGTTCGAACAGCGAGTTGTTAATGGTTTCAGGTCGGAATAGCGGGAGTGCCGTGCGATACAACACTTATGAAGAAGACAAAAACGATCGAGGACGAATGGCTTCCAGTTTGGAACGAGGAGTTTGAGTTTGCTTTGTCTGTTCCTGAACTGGCATTGCTTCGGATCGAAGTTCTTGAATACGACACCTCCGGAACGAACGATTTTGGTGGTCAGACTTGTCTGCCGGTGTCGGAGCTTAGAACCGGAATTCGAGCAGTTCCACTGAACAACCGGAGAGGAGAACAGTACAAGTCCGTCAAGCTTCTCATGCGGTTTGATTTTATTTAAGAAAACCAGTTGCTCCTTTGATAAGTTGATGTCTGTCACCTGAAATAAAGTTGTATGTTGCTTGAAACTTACCTTCAACTTCATACTCCATTACATCAATAGAAGTTTCACATCCAAAAAAACCTGTTCATTTAGTAGGAAGTAGGCAGAGGGTGTGCAGTTTGTCAAGTCTGAGTCTGAAAAAATCTAACTCATCGAGCTAACAAGTTAAACAAGCTTAGACTAACAAACTAGTCTAAAAATAATTTCAATCCGAACTGACTCACGAGCTAATTGTTAAACGAGTTGAGCCTAGTCAACTAAACGAGCTTAACAAACTTTAACAAATCGAACTAAATATGCATAAATATTTTCAATTTATATAAATTTAATGAATATTTTTAAAAAGTTTTAGTTATTAAAACTATAATGAATGACAAAATATAATAGTTAGTCATTTACTCAACAAAATTATTTTAGTAATACATAAATGACATGAATTCAGGAAAAAAATTATTTGAGATGATCTAATAAAAAATATCACACGAATATCATTGCAAATATGATAGTTGCATCATAACAAATTATACACATACTAACTAGGTTAACACTTATTTAATTTTCAATTATTTGCAATTAGTGCTGACAAACGAGCCGACCAAGCCAAAACAACCCAAAAAAAGTTTAACTTACTTAGTCTAACAAGTTAAATGAGACGAGTCTAACGAGCTTAATAACCCGAACTTAACAAGCCAAGCTAGCTCATGACATAAAATTAAATGAGACGAGTCGAATCTGATATAGTGCTAAGCCACCCGAGTGTGACACTTTAGTGGATATATATACACACACAATGTATATTATACCATTCCCATTCAGGAAATTCTCACTTTTATGTATTAAAGTCTCAAATTATTTGTTTCTCTCTCTTGTCATTGTTATTGTTATATGGAATAATGCTTTTATTCATTCCAATTGATATAAAAAGAAAATCTAAGAAGTAGATTTGTAGGATTTTCTTCTATTTGCATGTGAGAAGAGATTGATGATAATATCATACCAAAAGTCCGAATTAAATAGGTGGGTTGTGATATGAAAGGAGTAGACGGTAGGGGGCCATAGCCCTCCCACACTTTGGCTATTGCATTATACAATTCATTTGGTAGAAAAAAGGAAGAGATAGAGATGTCTTCAATCAACTTTGTTCAAGATTTAGTAGGCAACTGGGTAAGGCTCATTTCCTTCTTCAATGAAGATGATATTTTTGAATACCCTTTGAATGAGTGCAGTTGTAAATGATGGAGACTGTTAGTTTTCGACCCTAAAAGGGGGTGGGTTTCTAGCAGACAAGAAGAGGGGGAGGTCTGAGATCATCCCTGTCATCATTACACTCTTAAGACTGAGACTGCTGAAAATATTGAGATTCACTTCATTTTCTCGAACTCACTCGTAGAACGAAGATGGCAAAGAAAGAAATGAGCAACGAGCAAGAGTGGGTCATGGCCGGAGAGTGACGACATGGTCGGACCGGAGGAATTGTTAGGATTAGACGCCCTAATCCACCTGTATCGAACGATCACAGAAAACCGAAAAAGAAAATACGAGAAAATAATGGACACCGAATTTTACGTGGAAACCCTAGAAAAGGAAAAAACTACGGGCATAGGAGAGATCTTAAGACTGAGACTGCTGAAAATATTGAGATTCACTTCATTTTCTCGAACTCACTCGTAGAACGAAGATGGCAAAGAAAGAAATGAGCAACGAGCAAGAGTGGGTCATGGCCGGAGAGTGACGACATGGTCGGACCGGAGGAATTGTTAGGATTAGACGCCCTAATCCACCTGTATCGAACGATCACAGAAAACCGAAAAGGAAAATACGAGAAAATAATGGACACCGAATTTTACGTGGAAACCCTAGAAAAGGAAAAAACTACGGGCAGAGGAGAGAATCACTAATAACAATTCGGTACAATGAGTTTTGCGACTCAAGCATCAATAAATAGAGAAAACATAAAACCCTAATATTGATAATGGGCCCAACCCGGCCCAACAAGAATTCGGGTCACACCAAATTCTAACAAACTCCACCTTGACACGAATTCCACAAGAGAGATCCAACGGGCTACTCGGCCCAACAAAACCGAATCCAGAACACTGAACTCTGACAATCTCCACCTTCAACGAAATTCCGGTGCAAGGAAACAAATCTGCAAAACACCATTAAAAAAGCTCCTCTACCACAAAGGCCCCAGATGGGCCAACTCATCATCCGATACCGTTCAAGTTTAAGCCTCGCTTAAACTTGAGAGATTTACCTGAGAAGAAATCGCATCTCCTCCTCCATGGTATCACTGAACTATCAGAGTTGCTGCAACGAACTCCACCTGAACATGTCGAAGACTCCACACAGGAATCGTTACCCTCGAACACATTCAATGCATAATCCACAGTTTCATCATATCGTCCCGAAGTTTTAACCTTCCGCATTGTTCTGCCTTTGACGATACTATTCTGACGTGAAACTGAACCTGATGACTGAACATCTGTAATAGGCTGACTCACCGGCTCTGATGTACCCTCAGATCCCAACCTGAACTTCACCCGAGAAATTGACTTCTTCCGAGTCTTCTCAACCTTTCTCTTAGAAGGTGAATTCACAAACTTTGCAACCTTATTACCCAACACATTGATTGTGGAACCCGCGATCTTCGCATGCATCACATATAATGAGGAGCATTTTTCTCCTCTCGCCACAATCAATGAACCTCTGGTAAGCTTCCATTTTCCATCACGAAAGGTGTTGCCAAAACCTTCATCGTCGAGCTTTCCAGTCGAGACCAAATTCTTGCGGATGTCAGGGATGTGCTTCACACCTCTCAAAACCAAGGTGCTGCCGATGTTGGTCTCCAAACACACATCTCCCATACCAATGGCTTTTGCAATGCCATCATTTCCCATCCTCACACTTCCAAAGTCACCCGAAGTATAAGATGTAAAGAAATCTCTCCGCGAAGTGGCATGTACTGAAGCGCCACTATCGATCACCCAACTCGTATCTTGGCAATCAGAATTTACAACATCCTCGTTGTACACACTAAAGGACTCCTCGGTGGCTGTGTCTGCCTCCTCGTCTATGTCACCATCTTCGAACATCTTTTCCTTTCCTTTGGCAACTAGATTCTCCCGAAGAAACTTGTGACAAAATCTCTTTATGTGTCCTTTTTTACCACAATGATAACACTCAAAGTTGGCGTGTTTTCCGGACTTCCTCTGATTTCGATTTCTGTTGCCCAGACCTTTTCTTTGACTTCTGCCTCTACTTTCAACATTCAGAGCTGAACCTGTCGATGTTACACCAGAATCAATCTTACGAACCTCCTCGGCAAGAATACGATCCCTCACATCGGTGAATATCAGCTTAGCACTTCCAACTGAATTACTAACTGCAGCTCTCATAGGCTCCCAACTATTCGGTAGAGACGCCAACAAAATTAGGGCACGAACCTCATCTTCAAAATCAATTTCCACAGATAGCAATTGATTCACAATCGTATTGAACTCATTCAGATGCGCTGCGACAGAAGCACCATCAATCATCTTCAGATTAAAAAGCTTCTTCATAAGATATACCTTATTATTCGCAGATGGTTTCTCGTACATATCAGATAGAGCCTTCATCAGACTCGCGGTGGTCTTCTCCTTCGCTACGTTGTGAGCAACATTTTTGGCTAGCGTCAATCGGACGACTCCCAAAACCTGTCTATCAAGGAGATTCCATTCACCATATTCCATCTTCTCTGGCTTCGCACTCAGAGGAAGATGAAGATCTTTCCCGTACAAGTAATCCTCGATTTGCATTTTCCAGAATGCAAAATCTGTCCCATCAAATTTTTCAATACTGGGTCCTGTGCTATCCTCACCGGTCATTGTTGTCAAAAACAATTCCCAAAAACTGATATTTTCTGATCAATTATTCAACCCCAATAATCAATCTCCACAATATCAATAAATCCGCCAAATAAAATTTCTGAGCCTGAAAATATCTGAATCAATAATCTTGTCCAAATATTTTCCCAAAAATTGCTCCCTTTTGAAATCAGAATAAATCCTGCAGAATATTCTGAACCAATCAAACTCGCCCAAAACCAGATATTTCCGATTAATTAGTCAACCCTAATAATCAATATCCACAACTCAGCAGATCCCGCCAAACAATTGAGAATTTTAATTCTCACAGAATCCTCAATTCAATTACTCAATTTTTCCAAAATCGAATAATTTGTTATCTCCAAAATATCAGTCCCTGTTAACAGTAAGCCAGCAGCGATGAACGGCAACCAGAAAACACCTTTTCTGCTTCTTCAATCGGACGGCGGCTTCCTCTGTTTCTTCGCTGTCGGGCAGAACAGAACAGACCTTCTCTGTTCTTCTTCGGCCAAGCCCTCACCTAGGGCTTCTGATCGGAGGACGTCGGCTTCTTCGGCGTCTTCTGTGCGATGCTCGGCGACAGCGGCGGTGGATTCTGTCCACGCGACGGCGGCTCGACTGTTCGCGCGGTTTCTGCTTTCTCTCCGGCGCGACAGAACGACGAAGATTGACTGGGCGTCGTCTTCTGTGCGTGCGACGGCGAACGGCGGCTAGGGCTCGGTTTTACTGATCGGAACTTGGCTGTTCGCGCGGCGTGTTCTGTCAGACGGCGCACGAAGCAGCGACTTCCTCGCGACGCTGGCAGCTCTCTGTTCTTCGGCGACAATCGGCGGCTTCGTTTCCTTCCTCAGAAACGGCGGCGGCGATCTCTCTTCGCGCGGCGGTCAGCGGCGTCGACGGGCCTCTGTTCGTCGCCGCGGCTCGGGCACTCCTCTCTCCGTCGAAGAAGACAAAATACAGAAAAGCAAAAACTTTGCTTTTCTTCTTTTTTTTTTTTCTTTTTTTTATTTCCTCCAAATAATTTCTTTTTCACTAAAATTGCAAACTTCAATCACCGAAATTGCATACCTCAAAATCCGTTCGATACCCTTCGAAAAATCAAACCCTGATTTTCGAAAACTACTTCAACCTCGAAGCTCTGATACCAGTTGTTAGGATTAGACGCCCTAATCCACCTGTATCGAACGATCACAGAAAACCGAAAAAGAAAAACGAGAAAATAATGGACACCGAATTTACGTGGAAACCCTAGAAAGGAAAAAAAACCACGGGCAGAGGAGAGAATCACTAATATCAAATTCGGTACAATGAGTTTTGCGACTCAAGTATCAATAAATAGAGAAAACATAAAACCCTAATATTGATAATGGGCCCAACCCGACCCAACAAGAATTCGGGTTACACCAAATTCTAACAGGAATAGCTGTGAGTGGAGCTGTCAAGTGGCTCTTTCGATAGCGACTCTTGGACATCTCCCCAAGATTCCGTATCTCATTCTTTTCAATCACGTCAATTTCTGCTTTTACTTTCACCATCAACTCGGAATGGCTTTCCTGCTGCTTGTTTGAGGTTAAAACGTTTGTCTTCTTTTGGGGTGCCTTTCATCTCGACGATATAACTGGAAGGTTTGGTGAAAACCCATATGCAGGTCCTTCATTTCTGTCACCCTGTTTGGGTAAAGGTAAGGGATTGACGTGCTTCATGTGGGAAGTGGAATGTCATGGAAGGGTTGTCTTCTCATACTTTCTGCACTCTTGGAATCTGGATGTCCATTTGCTAAGTGGACACCGCATCTTCTCTCTCACTGCAGATGGAGACTGAAATAATGGAGGATAACTATCTTATCTTTAAGAGAGAGAGAGAGAGAATTTGTGCTGTATTGCCGAGCTCGGTAATGCCAAGAAGAGAGACGGTCCCACTCCTACAGAAGCCGGGGAGCAGTAGAAGAAGGTGAGCTTTCATCAATCATCACTCTTTTTTATGTCGCAGCGTCCTCTTCCACTCCCTCATCAGTTATCGCTGAGATGGCCTACTTCAGTCTTATTTTTTTGCCGAAAAAAGTTCTGAACGAAACTCCTCCATTCAATTTTTTATTCTTCTCCACCTAAATCTTCAACCAACCACCTGTGTTTGCTTCCTTTGTTTCAATACGTAGTCGGGTTGTATAAATAGAGAAGGTTTGCACGCTCGCCGGCGATGCCCACGCCGGTCAGCACTGCGAGGAAATGCTTGACTGAAGAGGCGGCGCGTGCTTTAGACGATGCTGTTGCGGTGGCGCGTCGCCGCTGTCACGCTCAGACCACGTCGCTCCATGCCGTTTCTGCCTTACTTGCTTTACCCTCATCTTCTCTCCGCGAGGCCTGCTCACGCGCTCGCACCTGCGCCTACTCCCCGCGCCTTCATTTCCGGGCGCTGGAGCTATCGGTGGGAGTCTCTCTCGAACGATTGCCTTCTTCCAAGACTGCGCAGGAGCCTCCTGTGTCGAACTCTCTCATGGCGGCCATTAAAAGGTCTCAGGCAAACCAGAGGAGGCAGCCGGAAAGCTTCCATTTTCACCAGCTTCATAACGAGCAGCAGACGCCGTTACTTATGAAGGTCGAACTGAAGCACCTTATCTTTTCTATTCTCGAAGATCCTATTGTCAGTAGGGTTTTGGGGGAGGCCGGATATCGGAGTTGCGATATTAGGTTGGCGATTATCCACCCACCTATCTCCCAAACTTCTCGATTTTCCCTGGCGAGGTGCCCACCGATATTCCCCTGCAACTTAATCCACTCGGACAAGGGTAGCCGCAATTTCAGTTTCCCGTTTACCAGGCGTTTCCCTGATGGCGATGCTGATGAAAATTGTCGAAGAATTGGAGAAATCTTGGTCAGAAAAAACAAGAGGAACCCCTTACTAATCGGCGTTTGTTCTTCTGTTGCCCTTCAGAGCTTCATCGACTGTGTACGGAAAGGTAAATCGGGTGTTTTTCCGGCTCAAATATCCGGGCTTTGTATAATTTGCATTAGTAAAGAAATTTCAGACTTCTTAAATGGAGGAGGAAGCGAAGAAAATTTGGGTTTGAAGTTTAAGGAGGTGGGTCTTCAGGTGGAGAAATTTTCAGGGCCAGGAGTAGCCGTAAACTATGGAGAACTGATTAATTTTGTCGGCGACGACTTACCAGACAGCACTGTAAGCTTTGTAGTATCCAAGTTGACGGATTTAATGAAACTTCACAGCGCGAAATTGTGGTTGGTCGGAGCCTCGGGGGCGGACGAAACGTATGCGAAGTTCTTGGCTCGTTTTCCAGCTATAGAAAGAGACTGGGATCTCCATCTCCTCCCCATTACTTCTTCTAAATCGTCCTTCGAAGGTTACGGCTCAAAATCCAGGTTTGGTTTTAGACTTTTGCTATTTGAGAAGAACTTCTTGAATGTAATAAACTGTTACTTGTTTCTGTTTGTCGTGGATCTCATACTTCGTCTTCATGGCATATGTACAGCTTGATGGGGTCTTTCGTTCCGTTCGGTGGATTCTTTTTGACCCCTTCGGATTTCAAATCCCCTCTAAGCAGTCCAACCCAATCTTCCACCCGATGTCACCAGTGTACAGAGAAGTACGAGCAAGAGCTTGCTGCAATATGGCAGGGAGGAGCAACTGCCTGCGTTTCTGACCGGCAATCTGCAAGTTTGCCTGCTTGGCTGCAAATGGCTGAATTGGACACTGCAAATAAGGGAGTGAATGCTTCAAAGGTGTGCAGCGCTCTACTCCTTCCAATTATTGATTTCATAGGAAGTGATAAGCTTAATTGTTGTTTTATGTATGAATTAATTTTTGGTTCAGTGCAGACCGAAGTTGATGCAATTCCGTTGAGTGCTAAGTTACGGGGACTTGAGAAGAAGTGGAACGATATTTGTCAGCATCTTCATCGTGAAAATCCGTCAAGTAAACTACAAAACTCGAAGACTTGGAAAATTGAATCTGTTGGGGCCATCCAATTTCCATCAGATAATGATTTGCAGCCAATCATATTGCAAGAACTTTCAAAAAATCGACATGTTGGCGTGGAAAGGAAGTCGATTTTTCCACTTTCCGTTGTTACTAATACGACTCTTCCCTCTGTTCAGAAGTCATCGCCGGCGCTCCCTTTTGTTACCACCGATTTGGGTTTAGGAACAATGTATTCGGGAGCTAATCCGAATCACAGGGATCTTCAATTGAATAATGAAGAAAACATTGGTGGGTTCTCCTCCTCTGATCTGAGAGATTTCAAGTCACTTAAGAAAGTGCTTACCCAAAAGGTTGGCTGGCAAGATGAAGCCATATTGGCCATTAGCGAAGCGATTTCACTTTGTCGATCTGGAAGAAGAAGGCATTGTGGCTCAACTGTTAGAGAAGATTTTTGGCTAACTTTCCTGGGGCATGATAGGGTGGGGAAGAGGAAAATTGCTCAAGCCCTTGCTGAAGTCCTGTTTGGCTCGACAGAATATTTAATTTGTGTCGATTTGGGATGCGAAGATAGAATACACCAGTCAGGCTCGCTCTGTGAATCTCGAGATTTAGATGGATATAATGTGAAGTTTAGAGGAACATTGATTGTTGATGTCATTGCTGGAGAATTGAGCAAGAAGCCTCGTTCTGTTGTCTATCTTGAAAACGTTGATAAAGCCGATCCCCTTGCCCAAAATAGCTTGTCACGGGCTATAAAGACCGGGAAGTTTCCAGATTCGCGAGGAAGAGAAATCAGCTTCAACAATACGATCTTTGTTGTAACTTCAACTATCTCGAGGGCTGATCAATTTTTCCAAGCTGAGAGGAAAGCGATTGAATTCCCTGAGGAAAGAATACTGGCTGCCAGAAACCTTCAAATGCAACTATTTTGTTCATATTGTACAGAAGTTGGCCAAACGACTTGCACAAATGTAAGGATTACGCCCCTTGATGAAACCTCTAATCGGCCTGGAGTTCGCAAAAGAAAACACATCGACTATGATGAGGCTGGAGAGCAGGAGAGAACTCGTGAAAACGGAAAAGATACGCCCAAGCGATCTCCAATGTCCTATCTGGATTTGAATCTGCCCGTCGAGGATATTGGGGAGGAAACAAGCGAGGGAGAACTCGAGAGTGACTCGGCATCTGAGGAATCGGAAACTTGGGTGGAAGATTTTCTAAACCAAGTTGACGAAAAAATTGCTTTTAAACCATGCAATTTCGATGCAAATGCGCAAAGAATAACGAAGGCAATTGAGTCACAAATCGAGAGGGTGTTCGGCGGGAAGGCAACGCTGGTGATTGAGTATCAAGTGATGGTGCAGATTCTTGCAGCTGATTGGTTGGGTGAGAAGGAAGCAACTGAAGCTTGGATAGATCAGGTTCTACAAAGAAGCTTGGTTGAAGCAAAGCAAAAATACCATTTATCTGCCCATCCTGTCCTTAAAATAAGTAATTCGGAGAGAGTGGTGGAAGAGCAAGCTCCTGGTACATGCCTCCCTGCTAGAATAAATTTGAACTGGTTTTCATTAGCTTAGCACATAGCAGGATGGGGTTTGAAGGCTTTGGGGCGAGGGTATGGTCTTGTATAGTATACTTGAAATATATAATATGTAATTATCTTCTGTTCATAAGGACGCAACCAAGCTGAGAAGGGATTCTTGATTTCCCTGATTTTGTTTATCATGGTTTTTGTGAGTGGCAAGCATCGAAGGATGGATGCTCCACGACTTCATCATCTTCACTCTGAAACTCTGTTTTCCAGGAAGGTCAGAAGGACTTCACTTTCCATACTTCTGCTTAGTTTTTTCTTCCTTTTCTTCTCAGACGGCTTCTCCGAGATCCTTTGTGTCCGTGTGGATTCTTTGTTGCTGCGAAAACATTGAACATGGTTTTCTGTGAAGGACCATGTAAGTTTGATCCATCAATATTGACCCTGAATTTGTTGATAGGCCAGGCTCATTTGGTCAGCTGCGAGTTATGACCCATTTCAGTTCTGCCTGAATTAAATGAAGTGGGTGAACAAGCATTTCTGAAATTTAAAAAAGTTGTCAGCCGCAGAAGCTGACAACATGCAGAGGGTGGTTGTTCGGACTGGAGAAGTCCGGTGAGATTTCTCACTGTATTTTCAATTAGTTTAGGCTATGACTTTGCATTGTAGTTATATGGATTATCTCTGGTCTCAGATTGCAAAACCTAAATCCTACCAACTAATTAACGTTATGTCTTCAACTGACCTCCCGGAAAATTATGAAATCTGAAAATAAATATTCTTCAGCGGTGAAGAGAGTTGTTACAAGCGTAGAACATAGTCCATGGATGGAGAGAAACAAAAGTTGCTAGATATACAATAGATGTGTGTGCTTTCTTTAAGTACAAAGAAGAAGAAATGAATAAAGAGAAAAATTATCAAATATTATCAGTCAGCCTTTCCGGCCGCCGGAGAAGCTATTTTTTCTGGGCGTGAAAGGATCATGTCCACGATTTGCAGTTGGGTCGCTGTAATCATTTAGATTGACCTTCAAAAGCCTCCGTCCAACCAACTCCAACCTCATTTCTTCATTCTCTACACAAACACAAAACATTTAGAAAATCCACAAAAAAATAAAATGAAATTTACGTAAGCGCATGCAATGACAGTTGCTTTGGCCGGGTAAAGCACAGTTAGTAGACAAAAATATGGAGGAGTTCACGTGAGTCTCCGGATAATCTGTTAGCCATTACTCTGTGTGTTCTTGAACAATCTCCATAACTGTCCTGATCTGAAAGTAAAGAGAAGTATATGCATGGTTGAATGGAAGAGAAGGATATAGACCTGAAAGTGAAAAGCTTGTTCGAGCGAAGCAAAGTAGAAGAGATGCAAGCAGGAAGCAGAAGCAGATTCTGGCTGCTGCCATTCCCATCTCTGATCTCTCTTCCTCCTGTGCTTTGGCAGAGAAGGGAGGAAGATGGCAATCTGTATTTATACCAGGAAATCGTAGAGCTCCACAGTGCAGCAAGTCAAAGAGAGATGAAGACGACATTGGGTGAGGACCGCGTATACAATCACAGCCGTCCATATTCGTGGGTTGGTACCCACTTCTCCATTGGAGGGAAGTGATGAAGTTTGACTTGTGCGTAGTTGTAAAAGTCGTCGTCATATTTTTAGCATGGTGGTAATAGGGTGGAGCTGGAAGATGATGGGGAGGCGCCATTTTCCACGAAAGTAGATCACGTTTATAGTCTTCTGCCTTTACACACTGCAATCTAAACCACTTCCTAAAACTGTGTTTCTCCCCTCAATCTCGTTAATGTTGTTGGCAAAACAATCGGTTTGAAATTATTTGGCTGGAGTTGAAGAAGACAAGATTGACTGTTGATTCTTTTCATACGTAACTACTATATTTTTATTAGGGTAAATTGCGAGTTGGTCTTTAAACTTAGATGTGAAAATTAAGTATTTGTCGTTGCGAGAGTCGTCAAAGAAATCGCGTTTTTGTCACGTGATATTCTTTGCTGAGCGAGTTTTAAAGAGAAACTATTCCACAGACAAAATCGCTAAAGGACTCGAACAAATGTGAGAATAACGCTCGATAATGAAAATAAACTAATGATTCATGGCGTCGATGACGAGAGTGCTTTTGAAAATCATTATAATTAAATTAAGATTAAAGAAAGCATGAAATAACAAAAGCAAAATCCAAATAATAAACCAAACAAGACATGTGATTAATAGTATCATACACTCTTGCTTCTTATTCAATCATTCATGATTCTTATTGTCGTCTTCTCAAAAGTAAAACCTACAATTTCTGTCAGACACCCGCCTGTCACGATGGCGGAGGAGGGTTGTGCTTCGGATTCGCCGACGGGTCCTGGTAGTCCTCCACCTCTGCGCTGCTTTCACCGCCGCCGTTACTAACCTTCAGACTTCTGCTCTTCATCCCTCTCGCTCCTCTCCCACCATCTAATTAATTCAAAAAACTCAAATCTTCTTCTAAAATCAGAAACGAAACCCGAGGAGAGAATCTCAAGTATTCCGTCAACATTTGGTTTTATTAATATTACAACACATACAGATTTCTAGGGTTTTTCATCGACATACATGACGTTTTTGCGAAGAACCGAACAGTGGATAAACCCAAGGATTTGCGAAAGATCTTGGGAAGAAGATGAAAGTTTACCTGGATCAGTCACCCGACCATGGCTGCCTTCCCTCGTCAACAGTTTTTCATTTTCTGCAATTTCATGATCACACAAAAAATAAAAAAAGATTACAGCAGAAATCTATGAGAGAATATAATCGTTGACCTTGTAATTTAAGTATTGGGTGATCAACATGGTCCAAGGCTAGCTTACCAGCACAACAGTAGCTTATCAACGAAACTGCTAGCAAAAGGAATAAGCACAAGCGAGGACTGAAACCCATCTTTGTCTCTGCGTATGTCTGTGTGTGTCTCTCTATCTATATGAAAAAGACGAAGACGAAGAGTTGAGCTGTTGCAGTGATTACCAATTACTATGATACCATAGTTGATTGAAAAAATTTAGGGAGAGAAATAAAGTTGGCATTTTTAATGCCATATTAAACAGTTTTTACTAAATTGACGAGACCCAAGAGAATGAATTCCCTTTTTAGTATTTAATCCAATACTATACTAATTACTAATTAATGATGATGACAGTGGCTCTAATCACGGTGCTAATCACTTCATATTTGCAGCATTAATGCACTAGAGTCAGACAAACCAGATGCAGCACAACTCTCGAGTGTTCTTATGATTTTTATGCCTCAAAACATTGAATTTGTTTTGAGAATTGTGGAAATTGATGAGAAAAGTTGTAGGTTTTCTCAATGAAATAATTCAGCTTCGAAGTCAAACGGTGTAATCATGAATAGTCTTTGAAAGGGGAGGTTTTCTTTGACTTTCTACGATCTGATGTGAGAATCCACTCCCCCTTTCACCCTTTGAACTTGCCAGAATTCATTGCCTCAGCTAAAACTACTTTCTCAACAACCCAGTTGTTTTACATCAAACAAGATAGATCTTGTATAGTTTTTCTTTTTTTGTCGTTGTTGTTCTACTCAACGTGATATCAGTTAACAAAGCAACACACTTGCGACAAAACCAGCTGAAAGAGAAGATAGAAAGTCGTATATTTTGGGTATGGTTGCGTCAAAGAAGATGCTTGTCTGGGGATGGAGGGAGAATCATATTCTGATTTCTGGGTGCCTGAACACTAGATCAAGCAAAGCAAAGAAGATGCCTTTTCTTATGATTTTGCTGTCCCAAATAGAAAAATTCCACTTTTTGAATTCACCCGGCAAGGATTCTTCTACAGTTATGTTCACTGTTTAGGAACATCTTAGTTGAGTAGCCTAATGTTTTGGTTGGAAGTTAAAATTGTTGTTAACTGACACTAATAGTTCGTTGACTTCATAATCAATGGAGATAGCCATTAAACTTCGGGACCCTACTACACAGGGTGTCTCTCTCATGATTTGGAAGAAAAACCAGCTTAAGAACGAGCAACACGGCAACACAGTCAGTAGAAAGTTAGAGAGAGAGAGAGAGAGAGAGAGAGAGAGAGAGAGAGATGTCTCCATCAACCTCAGAATCTACCGTCGTCAGACCACCAATCCATTTACCTCACGTGAACTCATCTTCCCTATTTTCACATTCACACATCGGAACAAAACAAAACACTTCCCCATCCTACACTCTTTTCTCTGCTTTAATACAATTGCCCACTCCCCTTCTCTCTCCTTCTCTTTTTCTCTCTCCGTTTTTCCCTGCTTCAATGGCTTCTGCTCCTTTTTCTTATTCTGGGTCTTGTTTTTTAATTCTTTTCGTCTTTCCATTTCACTTCTTTTCTGTTTCTTCAGCTCTGCTTCTGAGCCTGAAGAACCACCATAAAGAGCAGCATCAGAAAGGGCCAATGCTTCAAGCCAATCAGACCAACTGTCCTCTGTTTTTGGGTAGCTGGGTTCGTGATGAAACATACCCAATTTACCTATCTTCTAGCTGTCCAATCATAGATCCTGGATTCAATTGTCAAATGAACGGTCGGCCTGATTTTGATTATCTAAAATATAGATGGAAACCCCTCAACTGCGATATCCCAAGGTAGAAACCCACCCATATGAGTTTTGGTAGATGAAAGATTGCTTTTTGAGTCTATATTTGGTTCCAGGTTTGACGGGATGGAGTTCTTGATGAATATGAGGGACAAAACAGTGATGTTTGTGGGAGATTCTCTCGGTCGAAATCAATGGGAGTCTTTGATTTGCATGATTTTGGCCGCAGCTCCTCATACTTCGACGCAGATTATCAGAGGAGACCCTCTTTCTACCTTCAGGTTCCTGGTGAGTCCCACTTCCAAAGCATTACCATTTCTCTGTCGCTTGTTTCTGGGAGAAAAGATTCGAGTTTTTTAATGATTACAAAGTAATAGCTGGCTTTAGGACTTTAAAAGTTGTCATCCATATTGAACTTCAATAAAAGCCATTTTCTTGTTTTTGAACATCAATGCAGGATTATGGATTATCTGTATCGTTCTACAGAGCTCCATATTTGGTGGACATTAATGTAGAAGGTGGAAAGAGGATTCTCAGACTGGAAGAGATTTCGGGGAATGGGAAGGCTTGGATGGGAGCCGATGTGCTGTCGTTTAACACAGGTCACTGGTGGACTCACACTGGATCTCTTCAAGGGTAGGATGATTTGATTAACCAACCCCTTTCTCTTGTTTTGATGAAAGAACAAGATGTGTTCATTAATTTGCAGGTGGGATTATATGGAATCTGGAGGAACGGATTACCAAGACATGGATCGCTTGGTTGCTCTGGAAAAGGGTTTAAGAACTTGGTCTAATTGGGTCGACACAAATGTTGATAGAACCAGAACCAGAGTCTTCTTCCAGTCAATCTCCCCCACACACTACAAGTGGGTCTCTCTCTCTCACTCTCTCTCTCTCGTATAACTGTTGCGGGCGAGGTTTTATTTTTCATTATTGAAGATTAGGGTGGTGTTCAACCGCCCATTCTTAGCTGTACTTTGCTTTGAAGTTCGGCCATAGCATGGCCCCCCATGTCTGCTCTTTACTGAGGTCAACGTCACGCTAACGCTTTTCCAGCAAAACCTCTTTTAATTTGCTCAAACATTAAAAGGGTATACTTAATTCAATGGGAGATGATTCAGAGAGGACAAATTACCTCATTCTGATCTCATAACTGGAATAAAGATACAGAGCCTGGAAAAATAACAGTGGCGTGAATTTATGGTGCAGTCCGTCGGAGTGGAACGCGGGGGGAACCCTGACGACGACGAGGAACTGCTACGGGGAAACAGAGCCGGCGGACGGGAAGATGTACAGGGCGACATATCCAGAGCAGATGAGGGTGGTTGATGAAGTAATGAAGGACATGAAGCGCCCAGCTTTCTTGTTGGACATTACTACACTGTCGATGCTAAGAAAGGACGGGCACCCGTCGATATACAGCGGGGATTTGAGCCCGGAGCAGAGAGCGAATCCGGCGCACTCGGCGGACTGCAGCCACTGGTGCCTTCCTGGATTGCCGGATACATGGAATGAATTGTTCAACGCTGCAATGGTGTTAGTTTAGAAAAAATTATTCGTTTTTGGGTTTGATTATGCATTCAGATGGGGAGGCGTTATGACGAGATTTAAAGCCCAACAGGCCCACTGTAGCCCAGCAGTGGTGAACCCTAAAATTTTATTTTGCTGTAAACGAAAATTAGGGTTGTGAAAGATGAAGGCTTCCGCTTACTACTCGTTCGTTTGTACAAATAGGGCTTCCACTCCTCTCCTCCGCCGCACACCTTCTTTCTGGATGTGCAGGTATGTAATTCTTTCGAGAATCCTGTCTCTGGTGGCTTCATTATCTGGTCAGTGTGGATTTATCTCCGTTCCCATTTGACTCGTTCCCTTGAAGCCATATCCATTGTGTTGCTTTCTTCAATCTCTCCCTCAACTATTGCTGTTGTTGCCATGGGAGAACACTGGAGCAGCTACATCTTAAATCTTTTCATTTCTTGAATTAATCGTTTTTCATATCAACGATGATGAGCCCAACAGACCTGTAATGATTTTGCGAATATGATCGCAATTTTTTACGAACATCTAAGGGACTGAGTTTTCTCGATTTACCAATTTAGTTTTTTTTTTTATGAAATAAATGCCGATTTGAAAGGCTTCTCCCTTTTTTTGCGAAGGCGGCTGAGATGGAATTGAAGCAGTCTTTAAAGAGTAGGGGAGGCCGATAGAATTGTTCTCCTCGCTATCCATGGCATCTGCGTCGATGATGCCATTTGGACGTCGGAGAACTACATCTGAATCATTTTTCCGACTGATGTGAGGAGAGACAATTATTGAAAAGTAGTGAATTGAAAAATTTACATGATTGTTGTTGACATAGTGTAATCATGGAAAAGCTACAATCTTTAAAGTGGAATTGGGCATAGTCTGCAGTTTTATTAAGGTATGCGAAGATGAAACTTGAATCTGATGGAGAAGAAAGAAACAGCGTATGAGTATGAGACTTAGGATGAGCATGGTTGGTTTTCCAAGAGACGATGGTCGGACCATTAAAATTTGGTTTTAAAATTTTTTTGCACCAATAAGTTAAAAAAAATTTGTAGGACCGAATCAGAATCGAACTAGAAATGCGGTTTCGGTTCTGGTCTTTCCAAGGAAGAATTTTTTTTTTATAAAACAATATTTAATTTTTTCGTCAAACAAGATCTAATTTTTTTTGACAAAAACTCATGCAAGAAATGTGATATTTGCCCAATTAAAACCGGAACTAAGAATGGTTTGAAAATGGGGTTTCATTTCGGTACAGACCAATCAAATCTAGAAACATATTTAAAATAAAAAAAATTCACTGGTTGCAAAAGTGAATTAGTCTAACTTGCCGACGAAGCTAAAATAGAGAAACTGAAAGGGTAGAGAGCTAACCCTCGACTTCGTCCTTCATTTGCTGACAAAGGAAAAGGGGATCGAAGAGAGAGTGCAACGATAATATGTAGAATAATCGACAGGCGTCTGTCGAAGTTGAGGACCCACCAGTGACGGCTAGAGAGAAGAGAAGAGGCGTCTGTCGAAGTTGAGAGAGAAGATAAAATAAGAGAAGAGGCGTCTGTCTCCGTCGAATATAAGAGAAGCCTAATTTTAATTTCAATCTTGGTCCTGGTCGATTCTACAGGTATTGTCTTCTTATAATCGAGAACCGAATCAAGAATTTCGGTTTTGAAAATGACATAACCGAAATGTGATTTTTTTTGCCTCAGAACCGACCAGAATCGGATCAAAAGGCTCGATTCTCGTCCGGTTCTCTATGCTAGTATGTTATTGCTCACCCCGATGGACTGAAGATACTCAATTGAAATACTGCCTACTGGGTTGAAGGAGAGCTGAGTGAACATAATTATAATATAATTAAAAATGTAATTTTTAATAATTTATCATCTTAAGTAAACTAATTAATTATTGCTACTCTAAAAATAAATAAATAAATATTAAATGGTAAATACTTTTTCTTGCCCTAAGGTCGTTATTTGTATTTAAGAATATTAATAAAAAAGATGAATGAGGTGGCACACTGTCCAATTACAACGGTCGGATCAACGGTACTGGCGCGTCATCGCACCATGACTGGGCCCACCCTGCCTATGCATTTACCATGTTATCCCCCTCCTTTTCCAGGGTATTCAAAGGGCAAAGATGACATTCCAGATTTCAGTCAAAATAACGTTTCAAATTGACTCCACTCACGTCTCACCACCGGCCACCCATCATAAAACACGGAAACAACAACGCTTCTATTCTCACTCCACCTTATATTAATCCTCTCTCTCTCTCTCTCTCTCTCTCGCAACCCTCCTTCTTCAAGAAGCTCTTTTCAACAAGCTTCGCAAAACACAGATTATCGTTATCAAAGGTTTGATTTTTTTTGCTTTTAACTGTAAGAAGAAGCGTGATCATGTCTTGTTCCATCGCCGTTCTGAATTCTCCGGGATTTTCTCCCTCCTCCTCCCTCTTCTGTACCAAAACCTCTGTTCTTTCACCTTCCCATGAGAATTTAGCTTTGTCTCTGGTCCAACGATCTTCCTCTTCCCCTTCTCAATCTTCCCCTTCTTCGCCTTTTCGTCTACGTCTTTCCAAGCCCCCGACTCCCCTTTCTGCTTCTGCTCCTTCCGCTTCATCGCCTCCCTCTACTTCTTCATCCTCGCCTCCCAGTTCCATTCTCAAGAGAAAACGCCCCACCAGGTTGGATATTCCGGTGGCGTCTTTGTCCTTTCCCGTCCCGGCTAGTCCCTTGTCGGCAGCGAGGATGGACTTGGTTGAGGCTGACGCTGATGGATATTCTGTCTACTGCAAGAGAGGGAGGAGAGATACGATGGAGGACCGATTCGCTGCTCATCTCAATCTCCAAGGAGATCCGAAACAGGTATTGTAAAAATTCAATCTGAAATAATTAGGATTTATTACTTACAAGGAAATTCCGAGGGTCAACTTGAAATTCTCTCAACAGATGCGATTTTTTTATGCGATGATCAACTTTAAATGTTGTGAACTCACCCAGATATATCAGTTTGGTTGATTAGCAATCTTTAACAAGGAAGAATTATAAGTAACACAGGAAACTGTTTGATCTCTGTCAAAAGTAGATTCTTTTTGTTGACAAGATGAACTGAAGATTGGGGCATTAGTTCTCATAACTAGATGTTAATTTTTTTGCTCTCTTTGCAGGCCTTTTTTGGTATCTTCGATGGGCATGGAGGTGCTAAAGCTGCTGAATATGCTTCAGAAAACTTGGGGAAGAACATGATAGGCGAAATAGCGAGGAGGGATGAGGAAGACATTGAGCAGGCTGTTAGGCATGGTTACCTCAATACAGATTCGGATTTCTTGAAAGAGGATCATTCCCATGGTGGGTCTTGTTGTGTGACAGCTCTGATCAGAAAAGGCAGCCTTATAGTTTCCAACGCTGGTGACTGCCGAGCTGTAATGAGCATATCTGGAGTTGCAGAGGCCATAACTTCCGATCACCGTCCATCTAGGCCAGATGAAAAAGACAGAATTGAGAGCATGGTAAGTTGTTTCAGCTCTCTTGTCGTTGCATTTGTTTATCCACCAGTATTTCAATTCATTTTGCTAATAATGTTTAACGAATGCTATTGCAGGGTGGATACGTCGATTTATGCCATGGTGTATGGAGAATTCAGGGATGTTTGGCTGTATCGAGAGGAATTGGCGATCGATACCTTAAAAAATGGGTAATAGCAGAACCAGAAACTAAGCTGATAAAGATCCAATCTCAACACGAGTTCTTAATCTTGGCTTCCGACGGCCTTTGGGATAAGGTGAGGTGTCATAGTCGCGGTGTTCGTCGATGTTGATGTTGATGAAAGAAATGTATATTAACTTGGGTTTTTTTGCTTTGTGGTGTTCAGGTTAGTAATCAAGAGGCTGTTGATATTGCTTATCCATTTTGTGCCGGATCCGATAAGCCAGAGCCATTGTCTGCGTGTAAAAAGCTGGTAGAGCTTTCTGCTTCAAGAGGATCCACCGATGATACTAGTGTGATGATAATTCAATTACCCCAGTACGTATGAGACTGACCCTGACTTTGTATCGAGGATCAAGCCGACCTTCTAAACAATTTACTATTCGTTGTGTTAGGATATCTCTGTTCTTTGTACTGTAGATAGCTAACCCACAAAAAAAAAGATGACTTTTTTAGCTCGTAGATGATCAAGTGCAAGCTATTCTTTTGTTCTATATACATGTGTATTTTTTAAGCAACATCAATAAAGAGTAAACCACAGTTATCTTATTTGTTTGACACAACGAGGCCACTCCCACAAACAATCGAGACAGTAAATCCCCTCTTGAACGAGCCAACAAAGACCACCGCGTTGTGTCTTTCTTTATTTAGGGTCGGTGGAAACTGCAAAGAGTCTTGGTCAAGTCGTCGTGTTTCAACGGTCGTCTTTGCCTGGGCATATCCTTATTTTAAGCTCTTGTTGAACCGATTCAACACGTTTCTGGCGTTTGAGTTGATCAGCTCAAGGGAAAATCATCTTCCCCGTTGACATTTTCTACGGGGAAGATGGCTCGTATTTTATACATTAGTAAAAGGATGATTTGATAGGATAGAAAGTATTGGAGCCACTGCCACATCAGCTTAACACTTGCAGGTCCAGTGGCGAATTTATGTAGCCCAGAAAAAGGGCAAAAAGATGAGATAGTTGCCTAATGTTGGGGTTGGGATTGGACCCATCCACACAACATGTTGTTGCAGTTGAGATGATGTCTATTCGGACGTGTAGCAAGTTGTCGTTCACGTCTGGAGCTGTCTGTCGCACGTTGTGTGTTTCAAACCACACCTTCTCAAGTGTTGGTTTCTTGTCTAAATACCTTTCTTTATTTGCGTGACAATTTGCTCCAGCTTATCCCTTTCCCTCCCCCTTGTTCGCCCCTTCCTGCACTTTGCCCAACTCCTATTCCCTCTCCTCGGCCTTCATGTGGACACGTCCCCTGCCTTCTCCTTCATGCATTGAATTCACCTCTCTCTTGAAGCGTCCCGTAGTTTGTATGAGAAAAGAGTCTTTCCACGTGGAGCTTCTCCAGCTTGCCACCTCATCCTCTACGTGGGACCCGTAAAATTCTGAGAAGCTGGACGGGAACAATGAATAGTGGACTCATCAAGTGGCTGCGAAGCTGCTAACGCCCCACCGAACCAACTTATCCTGGCCTCGGGGTCGCCCATGAGACTTGTCCATCCCCATTGCCCACTGCCGAATCAAATCGTTTGATCGCCACATGCTCAAATTCATTGCTTTTGACCCTCCTCACTACGTAACAGGACTCTGCTTCCACGTCATCCGCCGAAACCTTAATAACAGCTAATCACGTCAAAATATTTATCTTTTCGTTTGGATAAATTCAGTTGAATAGTCCGTCAGCATACCACCACCGTCTCCTCCTATTACCCATATATATACGTACTCCTCTCTGGCCCCTCCATGCTTCTCACTCTTCCTCTGCCCTTCTTTCAGGTGAAGAGATGCTGAATTTTGACACTCCTTCTCCTCCTTCCTCTGTTTCTTGGTCGAGAGGTGTGTGCATAGGCAGGGGTTCCTTCGCCTCTGTTTCCCTCGCCCGGTCTCAACCCGACTCTCAGCCGTTTGCGGTCAAGTCCGTTGATCTTAACGCCTCACTTCCCGTCCAGGTCGAGTCTTTGGAACGAGAAATCCAGATTCTCCGCTCCCTTTCTTCCCCTTATGTTGTTCGCTTTCTCGGCGACGACGTTACAGATGAGTCGCCCACGACGTCGTACCGGAATTTGCACATGGAGTACTTGCCAGGTGGCACAGTTGCTGACGTGAAGGTCGACGAGAAAACTTTACGATGCCGAACCTGGTGCATAGTCTCGGCGCTGAGATATGTTCATTCCAAGGGCATAGTCCACTGCGATGTGAAGGGAAGGAACGTTCTCGTGACTGACGATCTGAATTACGCTAAGCTCGCGGATTTCGGCTCTGCAATCATCGGCAGCAGGGGCGATACCAGCCGGAATTCATCTATCCCGCGGGGCAGTCCTCTGTGGATGGCGCCGGAGGTCATACGCGGAGAGTCACAGGGAATGGAATCAGATATTTGGTCCTTGGGTTGCACGGTCATCGAGATGGTGACGGGTAACCCGGCGTGGGATGAATCACGGGTAGACGTATTGAGAAGAATTGGTTACTCGGAGGAATTGCCAGAATTTCCATCTCAGTTGTCAGAAATGGGAAGGGACTTGGTGGAGAAATGTCTACGGAGGGATCCTGGAAATCGATGGAACTGTGATCAGCTTCTAAAGCATCCGTTTTTAGCGGGTGCATCTCCAAACACGATAGTCGAATCCTCCCCTCGGTGTGTTCTCGACAATTCGGAATTCGGAGAAGAAGAGGACGAGGAAACAGACGAAGAAGAGTGCGTTTGGAGGAGAGCGGAAGTGTCAGGGAAGGAGAGATTGAGGAAGATAGGGACAAGTAGAGGGGAAGAATGGGACTCGGAAGGGTGGATGTGGGTGAGGGGTAGAGAAGAAGAGGAAGGAAGAAGTAGAAGCGGGGAGAAGAGAGAGTCGGAGAATTCAAGAGGCGGAGGTTGTTGGGCGGAGGGCGGTGGGCAGATAAGTCGGAGAAGAATAGAGCCCGGACGATTACACAGCTTCTTCTTAATCTTTTGTATTATTACCATTTTAGTTGTTGTTATTATTATGTTAATTTCCCAATTATATTTACTAAATTGCCCTTCTCCATCTGTTAATATAAAGTTAAATTTTTGGAGATTAGCTTAAAATCTCATGTCTTATTGTCTAATACATAATTTGTGATTATATCTAACAATAATTAGTACTGTAATTAATTTTATTAACAGTGTAATTACTAAACTACCCACTTTGTTTTTCTAATTTACCATCTGCCATTCCATTGTGTCTTTAACTGTAAAACCCTGCTCACCCTACTGGAACAAGAATCAATCTAGAACCCTGCAATTCCCTTACTACCCGTCTCTCTCTCCTACGTTCCAATGACCACCACCCGAGAAGACGATGACGCTCCTGCCCTAGAGGACGAGGACACTGGAGCTCAGATTGCCCCCATTGTGAAGTTGGAGGAAGTCTCCGTTACTACTGGGGAAGAAGAGGAAGAATCCATTCTCGATTTGTATCTGCATACCTTTTCTACTCTCATCATTTCGTTTGCTTGATGTTATTTTCATTATCAAACTTCTTATCTTTGCAATTCAGGAAATCCAAGCTCTACCGTTTCGATAAAGATGGAAACCAGTGGAAAGAGAGAGGCGCTGGAACTGTCAAGCTTTTGAAGCACAAACAGACTGGCAAGGTCCGCTTGGTTATGCGACAGTCTAAAACCCTCAAGATCTGCGCCAATCATCTCGGTTCCTAATTATTTCTTATTCAACTATCATCCCAATACTTAGCTTTTATTTCTTTATATTTCCCCCCTAATTCAATTTCTCATTGTTGCTTTCACAGTGCTGCCATCAATGACGGTACAGGAGCACTCTGGGAATGAGAAATCGTGTGTATGGCATGCCACTGACTTCGCAGATGGTGAATTGAAAGATGAGCTCTTTTGCATCAGATTTGCTTCTGTTGAGAGTGAGTTTTAGTTAAAATTAGCTTCTTCAGAGTGAACTGCAAGGAATAGGCTAAGAAATTCTGTGTTGTGCATGGTAATCTTAATAATAGGTGAACTATCTACTCTTGAAATTGTTGTTAATCAAATATATTTCTTTCTCCTTTCTCCTTTTGTTTTTTTGCAGTGCATTTATTCAATTCTGATAAAAGAGAACACGTTAAAAAATGTTGATACATTTGAAATATAGGCAGTGGATATGTTTGTTTGATTGTATATTATACTTTGACGAACATTTCTTTTTAATTGTTTCTAATTAAGTTTTTGTTGTTTTAGTGGCTATTATGCAAATAATCGAACTTGCATGGCATTTATGCGCAATGCCATGGTTAATGGCTGGTTTTACTGATTTTATTATATTGAAGTTTTTGAGCTTTATGATATACTAAAGCATGCCATGCTAGTCAGTTGTCAAAATCTGATTGCTGTTGGTTTGCCTGTTGATAATTGGATCTGGTACTCCATTTCCCCTCGTTTATATGCGTGTCTCTTGCTATCATCTGCAATTATTAGCCAAGTCTTCCAAGAAAAGGAGAATAGGTTGTTTCTCGTGGTTTTCTATGGTGCTCTTTCTGAATGATTAATTACGTTCTCTGCAATGGACTGCCCAGACGCTCTATACACTTGTAGTAAGGACTTGACTGATTTCATGGTTGCCTGTTGATGAAACTTATTATGTTATGATTGGAAACGATAATTCCCTATTTAAATCCATTATGTAAACTTTGAAGTAATGTGCTAGGATGATGAGGTTAGTGAGGTAAAGTTAATTATTTAACTAGTAGTGTGGTTTGTAGTTTGAATGCTTGGTTGTGTGTCGTACAACAAAATAATTCGTTGGCATTGTTTGTCTCATCGATATTATTATCTTGTGTTTGTTGTAGACTGCAAATCATTCATGGAAATGTTTGAAGAAGTTGCCGAGTCCCAAAAGAACGATGAAGAAAATAAGGATGCGTCTTCGGCAGCTGGTCTTCTCGAGAAATTGAGTGTTGAAGAAAAGGAAACTGGGGACAGGGCTAACGATGAGGTGCCTGAAGAAGAACATGAAAGGAAGAGTGGATCAGAAAAATCAGACTCAGAGAAGAGTATTAAATAGCCTGCTTTCCTCTACTTAAGGACGTTCTTATTTTCAGTTCACATCCCTAATGTAATGGTGAGGTTGGCTGGCTGATCTTCTACCATCCATGTCTTGGGAACACTTGAAGTGGTCGATGATTGAAATTGTCCATCTGGTCTGCAGTGTTGGGGGCTAACAAATATCTAGTGGTGTATGTCATGTGTCTGAAGATACTATGAATGAAAGATTTTAATATAATTTTTGAAATGATAGCATGTTTGTGCAGGTCAATTTCTCAGACCCAAATCATCAACATCAGAATTATGCGCCTGAGTTTCTTGTAAAACGAAGTTGTAGATGCGACTAGGGACGCAAAACAAAACTAAGAATTTGGTCGGTGCCCAGAAATAACAACCTTAAAAATGATGACGAAAAAGGTTTCAACTTTAATGGCGAACCAGCCTCAGTTCGTTTTGCTGTTTTCATGTGAATGCTCCAAATGGAAATCCAAAAATTCAAAGGGAGAAAGCCATGTGATGTGTCCCTGTGTGTTGAAATTCTATTGGTCAATGTAGTTTTTTTTATTGATTAATCTGATGGAGGTTAATCATTATGCATAAAAAGGAAGATGTTTCTGGTCCTCTCTCTAATACACAGACGTAGTTCATCCATCAAAGGGCTATCATCAAGGTTCAAAATATTAAGAGAGAGAAATCACTTTCCTAAAAAGTCATGGAACAAGGTAAGTTACTCTCTCTGTTGGTTAATGTTTGTGAAAATCTATTGTTCAACATTCTAGGGTATTTCAATTTAAAAAAAAAAAACATAGTGAACGTTATCAATATGTTTCTCTAAAATTGAAATTCGAGAAAGCATGATGAACGAGAGAAAGGATGATGAACATGATATTGTTTGATAACATAACGAACATGTGGTATCAGAGCTACGTTGTAGAACAATTGATTTTCTGTTATGAATTTTAATTGTTAATTGTTAATTGCAAGTTTATCCGCTGCCTAATGTTTAACATTAAAAGTATGCGAGATCAAGAATTCATGCCGGCCGATACTGTTCAAGGCCGATTTTACTGTTCACGATGCGATCGATTACTGTTCACAAAAAAGTATTACTGTTCACGTTTGAAATAAAATAAAATAATTTTTGATGTTTGGATTATTTTATTTAATTGTAAATATGATAATTACGTTTTGTCATTGTTAATTATTAAAATTGGTTCAAAATATTCTTTACAGTTTCATGATTATTTAATTTGATATCTAAATTATGATAATTTGTTAGTCGCCAAAGTGGCCGAATTAGAAAGTTTTCTTAGATATCAAATTAAATAAATTTGATTACTCATGTTTTATGTGATGCTCGCTAATGAAATGACATGACGATAATTATGATTTTGAGATAAGTGTATTGATTTTCATGATTATAAAATATGTTAAATCGCCCAAAGGTGGATTGGTTATTTTATAATTATGAATATAATCGTGGTAAATTGATATGCTTTGATTGGGTGTGTTTAGTATATCTAAAGATAACAAACATGTCTATTTCGAGTATGTTAATTGCCAATTATGTGAAATTAAATTGAGCGTCGATCATGTTTATTATTATATATTGTTGTGTCTCCCAAAGGAGAACTTCAATATATACTTATGATTGTTTGATTTTATTGTTACTCAAAGCATTAATGTGTGAGCATGTTTTATATATTTTGCAGTATCTATTCCTGTTGCTCTTCATTCGCAAGCCACGTCTGTTGTAAAGTTTTCTGGTCTAAATTTCTCTGAATGGTTCGAACAAGTTCAGTTTCACCTTGGCATTCTGGATCTTGATTTGACACTTTTAACTGAGAAACCAGCTGCTATTACTGCTACTAGTAGCGCCGATCAGAGATCTTTCTATAAAGCTTGGTAAAGATCAAATAGACTAAGCCTAATGTTTATGCGAATGATTGTAGCAAACAACATCAAGTCCACATTTCCTAAAACTGAAAATGTTGAGGAATTTATGAAATTTGTGGAAGAATATTCTCAGTTTGAATCGGCTGATAAGTCACTCGCTGGGACACTGATGGGTACTTTGACCACCATGAAGTTTGATGGTTCTCGTACCATACATGAGCATGTCGTTGAAATAACGAACATGGCAGCAAGACTGAAATTCATGGGAATGGAAGTGAATGAGAACTTCCTTGTGACATTCATCCTGAACTCCTTGCCTCCTCAATATGACCCATTTCATATGAGCTATAACACTATGAGGACTAAATGGAATGTGCATGAACTGCAAAGTATGCTCATTCAGGAAGATGCAAGGCTTAAAAAGCCAGAAACTCAAGCTGTCAATCTCATGAATTATAATGGAGTTGGAAAGAAACTAGGAAAGAAAGGTGGGAAAGGCAAGAAAGAACTATCATCGGTAAATCAATCCTCTTTCGAAATTCACAAAAAAGAACAACAGAAAGATATGTGTCATTTATGTGGAAAGCATAGACACTATCAGAAAGATTGCCTAAAACACAAGACATGGTTCGAAAAGAAAGGTAAGCCTAGTACTTTAGTATGTTTCGAATCATCCTTGTAATACTTGGTGGATTGATTCTGGTTGTACCACTTATGTTTCTAATACGATGCAGAGATTCCTTAAGACCCAAACCATAAGCCCAAATAAAAAGTACATCTTTATGGGCAATTGGTAAAAGTTTCAGTTGAAGCCATTGGAACTTACCGTTTAATGCTAGACACTGGATATCAATTAGATCTTTTTCAAACTTTTTATGTTCCATCTGTTTCTCGTAATTTAGTTTCATTGTCCAAACTTGATACAACTGTATATTCCTTTATGTTTGGGAATAAATGTTTCAGTTTGTATAAAGATAATTTTCTCATTGGTTCTGGTGTTCTTTATGATGATTTGTATAAATTAAAGCTCGATAATCGTTTTGTTGAGACTCTTTTAACCTGGCATCATAATGTGGGAACTAAACGTTGTTTAGTGAATGAATGTTCTGCTGATTTGTGGCATAAACGATTATGTCATATGTCTAAAGAAAGAATGAAAAGATTGGTAAAGCAAACAATCATTCTACATTTGGATTTTACTGATCTAGATATATGTGTTGATTGTATTAAAGGAAAACAAACAAGAAACACAAGTAAGAAAGCAGCCACAAGAAGCAAACAGCTCTTTGAAATTATACACACTGATATATGTGGTCCTTTTGATGTTCAATCCTTTGGTGGAGACAAGTATTTTATCACCTTTATTGATGATTTTTCACGTTACGAATATATTTATCTTCTGAATGAAAAATCTCAATCAATAAATGCTCTTGAAGGGTTTGTTAATGAGGTTGAAAGACAAGTAGATAGAAATGTGAAAATTGTCAGGTCTGATAGAGGTGGTGAATATTATGGAAGTTATGATGAAAATGGACAACATCTAGGTCCATTTGCTAAATTCTTTGAAAGTCGTGGTATTTGTACACAATACACAATGTCAGGAACACCAGAACAAAATGGTGTTGCAGAAAGGTGCATTGTGGATGCATGCTTTAAAAACTGCTGTATACTTATTAAACAGGGTTCCTAGTAACGCAGTCTCAAATACTTCATTTGAACTGTGAACAAGAAGGAAACCTAGTTTAAGACACCTGCATGTTTGAGGTTGCCCAACAGAGATAAGAATATATAATCCACATGAAAAGAAACTGGATTTAAGAACAACCAGTGGTTTCTTCATTGGTTATCTAGCAAAATCAAAAGGGTATAGATTTTACTGTCTTAGCCATAGTACGAGAATTGTTGAAACTGGAAATTCTAGGTTCATTGCAAATGGTGAAATCAGTGAGAGTTTAGAATCACGTAAAGTGAAAATTCAAGAAGTAAAGGGTGCAAGTTCCAATTCCCATAATTCATTCTCAAGTTGTTGTTCTACCTGCTGTTGATCGTATCAATTACTTACATGAACAACAAATTAATGATCAAACACCACATGATGAGATTGTCACTAATGAACCTATAAGAGATGAACCACTAGAAATACCATTAGGAGATCTGTAAGAGAAAAGATATCTGCTATTTCTAATGATTATGTGGTTTATCTTCAAGAGTCCGAATGTGACTTAAGACTTGATTGTAACGACCCTTACCTGTACCCTTATTTTTCCGTATATATTTTTTTTTATTCTACAGTTTAAGCGAAATTAAAACTAAAATCGAAAGCGTTGACATTGCTTGAAAAATCATTTCAATCTAAGTTGTTAAACTGTTTAAACAAATTGAAATAAAACCTTAAAACCATTGGCCAAATTAATAAAACAACAAAACATCAATCTGGAGAGCAAAAAGGGGAATTCTCCCCAAATATATATGGCCGATCAATCGTCGATGTTAAAAAAGGAGGGGCGATTGTTCGCCCCTCATTGTGGCGATCGGTCGCCTGCTCTCTGGAGCAGCGATCGCCCCTGCCGATCGATCGGCAGGCTCTCTGCCTCATCTCTTCTCTTTTTTTTTTGGAAAATTATCAATTTGAACCCTGCACTATATACGTTTTTTCAATTCGGCCCCTATACTAAAAAAACGGGCAAATCGAACCATGTACTTTGATTCTGTTATCAGTTTTGACCTTCTATCAACAATTTCATAAAACCCTCATTGAAAAAACTACCAAACGATCTTAGATTCAGTTGAAATTTTTACCACATATTCATTACTTAATGAGAAAAATAATCTGGGAATTTTCGCAATTTTTTAACACATCTATGATTTATTATAATTTTATTTTAGTATTGTTTAAAAATATTATAATAAAACATACAAGTTTTAAAAAATTACGTAAATTTTTCTATTATCTACCCATAATATGATAAATATCTAAAAAAAGTTTCAAATAAATCCAATATTGTTTGGAATTTGTTTAAATTAATCTCAGTTTCTTCTTTACTTTATAAATTAATTTTTAAACAAATACCAAACAATATTTGATTTATTTGAAAACTTTTCCACATGTTTAACCTATCATGGGTAAATGATAGAAAAAGTTTCGTAATTTTCTAAAATTTGTATGATTTATTATAATATTTTTATAAAATACTAAAATAAAATTTCAATAAATCGTACATATGTTAAAAAATCACGAAAATTTTCAGATTATCTTCTCATTAAGTAATGAACATGTGGTAAAAATTTCAACTGAATCTAAGATTGTTTGTTAGCTTTTTCAATAAGGGTTTAATGAAATTATTGATAGAAGGTCAAAACTGATAACAGAATCAAAGTACAGGGTTCGGTTTGCCGGTTTTTTTAGTACAGGGGCTGAATTGAAAAAACGTGTATAGTACAGGGTTCAAATTGATAATTACCCTTTTTTTTTTTCTTCTTCTTCTTCCTTTCCTTCTTTCTTTCTTTCCTTCTTTCCCCTCCGTACACAATTCCCCTTAACATATATACACACTAAATCTTTCAATAAACATCAACATAAACTCACCCACAATCCCATCGATTTCTCACTTTGCCAATCACCCAAAATGAACGACTCAAAACACGTTTAAAAACATAACCCGATTTCTTAAAAACAAACTGCGTGGATCCGTTTAAAAGCTAAACATTTCCTCCTGTTTTAAATCATCAAGCAGTTTATAAAATCGTTTCCAAAACGTTTAAAAACATCAAAACATAAACCTATCAGCTAATCAGATTTCAAACATCCTAATATGTTCAACTATACAATTTTTATCTAACTATCGTGTTCCCAAAACATACACTTACTTCCCCACGGGTCAAAACGCACCGACTGCCAAGCGCACTCCCACAGGCCATTTTCCATCAACTGCATCATTTCTCAGGTGAAGGGATCTCGTCCTCACCTTGCTCAAGGTTACTTACACCATAAAGACACCTATGAGATAAAAATCTCAGTAAATTCTACGTAAATGCTTATGAATGATCATGTATGCTCAATGCTATGAAAACCGTCCATGTCATTTCATATATCAGTACGTGTCAGTCTATGGTTATCGGAAACACTCGACAGATAGATAGGGCACGTCCAGCGGTTAGACAACCCACACCATCTGAAGGGAGGAAAACCCGCTCACCACGGAATGCCAGGTCTGAACCTCATCCCCGATAACCCCATGTCATGGTTGTTTACTGTGATACTTTAATTGCCTTTACATGCATGTTCTTTTCATGAAATTCGTGCGTAAATTCATTTTCATGACGTTTTTAAAACCATGATGCATAAACAGTTCAATATAACATACATAACGAGCATACCATCAAAACACTACAAATACCATCAAAACACTATAACAAGCAAACTACAGAACAACCGAACCTAAACTACCCAACCGAAACAATCAGACAAACAATGACCAATATAAACGATAAAGCACCAACGTATCCTCAACAACAAACTCGACTTATAGTGTAGGCCAATCGGCCACAGTAAGTCACGAGAACTTACCTCGTGCCCGTTGCAAATCAAGTTCCGTCCACGAGCTTTGTTCACCTAAGGCAATTACACAATATTGTTGTTAAAACGAGTTTAAGCCTCAAACGTCCAAATCAACGAAATCCTTAACTAAGGAAATTCTTAAAATTCTAACTAAACCAATCGAGGCATTTTAACAACAATTAACGCTCGATACCTCAAAATCACAATTAACGAGTTTTTCCAAAAACCCGAAAACTCATCAAACCCTAACGTTTCTCAACGAATCAATCAACTTCGTCCAATAACGCCCAATACGTCTATTACATTCACAAATACGGTAAAGCTATAGATTTCTAACCCTAAATCACGTTTTTAATGAAACCCTAACGAAACCCTAATCGTTAAACTTCTTAAAACTCGAAATAAACTTTCCTAAAACCTTAGAATCGTACCTAGGGTCAGGATTGAGGAAGAAATTTCGAAGAATCGAGACGATCGGAGAGGAGATCGGTCGCCGGAGTAGGAGGGGAAAAATGTCGCCTGGGAGTTTTGCCTGAGAGAGAAGAGAAATCGTGAAGATGAGGGAGAAAGAGAGGAAATTATGGTTTTATTAAATTTGGCTTGTAAATTACCATAACGTCCTTTGCACCTATTTCCACTCATTTCATCTTTTATTTCGTTAATTATCTAACGATTCGGTTTCTCCAAACTTCCTTATTTCTCCAAAAATTCCTACTTATTACTAGGGTTCTATTAAAACTGTCCGTTCACTATTCAGACTCCGTTTACTATTTTTACCAAAGTATCCTTTATATTACGATAAACGTAATTCTCGTAAAATTAGCGTTACAACTCCTAAAATTCTCGAAATTTTCTTAAAATCCTTATTAATTATTAGGATCGTAATAACGCTTTCTTTTTACGAAACCGACTTGATTTGACATAATTACAAAAATATCATTTATATTCAATTTAATAAATCCCGTAAAAGAATCGGGTGTTACATTGATAATGAGCCAGTTTCGTTTTCATAAGCCATAGAAAGTAAAAATTCTGATAAATGGTTAGATGCCATGATAGATGAGTTAAAATCAATGGAACAAAATGAAGTCTGGGAACTCGTCGAATTGCTTGAAGGTTGTAAAAGAGTTGGGTGTAAATGAGTCTTTAAAACTAAACATGACTCTAATGACAATATTGTTGTGAAAAATAATTCGTAAGTGTACGAGTCGCAACAAGTAATAAAGTGATAAATAGAGTGTCGAACCCACAATGACTTGTTAATTAATAATCAAATTTATTAATCTTAATTCTAAGTTGAACACACGCTTTATGGTTACGTAATTGAATTTAAATTAAACAACCAAAACAATTAAGGTAAACTAATATAAAATAACGTAACAGATAGAATGAGATTAGATTTAATAAATAAAAGTCTAGGTACTACGATTTCACCAAAACAACATTTATTTCAGTCTTTCATAATTATATTCATAAATATTCTTTCTATGTTGATGATCAATTCGCTAAATTCTAATACAATCTCTCTCGAGCATTGCTTAGTTTATCTTATTAATAGGTTATCACTTCTCAGTCTCAAATCCTTGCATTAATCAAGTGCAATTAAACTGATAAATCACAATGATCACATCAATACCGTAACTATCTCTAGCCTACGCATATTTCTGACATTAATTCCATTGCTCGGGTGTTCATTGGCCAGAAATTTACAAGCTTTAAGAACGAAAATTAAATGCGTTAACAATATTGGAAGAAATACTTATTGAATATAATTAAACGAAGAAACAAAAAATAAACATTGTCTAGCTACATCGTAGCCCAATAAGAGAAATTTAGTTCATACTAGGAGAAAAAGAAACAACAATCATAAAGATGTTCATAAGTAAACTATAAAAATAGAGGAGAAAAACTATGCTGATGTCCAATTCTGAAGCTCTCGCCTTGTTCCCAGTTTCCGTCTCGTATGTGTTGGTTTTCAATAATTCTCCTTCGTTGCCTCCTCTCCTTGATAGTCTCTCTCTTCCCGTCTGAATCTTATTTCTTTCGTTGATTTCCTCCCTTTTTAACCTAATCTCTCTATTTCTTCTTGATGGACGTTTGAGATGAAACTGATTACTCGGTTTATTTACATAGCCGATCGATCGCCTAAGATGGCTGATCGATCGACTATACCTTTGCTTCTTTATCATCAACCGATCGAACGCCTAAGATGGCTGATCGATCGGCTACTTTTCTGCTTCGTCTGCTTCTTGAAATTCCTTAGCTTCAGCTGATCGATCGCCATATTTAGCTGATCGATCGGCTTTTATTCTGTCTTGTGCAACATATCTTCTCTTCAGCCGATCGATCGCCTGAAGATGGCCGATCGATCGACATATGTTCTGTTTTCTTCAACTTCGCCTTTTCTTCCTTTCGTCTTTTTGATCTTCTGCCATTCTTTGTATTCAACCTCTAACCTGATTTATTTAAATTGTCTGCACACTTACACAAAAGAGATCAAATTTCTTCAAACACTTGAGAATAACTCATCCCATCAAGTATAAAAGAGTACTAATAAGTGTGTAAAATGCACACTTATCAAATATCGAACGTAACAAAGCTAGACTTGTTGCCAAAGATTATACTCAGAAAGATGATATTGATTACAAAGAAACTTTTTCTCCTGTCTCAAAAAAAGATTCTCTCAAAATTATTATGGCGTTGGTATCTCATTATGATTTAGAGCTCCATCAAATGGATGTAAAAACTGCATTTTTTAATGAAAATTTAGATGAAGAAATTTATATGGACCAACCTGAAGGTTTTAAAATTAAAAAAAAAAAAGGAACACATGGTGTGTAAGCTGAAGAAGTCAATATACGGACTTAAACAAGCTTCCCGGCAATGGTATCTTAAGTTAAAGGATTTAAGGAAAACATCGTTTATCGGTGTATATATCTGAAGATCAGTGGGAGTAAGTTTATATTTCTGATTCTGTATGTTGATGATATCTTGCTGGTCACTAATGATCTTTGTTTATTATATGAAACCAAAAAAATATCTCGATAGGAACTTTGAAATGAAAAATATGGGAGAGACATCCTTTGTGATTGGAATTGAAATATTCCGGAATAGATCACAAGAATTGTTGGGATTGTCTCAGAAAGATTATATTAATAAAGTTCTAGAGAGATTTAGAATGAAAAAATGCTCTGCAAGTGTTGTTCCAATTCAGAAAGAAGATAAATTTAATCTCAATCAATATCCAAAGAATGAAGTGGAACGCACACAAATGAAAGATATTCCTTATGCATCTATTGTGGGAAGCTTGATGTATGCTGTAACATAAGAAACATGTGCAGCAACTATTTTTGAATAAAAAGAAGGAAGAACTTCCTTCTAGCCCGAAAAATTTGACAAACACTAAATTGGCAGATGAAAATTAACAATCAACAGAGAAAGAAACGTGAAAAATTGGAAGAGCTTTCCCTATAAATTGGGTAGCTCGGTGAGGAAGAAATCACACCAAAAATCAGAGCTCACCTCGCCAGAAATCGTCATTCCGAACCTTGGCCGAACTCTTCTCTAGCAAAACCCTCCTCGGCCGAACCTCGCTTGGCGTTCGGTGCTCATCTGGCCGAACTCTCGTCGGCCGATCTCCGACCTCCCTCTCTCTCGGCCTCACTCCCTCCCTCTCGTTCTCTCCCTCTCTGCAGAACTCTCTCTCTCTCTCTCTCTCTCTCTGTGTTCTCTGTTCGCGCGAAGAATAAAGGAAACAGAGAAGAAAGGATTCAGTTTTTTTAAAACACTGAACCGGTTCATTTAGCCTGAACCGAACCGATTTACTTAACTTGAACTGAACCATACTAGAACAGCACAAACCGAACCGGCCAGCAACCCGAACCGGCACTGTTCACGACCGGCACTGTTCACCCAAACCAACCCAAATTTTGACCCGACCCGACTCAAATTTTGACCCGAACCGATTTAAGATTTTACTGGTAAGAAAATTCTGCCTAAATTATTGTAGAATTGGATTTATTTAAGTAGGATTTTAATACCCAAAATATTTTTAGGCAGGAAATTATTTAGAATTTCAGGAAATCCCGAACAACCCTACTCGCTTGGAATCAGGTAAGTGGAAATACCACGTTTTCAATGTTTTGGCTATGTCTCTACATCATAAAATGTATATTATTTTCTTACAATTATTTTGTTATCCGTTTTTTGATAAATGAGTTTGCATGTTTAGGCATTGACATAAGATAGTATGAAGATAAAATTCGTAGGACATTTTGTATGTATATGAATACGGTGGCTAAAGTCTAAGGTTGAGAAAAGAGTTCCAACCAGTCTGTTTGACTATGCCTGAACGATAATGAGATGACTAAGTCTAAGATTGGAAAATGAATTCCAACCAGTCTGTAATCAAGATTCGGTAAAAGTTAAATGTAATTTTGGCACTTGCACGTATTTTTGCTTACTGAGTTAAACTCATAGTTATATAATTTTATGATGTAGGTGAGTTTTTATCTGAGGAAGAACTAGCTGAAATCGAGAATTTTCCAGTGGCAAGCAAACATACAGAAGAAGGCCGTAAATTTTCTAATAAAAGGATTTAAAGTATTTTAGTTTTAAGTATTTTAAATGTTATTTTAAAAATTAAAACTCTGAAGAACATGTGTTAAATTTTGTTATAAAAGTTTTATGAATTATTTAATTATGCAATTATTTTGAATTTTCGACAATTTTATTTAATGTTTTAAATTTTGATTAAAGATTCGCTACACGCTCAAGATTTAACTTAAATCGATTTGGGAATAAATTTTAGGGTTTTCAAATTAGGGTTTCAAATTGGAGAAATCAAATTGGGAATTTTAAAATTGGGATCGTTATATATGCACAGACTTGTACCAGACCCGACATTAGTATTGCTGTCGGAATGCTGGGAAGGTATCAAAGTAACCCAGGTATAGAGCATTGGAAAGTTACAAAGAAAGTACTTAGGTATTTACAGGGATCGAAAGAACGCATGCTCACCTATAAGCGTTCTGATTATCTTGAAGTGATTAGATATTCAGATTCTGATTATGCCGGATGTGTGGATACCAAAAAATCTACTTTTGGCTATTTGTTTCTTTTAGCTGATGGTGCAATCTCATGGAAGAATGCGAAGCAGTCTGTCACTGCTACGTCCACTATGGAGGCTGAGTTTGTGGCATGCTTTGAGCCCACAATTCAGGGTTTATGGTTACGGAACTTTGTTTCAAGATTTGGAATTGTTGATAGTATTGCCAAGCCGCTGAAAATTTATTGTGATAACTCCGCAGCAGTCTTCTTTTCTAAAAATGACAAGTATTCCAAAGGTGCTAAACACATAGTGTTGAAATACTTGACCATTAAAGAAGAAGTTCATAAACAGAGAGTATCAATAGAACACATAAGCACTAACTTTATGATTGCGGATCCGTTAACAAAAGGATTGTCACCAAAGACATTTTCAGAACATGTCGAACGAATGAGCATTACCGAATGTTAACTTTATGTTTATGTTTGTGTTCTTTATATACTTGACACTCTTGAATTCGTTTAATGATAGTTTTTGATATACACTTATGAATCCTATTTAATTAAGTTAAATGCATTCAGAAATGAAATTATGAAGTTATGATATGAACATGATTAGTCTTTATGAAAGACACTAATGTGAACCATTATGATATACCTGCTTATAGATCCTATTGAGTATATAATTGATAGTGTGATACATGGAAGGGACTGTGTCGTTATAATTGACATACGACCGCTATGATCCATATTAGTTGTATACTTGATGTGATATTATGTTTGATCAATAGAATACAACATTTGATTTATATTATGTGTATTATGATAATGTCACACGGGCCAAGCGGGAGAAATGTTGGCTTTTGGCTGTTTCCATGTGAATGCTTCAATGGAAACCCAAACGTCAAATAGAGAAAGCCATGTGATGTGATCCTGTGTGTTGAAATTCTATTGGTCAATGTAATTTTTTTTTATTGATTAATCTAATGGAGGTTAATCTTCATGCATAAAAAGGAAGAAGTTTATGGTACTCTCTCTAATACACAGACAATAGTTCATCCATCAAAGGAGTATCATCAAGGTTCAAAATATTAAGAGAGAGAAACCAGTTTCCTAAAAAGTCATGGAACAAGGTAAGTTACTCTCTCTGTTGGTTAATGTTTGTGAAAATTTATTGTTCTGGGGTGTTTCAATTTAAAAAAAAAAAACATGATGAACGTTATCAATACGTTTCTCTAAAATTGAAATTCGAGAAAGCAGACGAACGAGAGAAAGCATGATGAACGAGAGAAAGCTGTTAGAATTTGGTGTGACCCGAATTCGGGTTGGGCCGGGTTGGGCCCATTATCAATATTAGGGTTTTATGTTTTCTCTATTTATTAATGCTTGAGTCGCAAAACTCATTGTACCGAATTTGATATTAGTGATTCTCTCCTCTACCCGTGGTTTTTCCCTTTCTAGGGTTTCCACGTAAAATTCGGTGTCCATTATTTTCTCGTATTTTCTTTTTCGGTATTTTCTGAATCGTTCGTTACAGGAGGATTAGGGCGTCTAATCCTAACAACTGGTATCAGAGCTTCGAGGTTGAAGTGGTTTTCGAAAATCAGGGTTTGATTCTTCGAAGGGTATCGAACGAATTTTGAGGTTTGTAATTTCGGTGGAATTTTGCAAAGGAAAAAGAAATTGGAAATAAAAAAAAAAAAAAAAGAGAAAAGCAAATTGCTTTTCTGTTTTGGTTCTGCCTTCTTCAACCACGAAGAACAGAGCAGCGAGTGTGCCCGAGCCGAGGAGAAACAGGGCAGTCGCCGTAAACCGAGCTCCGATCAGAACCGCGCGACCAGACCTCGCCGGCGCTGCCACCGCTGACTGCGAGAAGCGCAGCGCGACCCGACGCCGAAGAACAGAAGCCCTAGGCCGCCGTTTCAGAGCTCGCCGCCGACCGCCGCGTGAACAGAGAGCGCCGATTGTCGTGAAACAGAGAGAGAGAGTCACCGCCTGTTCTCTGTCTCCGCCATCAGACGAGAAGAGGAGAAGCCGCCGTTGCGTGGACAGAATCCACCTCCGTGTCGCCGCCGTTCTGCAAACCACCCGAGCAGAATCTCCGTCGCCGCCCAAATCACAGCCATCGCCGAACGGAGAAGACTCTGTTGAAGGCCGAATACGCAGTCAGAGATAACCTGTTTGGAATTCTCAGTTCAGAATTTCGTGAAGCAGAGAAACTATTTACTGTTTTGGATTTTTCTGTTTGGATTGAAATTTGGTTTTGAGGAATAGCGAACAGTGAGAAAGGGGATATTAATTTTGAAATTTTGGGTTGAAATTTCTGAAGATTAGTTTGTTGGGCGGATCTACAGATATTGGGATTAATTATTGGGTTGTATAATTAATCGGGAAATTATCTGGTTTTGGGCGAGTTTGGTTGGTTCAGAATATTCTGCAAGATTTATTCTGATTTTAAAAGGGAGCAATTTTGGGAAAATATTTGGGCAAGGTTATTGATTCAGATATTTTCAGGCTCGGAACATTTATTTGGCAGAATTATTGATATTGTGGAGATTGATTATTGGGGTTGAATAATTGATCTGGAAATATCAGTTTTTGAGCATTGATGGCAGGAGAGGATAGCACAGGACCTAGTATTGAAAAATTCGATGGGACAGATTTTACATTCTGGAAAATGCAAATTGAGGATTACTTGTACGGGAAAGATCTTCATCTTCCTCTGAGTATGAAGCCAGAGAAGATGGAAGACGGTGAATGGAATCGCCTTGATAGAAAAGTTTTGGGAGTCGTCCGATTGACGCTAGCCAAAAGCGTTGCTCACAACGTGGCGAAGGAGAAGACCACCGCGAGTTTGATGAAGACTCTGTCTGATATGTACGAGAAACCGTCTGCGAATAATAAGGTATTTCTTATGAAGAAGCTTTTTAATCAGAAGATGATTGATGGTGCTTCTGTCGCAGCGCATGTGAATGAGTTCAATACTATTGTGAATCAATTGCTATCTGTGGAAATTGATTTTGATGATGAGGTTCGTGCCCTAATTTTGTTGGCATCTCTACCGAATAGTTGGGAGCCTATGAGAGCTGCAGTTAGTAACTCAGTTGGAAGTGCTAAGCTGGTATTCACCGATGTGAGGGATCGTATTCTTGCCGAGGAGGTTCGTAAGATTGATTCTGGTATAACATCGATAGGTTCAGCTCTGAATGTTGAAAATAGAGGCAGAAATCAAGGTAAAGGTCCGGGCAATAGAAATCGAAGTCAGAGGAAGTCCGGAAAACACGCCAACTTTGAGTGTTATCATTGTGGCAAGAAAGGACACATAAAAGGTTTTGTCACAAGTTTCTTCGGGAGAATCTGGTTGCCAAAGGAAAGGAAAAGATGTTCGAAGAGAGTGACACAGATGAGGAGGCAGATACAGCCACCGAGGAGTCCTTTAGTGTGTACAACGAGGATGTTGTAAATTCTGATTGCCAAGATACGAGTTGGGTGATCGATAGTGGCGCTTCAGTACATGCCACTTCGCGGAGAGATTTCTTTTCGTCCTACACTTCGGGTGATTATGGAAGTGTGAGGATGGGAAATGGTGGCATTGCAAAAGCCATTGGTATGGGAGATGTGTGTTTGGAGACCAACATAGGCAACACCTTGGTTTTGAGAGGTGTGAAGCACATTCCGGATATCCGCAAGAATTTGGTCTCGACTGGCAAGCTCGACGACGAAGGTTTTGGCAACACCTTTCGTGACAGAAAATGGAAGCTTACCAGAGGTTCATTGATTGTGGCGAGAGGAGAAAAATACTCCTCATTATATGTGATGCATGCGAAGATCGCGGGTTCCACAGTCAATGTGATGGATAATAAGGCTGCAAAATTTGTGAATTCACCTTCTAAGAGAAAGGTTGAGAAGACTCGGAAGAAGTCAGTTTCTCGGGTGAAGTTCAGGTTGGGATCTGAGGGTACATCAGAGCCGGTGAGTCAGCCTATTACAGATGTTCAGTCATCAGGTTCAGTTTCACGTCAGAGTGGTATCGTCAAAGGCAGAACAATGCAGAAGGTTAAAACTTCGGGACGATATGATGAAACTGTGGATTATGCATTGAATGTGTTCGAGGGTAACGATTCCTGTGTGGAGTCTTCGACATGTTCAGATAGAGTTCGTTGCAGCAACTCTGATAGTTCAGTGATACCATGGAGGAGGAGATGCGATTTCTTCTCAGGTAAATCTCTCAAGTTTAAGCGGGGCTTAAACTTGATCGGTATCGGATGCTGAGTTGGCCCATCTGGGGCCCTTTGTGGTAGAGGAGCTTTTTTTAATGGTGTTTTGCAGATTTGTTTCATTGCACTGGAATTTCGTTGAAGGTGGAGATTGTCAGAGTTCAGTGTTCTGGATTCGGTTTTGTTGGGCCGAGTAGCCCGTTGGATCTCTCTTGTGGAATTCGTGTCAAGGTGGAGTTTGTTAGAATTTGGTGTGACCCGAATTCTAGTTGGGCCGGGTTGGGCCCATTATCAATATTAGGGTTTTATGTTTTCTCTATTTATTGATGCTTGAGTCGCAAAACTCATTGTACCGAATTTGATATTAGTGATTCTCTCCTCTGCCCGTGGTTTTTCCCTTTCTAGGGTTTCCACGTAAAATTCGGTGTCCATTATTTTCTCGTATTTTCTTTTTCGGTATTTTCTGAATCGTTCGTTACAGGAGGATTAGGGCGTCTAATCCTAACAAAAGCATGATCAACGTGATATTGTTTCACGTTTTTCATTTTACTTGCGACGAACTGCATCTTCGTGGCCCGTCTGCGGAGAATGCGCCGTTTCCATGAAATCAGCCCTCCTACTTTCCCTCCAAACCACCCGTTTCCCCCCGAATTAAAGCTTAGTCCCCAAGCTTTCTTCCTCTCCGCTTTCCATATTTATTTCCCATCTTCTGTCCTGCAAATACCAATCGTTACTCTCGCTTCTTCTCCCTTCTACCTAAGTTTTTGGTGCTTATTCACATGGACTCCATGGTCGGCGCTCTCGGCTCGTGCACCCCCTTTGACAACAGTGATATACCCTCTCCTCCCCAAAGTGGTGCTGTTTCTATCCACGACGCTCCCCCTAGAGCCTCCTCCGACTGCACTCTCGGCCGCCACCTCGCTCATCGCCTTGTCCAAGTAGGCGTCAAAGACGTCTTTTCCGTGCCTGGCGACTTCAATCTCACGCTTCTAGACCACCTCATTGCGGAGCCTGGGCTTAATAATGTTGGGTGTTGCAATGAGCTCAATGCTGGCTATGCAGCCGACGGCTACGCGAGGTCTCGTGGAGTTGGTGCATGCGTTGTTACTTTTACCGTGGGCGGGCTTAGTATTCTCAATGCCATTGCCGGTGCTTACAGTGAGAATCTTCCTGTCATCTGTATCGTTGGAGGGCCTAATACGAACGATTATGGATCCAACAGAATTCTTCACCACACCATTGGCTTACCAGATTTTAGCCAAGAAGTTAGATGCTTTCAGCCTGTAACCTGCTTTCAGGTAAGTCTCCGTTCAAGAATATAATGTCACTTTATAGTTGTTTAATATGTTAGCTGGTAATCGATTTGGATTTTGGCATATGAATTCTTCTAAGGGTGCATTTGAATTTAAAATTGCATAATGGGGTATATAGGCTGTTGTAAATAACTTGGAAGATGCACACGACCTGATTGATAAAGCCATATCGACAGCTCTAATGGAAAGCAAGCCGGTGTACATTAGTATTAGCTGTAACTTGCCCGCCATTCCACATCCCTCTTTCAGCCGAAAGCCTATTCCATTTGCTCTTTCACCAAGGTAAGTTTCTCCTCAGAGAACTTCACCATAATCTTACTAATTGATGTCTTCATCGTTGAAGAATAGATAAATGGGAACCCGCAGATTGAGTAACAAACTGGCGCTTGAAGTTGCCGTTGAGGAAACTGCAGCGTTTCTGAATAAGGCTGTTAAACCAGTTCTGGTGGGTGGGCCAAAGCTTCGAGTGGCAAACGCATGCGATGCCTTTGTCGAATTGGCTGATAGTTGTGGCTATGCTGTTGCCATGATGCCTTCGGCCAAAGGGCTTGTTCCAGAAGAACATCCACACTTCATCGGAACTTATTGGGGAGCTGTCGGAACAGCCTTTTGTGGCGAGATTGTAGAGTCGGCGGATGCATACTTGTTTGCCGGGCCAATATTCAATGATTACAGCTCAGTTGGATATTCTCTTCTCCTCAAAAGAGAGAAAGCAATCATCGTGCAACCCGATAGAGTCGTCATCGCCAACGGACCTACTTTTGGTTGTATTCTAATGAAGGACTTTCTCCAGGCACTAGCGAAAAGGCTCAACCGAAACACCACTGCTCATGAAAACTACAGCAGGATCTACATTCCCGATGGACAACCTCTTAGGTGTGATCCGAAGGAGCCTTTGCGGGTTAATATTCTATTCCAACACATTCAGAGGATGCTTTCAGCTGACACGGCTGTGATTGCCGAGACAGGAGATTCTTGGTTTAATTGCCAGAAACTGAAGCTACCAGAGGGATGCGGGTGAGTAACAAAGAAAGTAGCCTCGTTTGCATACAAATGATTGCTTTCGATCCAACTAAAAAAGCAAGAGCTGGTGTTGCAGGTATGAATTCCAAATGCAATTTGGGTCAATCGGGTGGTCTGTTGGTGCCACGCTGGGATATGCACAGGCAGTGCCAACCAAACGTGTGATTGCTTGCATTGGTGATGGAAGCTTCCAGGCTAGCCTCTACCTTTAAGTCCCCATTTTCCTGCTTCGACCGTTGAAATTGAAACTCAGGTTATAGATGCTCATCAGTTTACATCGTTGCTGTCTGCAGGTAACTGCACAAGATGTCTCGACAATGATTCGATGTGGGCAAAGACCCATAATCTTCCTCATCAACAATGGCGGATACACCATAGAAGTCGAAATCCATGACGGACCCTATAATGTAATCAAGAACTGGAATTACACTGGACTAGTGGATGCAATTCACAACGGTGAAGGCAAATGCTGGACGGCAAAAGTAAGAATCCTAGGAAGTAGCAAATTTGAGAATATTGTCATCTCATCTTGGAAACTAATTTCACACTTTTAACAGGTTTATTGCGAGGAAGAACTAATAGAAGCCATCGAAACAGCAACAGGGGAGAAAGAAGACAGCTTGTGCTTCATAGAAGTGATAGTTCACAAGGATGACACGAGCAAAGAGCTGCTTGAATGGGGGTCAAGGGTGTCTGCTGCCAACAGCCGTCCTCCCAATCCTCAGTAAAACTCAGAATGTTTGGACCAACCTGACCTGACTAAGCCCGAACTGTGCCAAATGTGGACATAAGAGCTGTTTCAAGTACTTCATGTGCCTCAATAAATGGATCAAGGACAAACAATGTCGTTCAATTTCAATTAATGTTTAACACCTACCCTGAATTTCTATCACAATCTTCCTGTTTGATACTGCATATACCCTTGGGTGTCTCTTTAAGGAAGAGCCTAAAATGAGAGCTTGAAACCTGAACTTACTCCACCTTTGGGACCCTGTTTGCCAGCAATGTTCTGTCTCACTTAATAAATTACCTCATGATCGGCCATGATTGATGAAAATACACCTAAAAAAAGGGAAACCCACCTCTCTGTTTCTTTGTTCGTAGTTTTTAAGATGGCAGAATAAAGTAAAGTGAAATCTCGAGAGTCTTTCACTGGTAAGATGTAATTGTCTTAACATCTTTTTTTCTTTTTTCATCTTTTACCCACTTTCTTCCTCCATTGCTTTCGCTACCAAATTACAGCAAACTCAAGTTTATTACAGGAATCAGAGTTGTTACTTCTTTCCCAGTTTGCAGATCTGCCAAAGAGTTTCAGAGACGAAGTTGACGTCTGAGTGTAATGCTGGCATTCGGAAAAGAAGGTGAAATATATTAATCAACGACCATCTTCACTCACGTTTCACGAGCTTCGATGAATTAACATTAAAGAAAAAAAAGCTGGGTTTTAAAAGTAAATCTGATTCGAGTAAAAGGGTTCACCTACCATGGCTTCACTGTATAAGAATGGCGACCTTTTCTGCCAGAAAGATGAGGAGGAAATCTCTCGCCAGTACATGATATTTAAAGACCACCGAAACTATTGATCGCCATAGTCGATATTCCAGAGGTTGACAAAATGTCATTAGCATCCTTGTCTTTGAGAATGTGAGACGTGCATCCTCCATTTGATCCCATTGCCATTAACTTGTACGTCCAGGGGCAAAATGTGAAGCAGCCATGCCTAGGCTTGAGCTTTAACTTTGGCTTTTCAGGGTAACCTTGCTTCACAAGCAAGCACCATATGAGAATAAGAAGTTTCTCCTTTCTGAAACGAGAAGAAGAAAAAATGATGAAAGATGCTCAGAATTTGGAGATGAACTTGCTTAAGCGAGAACTTGAAGCTTCAGTGGAGAGCAGAAACTTGCTCGAGAGAGAAAATCGGGAACTCAAGCAAGAGGTGGCTCGCCTGAAAGCGCAGATAACTTCTCTTAAAGCACACGACAGCGAGAGGAGGTCCATATTTTGGAAGAAAATACAGACCTCCATAGATGGCAGCAATGGAGATGTAACCCTCCAAAAGCAACTTTTTTCTGCAAATGCATTATCCGAACAGAGCCTGACTCTGGCAAGGGAGAAACAGAGAAAACTAGACAGCGCAGAATTGCAGAAATTTCCGCCAAAACCCATACCTTCATTCAAGGAAGTCAGGCCTATACAGTTTCAACCAGCTCCGGCTCCACCGCCTCCTCCATTACCATCAAAATCACTGCTTCGGTCAAGGACGGTTCGTCGTGTTCCAGAATTGGTGGAGCTCTACCGAACGCTAACCAGAAGAGAAAGCAGCAACGAGCGAAGAAGCGAGCCCACGGGATTTCCAGGTATGGGATTTACCAAGAACATGATTGGAGAAATCGAAAATCGCTCAGCTTATCTTTCGTCTGTAAGTCCCTACAATTTTTGGGTCCAGTTGGATATTTTTCTATTTTCATCCGTGAGATTCAAGAGCTTTTCCTATTTTCAGCTATTCAAAATGGTGTTAATTTCGACAGATAAAAACCGACGTGGAAACTCGCGCAGAGTTCATCAAGTTGCTAATCAAAAGCATTGAGAAAGCAGCTTACCCTGAGATTTCCATGGTGGAATCATTCGTGAAAGGGCTGGACGAGGAGTTGTCTTCCTTGGTTGACGAAAGAGCAGTTCTCAAGCATTTCCCAGAATGGCCAGAACAAAAGGCAGATGCTCTGCGTGAAGCCGCTTTCAGCTACAGAGATCTGAAGAACCTTGAATCTGAGGTTCTATCATTCGAAGACAACCCAAAAGAAGCATGTAGCCAGGTTCTAAGAAAAGCTCAAGCATTGCAAGACAGGCGAGCATGTACAAAACTATATTAGAGTAGCGTTGATTGCCTGTTGCTTTCAGGCTGATTAAGCTAAAACGGAGGAGTCCATCAAATTTGGGATTTTGCAGGTTGGAGCAGAGCAACAACCGTGTAGAGCGAATAAGGGAAAGTACAAGCAGGAAATACAGGGATTTTCAGATCCCGTGGGAGTGGATGACGGACAATGGATTGATTGGTCAGGTATCTATGTTCTGTAATAACAAAAGGTCTACCTTTTTGCTAAAACCATCAAGCTTTCATCAATCACACAACACTCCCAACAATCAAGAAACACCTTTGAATTGACCAAACAAAATTGCAAAATTTCTAGGCAGATCGTATCTGTGTAGGTGATCCAGTAGGGTAATCACAGATGAAACTAACAGTTTGAGTACTGGTGGCAGATGAAGCTAAGTTCACTGAAGCTGGTTAAGGTGTGCATAAAAAGAGTATGTAGAGACATTCAGGCCAGAGAATGCTCTCCGGCCAACCTCCTCCTTCTCGGAGTTCGATTTGCCTATAGGGTACATCAGGTAAGAAAGATTTTGACTTTATTAATGTTGGGAAGCTAACATTCAGACAGGAAATTTCAGTTTGCAGGTGGTTTTGACGAGGATGCTTTGTCCTTATTTGAACAACTAAGGAAGATTGGGATAGTTGAAGAAAAAGAATAGCTTGGTATCAACATGTATGAGTATAAAACTTACAAATGTTGGGATCCGATGTCTGTAATCATATTGCTAGCAATGAAATATCAGTATGATTAAATCTCATATATTTTCACTAGGGTATGCGTAAAAGAAAGGACAGAATTGCAAAGGAAACTAAGATTTTCATTCATCCCGTCAATTATTAAAAACAAAATAGACTTCAAACAAGCCGATTTCTCAGTAGAAATGACTAAGCGTATGAAACTCAAAGCAAAAGATAATAACTGCGAAAGAAATCCAGAAAGCGCACTCAGAACTAAAACTGCAAGGACGTCCAAAACCCTAAGTAAAGAGCTTCGAATGAGCAATAGCTGGCTACTTGGATCTCTGCCTCATCTTTCGTCGCTTCCTCTTCAACCTCCTCATGCGCTTCTTCTTCCACTGTTACGTAAAAAAATAAAGATCCAAAAAATCACAAAACTGGTGATTCCATAGGCTAATAATCTCATAAACGATACGTAAAAAGTATGTAAAATACAGAGGTTGAATAGGAGTAATGCCTTAGCTCTCATGGCGAAGACGTAAAGTAGCAAAGGCGCCGGCGTCTAACTGCAACCTTTCCCAGCAAAGTATGAAGTGAAGAGGAGGAGAGGAAAGGTCATTTAACAGACAAGCAAACCCTAAGATGAAATGGGCCGAATAGACCGGCCCAACAAATAAATATAAGCCCGGCCCATTATTGTTATATTCACGTGGGACCCATACGGTCAACGATGGAAGTCGAAGTTGAGGAGATAGCTCTCCACCGCCGTCGCCTTCACGACTCCCCTTTTCCCGTTCCATATTTTCTTCCTCGTATTATGGGATTCTCCTTTGACTTTCTATGACTTTGCTCACTATCTTACGCAACTGCAGCAGCATATTTCACTTTTTGTACACTGCTCTTGTCATCTTCGTCTAACTCCTTTTCTATGAAAGATCTGTTTCTGTTGTTGTAGTTATGGCAGACTTCAGCTCCTCCAACACTTCGTCTTCCACTTCGCTGAGCGACGTTGTCCAGAGTGTCTTCTCTTACAATGGCAACGTCATGCTTGCAGCCTTAGTTTGCTTTCTTTTCGTCCTTCTCTTCCTCCTCATCTCCACATATACGCCAAATGGTTCTTCACCGCTCATGCGCGCCACCGTAGACTCCGCTCTATCACGCCCTCCAACCTGTTCATCCCTCCACGCTTGAGCCAATTTTCAGCCAACAATATTCGACTCTTCTCCCACAAACTCCCCTGCAAAAGGTCTCAGCCCTTCTGCCGTGGCATCGATCCCCGTGTTCGTTTACAATTCGGAGAAGAAGAAAAATGGGTTGGAATGCGTGATTTGTTTGAGCCCGTTTGAAGACTCTGAAATTGGAAGAAGTTTGCCTGAATGCTGCCACTCTTTTCACATTGAATGCATTGATATGTGGCTGAGTTGTCACTCGAATTGTCCAGTTTGTAGAGCTCCGGTGGGAGATGATGCCACCGGAAAAATGGAGGCTGGGGAGGGATCGGGCCTGGGAGGAAGAAAGTAGAATCAATCAAAGCTGTGAGAATGAGATCATCGCTTCAACCGCCTCTGCTTCTTCTTCATCCTCTGATTCGTCCGCCATCTCTTTCGAGTGCTCTTTGAAGAGAATGTTGAGCAGGAATAGATCAGAAATGAAGGTGTTTCCAGTCCTCCGGCGGCAGTGAATTAGACGGCTAAAGAACCTATTATCAACTGTATTATTAGTTTGCTTCTTCTTTATTTACTCTCTTAGACTTGGAAGTAGATTAACACATCGGCCTTGAGTTTCCAACTGTAAAGCGCATTCCCTTTCTTTTGCTCATATTAATCTCCATCTGATTTTTGGCCAACACCATTCATGGATTGGGTCTGAAAAAGTAGCTTTTCTTTGTTGTTCTAGGGCTAGTCTAGGATAAAAGCACCCAACAATCTTTACATCTAATGACAATCTCAAGTGTTTCCCACACGAAGCATACAACTCGTTTTGGATTTAACCCAAAAATAAATTTGTATAGATTTCGATTCAAAGTAAATAATATTGTACTGAGAACATCGAGAGCACAAAAAAAGACCAACAAAAGATGTTGACACCTGCAATAACCTCTCCATCTCCTTTTGAACCGCTTAATTTGAATCGAACGGAGATCATTGTCAAAGCATCTGAATCTATTTTCATGATCCAAAATGGAGGCCGAGAGGATTACAAAAAGCCATCAAACACTTTTCAGATGATATTTCTGACCATTATTCCATCTTCTATTTTGTACAACTTCCACTTCAAGCCCATAAAGCGAGAATTGACATAAGCGCAGAGCCGAGAGTTAGAGCAACGAAGGAGACCTTTTTCAGCAAGTGATTGGAGGTCATCATCTTATTGTGGAAGAAATCAACGGCTACGAGGTCGACAAGTGCCATGTATATGAGAATACCAGATGAAACTGACCCTAACAATCCTTCCATTATCAGAGCATTTGGGCTGCTGTCGTCGTAACCTGTCACCGAGAACAGTATCATCCCCAACACTATTCCCATCGGAGTCGTCACCTGAAAACAGGAAGCTCATGTACGCTGTTGTTCCGACGCTAAACCCTGCCTGTTATTTCCAAGACTTAATGTTGTAGTGAATTAGAAGAAGAAAACTCAAATCCAGATCTTAACCTACTAGAGATTAGAGAATAAGCTCAATTTAGTTAGTTTTTCAGTTTTACTGTTTATTTTCTCTTTCTTGTATTTAAGAAACTTCACTGTTGAAAGAAATACATGAAGTATTTTCCTTCTTTCGTCTTCTTCCCCAAGCTTTGGTAATATAACCCAGAAAGGAAAAACCATTAAATAGTAGTTTGGAGTTGAGCAGATGAGGATCCAGCGGTGGACGAGGGAGGAGAAGAATTAGTAATGTGATCATTAAATATAAAGCTTCTGCAATGGATGGTAAGGAACATAAATACCTGAGCAATGCAGCCGCCGAGGCCCATGCCCTCGAAGATCTGGTGAAAAGACAGAGCAGCGACCAGAGGTCTGATAGTGCACCGATTCTGAGACATCCCCATCGTTACACCTATTATGACAGAGTGAAAGATTATGCCTATCTCTAATACCTGCGATACCAGTTTCTGCTTCAGCCTCGCCAGTTCTTCATCCCCTCTCTCCTCCAAACACGCTCCCGACTCTGCTGATTCGACTGTGGATTCCTTAGGTTTCGCATGAGCATCGACGCGTAAGGAATTGGCAGTCGGCATTTGCTCCTGCGTGCCGACAGGGTTGTAGTGGGCGTGGTCGACGTGAGAGGTGGCAGTAACGTCGACGAGAAGAGCGAGTAGGGCCCCGAGCATGGTTACCAAGCCGGAGAAGGGGAAGTCCTTCCAGGGATGGCGAGATGCCACGTGGCAATCGGAGAGAGCTTGAAAGGCGTCCTGGGAGAACATGAACCAGCGACGTGGAGAGAATCACGCCGGCGGCGAAGCACTTGATGACCAGAATAGCTTTGTCGTAGACAGGTTTACCGTGGAAAAGACGGGCAAGAATTACGGGGAGAGAGATGCCGAGGACGCTGGTGAAGAAGATAAGGAAGATGGAGACAATCTTCAAATGGGATGCGGCCAGGCTATCACGGCAGGCCGAGGCTCGAGCGGAGTCGGAGGAGCAGGGAGGCATAGCCATGGAGGTCAATGAAGTTGTAGGTGAGGAAAGGGAGACAAATTATGGAGTTGGAGTAATGATGAATTGAAGTGTTGAAGTTTCAGCGTGGCCCTGTGTGTGGACTTTGTTGCTCGACCTCGACGGAGACCGAGAGAGTAATTATCAGATTTAATTGTGAGCCAGCCAGGTGTAGTGATTCTATTGGCTGTAATTGGTGATTGATTAGTTATGAACCGTATTGCCCTACGTACTGGATTACTTTTATTATCTTAACAATTAATTAATTAAGAGTTAATTACCAAGCCCAGGCCTGTAGGCCCACTTCCAAAAGCCCATTAATAACAAAAGCATAACACCTTTTTTGCAGGCCCATTCTGAGGACTTCGTCTTCTTCCCCAACGCTTTCCTCATCTAACCATCATCCTTACAGTCTCACCGACTTCTTCTAATTGCCGACAATTCATTCTAATGCAACTCTCATTTTTTGTTGATGGAAGGCGTAAACATGAAACGACAATGGCGAAAGAGAAGAATCCCGGACAAAAGTGGACCGCAGGGGCTGAATTGATTAGTCAGTTCAGGAAAACGAAGATTTTGCAGTCCAAAACAAAAGGACGTGGAGGGGGGGCTCCTAATGGAGGAAATCTTTCGAGATTCAACGTTACCCATCTGAAAGGAACAACAGAAGAGCCTCTAGCTTTACGGAGAGATACAGTGCATGTGGACGTGGCTTCCATGTCTAACTAGGCAACACAAGTTACAAATAATAGCAATCTGTAGTTTACTGTGGATTCGAGTCTTGATTCCTGTCCTGCTTTACAGTCACAAGAGAGGAATTACAACAAACTTCAGAACGCAATCTAGCAGCTACCGTCGTCTATGGTGGTTTAAGTGACTATTATTAGGCTGAATTTCGATTGGCCTGCAGGCTCACACCTCTCTTGGGTCTACAAACAGAGATGTATTATGTGGGGTTTTTGTCAGTTCAACAAGGGTGTTCTTTTCTTCCTGCTTCAAACCTTTTATGCACCACAGATCTTCAGGGCAGGACAGCAACTTCCAATGAGGAATTTCCTTTCTCAGCTCCTCCTCCCCTCCGATTTCTGTCACAATAACTTTACAGTCCCCCGCCGACAACTTCGCCGCCATGTTGTGCACATATTTGCACAGAGCTCCCACCAGCTTCCCAGCAAATGGACCTTCGCCATGAACTCCGTACATAAAATAAAACCCAAATGGGTGAAAAAAGTCAGGAATAGAAGGAAGTTTAAAGCAGGGGAAGATCTTGTCAACCAGCTTCGAACTTTTTGTGTACAGGAAGCAAGATAATGGTGCTTTCCCTAGCCTCAGTTTGAAACTTTCTCCACTATTCCATACGCTAACAACCGCAAAACTATTTGGAGCTCCGCAATTTGTTCCAAATTTGCCAACCCGCGATTCATCTTCTCTAAAAATGGCGGCCCACGTCCCTAAACTGAGCTTGTGCCTTAATATGTAATCTATGTCGTGAGGGAAAAACTCAATTGAAGATATGTATTTTCGGTAAACTGCTTCTGCTTCCTCTACCTTGAGCTTTAATATCTGAATATTTGAGGAAATATGGCAGGCGTGGCATTTAACAGGGTTTACAAAAATGGCAGGGGTTCTAAACCTGGTGTAGCCAAGTTTGTTTTTGAAGAGGTTGATTGAGGCCTGGTTATCTTTCTGGGTCGCCATGTATGCATAATCGACGTCGTGACCGATGAACCAATCTTCGACGCGCCGGACTAGGCTGGAGCCAATGCCTCTGCGGCGGTAAAAGGGTGCGACTCGGAGGCCTAATATGTAGCCCACCTTGGCTAGATTTTGAGGCGGCTTATGAACAGTAACGAGCTTTATGGAGCCTTGAATGACGCCTACCACCTCATCGCCCATCTGGGCTACCTACGAACATAAACATGCCAAAGTGAATCAAAAATTGGTTAAATGAGAGAATTGTGGAAAAGAAGTGGGTACCATTACCATCATTTTGTACAGCGGACTGTTTCTGATCCTACAAATGGGGTCGCCCATTGTGTCTGTGAAGAGAAATACTCTCTCGGTCGGCGTTACCTCACATCTTCGCTCAAGTTCTTCCACTCGGGCTCTGTCGGATTGCGCTTCGTAGCTTCGAATAACGACCTCCCTATATCCCATCCAGATCTTCCAAACCAGCGTTTATGGAGTTGTTCTAGCTTCGCAGAGAAAATGAGAAATGAAGCAGATGTCTAGAGAGAGAGAGAGAGAGAGAGGCTATGGAGGGTCCTGAAAGTTTTGACAGCGATCACTTTGAATTTATGTCAATTGTAGAAGTGACTTGACTATCGGAATTCGATTTCAATTTTGTCCAAGCACGCCAATGAATATAGATAGTACTACAAGAAAATGATAAAAATCGATTTTGTGAATCTACGAGGGTCTACCTAGTTCTGGAAACGAGACTTCTTTTACTTGGATAATTGCATGCATGGGTTTTTACTCCCGTCAAAACCCGAAAATTAAGATGAACAACTACAGTTCCCACTTACAACGATAGAGAGGGCGAGCTCCTATGGCATTACCTATTGCATCAAAGAGAAGAAAACATTGCTATTTTCTGATGATTTATGAAGAAAACAGACGCAGTTGCAGAATCAGACCAGGTGCAGGCGCAGGCGCAAAGCCTAAAAGAGTGAAAACGCCAAAAAATAGATAACCACAATAATGGCCACGCTCTTTATCAAATCATCTCACATAAACATCCAAGAAAAGGCTACGCTTTCTCCCTTTCCCTTCATGTTCACTTTCCCTTCATGTTCATCGTTATCTACTTCCTTCACATCAATCCTACATCCCACCATTTTTCAAACAGTCCCTTCTTCTTGTTCCTATCCCCTACCTGAACACTCCCTATTCAAACTACAGAATTTTGGAATCCAAACGTGCCATACTGCTGCTTCTAACAACCCCTTTCAAAGTTGCATCTAAAATGAAATTTATGACCTTTTCAGGAACTCCTGAACATTCGAAATTGAGGGCAAGTGCTCCTTTACACCTAATATCTACCGCAAATACACTCTTTCTGCCAATAGCAATACTAGCGGTACACGACTCATTGCTGATCCGAAAATGGTTCGTGCTATTATAATATACCATGATCTTCAATCCTACTTCTACAGCTAAACACGATTCTGAATTCCGTTACAAGTTTCTGTGATTAATAAAATGGGAACTACAAAGTGGATCAATGTCAACTTTAATTTCTATTTTTAGAGCCAGACATGATCTAGAGAGTTTCAGGATAAAAATGATAGCCACGAGTTTATACCTTTTGTAAGAGGTCGTCATAATGTCACAATAAGCGCACATGCTGATCACATTAGATATCAATCAAACATAATTCCTCCGGCTCCTTGATTTTAAACTATCACGCGGCGAATTATTTCATGGTTCTTCATACATGCCATTTGAATACTCTTCACCTGCTACACTGGATATTCCATTTGACAACCGGTTTGGTGGCCCAGAGGAGTTTGAGTATGGGGAATATGTTGAAACAGGGCTGCCTCGTGACTGCCGGTTCTGTGCCGCTGTACTACTTCTTGTCATCTTAAGACGTGCCTTTCTTCCCTGCCATGAACCATAAAGATTTTAAATAATTGTGAGCAAAAAAGTAATGCAAAGATATGACATAAGTGTTACTACATAAGGAGAAGGGAGGGAGAATCACCTTTCCCATACACTTCTCCAAATGAGGAGCAAATTTCCCAGCCATGATAGAACGACCGCAATTCATACAGTCAAATATTTCGTTTGCAACAGAAGGATGAGTCTGTCCAAAAATGTCAACCACATACTTGCTATTGGCTTCACAGCTTGGATCAGCAACTCTAGCTCGGGCTTGTGTTGAGAGCCTCAATTCTTCTTCTTCCTCATTGTTGCGATCAAGGCCTAGTCTTGCTATACGATGGCATTCAGATGCAACATCAACAATGGCAGACTCCAGAAGATCCTCCAAACAACGAGATGAAAGCTGCAATAATATTTCAAGACAGGAAAACAGAAGCACGATAAGATCCCACAAGCAAGAATTTTAAAGTGGTAACAACACAAGGGGAAGGGGGGGCCAATCGCATTTTTCCAGCAAAAAAATATCTCACAAAAACCAGTTTCCTTTACAAAGCAATATTCCTCTGTTTTCTCTTGCAAAATAGTAAAGCTACTAATCCGGTTGCCTCAGCATTGTTGAAAAAAAATTAACAAAAACTCGCAGAACCTTCCTTCAACAAAGCATTTGATCCTCCTAAACAATATGTGAAGGCTAATAATTTGTACAATGTGAAAATTGACTTTTCAAAAACAAGTAAAGCGATCCGAATATGACTTTGGAGTGCCTCTTTCATCCCCAGATTCACCTCGTAGTAAACAGAGTCGATTACATTGAACAACAGCAAACCCCAGAGAAACGAAAAGAAAAATGGCATTGATATGAAATGGAGATGTATACCTGCTCATAAGAAGGCAGATTTTCCTTGTTTGGCAGCGACATTGAATGTCAGAAGAGAATGAGCACCACTATGTTCCCCACAAGAGCAAACTTCTAAATCTTTTCAATACAAATAAACATTACAACTAATTGTAGAATCCTATTATTAGTCCCGAATACAAAACGAGAATCCAAAACCAAATAAGAGCCATACGTGAGACAGAAAGCTCAAGCAGATCAAAGTAACTCATTGTACACAATAAACAAAAAGAAAAGCGAAACCGTATTAAAAAAAAAAAACTCAGATACGGTTCCAAGGAATTTATCAAAGAATCCCCCAAGTCAAAAACATAAAGAATTAATAAAACTGAAGTTAGCAGGCGACAAACGCCGAAACAAGAAACGAGAATGAAAAGGGTATTTGGGGAATGAAACAGAAGAAGAGAGGGGAGATGGAAGATGGGAAGGAATGCAGACCTTGTCGTGAGAAGCAAAGACGGAGAAAGATGGAAGAGAAGGGCTTGGAATCTGCAACTCAAATGCCGAATTGCCGAAAAATCACAAATTTACAATTCCCCAGCTTCTGCCTCCACTTTACTTTCACTAACTCCCAGCCCCACCAATCATCATAAGCCACGTACTAATCATCGTAAGATAAAATAATAAAAATTCCGTTGCCGGGAATCGAACCCGGGTCTCCTGGGTGAAAGCCAGATATCCTAACCGCTGGACGACAACGGAAGCTGGTTGAGATGTAAGGCTTACTAATTAATTTATATGACCAAACAAACTAAAATATAGAGGAGAGTAAAATGGTTGGAAGTGGTAAAATACTCAAATTATGAACTGAAAACGTGGGAAAATCAATCAGTGTTAGATTAAACAAGCCAAAGTAATGTTCAAAGCATAATACAATATAATGGGTAGGTGGAATATTGCATTTACAAAAATCATCCTTTGATTGCCACAAATTAGTATCAAGGCCTGCGCCCAAGCAACGTTATGATCTCCGACAACGGAGGGCGGTCCGAAGGACAACTGTTCCAGCATTTGGTCATCAAAGACTTGAGGATTTGAGGGCAGTCCTTGGGAATGTCAGGCCTCAGCCCACAAGCAGCTATGCCCACCGCTGCTTGGACTGGTGAATACGATGAATAAGCAGCCTCTCCACTCACCATCTCCCATATTACCATTCCAAAGCTGTACACGTTGCTCATCCACGTTTCGCACACACTCTCCGGATCGCCGGCTATTATCTGCATCAAACCAAACAACAAAGTTTTGGCAACATCACTTGTCAAACCTTGTGCTGTATAAAGCGTGGACAATAATAATGCGTCGAGTGTTCATATAATTATGCAGGAAGAAATGGCATAAAGTGCCTTTTATAGCATAACTCATTTTCAAACCTGCTTTGCATCTAAACAATGTCCTGTAAGACTCCATACTCACTCTTGGATAAAGCAATCCATTTGGACTCTTCAAGCTTTATGTAAAGTCACACTTAACTTATTTTTGACAATAACAAGACTTAAACAAGTATAGTAACATGGCTAAAGTGGGAAGGCTGTTATCATCAAAGAGTTTCACATTCGTAAGCAAAACCATCGGCTTTTCGTAATCTAGACAAACCATCATGCATCGCGATAAGGCAATGCCACCGGTATTATTCTAATAATACCTACTCGATTGTTTTTACTATTAACTAAGATCAAAGCATAAGCAATTGACTTGCAAGTCAAACGCAGTTCATCGACATTCCCAGAGAAATGAAAGGTGTTTGAACTCTAAATAGAATTAACCAACCTCGGGGGCCAACCATTGGTAACCATCAGTCTCATACTCCATTGCCTCGCCAATACTTTTACAAGCTGTGATTATTCCCATGTCCCCCAAGCAGGAATTTCCCTGTCTATCCAACAAAATCCTCTGGGTGTTGAGCTCTCTATATGCCACATTATGATCATTCATGAATTTGAGTCCCTCTGCTATATCAACTGCAATCCTAAATATTTCCTTCGTAGGAAGTTTTTTGTTCTGGATCATGATATCACAAACTGAACCGCCTTCCATAAACTTTGTAACAATACACAACCCATGATTATCAGCAATGCAAACACCGTAGAATTGCAGGATGTTCCTATGGCCGCGTGACATTAGCTCCAAGAGATCTTCACGGAGCTCAAACATGTAAGAGTTGCCCTTGTCACACCCTTTAAGCTTCTCTATGTGAACCCTTTTTCCCTTGTAAACTCCCTTAAACGAATTCAGTCCAATCTGATCAACAAACTCAAGATTATCTGAGTTCAGCAGCCACTTCCCTAAATCATCTCCGCCAGATTGAATAGTCTGCCATTCATCAACTGATACAACAACAGATGATTTGGGCAATGGCATTTGAAGTTGAACATTTTGATACAAATTCCCTGAATGATTTCTACAATTTTTTTCACCAATCTCCTCCTCGATCTCTCCAAAATCTCTGCCCTTAGTGTTTCCCTCTTGACATCCACAGAGCCCAAATGGAAGCTTTACAGCTGTAGATTTAGGCTTCTTTATAGCTGATTTTAGAGCACTTTCAATTCTGGTTTGAAATAATGTCTCTTGCCCGGCTTGAACTAATAGTAGAACAACACCAAGGGTATATCCTTTCTTTTCAAAAATTTGTATCTTCTTGCAGCAGATGGCAGAAATTTCTAGCGCACCAGACATTACGGGCCAAGAAATCAAAGAGTTGCATGCAAATGTGATCTTGAATAGAGATCCTTCAATTTCGTTCTCGTTCACCTCCTGAATCAACAATGCAGGCTGATCGTCAGCTGATGCTTGCTCTATCAACCTCATATGCAGAAAAACATCTTTCATGTCAAACCCAGCCCGAGCATAACTGTGTGAATAAGTGGGCAAATCCAAAATTAGAAAAAAAAAATTGAGAGAAGAAGTTATCTGCTGAAGACGAAAATAGCAAAATGCGTTGACCAAAAAAACAAACAACTTAATCCCGAGATGGGTAGTTCTTCTAGACCATTTAATCAATGAACATGAGCAATGCATATCACTGCAATGGGTGTTCTTTTTTATTTTCATTCTTTCTATCAAGAGATTTACTCTGTTTTACATATTTCTTCCATTTCCTTGAGAACCAAACAAAAGTCAGCTGAAAAAATGACATTTTTGTTCTAGCTTGGCACCTAAGAGGCAACGATTCGTAATGCTTGCGAATGTTGGTGACAAGCCTCTCAGGAAGCTGACTTCCCGGGTAGAGCAGCGTGAGATTGCGTACAACAGTCCCCCAAAAGACCTTCCTGAAGCAGTCGATCTTGGATGGTGAGGGATCACGAGGCAAGTCAAGGTTAAGCGTATTCCTAATGGAGGCAATGGCCTCCGTCAGGTTGCGGCTCAACCTCTGAAATCTCTTGTGCATCGCAGACGACTCCTTCAATGCGGAAGCAGAGAACGAGTCAGGCGGCAAGACTTCCGATCTGTTCTGGGTCCCGACGAGAACCTGCTGTACGAGGTCGTCGTCCGTAGTGGGTCGGCTCGACCAGCACTCGAGAGCCGTAGCCATGGGTCCGGCGCTGAAGAAGGGCCGGGTCGAATGTAAGCGGAAGCAGAGGGAGTCGAGCAAGATAGACTTTAATGAGAAAGAAAAAGGAAGGGAAGAGGAACGAGGAATATGTAGGAAGGAAAGAGAGAGGGTGGGTGGGGAATGGCAATAAATGAAGGATGAGGAGGGTGATGACTGATGGCGATATAACAGCAGAATGCACTATGCAGAGGCAAAGTTTCAGGGAGAGAGAGAGTTGAAGTAGAGCCGAGGAGAGCGAGCGAGAGATACGTGGAGCAGAACGTGAAGCTGCTGGTTGGGTGTTTCTGTGCATGGTAATTGGTGGGTAGTGGGTCTCATGTACATGGACTCATCCCTCATGCAAGGCCTCCTTTATCCAAATGTATTGGGCTTCCTTCCAACCTCTTCTTTCCTCAAACGCCTGTTTCTCTGGTTTATCATTCTTCCCGACCATCTCCTCCGCTTCTCCTCCCTTCTCCTTTTCGATCTCAACTCCTCATTCTCTTTTCTTTCTTCCACTATTCACATCCCACATTGACCTCCATTTCATTCTCCTTCTCTGCTTCCCTTTTTTCCGTTCTCTCATCTTCCATGGCTTCCTCCTCCACAATCAAATCCTTTCAACAAAATCAAGCTCAAGAAGATGAGGTCTGTGTTTCATTCCTATGCTTTATGTAAGTCTTCTATTGCTTTCATTTTTTTTCCTGTTAAGTTATTCTCAACTTTCCACGTGACACTGGTTCCGACCACTTCTATTGTGGGTAATTGGATTTGCACGATACTTACTTCTATTTGTATGATATTTGTGCAGATTGAACATTTTGATGATTTCACCATTGCATCTTCCTGGGAGAGGTGATTGCACTGGATTCCCCCTCAACTCATACCTCCTCCATTCTAATTTCATTGAATTATGCTTTTAGCATCTTTGGCCTTGTGTTTGACTTTGTCTATCTAATGTTAAGGTTCATATCTGATATCGAGGCAATCTGTCGACAATGGATGGCTGATGGTTCCAATAATTTGTTGGTATGCATGTCTTTGGTTTTACAAATTTGTACTTATTTGTCATATCTTTATTTACTTTAATTACCTCTTTCAAATTACTTGGTTTCAGAGAAAAGGGGCTACTCAGGTGGAAATTTCCAATAACCTACATAAGGTTAAATCTGATCTGAAGCATGTCAGTAAAACTTATTCCATGGAGTACTATTTTGAAAACGGGAATGATGGTATTTTTATTGCCCTAGAAAGCTTGATTTGTCACTCTCATTGGAATCTGCTGTAGTTGATCCTTTTTTTCTCGCAGGAAAAGTTTCTGATTGGAATCTTAATTTGCATGACTTGCAGTTATGTTTTGGGGTGAAGGACTTTTTGGTATATTATGAATTTTTTCTTGAACGTAGTATGTTGGTTCGTCTTACTTTTTATCGCATGAAATATGATATGGGTGGTTTACCAGGTGATTGCTCCTCAAAGTGCTAGTGGTGTAATTCTTGATTCGCCGGAGGCCAGCAAGCTATTAAGTGCAGTTGCAATTGCCTTGTCAAATTGTTCAAGGTAGAGATGTGAAATAATTTACTGTCATGGTGTCTTTGTGTAGTAGATGATCTACAGCGGTCATTTTTCTGTTTGGTTCATATGTATTAATTTATCATCTTATATCACTGCCTCAAAATAACCCTGCAATATATTACCCTGCTAATTTTCCTCTTTCATGGTCATAATAGGTTGGCTGTTGTTTGGTCAATCATGTATGGTGAATAAGTGACTTTTTGTGAATAGATTACGAAAATTTATTTTTTACATATATGTGATTATGATATCACATTAAACTTTGTTTTGCAGTTTATGGCCAGCTTTTGTTCCGGTGCATGATCCGACTCGGAAAGCATTCATTGGAATCCAAAACATGGGAACTATTTTTACAAGGAGATTTGAGGCAGATCGTATGGGTAGTCAAGTTCCAGTAAAATTATTGCATTTGGAAGGATTATATGAATTGTTTGTTTCTAAGTTTGTAAGTTCCTCTAAAGTCATATTTTAAAAAAATTTCTGTCGTATTTTAAAATTCTTTCTTACAGCTGTATTTATTATGATCTTACTATTCTGTTTTTTTTTTTTTTTTTTGTCTCTTTTGGATCCACTTGGACACGCATCCCTTGTGTGTGTCCTTTATCTATTTGTTTGGGTGGCAGTTTAAGGATTTACCTTGGACCTTGTCTATTTGTAAAATGAAATAGACATTCAAATGTCTGGATTTGTGTTCATTTCCATTGGTCTATGAAGGATGTTTACAAAAACTCTAGTGGTTTCTTTTTAATGTCACAAAAACACTTGCTGCAAAATATTTAGTTATTTGTTCCTTCATATTTCTTGTAATATAGTTGTCTAGGCAAAAGGTCGTGCTTGCAACACCCTATGCTTCTTGAGTATGTCATGTTAGAAGTTATATTACTTAGTTTATCTTCCGTTGGATTGTCTTTATCAATTATAATCTGATTTTAATTTCGAAGGCTTACTCCTCATTGGACATCGCGGTGCATCTTTTCAAAGTTCTCTTTACCATGAAGTTAACCTACAGAATTCTTCCCAACAATGATGATGAAGTCGAAGGAGCTGATGCTGAGATTACAGAATCTGGATTAGGCTCTTCTATTTCCACACACAACAATGCTCAGTGGGATGATGATTGTTCATGGAGTGACTGGTATTCTGCTGAAGATCCAGTAAAAGGTTAAAACATTTAAACATAATTTTGGTGCTTTATCTTTGTGTTAACAACTTAGACGTTGTCTTGCTGTCTTCCTTGTTTTCCACTATGCCTTAGATGGTGGAAAATATTTTCAAATGTGCTGATTTGTAACATGAATCTACACAAAAAGGATTGATATTACTCTGTTTTTCTTAACTTTTCATGTTCCATATATTGAATTATTCGTGGGCCTCAATACTTCTTTAATGGGAACACTATGCAGGATTTGAATTAATCACAATCTGGCAAGAGAATATGGTGGAGAACTCTATGAGTATGGCAGAATTGGAAAATTTTTCACCTCACGAGTCGAAGAAATGGATACTATTTCCGATTATTTCTCCCAATATGTAAGAAGTTGTCATTTTCTTAATTTCTGAATATGGTGGAGAACTCTATGTAGTCTTAAGGAATAAAACAACAATCATAGACTTTCCTAATTTACCAAACTTACATATGTCAAATAAATTGAACTAATCTCAAAATATCCTATACATGGAGAGACATTATAGGCTACATTCAATTGTCTAGCTTGATTTGAATGAAACTTGCTTTATCTAAATAAGATCTTGTTTCTGTTGTAGAACAAACAGTTTGGAGGGAAATATAGTTGGGTTTTCCTCGCAACTGGCACATTTAGTCGACACCTTAGTCATGTCCTTTGGGGCTCAGTTCATGGAAGATTTTATCTCAGGTTTGAACTTTTACATGACTGATTATATCGTTTGCAAACTAAACTCGTTCATTTTTTCCATTGTTTTTAACAGTTGAGAATCCAACTTCCGATAATTTGAAGTCTTCAATGGTCTTACCTCCTCCTACGGCAATTGATCGTGTGCTGAAAGAGCTCTTTCATAATGGTAACCCAATTAGATGAGGCCTGTGGCTTACTTTTTGATGCAATCCACACAATTACTAAATTCCTTGTAGCTGGTGCAATATATGAGCGAAATGAACATATTTTAGTATCTCAATGAAATCCAACTACAGATGGTGGCAGCCATATATAGTAGCTGTCTATATCATTGGATGAGTTTGTGATAATATGCTATGAATATGTTGATTGCACAGGTGAGAAACTTCCAGGGTTTAGCAAGAGTGACAGTAGAACGTCTCGCGGTATTAAGGGTGCACCTCAGGAATCTCTGTTTGCACATTTCTGTTTACATGCTCTTTGGTTTGGCAACTGCAATATACGTGGTGGGTATAATTAATTAATATATTTTGCTCGGTAAATACTAATTTGGAAAATCAAATTAGTGGCCTGCATCATTGATTTTTATTTTCTGTTTATTTGCGATCAGCTACTGCTTTGTTATGGATTGAGTTTGTTAGAGAAGTACGGTGGTATTGGGAGGAGTCACAGCCGTTGCCTAGGATGCCTGTCAGCGGTTCGATTGACCTTTCCACTTGCTTAATTAATCAAAAATTACAGATGGTAATGATCTATAAATGTTTTCTTTATGATTTGGTGACTTGGATAGTTATATAAGTATTATATTTGTCAACTAATATTTTGTTGTGAAATAAGATCAATTCTTTATTTGTATCATAGATCATGAATCTTGTACTTAGATATATACATTCATGAATCTCGTTTACTGTATTAATCAGTGATTTTTCTTTGGGTTACTCATTTGTTCTCTTGTTTAACAGCTTGCAATCTGCATCGATCAAAAGCATCAACTTAATGAGGAATATCAAGATTGTCTTGAGAGCCAGGATCCTGACTCTTCATCTATCGAGGTCAGAATTTTGGTAATTTCTTTGCTGAATGTCCCTGAATGCTTCTTTAGATTGAAATATGTCAAGTAAGTCTTACTGTTTGGCTTAATTAAACTATCAGGAAGATGCCCTGACGCCGGAGGATTCGTCCATTATGCATACACCTGGTGAAAACTTTGATGGGCATATGACAGGTGAAATAAGCAAGTGAGAGCTCTTTTGTCTGCTTGTTAATCTTTATTGAATTTTTTGTATATATCAAGTGACACAAGTACATAATAAACATATTTCTTCTCTTTTCAATACAAGTTTTGTCATTCCTGACAAAAAAAAAAAAACCCTAGCAATCATACTTGCAGAACATTCTTGTTAGTATGATTCTTGTTCTTGCGCATGTTCAAGGCATGTTACATCAATTGCACTGTCTATGAATTCTCGTTAGCATGTATCTCATGCTGTTCCAGTTTTTATATATCCAGGAACACGTATGGCGTTTTTCGTTGATCATGGTTTATTTCAATTTCCTGCCCTTTACAGCTCATCAGATGATGAACATGAATCTGTAAGAAATGACTTGAAATCTGGTACCAAATCTGGAGAAGGGTTATTTACTCCTAGAAGACCTGCAGATATAGTTAGAAGGGGTTCAGCTGGTGTAGTTGGGAATATGGTGCTTTTGAATTCATCTAAGAGTTTACATGCCCCTTTTACACAGGTATGTGCAATCTCATTTGACTTACTTCTTCTTCTTCTCTCTCTCTCTCTCTCTCTCTTCCCAACAAACCCATGACAAAATGAAAGAAGATAAAATAATTTTCCCTTCCATGTTTAACCTAAAATCATTTTTCCTTGCCCATTATAGGATGCACCACTAATGACGGAGGACATGCATGAAGAACGGCTGAAGGCTGTAGAAGTATTTGGTGATTCCTTTGTAAGCTTCTAATTCTTATGATTGTCTTTTTTTCTCTAGGTCACTTTATTTATCATTTATTTTAGTCAAAGTGCATGTGTTTGTTGTTGAAGTAGACTTGTAAATTGTACGGGGCAAGCGAACTTGGCCTAAAGCCATCCAAATGTTAGCGAGTTTTGTTCAAGTTCGTTTTTTAAACTAAAGAAATGCTACCATCTTTGGTATCGGACTAGCAGAATTATTTCATCATTTTGAGATACTTGTCAAGGCAGTGTCATTTTTCATTTTCTCTTCAGTAATAAGCTCTTATCCCAGTGGACTGGGACTACTTAAACTCATTGCTTCCTGTTTTGCAATTGTGAATAGTGATTCACAGTTGAATTGGGATGAATATTGTAATTAATAAAGGGAGTTTATAGGCCTGCCTTTTATGTGATACATTCAGATTTACTATTTGGTGGTATTCAATATTCCCATAAGAATCTCTTCTATAATTTTATGGCAGACAATATCTTCTATAATACTAAATATAGTTAAAACTAAAGTATGAATTTCAGGTTCTACATTAAATCAAACCTAATTGCTTTTTTTATTTCGTACATTTAGTCTATTTCTTTTCTCTTATCTCTGACTGGTCATATTTATGTATACTTTTAGTTGGAAGTTTGTTATTGAGAACTATTATTGTTATATGTTGCAGAACTTTTCTGCTCAGTTGGAGAAAGATATCTTAGCTTCAGGTAATAATATCTAATTGATCCTGGAACTAGTATGCTTTTATTTCCCATCATATTTTGTTACCTTATCCTGATAAATGGGAGTGTAGACCAGAGCAAGAGATAGCTTATCTAGCTACTGTAGCTATATCATTTGTGAATCAAAGTAGTATAGTGGAACCAGAACACCCAAAGGTGAATCTGTTGTCTTTTGCAGCCATAGTACCTGTGAACTTTATACGACTACCTAATCGTCAGGAATCTTTCACGAAATATGTTAGTAGTCTACCTAGATTTGACATGCAAGCTGTATACTTTTGGGCTACAACTTTTTTGGACTTTTTGCAATGCTGAGATGACTACAATCCTTCCTTCCCATGGGCATTAGGGTTAAGTGTAATTTACGAAACTTCATTTATAGTATAGTTCTTCGGGCTTGTCATCCCTTACCTCTTCAGAGAGCTTGACCCGTTATCACAACTCACTCCTGTTGTACTCTACTTCCCCTACTGTACGAATAGCATTTCCTTCTATACAAATACCTGCAACAGTTTGGCAGTTAAATAGATCAGATGATGTAATATCTACACCTTTATTTCAGTGTTTTTCATCGAAGGCTGTAGTTAGTAGGACTAATCACGGATAAAAGCCATGGCAAACGAAGCCCTATGCCAGAATAATCTTGGGGACTTTCCTGTTGCCAACAGAAATAAACAGCTTCAAAATTTCACATTCATCCAATGCTCTTTGGTGTAGGCGTTGTGCTGCTTAGTCTGTGTTTATGATTTTTTGACATTCAAGATAACTTGTTACTCTATTAATCAACTGAACATCTGATCCCCTCCAGGTTTATATATATTCATTAATTTACATCTAAAAGTAGTAACGAGCATCAGAACTATCTCTTGATTCTAACTGCTTTCCTTCTAATGGACTAATTATTTACAATGTGCTCTATAGTCATTCTGAAATTAATCCTATTGTGTGGTACTTGATGTTTTTCTAACATGAATTGTAGTACTGACTGTTTAAATAATGAGACAAAATGTCCTTACTTTCTTTTTATGTTTAAAGCCATACATGCACGAGCTTTATTTTTCTTAAAAAGAAATTTTGCATTGTTTGAAAATTGTATTTTTCTCTTGTCGTCGCTACTACTTCCAGCTAATAAACTTCATAATTATAATTAGACATGCAAGCGTTTAAGGCTGCCAATCCAGATGCTGTTTTTGAAGATTTTATTAGGTGGCACTCACCGGGAGATTGGGTGGATGATCTTCACATTGAGACAAGGGGAGTATCCACCAACGAGGTTTCAAAAGAGAATTTGCCTCCCCGAGGACTTCTTTCAAAGAGAATGTCTGAGCATGGGAATTTATGGCGTCAGATTTGGAATGAAGCACCTGCTCTGCCAGTTTCTGAGCAAAAACCACTGCTTGATCCAAATAGAGAAGGAGAAAAGGTAACTTGGTGGAAGATAGATTATTGTATTTTTTAGTAAGAACTCACTCAAAACTCGAAGATGTCACTCTATTGATTTGTAGTTTTTATGATGCTTCATGAATTGCTTCCTCATCTATGTTATCACTGATAGGTGAACCAAAATTGTCACTTATTAAGTAATCAAGCTGCATAAACGCATGTGACTGTGTAATAACACTATAATCATGCCACTCATGTTTGTGACTTTTCTCTATACTTTGATAGAGATGTGGTTCCTCCATGCTTACTTTTTCTCTCTCTGTGCTTTTTCATTGATGCTTTATTGTTTTGAATTGCATAGATTATTCATTACCTTGAAACATTACGGCCACATCAGTTGCTCGAGCAAATGGTTTGTACTGCCTTCAAGGCATCAGCAGACACCTTAAACCAGACTAGTTATGGAGGGTTGAAGCAGATGAAAACCAAAATGGATCAACTTTACGCTACTATGGCATCTGCCTTAAAAGCTTTGCAAGGTACATATTGTTCTCTTTTAATTCTTCTTTTTTTTTTCAATTGGGTTTTCATGCAACTTTTTGTGAGCTTGCCTTTTCATACATTTTCCAGCAAATCGTCTATTTTCTGGTAGTGAGATTGCTGAAGATCTAAAACGACTGTGTGTCGTTTTTGAGCATGTAGAGAAGTTACTGACTCTTGCAGCATCTCTCCATCGGAAGCTGGGGCAAGCACCACGATTAGCTGAATCAATTTTTAAAGACTTTTATGACTATTACCTTCCAAGAATGGGATCAGGCTCAATCAAAATCAAAGATCGACAGGTAATTTATCTCTATATCTTCAGAATAAGCTAGTCTTAGAAAATTAAACCCTCTTCTCCATATGAGCCAATTCAACATCATCTTTTATTTATACACAAGTTATAGAAAGTCACATGATCATGGTCGTGGCTGATAATGAAATTTGGAGTGTAGAAAGATACGGTATTTGAAATCTAGCTGAAGTTTTGTCAGGGCCATCCATCACTAGAAATGCCATTTTGTTTTTTACAATAAGAGACTAGTACATTATGCCTGTATTATCTTCCTCAGGACTTTGACAAGAAGCAAGCAGTGAGGAGCCATGAAAGACCAGTTGTGTCAAATTTGTTCACTCCTCCAACTGCAAACCAATCATGGAGAAAAGTTCTGAGCATGGGGAATCTTCTCAACGGACACGAGCCAATTCTTCGAGAAATCATATTTTCTACGCGCGATAGTATGAGCGGGAATCATTATGCAGCTACAACTCCCGGGGTTCAAGAAAAAGAAATTGAAACGCATCGAATGTATGTGTGCGGGAGTTCGAACGATCTCCGAGTGGCACTTTCTGTTGCTTCCTGTGATTGATACTAGTTTTTTGACCGTTTTCTGTAAATTTGGTAATCTAATTTAAGCATCCTTGTATTGCTCAATGATGCATATAAATATGAGAGAAATGTAATTGTCTCGTTCTATTTCCATTTGTTTTAGCAAAGTGGTAGACTGATGAAAATTCAACAAAAAACTCAAGTTCATTGAATGTATTATATTGGTTCAGAAGTTGAATCTTTGATTGGCGGTGGAGATTAAAAACTAATAGAGGAATCCTTAGATTATAGAAAACAAACAGAAAGATCAAGGTTCATAAATCTGGTTGCTCTTCCCTGACACTAAGCCTACCTTTCAACACGAGGAGCATAACCATTTTATTCGGACTTGTAACAAGAATCAACTAAGTCTATCAAATCATAACATCTTTTGCAGAGAATGGTATGGCTTCACCTTCTCCTCCTTGAAGCAAACGGGAAGAAAATGCTCTGGCCTTCCCCTTTTCATGGTTATAAGAGATAGTTCAGTGCAAGCATTTGGCACAGATGTCCCATTGTAGGCCTCGCAGATATAGCTGATGAAGTTTTCGTAGTCCTACAACAGAGCAACATATGCCTTTCTTCAAAATCCAATTCCAGGTAATCATTGCCTAGATTCTTGGAAGAATACTCGTATTAAAATAAACAATCTAAGAGCAAATGAAAAAGAAACAAACCTCATAGAGAGGCTTCCCATTAACAACTACCCAGGGGACGTACTTGTGAGGGGGCTGAAGGCTGTTAGTTTCTTCTGCATATTTTAGTTCAAGCTGCATGGACACGTCAATACACACACATTAGGTAGAACTCAGCCTTGGTGACTGGCTTGCAAAGAGAGGGTGCTCAAGTGCAGTGCTTTATATGCCAAGCCTTAACTTAGCAACATGGGTCGGATAATTCAACATAACAACACAAAGAACTTGAATTGCGTACAAAATGGAGTCATGAAATACTACCTCTTTCCCATACCCAGAAGCGTAGCAATCTTCAATCGGTTTGGAATCCAAACCCAACTTCTCAAAACAGGATTCCCACTCAGAGAACTTGTTGTCGTAAACCAAAGCCTCGACGCAATAAATAAAAGGAAAATGCACGCTCTGCATCAGGGAAAGTGAATGAAGAAAACTTAGCATTTCAAGTTGAAGTATATACAAGGCCAACAGAACAAGCATCAAAAGACCAGATCTTTACTTCTTCGGTAAGAGTCATACCAGCTCAGGCCAGACATTGATAGCGCAGGCTTCGATAGTGTTGAGTAAGCATTCGGCAGGGCCGTGCTGCAATCACCACCATAAGACAATATGAATGTCGTACTATACACGTAATTCTGCTGCAATATAAATGGAAATGCTAATATAGAACACAAGAATATAAGACCCGCTACGGAACTGCGTTTGCAGTTAGGATGGGGAAAAATGGAAGCAAGAAAACTGCGAAGGGAAATTGTGGCAGCTGAAAAACTAGAGACCTGGCAAGAAAATGTGGTGTTGGTACTGAACTTGGCGTTACCCCAAGGAACGAGATTGAGATCGACAATTGATATAAGGTCATCTTCGAACAGCTTCGCCAAATAATTGACGATGAAATTAGCGCTATACGGGCAAAGGGATTCGTAGTATAAGCCCAAACAAACTTTATCAGAATGAGATGGTGAGATACTCGAAGCTGAAGAAGAAGAGGGGTTTAAAGCGCTGACCAAGAAATAGAAATGGAAAAAGAAGGTAAACGCTGGACGGCGAGAGTAAACCATGATGGAAAGGTTTGGAAGATGAATTTGGGTTGGAGGTTTGCTTTATGTTACGCCATTAAAGCCGGGCCGACGAATGCGGTGGCGGATTATGAGGCTTACAGGTGAAGCATCGTTTACCGGGCACCTGTAAAAGCGACTATTTATCTCTAAAAGAAATGAAAAACGCAACAGAAAATGCCCTTTCGGAGAAAACGTAGACAAATCGTCAGAAAATTGAAAAATAAACGGAGAAGATGAGAGAGGACCTGGCAAGTGATAGAATCATTGGTTCCAACCCTGGCGTTGCCGTAAGGGACGAGGTCCAGATCGAGGAAGGGGATGAGCCCGTTCGTGAAAACATTCATCAAGTGGTTGACGATGAAATTGGAGCAGTAAGGACAGAGTGATTCATAATATAGTTGAAGAGAAACTTTGTTGCTTTGGCAGGTTGAGGGCACGGAGGAGGCGATGACAAGACAGAGGAGGCAAGCAAGAAGGGAGAAGTTCGACCCAGAAGCCATAATCGGAGATCCTCAAGGCTGCTAACCCAAACTTCAATTCCACCGGCCGAAAATTTCTCGAAAGATAAGCTGTGGCCCAAGCTAAATAGGTGGCTGCGACCGAGGACTGCGTGGCTGTTGGATCAACAACAACGTAGTAACGATGAAATGGCACTAAACACAACGTATGGATCAAAAGAACTACGATTTACATCATAAACTCAAATCTTTTTACACCTAGTACCCAGATTATAACGATCTTTAACTGTTGAACATCGTGATCGTTTGCTTCTACGCCAAAATACAACTTTTGGTCCACTTATTTGATGCAGTCTAGTGGCCAATGCTAACGAGACGATTAGCTCTTTATGAGCCAAAAGGTACATAAAAGCTGCTCAACTCAAGCAATGAATCCATTGCTCTTCAAACTCTCAACCGCATCCTTGATGATTTCCTCCATTCCAGTGAACTCCAAACCCAGATCCATCAGCTTCTTAGCTCCATTCTTGGACCTCACCAATCCAGCTTGAGTATCTCTAGGCAAACTACACCAACACAAAACCATTTTCTATTATGCCACTCAACAGATTGAATTATGGGTGCAGAGATGGCTGAACATTACCTTGGGACCTTATATTCAGGGTAGAGTTCAGCAACCTTGGCTGCAAAATCACCATAATGAGATATTGCTTCGACGCACAAGTGTCTTCCTGTGGCTGATTTGTTTTCATACACCAAAATGTGTGCAAGTGCTACATCTTTAAAATGCACCGATCCCATGAAGAAACCTTCGTATGTCTCAGTGCACCCTGCAACCAGACAAGAGTTGTAGTTCCATAATGACAACTTAGCACTTTATTTCATTACTAGCCTTTGATACCAGTGGTATAGAAAGGACTCAACTTCATTATGGATTGTATCGTCGGCCGCTAGAAAAAGGAGATGTCTACTTAACCAGACAAAAAAGAGATTGCAAAACTAATCATCAGGTACGCCAAGTTTTGAAAAGACTCGATCAAAATTATTTGAATACAACTCAGAGCAAGAGATGCAGAGAACAGCATGTCGGGAGCTCAAGGTGACTGAAAATTAGGTCCAAAATTAAGAGTCATTGGACGACCATGACATGAAATAGCTCGACATATTTTTCACGTTGCTCAAGGATAATAGTGTCAAGAGTGAAATGAGAAAATCACTCAATGTGTAATCACTCGTGTTAACAAATAGCAACGTTTTTAATTTCAAGGAAACCTATCGCCTTAGTTTGAGACCCACCTCCAGGGCTGCCAAAATTTACTAGAATTTCAAGGAAAGCTGTGCTGCAATATGCCAATATCCTAGAATTCGAGGGCTGCCAAAATTTACTCCCTAATTTACTAAATGATACACTAGGAAACTAATAGTAACATGGAAATGACAAACTTTTGAAGAAAGTTTGGTAGAAATGTGCACGAAAATAGATTACCTTGGAGAAGACGCACAAGCATGAGCATGCTAGAGTTAAGCCGTGGAGGAATAACAGGACCCATCACAGTGCCAGGGTTAACAACCACAACGTCAAAATTCTTGTCTTTGGCGAATTCCCAAGCAGCTTTTTCCGCCAGAGTTTTTGACATTGGGTACCATAACTAGCCCACGACAGGGAACCCAGCAAATGATGAAGAAGATCATCATCAGATTCAGAGCCCGTAATTTGAACACTTAACTTGTGTCATGAAAGAAGAAGAGAAAAAAAATAAGGAGAGAGGGGGAGAAAGACGCTCACTTCCTTCTCCTTACAGTAGTCAATGTCGGTCCAACAATCTTCTGTCCTAACAACGTCTGCAGGCCAGTGAGGACTTGGAACAATGGCAGAGATAGACGAAGTGACGACCACGCGTTTGACCCCTGCTTCTTTAGCCGCCGTGAGGACATTAATGGTACCTTTGATAGCCGGATCCAAGAGCTCCTTCTGCGATTCCAATGGTTAAAGACAGAGTTTTGAAACTTGCAGTGGGTGATATGGGAGATAATACCTCAGGATGCTGGACCCGATCAACGATGCAAGGAGAGGCTAGGTGAAAAACGCCAACACAACCAGAGACAGCCTTAAGGATGGAGTCATAGTTCAGTAGCTCGATTTGGAAGAGACGGAGACGCTGGTCTGCTCCTTCAAGGGCTTCCAGATGTTTCGTTTCGTTCTCATCTCCTACAACCAGAAAAACCGTCCACTAAAAAAAAGAAAGCAATTTAAATAGGTGAATGCGCAAGTAGAAACTCTCGGAGGAATATATGAAAAAGTAAAAGAGAGGGAGATGAAAGGAGGAGGGTAAGCACTGAGATTTTGAACAGTGGCGTGAACAGAGTAGCCGCGCAGGAGGAGGAGGCGGACGAGCCAGGACCCAATACAGCCGCTACCACCGGTGACGCAAACAAGTTGGGGGACGGAGTCGGACATGTTTAGGGGAGAGTGAAGATGAAGGGGGAAGTGTGAGAAAGGATAAGCAGAGGAGAGTAGAGAAGAAAGTAGAAAATGGAAAAGAGAGGGCAGACGTGTTCGACCGTGGAAGCTCCTCTGACGGGCTTTGGCCACATCTACGTTGTCTTTGAATTAACTTATTCTCTTTTCAATTCCCAATCCAGTTGTTGCCGGGTCGGAGCCGGAGGAGATGGGTCACCATGATGGATGTATATCAAAACGAAATTAAAAGAAAGGAACCAAAGTGAAGAGAAAGCACCAGTGGTCTAGTGGTAGAATAGTACCCTGCCACGGTACAGACCCGGGTTCGATTCCCGGCTGGTGCACGACTGTTTTAGTATTTTTTTTTCCATTATCATCTTCATCTTCTTTGTTGACTGGACGGACCCCTGCATCCCTAATTCCCTGCAGGCGTTTTTTCAGCCTTGTTTGATATAAAAGCTATCTCCTTTTTCCATATTTCTGACGATTTTGAAGCCAAATGAATGCAGCATTGAACTCCCCAATTTACGTCGCCGAAGGTTTGCTGCCTGTTTTCATGTATATCGCAACTTCTCTTTCTTACAATGTTGAAAAACCTCCGTTCGATGTGCAATTTTGTTTTTTTTTTTTTTGCAGACGTCACAAGCGAAAGCGATTCCGACTCGAATTCCGAGACACCGGAACTCTACCTGCCTATCTCCGCCGATGATGACCAAGATTCCGAAGAAGACAGTGAAAACGGCGGTTTCGATCTTCGTTCACAGCAACCAATCAACGGGTATTGCTTGAATCAAGCCGAAAACGGAGTGTCTTCTCTGGATCTAAGCGAGGGTGCCGATTTGAGAAGCGAGGAAGAGGAAGAGGAAGAGGAGAGGATGAGAGAGGCCTCCGATCGAGCGATAAGGAGAGCTTTTAGAGACGACGAGAGCCGTCGAAACGCTCGGCTGAGTCCGGAGAACGCGACGAGGGTTGTGGAGGCAATGCGAGGAATTTCGTTCGGAGGAGTAGCGCCAGATTGGGTTGCCAGAGTTCCTGAGGGCAGTTGGATTGATCAGCTTCAGCGATCAAGGCAGCAGCAGCCGAGGCGTCCAAATTAAAGCTGTTCTCTTCTGGGAAGTAGATCGCGTTTCTCTGCTCTTCTGTTTGCTGAGTAAGATAGATCCAGAATGAACCGTCGATTGCAAAAATAAGATTTTTATTGTTTGAACAATGAAGTTGTTCAAGTTTGGATGAGTTTGCTTAAACAGTAGAGACGCAATTGCCAAAAACTCACGCACTGACTCGCATCATCATCATCTTTTGGTAATTCTACTACACGAAAAAAAATTCAATTTCGAACGCACGAACAACTGAGTGGGCTCAGGCTCGGGCTCGGGCTCGGGCTCAGGCTCCTACATTCTCGATCGCTGCACCTTTGTCCATTCTCTTTACGATCCCGGATATCACCTGAAAAATCACAGCAATGGCGAAGTGGTAAAAATGAGTCTGAAACACTTGAGCTGAACCATATGCATTTGCATTACCTTTCCAGGTCCCAATTCATAACTTTTCTGAAGCCCCTTGCTTAGCAGAGTCTTCACTGTTGTCTCCCACTGAACTGGGGAGGTTACCTTGCGACAAACAAACCACAAGCACCTCAACTCAATTCACTTCCGGGCTCCAACCCCTCCTCTCTTTTGAAAGAATCAAGCTAATCATCAACTCACCTGCCTCCCCAATATCTTCTTTATTGTTCCAGGATGAGAATGCGGTAGAGCATCAACGTTGGAGATGACTGGTATTCTTGGAGTCCTTATTTCTGTTGCCGCCAAGGCAGCTTCCAGTCTTGACACGGCTGGCTCCATGAATCTAGTGTGGAATGCTCCTGCCACAGCTAGTCGTACCTGAGAAGAATGGCAGGCAGTGCAGTCAAGGTGTGCCAAAGAAGCTGAGATATTCCATTCTAAGAACGAGAGAGAGAGAGAGAGAGAGATACCGTCATTCGAGCTTTGAATGATTTTGCCTTTGCTTCTACCACTTCAATTCCTTTTATGCCTCCTGATACTGCGTAGTTGCCCTGCAGTTCTCATGAAAATGATAGTAAAGCTACGGAAAAGCCTCCTTATGCCAAGTTAGACATCGCGGTTGAATCTTACGGGACATAAATAATTTGCAATCTGAACTTTTTCGGCTTCATCTACATCTTGATTCGCTGCATCGCACAACTGTTGAACCTTTTCTGCGTCTAGTCCAATGATACTGACCATGCCACTTTTTGCACTATCAGAGGCTTCCTGAAGGAATTAGGAGGGGACTACTGAATGAGAAATGCGACACAACTCCATGACCAAGACAACAACCATCAGCAGAACATTAAGCATTACCTACCTGCATTGCCTCTCCTCTTAGTTTGACAAGTTTCAGCCCGTCCTCAAAGCTTAAAATAAACCATAACAAGAATTGTTTGCATGAGCACATCAAATGACTGACCATAGATCATGGAGAAGACAATGGCAGTGGAATTAGGAAGGAGCTAATATGCATTATACCTGAAAGCTCCAGCAAATGCCAGTGCAGTATATTCTCCCAAACTTAGACCGCAAGTCACATCAACAGAATCGATTATTTGTTGACCTCCATCACGCACCCGAAGCAACTCTACAGCAGCTAGACTTGTAACATATATTGCCGGCTGCACCCAGAAAATGTATAAAGAACATGTACCATAGACATACACTCAGAAAATGTACAAAATGAAAGACATGATCCTGCTCAGACCCATCTTTCTGTGCACCAAATTCTCTAAATAACCTATAGTTCTATACATTCCCTGAGCACATTTAAATGATTGCCTCAAAAGCATATCTTAGAAAAAAGAAGATTTGCAGGATGTGAGGGAGTTCTTTCGGGAATTATTACAGTCGACGATAGTAGTTGTAGAAACTGTAACATTGGAAACAGAAGTAACAAAACAAGAATGAACCGATCCAAACCCAGACTCGACACTTTTATGGCGGTCAGCCAAGTTTCCTCGCACCCACATGAAAATTCTACTTACAAGCTTCTAATAGATTAAAACACGATCACGATGCGATGCTACAAAATGTTTCTTGAAGAAACGAACCCTCACTCTCATTTTCTACAAGATGATTACATCTCTCTCAACTAACGTATCAGCTCCTGATAACCTAATATTTAGAAGCTTTTCTTTTGGTTCATCCATCATCATTCACTCGTGATCAGCTTCATAATGCCGACTTAATACAGTTGAGACACTGATTTCACAGTTACAGCTGTGAATGACAAAAATAATTTTCAGAAAAAAGTCCACTGAATACCTGACTTATAATCGTTGAATCAAGCTTTTCCTTGGGTCCATTAATGCAAACATCTAGAAGATCCAACCTATATGAGATAGAACAGAACTCCATAAAGCACTACAGTCATTGGCCGGCAAAAAATGAATAAATGGATCAACAATTCGCTTACCCCAAGATGTCATTTGCTTTTTTGAACAAAGTTGCAGCCGCAGGGACGCTTTGAGCCTCCTTTCCCATTCCAACAGCTTGTGCACCCTGAGATGAAGTGCAAGGGCGTAAAACTACTAATAAAGTGCGATTGGTTCTCAATGATCGATCGATATTATCAAGATATGATGCAAAGCCGGGAGACGTCAATTCTGAATATAAGTTTAACAGACAAGTCGCAAAAGACAATTCAATGTTAAAAGCAAAGTTAAGGAAAGAAGAAATACTCGCTGCTAACTGGCTTTGCTTCCTAATACAACAATGCCATCAAATTGTGTCAAAAAGAAGCTGGGGGTGGAGCAGCGACGCTTGAACTTACCTGGCCAGGGAATAGGAAAGCACAGTTGGCCTTGTAGTCGGAGAACAAAGCGTCGTCAACCAGACTCTGGGATCCAACCGCAGCGCTCATGAAAAACCTGGATCGAGATGGCTTTGCAGCGGGGGAGGTGCGAAATCCATTCGTGAACCCAAACAAGGAAGAGGAGTTTAAGTTCCGGCAGGAGTGAGGAGCATGGAAAGGTAGCTTCTTGAGGGAAATGGGAGAAGGTAAAAGGAGATAGGAGGACGTCATAGCGACGAAAGTGGCAGCGAGTGAACGGGAGGGGGAAATGAGGGAACGAGAATGGAAAGAAGCACGGCGGAAGAGAGGTGGGGAAGGAGGGGAATTGATAGAGAGGACAGAGACAGGAGATGGCTTTTATAGTCGTGTCATAGCCAGCGGAGTTCACAAAGTAAGACGGTCGTCGATTGGGAACGAAACCGGCCAACTGCCACTCGTCAGCAACGGTGACACCAACACAATCACATTTCCGACCAAATTATTCATAAGAATAACACCCATCAAATGAAAGAGACGTACAACATCGGATCAAGACGTATATTTCTAGAAAATCAACAAGAACGAATCATCATCCGAACAACACCCATCTTAGTTCTTACATACACCAATCGCAAAGACAACTCAAAAGGGTGTGTAATCAATCAATCAATCTTGTGCGCTCCATAACATGCCGTCGATGGTTCTTATCTCTCATCATCTACTTCTCTGCTTTAAAACAAGGCCCTCCTCCTTTCAGTTTTATAGCAAATCCACTCATTTTGGCCTCCCCCATCTCCTACCCTTCAATCAGGATTCACAACTCTCTTGATTTCTTTCCTGCAAAATTACACCCACTTTCAGTAGTTGGTCCATCAACCCTTCAAACCCTGCAGCTGCAGTTGATCAGAAGAATAAACGCTGCGTTAAAATGCAAAAACGACATAAATGAGACGCAGACCAACACATTGATCGAACAAACATCGTCAAGCACTTGATCAAACGAGAGATTCGAAGATGAACGCTGAAGCAAAATTCTACAAAGTGCAGACATTGCCTGCGTTCTTGCGGTATCAAAATAAAAAACATCCTTTGAACAGTTTTAAGATTTCTCTTACAATTCATCATAGAAAAGCATGCATTCTATGATCTTATCAACTAATGATTGAATAATCTTTCTCAACCAATGGTGCAGCCCTCTCCGGGCATGCAGTTGTGAAACCGCACAACCATATCTCTGTCCTTTTTTATGTGAGGATAGTAAATAAGGGAAAAAATAACCTCTAGTGTCATCATTGTTATATATAATTGACGGCCTCCGGAAGTTCGGTATACGTATCCCTGTTGCTCCTGATGACTCTTGCTTTCCCATCTCTAATTTCCAAGACCTGGCATAAAAGTTGAGATTTAAGTACTCCCACAAAATTCAAATGAAAAAATAATAAGATCTATTCTAAGTCGCTCTTGCTCGGCTTTTTCACCAACTTTTCAGATATTAGACCCGAATCTAGCTCACTTAGTAAATACTCGACGATAGTTGGTGTATTATTGTTATCCATAAGAGCCGATAAAGCCAGCTCAAAAGAATTATAACAATGATTCTAACCTCTGGTCTTGAATATAGAACTCCACGGGACATGCCCACGTCTACACGCCATATGCTGCAATTGTATTTACTGCCAGCAAAAACCAAACTCAAATGGATAAACCACACGAAGATAAAACGTAATTCCTCAAGGCACTAGAGTGGAAGTGGTAAAAGAATTGCTGTACACCATGAAAGAGTATGGTTTTAGAGTGATACCAATTGACCCCTGTAAGTTGAGGAGTATGCCCCACAACCATTGCCTTGGCACCAACTGCCTCCAGTGTCTCTCCGAGAAGAGAATGTATCTGTGAAAAAGAAAGTAAAGGTAAATTGCAATCTGCTATAAGAAACAAGGCACCTATTTAAGTGTCAAACTGGTTATTTACCTTTTCAATCTGACAATCCTCCAGATCTGAATTATCTCTTGAGTACAAGCGGTTCCAGACAACACTATCATACCCTCTGGTCGCTATGAAAGGAATGTGCGGGCTACTTTCGCTCTGACTCTCACTTAGGCCTCTCATCCATTGGGAGACCTCCCAGTTCATCCTCTCTATCCCATACGCAACTGTGCAAGGATCACGATTCCTATCAGAAACTACAATCAAACAGATAGAAATGTCTCGAATTGAACAGAAATCTCATGTTGAGGGATGGCTAGTATTCCATCTCTTGGTCTTACCATGATGAGGAAGAAGACCACCATGACAGAATACCCAGTCGTTAACTTTAAGAACGACAGCATGTCTAGCCAACTCGCAAGCCAAAGGACCACCGGGTTTGAAGAGGATGGATCTGGCAATCACCCCCTTCTGCCTCTGTCCTAATTTATCGGGATAACTTCATCAAAAACAGTGCAAAAACACCATATTAAAAAGAACACTACTATGACTAGTTGGTTTCAACTATTAAATCAACAAAACATTATGGAATTGATAGAATAGATCACTTTTAGTACCTTCACTAAACTCAAAGGCCCCCAATAAGTTTGAGATTTTCTCTGATCTTTCCACCTTTCCGACATGTCAATCCAACCGATAAAAGCTTCTTCCCTATCATCTCTACGGTCTTCTAAGTACTCCATAAAATCAAGACATTCATCAAAAGCCCCCGAGTCAACATATCTAAAATCCCCTTCCACGTTCATAGTCTCATGATTTCCATTTATCTGTGTCATAGGGAAGATCTTAGTAATTGTAACCACACCAAGTGTCTCAAAGTTTCTTTAGCGACATGACATCAGAAACAGTTTCAACCGCACGAATTCAAGCAGACAAACCTGAAAAACAGCACCGCCAGCAGCTCTCGCCTGCATATCTAAGGAACGCAAGAGTGACAAAATAGCAATTTCATCTTCACCTCGATCCAGTATATCTCCAAGCTGAATCAAGACCTGAATGCCCAAAAGAAAAAGCAGCAATCATAAGCTTATATTCAGCTCCCACTTGAGTGTGGAGGTAAAATATGAAAAAAAGGAAGTTTCTGAATTGCAGGCAGTGAGTAAAGTGAAAGAATCGAAGAGTTCATTAGCCTAGAAAAAGAGGCGTAGAGGAAGCATACCGTTTCCCCACCGGTCCATAAGTCACGACCATCAGAACTCAATACACCAGCTATCTCGAGTGCATATCTGCTTTGTTCAAGGTCTCCATGTAGATCGCCCACTGTCCATACAAATTAGATGTAGAGAACATAAAAACAATAATAGACACAGTAGGTAGAAACGAAACAGAAAGAGAAGAAAATGGTTAGAAAAAAGCAGAAAACAGAAAGTGGGTAGTTGGGAATGAGAGGATGGAGAAGGAAGGGAAAAGAAACCGGCAACGATTCTGCGACCAGGAGCAGAGACGAAAGTGGGAGGATTTCCTCGGACAACAATGGGCATCAACTCGGGTCGCCTGCCACTACCGGAACAACAAATGCAAGTAGTAGTATAGTTGATAGAGGAAGTGGGTGGGAGTGATTGAGGGGGGAGAGATAATGAAGAGAGAAATAAGGAAGTCATTGGAGAGGAAAATGGAGGGTCAGTGCCCAGGCATGAATCACAGGGAAACTTAACAAGGATTGAAGTGAAGTTGCAGAGTGGAAGTGGGAAGATTCAAGGTTGGTAGCTAAGCCACGTCGGGTGGAAAGTAAAGCAGAGATATCCGCTTCCATTTTCGTTTACTTCGTTCCATATTTGATACCACTCAGTCAAACACCCACTCGCCCAGAAGTCCCCACACAGCGCACACAACGCCCTCTCCTTCTCCCAAGTATATCAACAACTACCCAAAACTCTTCCAGACTGCAGAACAGACGGCCTGCGCCATCTTGTCATCTCTACTCTCTGATGAAATCCTGTAGCCCATTTTCAAGGCCCATGCTACGAGGCTCGTGCAGCGGGCCCAACCCAATTACTAAGTCATAAATGCATTATCGCATGATTACAGTGATGATTGATATATATTGACTTTGAAACATAGACGTAGAACGATTCTATTTGTCTATCGTCTACCAATAGCAGGAGGGAGATCTGCATGGTTTAAAGGTGCCGAAGCTTCTGGTGGTCAGAGAAATAAAGCCACTAGAAATTGAAACAAACAATAAAAAAATCGATGAAAATGTTATAAATTGGGAGAGATCTGACTGCTGAGAGACTATTCAGAAAGAAACCAGAGGATCTTCAAGATTGCTAATTGCAGTCTGTGAAGGATGACGTGATCTTACGTGATCTTTGTGTCTTTTTCCAATTGACTTCATTTGCAGAGGGATTATCTATTGAGTTATTAAAAAATAGAAACCTTTTTCATAGAAGATCAGGTGATTGAAAATAAAAAATAAAAGAAATACAATCTCTTCCTTTGTAGCCCCCTTGGAATTGGCCTCTCAAGACCACCTTCTCTTTTATCCTATAAATACACGCTCTTCCCTTTCGTCTCTCAGGAGTGCCGAGTTGGAGTAACCGTAAAGCTCAGGAGGGATAGCGCCTCTAACTTTAACGATGATCCACCAGACTCGGCGGACTCTGAATTAGGGGCGCTATCTATCCTGAGCTTCCTGGTTTCTTCTTCTTTCATATCCCTACTATTTTCATCTGTCCTCCATCAATGGCGAGGTAGTCGTATTTTCATATGTGTTAGGTCGTCCTAAATTTTTTCCTCGATTTCACTTTCTTTTTCGTTTTTATATCGTGATTTGTCCATCGGGTCGAGTTGGACTCGAAGGCGCGAAAATGTCTGGCTCGTGACTTCCAGCACATGCTCTTGCTATTAGTTTGTGGAGTTTTATTTTTTTATGCAAGCTTACTAATCTTCGACCACCAGGTCCACGCGTTCTCGAGTTTTTGCTCGTTTCACTGTTCCTTTTTAAGATGCCATCCAGCTCTCCTGCCATGGTAGTTTTGTTGGAGGGCTGGTGAGCATCTGTTCCTATGCAATGGATTATTGCTATTTTACGCGAGACAACCTGTAACTTACGTTGTTTGACATTGCTCAACTTATTTGTAGAACTGATGATTGCCTTTGTGTGTAATGGAGATGGATTACATTCATTCTATAATTTATTTTCTTCTGACGTGGGTAATTAGTTCTCAAGCTCTGGGCTTTAAGGCAGTGGGGCATAAGTGGAGATGGGGGGTTGCAGCTTTTACACTCCAATCTTTGCTGGCTTTTTCAATAGTGAATCAAGTAACTGACTACATTTTAAAGTTACAGGCACTGCGAACCCACGTTCTATCTTTTATGATCATATAATTTTTATGCTGCCAATACTTCTGCTATTAAAACCAAACTCATTACTGTGAAAACATTATATTATAATAACTCGTTGAAATGAAGCTGCCTCTGGCTTTAAAAAGTTGATTCATGACTGTGAGATTTGGTCCAGGTTCCCTTCTCAAATACACAACGTAAGTAAAGAACTTGTTCACACCCAACTTTCGTATACTTGGCCTTCAGAGAATCAGCAGTTGTTATTGTACACTGAGAAAAGATCAATTTTCAATGGAGATTTATGACGCAAGCCTGCTCTGGGTAAGCATAAAATTTCATGATAAAGAGAAAAATCAAACAAAATTTACTGCCCAATTCGAAGAAACGTTCCACATCAGCTGGTGCATACAGGTTAATCACAGTTCATGGCTGAGCAACCTGTTGTTTTAATCTCTCCATCCCCACAAGTTTTGCCTCGCATATTTTAAGAAACTCGCACAATTCTACGCGGTTTCCAGTCACTATTTTTCTCACAACATCCACACAAGTCCAAGATTTCAAGGCTTCGGCAGTGTGATCACCAATTTGAGAGTTACTTGTGGTAGACATAAAAGTCTCTAATATCTTTAAAACCTTCCCAGGCCCTTCAGCAAGTTCTTTATTTTGGACAGATGAAAGTATAATTTCAACATTCTCCTCTTCTGACTTCTTCATATGCCATCTCAACCACTCAACTACCTCTTCAACTAATCCACGCAGAGAATGTATTGAATCCTGCAGCTCTACAGTAATAGGGGATGTAGATGCATCTGCTGTTACAGTTTTCTTTTTCTTCTTAATGGAAGGAAGAGAACGGACATACGATTGTAATAACAGACCATGCCAAGCCAGTGGTCCGGTAACCACCTGCATCATCACGGAAAGATCACTACCAGGAAAGGAGATTAGAGACTCCTTTGATCTAATCACCTTCAAAATACGTTTCTCCAAAAGAGAATCCACAGTGTGCCAAGTATAATACTGAGACCCATCGCCATTTTGGTTTGCCATTTTTTTGGAATTCAAGTTCCATGCGTTATAAAATACAGCCAAATTCAACCAGTCGATCAAGTCTGAACCAAGATCCTGCATTATTACGTAAAAGATTTTAATATTTTAATTAATAACAGTGTCATGCAAAGTCCAGACAAAACTATTTTCTGTAGATACACGGGCTCGACATCTTCTTCTTCTTAATAACTGAAGGTAATAACTGAAGAACTAGTTAGATTAGCTAAAGTTATATCTAAAATATTACTATGACCTGATTTAGAAAATGATTGAACAAATTTAGCCCAAGCAGTTTCCCAATTCCCATGGAATCCTCATCTGAAGCACTGTAATTTCTACAGATAACGTATGATTACCAAAGGGTGGTAGTTTTAACCAACTTATAATTCATGGCCAAATGTTTATTCTTGTGGTAAGAGTGTATTGAAAGAAAAAAAAAAAAAAAAGAGGGAGAGAGATTGGAATCACGTCAAAGGAGGCAGCTTAGTCATACCTCAGAAGATTTTAGACCACTTGAAACCTCCACTATCACTTTTACAGCTTCATTTAAAGAGAATCCCATACTTTCTGCAAGACACTCAAGTAAAGCCTCAAGTTCTGCGACAATTTTTGGAGACGATATTGACCCTTTCAAATCAATAATATCCATCACATATGCCGCAACACTCTGAATAGACAAGTAAATCATCCGAGGAAGAAGAGATTTTCTCTGAATAACACTGCGTGCATTGATCTCCCTCTCTTGTCCCTGGGACGGTACAATAATAAAAGATGGGCAAAAATAAATCACAATTAGGATTTACATAGCCCTGAAACAGATAAGAACTCAACTGAATTATATCAAAGACAGAAATAACATACCAGCTTTTCTCTTGGATAATAAAAGACACCTTCAAACGTATCTAAACCAAATTACATAATTCAGTTAGGTTTTAAAAATATGCACTGATAAACAAGGACAAAAATTATAGAATTATAACTCAAAATAGGCCAGGATACAGCAGAAAGCCAAAAAACTCAGCATTTTCACGACGTATCATTTTTGTTTGCTCTCCAGAGTCTGTTATGTTTTTTGTACTAGGGAAGACCTCTACGTAACTACAGCCAATAGCTAAAAACACAAAAACATATTTAATATGTACATACCAAACAGATAGTTTTTTTCTGGGGTTGGAGTCCACCAAGGACGTGACTGTAAATCTTCATTTAAGGTCAAAGATTTAGATCCAAGGTCATCGATGAGCTTAATGAAGTGAATTCCACATTGCAGACTTTCAAGGACGCCCTACAAAATGTAGAAATAAATGATAAATTTATCACAAAACTGATATCTAGCATAAAAAGCTTCATTGGCAGTTCAAGGTAGAATACCTCTTCTTCTTCAATGATATGCGAATGCCGCTTTAACTGTAGAATGGAAACTTCAAGCTTTGAAAGTAGATATTGATAAGATCGTTGTAACCGCTCCTTAAATTGAACAAATTCAATAACCTGAATAAAAAAATTAGAGACTTGTTAAAACTACACTCCTACATAAAATAGCATGCTTAGCCTCAATTGCAACAAATTATGGATCCATCACAACTTAATGCAACACAACCATATTTTGAACAAAATGGTACTGGATCAAGATATCAGTCGCTTGTCTACTTTATGGAGTTTGTAATTTTTACCAGGCGGTAGTATATGTAAATGGTGCAAGTTTTAATGAAAAGATGGAGTTACGGGAAAAATGTGCCATACTTTTGAGTAGTTTCTATGGTGATATGCAAGAAAAGTCAGATCTGCAGATTCTCTGAAATGATCATCCATGAACTTGAGATAATCATGTAGCAGGTTATTTAAGTCTCCCCAAAGAGGAGAAACCGACATTTGGGGTAAAATATGGTGAGAGACAGTCTCCATGAGGATATTCTTTACATCCAGAGATTTGTACCTAAAAGAAATGAAAATCTAGGTTTACATTACAAGAACATATAGGAGAATGAGCTCCATTAAAGGATCAAATATACATCAATAGAAGAAACTGAGTAAACAGCAGTTGAAATTCTAGCATGGGTACCTTACCATTCATATGCCACCGAAAGCACACCTAAGTGCGAATATATATGTATCAATAGAACTTTGTACTGCCACACAGACCTGCCAAACACAGCCAGATGAAATTGCCACCAACAAATGCACATATCATTTTGGCACGAAACCCACATTAGTATTTTATTAATTTTATTTTTTGGGGTGGGGAGAGAGAGAGATGATGGATCTAAAATAAGATTTGAAATTTCCTATTCTCAGGCCATAAGCATAATAGTCAGTGTTTCATAATAAATTTAATTGCAAATATTGATGAAAACAGTGAGATCTATAAGTTGAGTGAGGTAGAGATAATTGTCCTAAAACATGTGAGAGAATTGATGGAGCGACTTGAGCAAAAATTTCTGACCTTCGGATAGTCAACCCAAACTCCAACACCATAATTGCCTCAACCAAGTAGCCACTGTGTCTTGTTCGCCAGAATAACTTCATAAAAAAACATGAACTATGAAAACAAACAATATTGAGAAAAGGCTCATATAATCTCAGAAACTGCTTTAGTGAATTTACATGATAAAAAAAACTGAAAAATCACATTAACTAAAATATTGTTCTTTTTCTAGAACTAAGGCAATATGGCAGATCAAAGATCACTGAAATATACCTGAGAAGAAAAATTTTGTTAGGAGGGAGAGGCCTCCTGTTTATTTCTCTAATGAGAGGCGTAAATAGGAAGAAGAAAGTATAAGTGTGCAAGGGTACTTTAGAAATATATTAGTAGTGAGTAACGAATAAATGGAGGGGAAGTTAAGGAGAGAGGTTAAGAAAAATTCTGGAAATTGGTTTGTGGCAAGGGGAGAGCGGAGCCTTCAGAAACTCTAATGTTCTTGTAAGAATTAGTGTTCTTTCTATATATAACAGTGTTCGATTGTATGTGATTGATATATGTTATTTGCGAAAGTATAGAACTTGAAGCATGAACATATCAAATTGGTATCAAAGCGTACCAGAAATGTCAAGTAAGAAAGGCAATAGCCGTTTAGAGACAATGGAGGAGCAAAGGATGTTTGAGCACATGGAGTCCGTTCGTGAAGAACTTGACAATCTGAAGAAACATGTAATGGAAATTCTAGGCAGATTGGAGGACATGTCCATGCGACGAAATGAACATTTGGTTGGCTCGCCCACCCACTTCAATCAACAACAAACTATGGAAGATCAATTCGAGATTTGGAATGCTGACGCTAACTTTCAGGACATAAAGGAGCCAGTGTGGAGGAGCGCGAAGGAGAAGGGTGCCAGAATGGAAGGTCATACACGAAGATTTGAAATGTGGATTTATGAGGAATGAGACCCATGTGAATGGGTCTATCAGCGTGGAGCGATTTTTCACTCTGAATCACATGACATAATCGGAAAAATTGGAGGCCGTTGTCATGTGTTTGGAAGGCGAGGCACTTGCCAAGTTCCAATGGGAAGAACAACGACGCCCTTTCCACACTTGGGGCGACTTCAAGCTCCAAGTAGTAAAGCGGTTTCGTTTAAAGCTGGAGGGCTCATTGGAAGAAAAATTTCTGGCACAGAGACAAGATACTTAGTGCAGAAGTATAGGAAACACTTTGAGAAACTTGCTTCTCCCCTAAGTGTTGTGTGGAAGTCGATCCTAGAGGCCCAACTTGTCAATGGATTGTGTAATGACGTTAGGGCAAAAAATCCGCCTGTTGACACCTACAGGTTTGGGAAGAATCATGTTGATAGGCCAAAGGATAGAGAATAAAATGCTTTTGTTAAATTCTTCAAGGACTTCAACCCGAAATGTTTATGGCCATCCGAGTAGTAGCACTAGAATGGTGAACAATGTAATCCAAACTGAGTCTACAGTGAACAAGAGAGTCCTTCCAAAATTTGAGAAACACTTTAAACCATTGACTGACGCGAAAATTACAAGACCGAAGGGCAAAAGGGTTGTGCTTTGATTTGTCAAGAGGATGGGGAGGTAGAGAAATTAATGGCAGCAGAAAAAATGGAGTAAGAGGATCATGAAACTGTGAAGTTGTCGGTAAATTCTGTAGTGGGATTCTCGTCACCTTGGACCATGAAGATGAAGAGAGAAACACAAAGTTAAGAAGTAATTATTCTTAACGATAGTGGGGCCAGCCATAATTTTGTAAGTTTTGTATTAGTTTCATTGGGAAATGCCATTGACTAACCTCAAAAATATGGAGTTATGATGGGAACATGATTTGGGTGATACTCAAACCAATTGGTGATCTAACTTTGTGTAAAACACAAGTCTCTCTTAAAGCATAAGACTCTTAAATGTGACGGATCAGGCTTAATGATTGAACTTGGACATGCTAGCAATGCATGTATCTTCTCTAGAAGACGATGGTTTGAGTATCCCAGGATCTTCTTGAGCAATTTGCAATGGTATTTGCACTACCACAGGAGTTTACCTCCACTATGGGAAAAAGATCACGCTATTGTGTTGCACGACAGGGCAACTCCAGTTAATGTCAGACCTTATCACTATCATCCAATCCAAAAAAAAAAAAAATGAAATTGAAAAGTTGGCGAAAAAAATGTTAATAGCCGGTATCATTCAGCTTAGTGATAGCCCTTTTTTGAGACCAGTATTATGATACACCTCCGATACAACAAGTACACTCAAAAAGAGGAAGACGTGGTAGTGCGAAACTACTAGGAGAATGTGGGTTACGTGCGGGTTAGGTGGAGAGAAGAATATATTGACAGAGTCGGAAAAATAGGGATTATCTGGAAATTGGAAATAGGAACAAAGGGCTTCGAACCCTGTGTAGTGTGTTTGCTTTTGAGTTTGTTTACAACTATTGTTTAGGTCTATAATTACTTTCAGCTGAAGTAAAGACTTATCAATTTGGTAATAGAGAGGTCACCCGCGCGAGAAAGAAGATGGCTCTCCGTTCCGGTGTTAGTCGACTGGAAAGAACAGACGAGAAAACGACGGAGACAAGCGCAGATGTTTTGAAGGTCATCGAGTCACTTCAGGGAAAACTCTCCTCTGGACTCCATGAATCAACGACTTCGACAAATAGACGACTATCAGAAGACGAGTAAAGCTATTCTTAGACCTCTGAAGGCTGAATCCAGTGATAGTAACGGCCCACCACCATCTAATGACATTAGAGCTCCTGCTCCTTATCCAACTCCTCCAGAATGTCGACGTTTGTCTCTGCGTAAGTTGGATGATACCAGTTTTTTCAGGTGACGATTCCATCAATTGGGTCTTCTAAATTGAGCGTTATTTTCGTTTCCATTATTTGTCTGAAGTAGAACAAATAGAAGTTGTCGACGTTTGTCTGGATGGGGATGCATTGGCATGGTATCAATGGGAAGAGAATCAGCACCCCTTAATGTCCCGGCAGATTTTCAAAGTGTTGTTGCTCAATCGTCTCCGAGTTTCCCAGGAGGGAACATTATATTAACATTTTTTGGCGTTTACTCAGACCAGGTCGGTTAGATATTACCGTCGAAATTTTGAGGCCTTAGCAGCGCCGTTGATCGATGTCCCACAGGCAGTTTTGGAGGGCCAGTTTGTGAATGGCCTCCACCAACTGATCAAGGCGGAGGTTTGCCTTCACAAACCTGTGGGCTTACTCCGACTCATGGATATGACCCAACGGGTAGAAGATAGAAATTCATTACTGGATTATCATCGCATCAGCCAAGGAATTCGACCCTTAATTCCTCGCTCAAATCTACTCCCTCATGGGCTCTATATTCATCACCGCCAAAGCAGCTCCCTTCAATCCCAATTACTCAGACTCCCGCTGCCTACAGTTCGCCAAAACAGCACCAATTTTTGACGACTTTCTGAGTCAGAACTTCAACAATGAAAAGCTAAAGGGCTACGCATTAGATGTGATGAAAAATACTCGATGGGACATCGTTCCAGCCGAAAAGAGTTACATATTCTGCTTGCTCATGATGAGGCCCTCGGAGCCGCCGGAATTGTCTTTTACTCACAAAGAATTTGAGGTACCCATTTTAGATGAGGAAACCGTGGAGGTATCTCTTAATTCGGTGGTGGGTTTGTCCAACTTGCAAACCATGAAGCTGACAAGGGATGCAACAGGAGAACTTTCCAAGTAGTCACCTAACTTGGTACTATTTTCGCCGAAATACTTTTAACTTCGGAGTTCTGATGGAATCCAATGCATTAGTGCTCATATGGTCGCACCCAACATTTTCCCGTTCGCAAAGCGCCTTTAGCCAATGCCCAGCTAGGGTGTCGCTACCCATTACACCCACGCACGACCTCGTGCCTTCAGATTTTCCTCCCCGAAACCCTCTAGCCACACCCCCTCCTTCGCGTCACAACCCTACAACGCTCGCGAAATCCACCACCCAATACTTCTACCACGAGCACCTTTAACGCTGAATCGTCTGCGACACACATGCAAAAGTGCCCGTCTCGAGGTCCAAACGTCGTTATTTGCCAGATTTTCAAAAGTCAGCGTCCGTAAGACCCTAATCTGGCGACACGCGATGGTAGGTGGAGCATAAAAGATTCGGCAAGCAAGATCCTTGCCTAAAATGTTTGCCCATTGCTCCAAGTCCAAAAGAGAGACAAAATAGAGTGAAACAAGAGGGACTTCCCAAGTGATCACCCAACTTAGTACTACTCTCATCGAAACACTTTTAACTTCAGACTTCTGATCGGATCTGATGCATTAGTGCTCGTATGGTCGCACCCAACATTTCCTCGTTCGCAAAGCATCTTTAACCAAACTCCTGTAATTATTTTAGTTGACTCTGGAGTTCGCAAAGGCTATAGAGTTCAACTGGGTAGTGGCATATCAGTTAAAGGGGAAATAATATGTAAGCAGTTAGTGCTCCAATACCAGAATTTGGAGATTAAAGCAGATTTTCTCACTCAAACTCTAACTTTGGCCAGTGTCAATATTATTTTGGGCATGCAGTGGTTATAAACTTTGGGGCACACTCGAAAAAATTACTCCATGGCTTTCACACAAGGCAGTAAAGAGATTAAACTGTTGGGAGACACCAGTCTTTTCCATAAACAGGTTTTTTTTCGAACACTATTACGACAAATTTGTAAAGAAAAGACATGAATTTTATTAGAGTTGAACTCTACAAGTATAGACTTGTCCGTGGGAGTTACTCACACATCGGAGAAACTTCGACCTGTTCTCCATAAATTTGTTTAGTTATTTGATCCTCTATCTAGTCTACCGCCGAACCGCTCTGCGGCTCACGCAATTGTGTTGCAACCCAGCTCAACTCCGGAGGATGTACGATCTTTCCGTTACCCTCACATCCAGAAAGCAGAAATTGAGAAATTAATCCGAGAAATGTTGGGAGCATGCATTATGTGCTCTAGTGTTAGCCCTTTTTTGAGTCTAGTACTTTTAGTATAAAAAAAAATGATGGATCGTGGAGATTCTGTGTGGACTATCGGGCCCTGAATAGAGTTACAGTTCTGCACCGATTTCCTATCCTTAATATTGATGAGTTGTTAGATGAGCTTCATGGGGTAAATTTCTTCACTAAATTAGATTTTCACTCAGGCTATCACCAAATTCGTGTGAGGGGGGAAGATATTCCTAAAACTACTTTTCGAATTCACAAGGGTCACTATGAGTTCGATGTTATGCCTTTCAGATTATCCAATGCTCTATCAACTTTCCAAGCCTTGATGAATAATATTTTTCGACCACTATTGCGTCATTCAGTTTTGATCTTCTTTGATGATGTGTCGATTTATAGCAAGTCTTTGAAGGATCATCTAATGCATGTGGAACAAGTTCTTCATTTATGGAGCTCAATAAGTTGAAGTTAAATGCAAAGAAATGTCACTTTGCGCAAAATGAGATTGCTTATTTGGGACATATTATTTCAACAACCGGTGTGCCTATTGATCAAGAAAAATTTGGGCTATGGTTTCTTGGCCTAACCTTCGAATTTTGAAAGAATTACAAGGGTTTTTAGGTCTAGGTCTTACCGGATAATACCTACGATTCGTAAATGGATATGGGCAGCTTGCCAAGCCACTAACCAACCAGTTGAAGGACAACTTTTTGTGGGATGCTACAGCTGAATCAACTTTCCTTACCCTTAAGTCCGCCATGACCACAATACCTGTTTTTGCTCTTCCAGATTTTTCAAAAGGATTTGTTGTGGAAAGCAGACGCTTCAGGCCAGAGTTTAGGAGCAGTTTTAATGTAACAACACGAACCTATTGCCTTCAGTCATGCTCTAGGTGCAAGGTGCTTTAAAATCAATTTATGAGCGCGAGCTCATGGATATTCTCTTTGCTATTCGCAAATGACGTCATTATTTATTAGGAAGAAGATTCATCATTCGCACCAACAACGGAGTCTCAAATATTTACTTGAACAACGGGAAGTTAATCTAGACTGTAAAAAGTGGCTCACTAAATTGTTTGGTTATGACTTTGAAATTCAGTTCAAACCAGGCACAGAAAATTTTCAGCTAACGCACTCTCATACATTCCACTTACATGGCCTTATCAATTGTCCACACACCTGAGTTGGCCAACATTGATGCCGTTGTACATGCTGATTTTGAGCTCTTACAGATCATTTCCCAACTTCACTAGGATCCACTCTTAAACTAGGTTATTCTTACATTCAGGATCATTTACTCTAGCAAGGTTAATTAGTATTTCCTCGGGGTTCATCTCTTTGTATGGTGGTTCTCCGTGAGTGCCATAACAATTGCATTGGGGGTCATTCAGGTGTCCTCAAAACTTTGAAACGAGTATCAACAATTTTTTATTGGCGTGGTATGAAGAGAGATGTGGCTTCTTATGTAGCTGATTGCATTGTTTGTCAATGTAACAAGTATAGCACATTGTCTCCTTCTGGCTTACTGCAACCGCTACCTATTCCAAAACAGATATGAGACGATATTTCCATAGACTTTATTGAAGAGTTGCCTCCTTCTAAGAGATGGAATTCTAGTTTGGTTGTGGTGGACCGTCTAAACAATTATGCTCATTTTATGCCCTTATCTCATCCATTCACAGCTCCCAAAGTGGCCGCAACATTCATTGACACCGTGGTTCGTCTACACGGGATTCCAAAATCCATTGCTTCGAATCAAGACAAAAATTTTCTATGCCATTTCTAAGAAGAGTTGTTCGAGTCACAAGACACCTCCCTGCAGTGTAGCACCACTTATCACCCTCAATCAAATGGCTAGACTGAAGTGGTCAATCAGTGTCTCGAGACCTACCTCAGTTGTTTCGTGTCATCTCAACCCAATCAGTGAGCCAAGTGGCTTCCTTTGGCAGAATATTGGCATAATACTTCACACCATTCGGCTACTAATATTATGCCTTTTCGGGCGGTCTATGGTCAAGATCCACCACTTCTCATACCATTTGAAAAGGGCACCACAGCCAATGCGTTAGTCGACCAGCAACGACTTGACCGTGATCTTATGCTTAAAACTCTGAAAATGCACTTACAACGAGCACAACGGATGAAAAAGCAAGCGGATAGCCACCATCGTGAGCTAACTTTTGACATTAATGATTGGGTGTTTCTCAAGCTGCATCCTTACAGACAAAAGTCCATAGTGAATCACCCTAATGTGAAGTTAACTCCTCGATATTATGGTCCCTTCAAAATATGTCAACGTATTGGCAAGGTTGCTTACAAATTGTAACTTCCAGCTTCTTCTTCCAATCATTTGGTTTTTCATGTGTCGCAACTTCAGCTCGCAGTTGGATCTTCTCCAACGGTGGAACCGCTGCCTTCTCACCTTCAAGACGACTTGTCTTTCCTTTTGCAGCTAGTTGTCATTTTAGGCGTTCAAGTCCCACCCGGTCACTCGCCTTCATATCGCGAAGTTCTCATTCGTTGGAAACCTTTCGACATGATTACTATGCAGTTTCCGGATTTCCACCTTGAGGACAAGGTGACTTCATTAGGCAGTACAACAAGTATACTCAAGAAAAGGAAGACGTAGTGGTGGGAAACTACTAGGAGAACGTGGGTTACGTGCGGGTTAGGTGGATGGAAGAATATATTGACAAAGTGGGGAAAATAGGGATTATTTGGAAATTGGGAATAGGAACAGAGGGCTACAAACCTCCTGTGTAGCGTGTTTGCTTTTGTGTTTGTTTACAAATGTTGTTTAGGTTTGTAATTTCTTTTAGTTGAAGTAAAGACTCATCATATTATTAGTTAAAAAAAAAGATAGTTGGCAATTTTGTGTTGATTACCAAGCTTTGAATAAGGTCATTGTCCCTTGTAAGTTTCCTATTCCAGTTATCGATGAACTTCTTGACGAGTTGGATGGAGCACGAGTCTTTTCTAAATTAGACCTCAAATCTGGATATCATCAAATTAGACTCCAACAAGAAGACGTCATTTGGCCTTACTAATGCACCATTTACATTTCAGACTCTTACGAATGAAGTATCAAAAAAATATCTTCATAAGTTTGTGCTTTTTTCTTTAATAATATATTGGTTTTTAGTAACAATTTTGAAAGAGTTAAGGAGTATGAATTATTTTATATAAGATAAAAATTTAGGGGTTTAAATTATGTTAAGTTAGATAAGTTAAGGAGTATGAATTATTTTATATAAGATAAAAATTTAGGGGTTTAAATTATGTTAAGTTAGATAAGTTAAGGAGTATGAATTATTTTATATAAGATAAAAATTTAGGGGTTTAAATTATGTTAAGTTAGATAAGTTAAGGAGTATGAATTATTTTATATAAGATAAAAATTTAGGGGTTTAAATTATGTTAAGTTAGATAAGTTAAGGAGTATGAATTATTTTATATAAGATAAAAATTTAGGGGTTTAAATTATGTTAAGTTAGATAAGTTAAGGAGTATGAATTATTTTATATAAGATAAAAATTTAGGGGTTTAAATTATGTTAAGTTAGATAAGTTAAGGAGTATGAATTATTTTATATAAGATAAAAATTTAGGGGTTTAAATTATGTTAAGTTAGATAAGTTAAGGAGTATGAATTATTTTATATACGAGAACTAATGGTCATAGTGTTGCTATTAATGATTATACCAAAAAAGATAAATTTTTGAGTAACTTTTACCAATAAAGGTGGGAAAATCATATGTGAATCTAATATATCTCCAATAAGGTTCCAGCACGCTATAGTACTCATTGAGAACATATTCGTCTTTTACGTAATATTTTGATATTATATAAAAATTTAGGGGTTTAAATTATGTTAAGTTAGATAAGTTAAGGAGTATGAATTATTTTATATAAGATAAAAATTTAACGTTTGAATCAATTTATTGAGAAATTTTGAGAAAAGAGTTTGGTCAGATAGAGTTTTTGAGAGTTTTGGTACGGATCAAGACTCTCAAAAGCTTGAAACTTTGGTTGATTAATGTAGTTAATAAAATTGCAAACTTTTCATTTTTTTGCATCTTTGAAAATGTGAATTTGATGTGCCCTGGTGATTTCCCAAGAGAAATAACAATGTTTTTACCGTGAATTATAGAGCACGGCGCTCTCCAGAGATAAAACTAAAGAGATTAAACTAAAAAGACTTCTATTTTCATAATCCCCAAAAAGTAGCAACAAGATATATTTATAATGAACTCTAATTAACCCTAATGCTTGCCTAACCCAGCCCAATATCGGCCCTTAAACAAAATTATCTAAATAGTAATAAATAAATAACCAAAACTAATTACTAATTAACGAATTCACTTTCTTGGCTGGTGTCGACGTCCTCACATATGTTTGTAGGGGTATATCAGAATTTCGAGGTCCTGCCAGTTTGCAATGAGCCTCGCAATGTAAAGCTTTAAGATGAATAGTTAGGAATAGGATGGACTTCCAATTGGAGTTTGTGCACAAAAGAATCAAGGCTGCTTCTGGAGAGCTGCAACATGATTTGGATGATATTGAAATGCATCTTGAATAAGATGTTGGCATTGGATAAGGTGGATCAACTGGTACAACAGTTGGCGAGTCTGAATCTAAGTATGTTGTATTAGCCAGTTTTATGAAGAATTATTGTTTTGTTGGTGATTCTGTCATAGCATTGTGTTTTTTTTTCCTTTATGCGCAGGTTCCATAATGAGGCAAGGATAGTTACCGAGGAGAATTTACAGTGCATCAGTAGTAGGTGAAATTCCCAGAAAAAAATTGAAAGATGCACAAATGCAATTAAGAAGAGAAAATTGCATTTGTTATAGGTGCGATGAAAAATATCCAGTGGGTATTCAATGTAAGAAGAGAATGTTTCTAAGTTCTTATTCTACAAGATGAAGGAAGTTTGGAAAAAGAAAATGAAGGCATTAAGATGTTTCAGAAGGTATCCGTGAAAGAAGTTAAAGAATCTAGTGAATAATCCTTAAACTCAACAGTTATGTTGACAACCCCCTACCATGAGATTATTAAGTCAAACTAAGTAGCAATAAGTGGTGGTACTAATAGATTGTGAGGGAACCCATAAATTTATATCCACCAAGCAGGCGGAACAATTGGGATTGAAGGTAACCAAGACATTTAGCTGTGGAGTGTTAATGAGAATTGGATTAACAATACAAGGGGAGGAGTATGTAAAAACACTCTTCTGATTATACCGAAAAGAGAAATTTGAGTAACTTTTACAAATAAAGTTGGGAAATTAATATGTGAAAGGAGCAATTGCTTCAGCAACAGGATATTCCACCTTCACTGGGAAAGGGCCGATGGAGAGCGTTGGGTCTGGTCACCAAGCGTGGATCGCAAACAATGTAGATCCCCTCCTCCGTAGGTATGCTATGGTATGGGAACTTCACACGTTGCTAATATTAGTCGAGTGTGATGGAATTCTTGATGAGTTAAAGTTACTTAAATCAAGTTGCTTATTGCCTCACTCTTCCTGTCACTGCAGCCATTCATCTTGTATTTCATGTCTCTAAGCTTAAAAGAGTAATAGGAGCAACTACAACATCTACTGATATTCCCACTCCAATTACTATCTGAAATGGAACTTCTAGTGGAACTAGTGGATATGCTCGATGTTCATCATACAACAGCAGGTGGGGAAAGAATTCTTGGAAATAAGGACCGCATGGCAAGGCTTGCCAATAGACGATGTTACATGGGAGCCCTTAGTATTATTCAACAACTCCCTCGCTTTTCACCTTGAGGACAAGATGCCCGATTGGACAGTGGACAGTGAATAATGTTAGGAGGGAGAGGTCTTCCTTTTATTACTCTTATGAGAGGCGTAAAAAGCGAGAAGAAAGTAAGTGTGTAATAGTTATATAAGGGTACCTTAGGAATATATTAGTAGTGAGTAATGAATAAATGGAGAGGGAAGTTAAGGAGAATGGTTAAGAAAAATTCGGAAATTGGTTTGTGGGGAAGGGAGAGTGGACCCTTTAGAAATTCTGTTGTTCTTGTAAGAATTGGTGTTCTTTCTATATATAAAAGTGTTAAATTGTGTGTGATTGATGAATGTTTTCCTTGAAAGTAAAGAACTTGAAGCAGGAACATATCAAATTTGCACAAAAAAAAACATTACATACCTGAACCAAGAGATTGCAGACTAGCGACAGCAGGTCTTCACCATACATACTCTCCTGAGGGTCTAAATCTTTTGAAAGTGGAAGATTCTTACAATACATATCTGCCATTTCTACTGCACAACTCCCAAGCTCTGCCAAAGAACAGGTAAAGTCAACATTTTACTACCTAAATCGATAAATTCGACTAACTATACAAGCCACAATGGAGAGTGGTTAGATAAGACTTAAGCGATAAGATCAAATGTTACCAAAGGGGAATGGGTAAATGTGTCTACGATAGGAATGCAATGTGAAGATGCAAGCAGTATTTAGCACAAGCTGATAGGCCTCCTATACGACTGACATATAGGGAGGAGATATATAGCTAATAGGAAAGGGGAGGTAGTTGTATAAACTGTCACTGACAGTTAAGGAAAGTAGTTAGGAAATACGTTCTAGAAGATGAGTAGGGATGCTGGCAAGTGGGGTAGGAAGAATTTGGTTGACCTCTAGACTGGGAGAGTTCTCAGATTCTTGAAAATCTGAAGGTAATGTTGTACTTTGATATACAATCAGTAAAAAGATTCTTTTTCCTAATCTAGACGCCAATATCTGATAAGAATTTACACAATTCTTACCACAAGCATTTGATAAATTTACAGATACCATTTGTTGTCCAGGGTAAAGACGCTTCCCATATGAAAAACCAATGAAATAAATTATGACGTTCTAGGTAACAAAAACATAGTAAATCAAGATGGAGACACACCTTGCAAAGGAGGTTGGAATGTGTTTCCAATCACTTCCTGCAGTTTGTAAAGGGATATTGACTGCCCAAGGACTTTATTCGGCTGATTTTGAAAAGGAATCAGTGTTTTCCTTTAGCTTCTCTAGTAACTCTGCTTTCTTATCAGGAGTTAAGACATCAAGAAATATCTCAACATCAGAAGTGAAGCAGGACAAGTGACCAAACCTGTGGCAACAAAAATACGTAATGCAAATAAAGCTAAGGGAAGAAATTAAGAGCTCAGACCACATTAAAAAAATAGTGAGTCATGATCAATCCACACAAACATTAATTGATTAATCCAGTTAATATAAACACATTAGCAAAGATTATGCAAGCAATTATCTATACATATAAAGGGAACAAACCATTAGTTTTGGTATTATACCTTAAAAAGTATTGCATAAGAGCCCCCATGATTCTGTCATCATCGCCCCTGCCGTGAACATGCTTTCTCCTCTCAATTTCAAGGTTTGCCAGGTAAGGACACCTTAAGAAAGTATTACTGTTATCTGCTTGTAACTTTTGTACAAATGCTAATGCATTTGACAAGCGAGAATCAAACTGCATAAAGTATAAAATTTAAGTCTTACAAAAGAACGAAGCAAGGTCAAGTGACTAACATATAAAATGACACTTTTGATAAAATGTAAATAAGAAAGTATATGCACCACTTCATCAGATATATGTGAAATCTTGGATTGAAAATATTTTGGTAAATGGAGTGGCTCATTAGCTGCCCTATCATCCCAGTTGCAATCATCTTCCAGTAAGCAGCCCAGGTAATGTAGGAAACATTCCCAATCATCATGGACTGCCAAACGAGAACAGAATACCGTCATGCCAATGTGAGGAAAAATGACAAGAAAAAAAATGCAGTGGAAAAATAACTTCATCCGAATTTCTCAAGTCAGTTTACGGAAGAAGCATACTTTGCTGCATAAAATTGAGATATTTCTTCCTGAAGCTGTTTTCATAAGTAAAAATGAAATTGGTGGTTTCTTTTGACAAGTTTTTTCCTAAATTTTTACTTTTTGAATTACCTAAAAGATTTGAATAATTATCTGAAAGCATGAGCAATGACAAAAAATAACAAGAATAAAAAATGGTGAGACAAGAAAAAAATATTTTATCCCTTCTTGACATCAAAACTAAGCAATCATAATTAAGTCATGATCAGTAAGAACCATCTGCAAAAGAATTTACCAGCATCTGTCATCATAACAAAAGATAACATCAACTGCTTCCAGGAACTGCTGATAGTTGTCAATATTTTGTCTGTTCTTTATGGAATTAAAGCATTAAAGAAGTACTAGATACATTTGTATATGTAATTGTGTAAAAGTACTAGTAATTTTATATATGTAATTTTATACTATTTAATTTTATATATGTAATTGCATACCATATTTCTAAAATTCTCTGAAAGGTGTCAGCGGCGTCTTTGTAATCACCTGCCCGAGCAAGAAGTCTACCCTGTCAACTTGACGCCAGAGAGCACCATTTGGTAAGAAAAGCAAAAGTGTTTCATAATGTTCACAGTTATACAATGTCAAAGAAATACAGAAAAAAGATGTTTCTTGTATTGGAAAAGTACCTTTATCCGAAGCTTATCAGCTTCAATTGTTAATAATGACCCGAGTTTCCCAGAGAGAATTTCCAAAGAATCCCCATACTTTGCTTGTCGTTCCAATATTGACATGTACACCATAAGAGCTACAATAAAGATCAAACTCATATTCTGGAATGAGAAACCATTATGAGGGTCAACGTAATAAAGGAAAATGAAAAACAAAATGTTTTACCTTCAGGCTCATGTAAGCCATGAGAGGCAACATGCTTCTTAAGTAAGCCTTCAGCCAAAAGCAATAACTTCTCTTCTCCATCACCACATAGGACCTATCAGAAAACCAAAATACCCAATATGAACACATGAATATACTTTAACTGGTGAAATTAAGGAGAGACAAAATATAAGTTTCAGTTACTTCTCAAGGTCAAAGAGGATCACATTTTCAATATAGCATACTCATTTTGTTCTCCCACTAACTTTTGGAGATAAATTTTTTTTTTTTTTTTTTTTTTTTTGAAATTGCTACATTAAGCTTCCCACTAACTTTTGGAGATAAAAATTATGTTTTTTGGAATCGCTACACATCTATAAGCATCAAGGACAATAAAATATAAGGTGATACTGAATAAATGAACATTTTAGAAAATGATGCTTTAGTGCATCCCATTTGGGATCATATAAGTTATTGACTAGCCAAATTATAATATGAACTTTTAATACTTCATACAGATGGGCATTTCACATATTTTTCACTAGACAGAAAGAGTATCTGCAACTGGTCTGAATGGAATCTTCAAAATTTAAGGCTAAGAAAATGAAATAAGAGCAGATACAATTAAGGATAAAAAAACTACATGGACTCACTTAAATACTGCAAGTAATTCAGGCAACTCAGACACGATAAGATAGTATGTTCCTTTTTCTATGTTTCGGGGAATTGAACTCGAATCATGTTTTTAATATATATATCATAATAGAAACTAAAATGCCCTTGCAATACACAGCAACTAATGCTCAAAGGAACGGGGAAGAACCTGTAACTGGATGCTGCAAACTGCCCAGAGCAAAAATCTTTCTTCACCAGAATGTTTGTACATTTTGATGGCTGTCTAGCAATATGAAAACCAGAATTGCAATTTATAGTCTAGGAAACTAATTATAGCCTAAATAACCTGTAAGCTTATTAAAGTATGTCAATTGAAACCAACAAATGAGAAGATTGAAAATTGAAGAGGAGTGACCTGTTGCTGCTTCACAAATGAGTATTCTCGAACATAACAGTTAAAAAGCCCCGTCAGTAAATCTGAATGGTTTGGAAATTTCCCACAGGCATACTCATAACAACTCGTAGCCAAGTCCACTGAATTCAAGAAGATCAATAAGATATATGATAAAGTTACATGCATACATAATAGTCCTAGTAGTAGACATCTACTGACAGCGGTCGAGTCGCTGGAAAACAATCTGCATTGTACTGAGAGTAAGGTCATCGATCAAAATTGTATCATTTGAGTACAATAGTTCTTTGGCATTTAAACAGACAGATAAAGCTTCGTCAGCTTTTCCCATCCTCTCCAAGATGAGGGCCTTCAGAGCCTACAGAGTAAATAAAATTGCATATTATGGTGACGTGATAGTGCCACTAAATAAGAATCGCGCATACAGGTTGGCATAAACGCTGAAGTTAAAACTTGTCGTAAGCACGAAAACAACCAGCTTACAAATGGTACAAACAGCCTAGGAATGTGGAAAATAGTGTAAATGAGGGCTATATGAATCTTACCAGAGCATAAGGGGAATTAGGATACTTGGCAAGGAGGGAAGAAACGTGCTTGAGAGCACTCTTAAACTGCCTGGAATCAATGGCATCCCAGACAGATCGGACTCTCCGCTCCGGAATACCACCAGCCAAGCCAAACTTGGACGCCATAGGGAGGGTCCGGCAGGGCTTCTAGCAAGGAAGAAGAGATAAGGAGTAGGAGGTGTGAGGGTTAGGATGGAGAGTCGCTAATTAGAGTGGAGTGCAAGGATTGCACATCTCTTGTACTCACCAAATCCGCCGCCGCCCTGCAACGTTACAACGCTTCACCGGGGCCTGCGCGTCGATTTTTATTTATCCCAATCACTTCAAATGTTTTAATTTAGGGTAATTACCGATTTAAACCCTGTACTATTCACGTTTTTTCAATTCACCACCTATACTAAAAAAACCGACAAATCGAACCTTGTACTTTGATTCTACTATCAATTTTGAATTTCTATCAACAATTTCATTAAACCCTCATTTAAAAAATTATCAAACGATCTTGGATTCAGTTGAAATTTTTACCACATGTTCATTATTTAATGAGAAGATAATCTGAAAATGTTCGTTATTTTTTAAGACATGTACGATTTATTGTAATTTTATTTTAGTATTTTATAAAAATATTATAATAAATCATAAAAAATTTAGAAAATCACAAAAACTTTTTTATTATCTACCCATGATAAGTTGAACATGTAGAAAATGTTTCAAATAAATCAAATATCGTTTGGTATTTCTTTAAATTAATCTCAGTTTCTTCTTTACTTTTATAAATTAATTTTTAAAAAACTACCAAATGATATTTGATTTATTTGAATAATTTTCCACATATTCAACTTATAATGGGTAGATAATAGAAAAAGTTTCGTGATTTTCTAAAATTTGTATTATTTATTATAATATTTTTATAAAATACAAAAAAAAAATTAAAATAAATCGTACATGTGTTACAAAATAACAAAAATTTCCAGATTATCTTTTCGTTAAGTACAAAAATAAAATTAAAATAAATCGTACATGTGTTACAAAATAACAAAAATTTCTAGATTATCTTTTCGTTAAGTACAAAAATAAAATTAAAATAAATCGTACATGTGTTACAAAATAACAAAACTTTCCAGATTATCTTTTCGTTAAGTAGTAAACATGTGGTAAAAATTTCAACTGAATCCAAGATAGTTTGATAATTTTTTAAATGAGGGTTTAATGAAATTGTTGATAGAAGGTCAAAACTGATAACAGAATCAAAATACAGAGTTCGATTTGTCGGTTTTTTTAGATTATGGGGAGAATTAAAAAAAATGTATAATACAGGGTTCAAATCGATAATTACCCTTTTAATTTAATTCACTTTTGAAAGCAAGAGCAAGAACAAGAACACTGGGCCTGTAATAGCACAAGAGCCAGGCTCGAGGCCCACTACTAGGATTGGTCCACGTTCCCTCGAACGTAGATTAATCTAAAATTAGAGACGTTGAAATTATTGGAGGAGGAGTCGGGCCAAAGGTAGTACGGACTACGGAAACGCAGCTTACACTCATCATGTGCTCTGGTCTGGATAATGGATGATTAGAACTAAAATTCTCTTAATAAATAAAACAAGCTTGGTTGCGAGAGGTAGTAGGGGGGAATCATCTAACCTTGTGTTTGTTTCTTCCTGAGCCCGTGTGTACTTTGTTATGGTAACTATGCCAGCTTACTGTCTTCTCTGTCGGTGCCCACGAAGCTTCCATCCAACTAAGCTACCATTGTTTATGAATATGAAGCCTAGAGCTGCTTGGTTTGAGGAGGAAAACCAGATGATGAGAGAATAAAAGGATAGGGTAGAATAGTGGGATGAGAAAGTAATGTGTAGTTGAGAATGCCCACTAGTCAGTAGCCATGATACCTAATGACTTTCACAAGTATATATTCCATCAAAACCAATACCTCTGTCGTTTTCTATCCAATGCCCCCCTTAATATATTCTCTATGACTCGTCACTCTCTCATGTTCTGGCAGAATTTCTTCCATTTCTAGTTTTAAAATGGAGCTCATCTTTTGCCTTCTTAGCTTGCATTTCATCCTTATTTTGTTCTTAACCCGACCCATCTACTGCTCGTACCAACAACAACAGTGTACTCTACAATCTACATCGTTTTCAGAGGTTAAAATGATGCGGGCAAGTGTTATATAAATGGCCTTGTCCAGCTCTGATTGCATCATGGTTTCAATCAAGCATTCCAAACTCATACACAGAGAGATGGGTAACAGCCTAAGCTGCTGTTTGGCTTGCGCTGTTCCCTGCGGGGCGCTGGACGTGATCCGAATTGTCCACTTGAACGGCGAGGTCGAAGAGATTTGGCATTCTGTGAAGGCGGCCGACATACTTAGGGCCAACCCTCACCACCTCTTGACCCAACCCTGCTCACAACCAGCCCTTCGACGCATGTCTATTCTCTCCCCCGAAGCCAACCTCAAACGAGGCACCATATATTTCCTCATTCCGGCACCCTCTTCTCCGCCGGGCAAGAAACGACGTCGCCACACAAACCCTCCAAACCCCAGCATCAACACCGCTTGTACTCTCCCTCATCCTCCCCGCCGCGATCGCAGGACCTTCTCCTCCGCAGTTTGGCGGCCGCATCTTCAAACCATATCCGAAGAATAACCACAAAATGGAGCCTTTCACTTCCGGTCAAGGAAGTTGTAGGGTACGTAGTAGTCATTGGTTTCCGTGGATTTTTTTGTTTCTTCGCCATGTTCATATTTACCATTGCAAATCAGGAGCTTGGATCTCAGTGCTCAGGCGCTAATCCTGATTTGAGTAATGTCGGCATTCTTTTTTTTTGTTTGTCTATTTGAACATGTAATCAAATTTTCTCAACATATGTATACACATCTCAATCTCAATAAAAGCAGGGTTAAAAAAATATAAATGATTAAATTATCTTCAACCCACTATCTTAAGTTTTTAAGATTATTAATAATTTGTCGTAGTATCAGAGTTAGATGTCTCAATTTTAAATTTTAACAAAGTCAAAAAATTAATCTGATTAAAAGAAAATTCACGTGTAAGTACCAATAAAAAATTTAGCCTATATATAAAGAAAAATATTAAAAAAATATAAATAATTAAAATATTTTCAACCCGCTGGTTTAAACTTTTTAATCATTGGAAACTTGTCACATTTCTTATTGATATGAACAAATATTTATGATGAGTAGGAGTTAAAAGTGAAGAGGAAACAAAAAGGAAATAAAGTAACACTATTATTTTATCTTTTATTATAATCTCTTAAAAATTCGTTGACATGTCAAACAATAATTGATTCAATTAAAGTATAATTAATGTGATAAATTATAAATAATTAATTTATTGTATTAATTGCACTAATTATTATTTTACGTGTCAACGAATCTTTTAAAATAACGAGAGATGAGTAAAGTAACAAACGAGAATTATGAGAATTCAAGTAATGTTACTATTTGTTCATTGTACTACCAAAGCCAACATCTATGACCATCTATGATAATTGGATCGGAAAAAAAAACTACCCTAAAATTTTAACTTCCGGTCCCTGGCCAGACCTTGACTAGATGAGGGGATCACGGGGAAGGGTTCCTCTGCATGACACCTGGATGTGTCTGGAATCTCTTGATCTCCTCCGATGGATTGCTGCTGCACCACCAGAACGGAGGATTCGCAGTTTGAATCCGAAGAGACGAGCATGTCGCCGATGAATCCCAGCTCTGGAAACTCGTTCCATTCTGAGAGTCCCACGAACAATGGCGATTCGCTGTCGTGTCGTCTTCCCACCAATATCAAATCGTAGCTGGTTTTCCTACACCTAATTGTATTGATCAATTCTACACTATCGTTCACCATTTTTTCGTCGTAGACGTGCCGTTTTTTGCCTTCACTGGCTGCTTCGAACCGGTCGATCACGGTTGCATCCATTTTTCTCTCGGCTTCGCGCTTTCTCTGTTTGTCCCATTGATATACAATCCGAATCACGGAGACGCCTACATTTGGATGCTCAGCCATGCGAGTGGCGTAAGCTAAAGCTTCCCGATCGTCTGGCCCTTCGATGAAGAACACTCCGATTCTATACAGGGATTTGGAAGCCAAGGTCCCTCGGTCGACCAAGATTCCGACCGAGCAAGGGGCTTTTGAGAGAATGTTACGATTGACGACTCTGATGGGGCTAGCAGTTTCCACTGTGCCATGCAATGTCCTCTGCTTGTGGAAAGGGACTATCACAATCGAAGACCTTTTCTCCAGAGCGAGCATGCACACATCGTCGTGCATGGTGGAGTAAGGAGCAATGGAGGTGAAGGCGTTCATAATAACTGTTCCGCTGTTGCTGCGCTGGAAGAGGTGGAAGGCATTGATGATACGATCCGAGAAATCGGAGTGGAGGGAATTCGTCTTTCCTGGTTTGTGGGTGATGAGAAGAGGGGATGATCGGCCGGAGAGCTGCATGAGGTGGACGACGTAGAAGCAGATTGGGTTCTTGGGAGTTGGGTTGGAGATTTCCAGCAGATTGATCATGGGTGGAGTGCTGTCTTCATGGTAGAGGCACACCAGTAAGCGCAGCTCTCCGTTGGGCGCCGCATGCTCTATCGTCCTCCTCCTCTTGTTGGACCTGTATCTCTTGGACGGATTATACAGAACTTTTACGATGGGGCTGATTGTTGCCGTCAATAACAGTGTCGTTAACGCCATCACACTGTAGGATTGCTGGTCGATCAACTGCAGAAATGAAAAGCTAAATTCAGATACGTTTCGTTCAAGAAAAACGAAACGTAAAATGGGGGAATTTAGTTAATATTACAAGGAGGAGCATTCCTTGCTGCAAAACAAGGATATCAGCGATACCCTGGGTGCTCATTACTAGGCCTAGTGAGAGAGAATCGGGAAGAGGCATTTCACAGTAAAGCGAAGGAACTATAGTTCCAATGAGCTTGCCCGAGAAGCTGCATAAAGCCAGTAGCAGCACAATTCCTAAGGTGTTCATATGAACATCGGATAGATTGATTCTCGCCCCGCTGAAAACGAAGTATAGCGGAAGAAGGATGGAGGAGACAAAGGATTCGAGCTTCTCCACCAAAGCTGCCCCTAATGGAGGTCCATCTGGAACTGCAAGACCCAAAATCATAGGCCCCAACATGAAATGCTGCCCTATGAGCTCGCTTAACAGAGCACACCCTAGGACCATGACGAAGAGCCAGAAAACGTAGGCCTCTTTGATTAGCTTTCCTCTGGCGGTGTTTGCCACCATCCAGAGCGTCATGGGTCGGAGGATGAATATAATGAAAAGTAGCATGCCGCCAAAACAGAAGGCCATCCATGGAAGAGCATATCGATGCCCCAGTGAGGTTTGCCTGGCTGTGAGTCCTATCACCATACACATCCACGACAACATCCCACTAATCATCGAGGAAGATAAAGCTAATCGTCCAAGCTCCGAATTAAGGAGCTTCAAGTCCTCTAAAAGACATGCTATTACATAGAAGGAGCTCGAAGACTGAAAGACAGCAATGGTGATGAGAGATCTGCTCAAAGTTGTAGGCATGCTAAACTTACTCCGCAGGAAGAAGGCGAAGATTACGTTGAGAATTAAAGGCACAAAGAATGCGCCGAGACCTATGGCAATCGCCTTTTTCCCTGATTTCATCAGCAAGCTGACATCCATTTTCACCCCAACCAGAAACATGAAGAACATGCAGCCAAAGAAGGCAAACGTTTCACTCACGTAGAAGCTACCAGCTGGGAAGATCGCGTTTAAGACGGTATCATTATTATTTCCAAAGAAAGACGGCCCCAGTGCAATACCCACCTGCGCATACGCATTGTTACACTGAATGTCTAAAGAAAAAAAGAGAGGAGATGAGAGAGAGAGAGGATACCAGCATTTGGGAAACGAAAGCGCTTTCACCGAGTGGGGTGAGAATGTACTGCAAGAGGGCTGTGAGAAAGGCAGCCAGAGAAAGCTGCGCTAAGAGAACAGGAGTTGGGTAGTCGAAGGGACTCTCGCCGTAAAAAATACCAGCCGACTTCGTGCTCTTTAATGTCGAACAAACCCAGATTCGCTCCGGTACTCCTTCCGACGCATTCATTTCGGATCATCCAGAGAGAGAGAAAGAGAAAGAGAGGGTTGCGCACAGCGATCGAAGTTAAATTCTCGAGCCATTGGTCAGTGGCAGGGGAAGAAGATGAAGGTATGGACAAGAGTAGGAAGAGGGAGAGATTATTACTCAAAATTTGCCATCTGCCACTTCTTTGATCTCGGTGTATTTTTTAGCTTTTAATTTTCTGTAACTGTTAATTAAACACACGATATTGAATCACCATTCATATATATGCATGTATATAGCAGAGTGCTTTAAAGAGTAGAGTAGAGTGCTTTAAGAAAGTCTTTTTTGTCAACAAATGTAATATATCCATGTGTCTAATAAACTAAAGAAAGTGTTATTGTTTTTACTTCAACTTTCTTTATGCAAACCCTTCTGTCTCCCAAAAGCGTGAAAATGAATTTCTCCATATACATTTTCTCATTAAATTTCAATACAATACGGTTTTATCGGCAAGTTCGGTCTAGTTTTTTTATTTTTCTTTAATCACACAACGATTCTATTGTTAATTCCGCATTGTTGTCTGGACTTGGATTCCCAAAAATCCGAGGTTTGCGTCAGATCTCTAAGATTAATTCATGCAAAGCCTCATACATCTTCTTAGCTCTTGATTGGGTTATTGGGCCGCTAATGTCTTCACATGGATTCTTTCTCTTGGTCTTGGCCTTGGTGGCTCCGTGATCCATATCATTCTCTCCCTCTTTGAAAAATTTCATCCTCTAATCTCCTGCATCATATAAAGTTAAGTCATTGACATTAAAAGATGTATTGGCGTTGTAGTTTATGCGCTCTAGAACTTGAAAAAGATCATCTCCTTACGAATGTAACTTGTTTTTTTGTTGATTAAGAAACTTTTTTTTCCAAAGATGTAGCCACACCCAATCTCTGGATTCAAAAATAAATCTTATCATTGAATAAAATTTCCTAACAACTTCATTTTTTTTCCAAACACAATAGATTAACTTATTAGTAAATAAAGTTAAAATATTAAACGGATTTAATGGATTAATAATCAATATTACTCAGAGAATAATATCTAATAAAATTATCATCCTTTAAACCTTTAAAATCTGATTTTAATTTCTCAATTTTTGTCATAAATCAAGTTGTGTGCAAAGTAATCAATGACTAATTTTTTAATAAAAGATTTCGACATATTATTTATCAACCTTATACAAGTAGTAGGTAAAATATATAAATCAAATTGCCTTGCTAACCAGTCAAATCTATTTGATGTTTCCAGTCGACTTGGAATTTATGTACTTGGTACGAGATCTTTTTGCTTATCAATCTCCTTCAACGTAGAAATTTCTCTTGCAAACTCTTCCGGACTTACATGTTTATTTTCTTGCAAAAGATGACACACAAAACTTAGAAGAGAAATGTAAAACCCGGATTTACAGAATTTTTGTAATATATGTGAATAATGGCATTTTTGTAATTATGTCAAATTAAGTCGGATTTCGTGAAGAGAAAGTGTTATTACGATTCTAATAATTAATAAGGATTTTAAGCAAATTTTGGGAATTTTAGAAATTGTAACGCTAATTTTACGAGAATTACGTTTATCGTAATATAAAGGATACTTTGGTAAAAATAGTAAACGGGGTCCGAATTGAGAACAGACAGTTTTAATGGAACCCTGATAATAAGATGGAGTTATTGGAGAAATAAGAGAATTAGGAGAAACCGAATTGTTAGCTAATTAACGAAACGAATGACGAAACAAATAGAAAACAAAGGAAGGGCAAAACGGTAAATTGCCAAGTCAATTTTAATAAAATCACACTTCTTCTCCTTTCCTTCCTCATTTTCTCTCCGCCCTGAGTGCTTCTCCCTGCGATTTCTCACCTCTCACGGCGACTCTCTTCCTTCCAACAGCGTTTCCCCTCCGATCAACCTCCTGTTCTTCACGTTTTATTCCTCAATCCCAACCCTAGGTACGATTCTAAGGTTTTAGGAAAGTTTATTTCGATTTTTACGGAGTTTAAACAATTAGGGTTCGTTTAGGATTTTGTGAAAAACGTGATTTAAGGTTTGAAATCGATAGGTTTACCGTAGTTGTGAATATAACGGATGTATCGAGCGTTATTGGACGAAGTTAAATTGATTGGTGAGAAAGGTTAGGGTTTGAGAAATTACGGGTTTTTGGAAAAACTCGTTAATGGTGGTTTCGAGGTATCGAGCGTTAATTGTTACTAAAATGTCTCGATTAGTTAAGTTAGAATTTTAGAAATTTCCTTAGTTAAGAATTTCGTTAATTTGGACGTTAATGGTTCGAATTCGTTTTAACGACGACGTTGTGAATTGCTTAGGTAAACGACGCTCGTGGACGGAGCTTGAAGTTCAACGCGCACGAGGTAAATTCTCGTGACTTACTGTGGCCGATTGGCCTACACCATAAGCCGAGTTTGTTGTTGAGGATACGTTGGCGCTTTATCGTTTATGTTGGTCATTGTTTTGTCTGATAGTTTTGGTTGGGTAGTTTAGGTTCGGTTGTTCTATAGTTTGTTTGTTATAGTGTTTTGATGGTATTTGTAGTGTTTTGATGGTATGCTCGTTATGTATGTTATATTGAACTGTTCATGCATCATGGTTTTAAAAACGTCATGAAAATGAATTTATGCACGGATTTCATGAAAAGAACATGCATGTAAAGGCAAGTAAAGTATCACAGTAAACAACCATGACATGGTGTTATCGGGGATGAGGTTCAAACCTGGCATTCCGTGGTGAGCGGGTTTTCCTCCCTTCAGATGGTGTGGGCTGTCTAACCGCTAGACGTGCCCTATCTATTTGTCGAGCGTTTTCGATAACCATAGACTGACACGTACTGATATATGAAATAACATGAACGGTTTTCATAGCATTGAGCATACATGATCATTCATAAGCATTTACGTAGAATTTACTGAGATTTTTATCTCATAGGTGTCTTTATGGTGTAGGTGACCTTGAGCAAGGTGAGGACGAGATCCCTCCACCTGAGGAATGATGCAGTTGATGGAGGATGGCCCGTGGGAGTGCGCTGGACAGTCGGTGCGTTTTGACCCGTGAGGAAGTAAGTTTATGTTTTAGGAACACGATAGCTAGATAAAAATTGTATAGTTGAACATATTAGGATGTTTGAGATCTGATTCGTTGACAGGTTTATGTTTTGATGTCTTTAAACGTTTTGGAAACTATTTTATAAACTGCTTGGTGATTTAAAACAGGGGGAAATGTTTAGTTTTAAACGGATCCATGCAGTTTGTTTTTATGAAATCGGGTTATATTTTAAATGCGTTTTGAGTCGGTAAAAGAGGGAAAATGGTTGTTATATTGAAGATTGTTATGAAATTATTAGAGGATTGATGAAAGAAAATTGGTTAAGTGTTTAAGCTTTCGTGCAGGGAAAGAGGAAAAAGGAAAGAGGGAGAGGCGGCTCTCTGGAAATTTTGATTTCCAAAGAGCGTGCCGATCGATCGCCAAGGAGGGCGATTGATCGGCCCTCTTTGGTCACGCTCTAGAAGAAATTTCAGAGCAGTGTGCCGATTGTTTGCCTGAGGAAGGCGAACGATCGGCCATAGTTGATCGCCGAAGGGCGATTGATCGCCTGAATGAGGGACGATCGATCGCCCCTGTAAAGACCCTAATACTGTACCCAATTTTCCGTACATATTTTTTTTTATCCCTATACTTTAAATAAACTCTAGGCAAAAATCTAATTGAAATCGAAATCAGAATTTAAGTCGAAATTAAAATTTAGTCTTTAAATCTGTTGACTTAAATAGAGTTTAAGTCTAAATATGTTTTTGATGATGTATTTGAATGATAATTAAATAATTTGATTATGTTGAATGAGAATATTGAGTTATACATTTGTTTTTTAATCCTTTGGAAATACCCTTGAAAAGGGTATTTTAGTATTCTAATAATATTGGTTAAGTGTTTAAGGCATGCATCTGCCGATAGCTTTAAAGCCTGCATCTGCCGATAGCTTTAAGGCGTGCATCTGCTGATAGCTTTAAGGCTTGCATCTGCCGATAGTCTCCAAAGCCTTCATCTGTCGATGACATATCAACTTGCATCTGCCGATGGAGCCATCAAGCCGATGAAGTTCAAGATGCATCTGCCGACGATTTTTTTCAAGGTGCATCTACCGATGGAATTCAAAGCCTTCATCTGCCGATAACTTTTGAGATGCATCTGCCGATGGCGCTTTCAAGCTATTCCTGGCGATGAACTTTCAAGGTGCATCTGTCGATGATTTTTCCAGAATACATATGCCGATGGACCTTTAGAGCAACTCATGCCGATGACGTGGCGATCTATTTTGAAGCTGTTTAAACCGGTGATCTTCCGCCTAGATTTTAAAATAGCCGCGAAGCTACAGTGACGTCGTTTTCAGCATTAACTCCAGAACTTTAATGGCGACGACGACTTGCAACTACAGACGGCAACGGCTACCTGAAATTGTATAAAAGCTGTTCCAACGGTAACAAAGTTTCTATTATTGGATAAGGAGCATTGAAGTCAAGCCGATTCCGAAGACAGAGTATTTAAGCCAAGGTTAGAGCACAAAGATACAACTTTTGCGATTTGAATTCTTGAGTCCTAACTTGTGAAAATCTGGTCATACTCTGTATTATTCCTACACCTCTCGATTTAACTTGAGTTTCAATCATTGTGAGAGTGTAGTCTGAGCTTACCATTTACAAACTCAACATTCTGTATAAGGCAGTGGATTGACGCCCGTGAAGTTCGATCTTGAATTGTAAAGGCAGTTGATCGGAGCCCGGAATTCCGATTTGTTATTCTCGAGGATAAGGTTAAGGATCTTCAAGGGGTGAACCTTGAAGCGTGGATGTAGGCTGGGTTGAGCCGAACCACGTTAAAACTCTTGTGTTAATTTCTCTCTCACTCTTTACTTTATTTGTTTGTCTGCTGTTAGCTTTTAAGCTCAAATCACGAGAGAAATTATCTAGATTATTAATTTAAGTTTTAAAAAGTCTAATTCACCTCTCTCTTAGACAAATCTCGATCCTACAAAATCATCTAAAACAAATCACAAAACTAATTAAATAACAATTAATTAAAACACTTAAAATCAATTTAAAACAAAACAAATAAAAAAGGGAGGGCAAAACAGTAAGAGCCGTGACCAAAGGGGAGGGGCGATCGATCTCCTATTTCAGGAGATCGATCGCTGAAGCACCAAACAGCAGGGGCGATCAGTTGCCTCTCTGTGCCAGCGATCGGTCGCTGTATCAAGACAAGGAGGGGCGATCAGTCGCCCCTCACCTCCTGCGCCCAGTCACCACTTTCTTCGCGTCTTTCTCCTTTATTTTTCATACAAATGCTCTCTGGAATCCGAAATTCCAGAGAGCAATACTTCACCTTTTTCTTCATGCATTCTTCCATTCTTGCACATCATAAACTCTAACATTTCAACAAAACTTAACTCACTTCACAAATTAGCAATCCTAACTAAACTGCCTAAATATAAGTTAAACTTTCGTAAAAATGAACTGCATGGATATGTTTAAAAATCGACAATCCCTCCTGTTTTAAATTACCACGTAGTTCCAATGAAAACTTTACAAAAGCAGTTTATAAAACAGGTTTCTAAAAACGTTTAAAACTTCAAACCTATCCACTATCAGAACCAAACACCCTAAAATGTTTCTATACAACCATTAGCCCGACAATTCCCAAAAATCTACAAAACACCTAACCATGAGTCCCACGGGTCAAAATGCGCCTCGACTGCGCCAACACACTCCCGCGACAATCCTCTGTCAACTGCATCACTCCTTAGGTGGAGGGATCTCATCCTCACCTATGTCGAAGTCACCTACACCATACAGACACACTATGAGATAAAAATCTCAGCAAGCTCTCATAAATGTAAATGTATGCTGTGCATATGAGTTCAAAAATCATGCAACATTTTCTTTATCTTTACTCTGTGGGTGTCACCGAGATCTCAGCCCCCTAACCGGAGAGAGCACATCCAGCGGTCGGACTACTCTTTCCAGCTAGAGGAGGGGGGTACACGCTTACAACGCGTACAGCCGTGCCTGAGCCCCATCTCGCATGACCTATAACTGTATAACTGTATGAGTACATAATAGATGTGGTATTGTGACAAACCCGTAGTCGATCTTCACAATAGGTCAAGCCCCTCTCCAGGCCACATCGCCATTTTCTTTAAAACATCGTGCAGAAATTCATTTTCATGCTCTTTTAAAACACGTGATGCGTGAATAGTTCAATATAAACATAAGCAAGCAACGTGTGTACCATCAAGACTATAAATGCATAAACTATAAAACAAATCAGCCTAACTACCCAACCAAAACAATTAAACAAGCACGTCACCAAAACTCCTCGAGACGACTTCGATGTATGGTGTAGGCCAATCGGCCAGAGAAAATCGCGAGAACTTACCTCGTGTCCGTTGCAGCTCAAGCTCCGTCCACGAGCGTTGTTTGTCTAAGGCAAAATACAACATCGACGTTAAAACGAGTTTAAGCTTCTAAACGTTCAAATTGACAAAACCTTAACTAAAGAAATTTGCTAAAGCTTTAATCCAATTCATTGAGCTATTTCATCGAGTAATACACGCTCGGCACCTTAAATCCCAAATTACGAGTGTTTCCCTAAATCTCGAATTTTCACAAAATCTAACATTCATCCTAAATCAATTAAATTCGTTCAATAACGTTCAATACGTTCACTATATCCTTAATTACGGCAAACCTATCGGTTTTGAACCCTAAATCGGATTTCTAACACAAACCCTAACGAAAATCCTAATTGTTCAAACTCCGTAAAAATCAAAATAAATGCTCTAAGATCGTAGATTCATACCTAGGGCATCGATTGGAGGAGAAAACGTGAAGAAAACGAGACGATCGGGAGACGAATCGGAGGTCGAAATGTCGAAGAAATCGTCGTGGCAGTGAGGAAGCCGAGAGGAAAAAGCTCTCTGGCGTGAAAATGGTGAAGGAAGAAGGGTTGTGATGTTTTTAATAAAATTTGGTTTGCAAAATTACCATTTTGCCCTTAGTACATATTTTATATTTGTTTCGTCCTTTGTTTCGTTAACTAATCAACAATTCGGGTTCTCCAAATTTCCTTATTTTGCCAACAACTCCAACTTATTATTTGGGATTTATTAAAACTGTCTGTTCGCAAAACGGACCTCGTTTACTATTTTTACTAAAACGTTCTTTATACTACGAGAAACGTAATTACTCAAAATATAGCGTTATTACTCCGAAAAATCCCATAAATTTTTTAAAATTCCTATAAATCGTTAGAATTCTAATAAAGCTTTCTTTTCGCAAAACGGATATATTTTGACATATTTACAAACATGTCACAATACGTTAAAATAATAATATCTCGTAAAGCCGGGAATTACAGCCCCTCAGTTTTTCTTCACTGGCGATCGATCGCCTGTTTTGGGCGATCGATCGCCCCTTTGTTTTACACGGCCTTGATGTTTTTGCCCCTTAAATTGTTGGCCAATGTTTTAATTGTTTTAAATTGATTTTAATTGTTTAATTTCAATTGTTTTGTAATTTGTTTTAAGTTTTGTTTAAATAGTTTCACAACTTAGATTTAAATGATTTTTCAAACAATGTTAATGATTTCAATTTAGTTTAAGTTCCGCTTAAACTGTAGGATAAAAAAAAATATATTACGGGAAAATAAGGGTACAATATTAGGGTCGCTACAAGAAATTATTAACTAGTTAAATGAAAAATAAATATCTTTATATATAAATAAAATCATCTCACTTTCTCACATTTTCTTGCCATTTCATTTTTTTTTTCCACTTATTTCTTGTTTTCTCTCTTCCTCGGTTCTTCTCTCTTTCTTTCTATTCTTCTCAACTAATTTCTTTTCTCTTTTTCGACTAATTTTTTTCCCCACTTTCCTTATTTTTTGGCCCTAATATTTTGGAACTCTTTAGCAACTTACTCTTGGTCTTCACTAGCTTCCCATAGCTTCAATGGTGTTAGAACCATTATCCTTCTGTTTTGGTATAAAGAGTACTCGTTCTTAGATCCATTGTGCTTGACTTTTTTATCGAATTGTCAAGATCTTCCCAAAAATATATTTGAAGCTTGCATCGGCACTACATCATAAAAAACTTTGTCTTTGTACCTTCTGATTGATAACGTAACCTCCTTCGATTCCACCAAATTCACTAAGCTATTGTAACTTGTAAGGTCATTTACTTGTTGAGCTGGAGCACACAACACAATGGGTATTGGTCAAGCTAAATTTATCAATCGAGCTACTTGAGAGAAAGGGAATGTTGCAATTTAATGAGCGGGAAGATCTCATAATGTAAAAATGAAAAGATCTACAAGGAGAAATTGAAAAACAAATGGCATGACAACATGATATTACATCAAAATTTTAAAGTTATTAAACATGTTCAGTTATTTAATTCTAGACTAAATTTTTTTCCATGCACTCTTAAATCTAGATCGGGGTCGGTATCGAAAGGATCAATACGAACTAAATCTGACTGTGTCATGTGATGAGAACTAGCAGGAACAGAAAAGAAGGGAATATGCTCTGAAAACACAACATGACGTGAGACATACATTTTTTGACTAACTGGATCAAAACAACGATATCCCTTTTGACCAATACCATAAGTCAAAAAGACACATAAGGCGGACCGAGAAGACAATTTATTACACTCAACATGTGGTCGGAGAACAAAGCAAGTACAATATAAGACATGCAACGAGAAATAATCAGGTGAATGACCATATAACTTTTCAAAATGGGACAAACCTGAATTATGGGATATGAGAATTCTGTTGATCACATGAGTAGCGGCAAATACTTTTCAGAGTGCTATTCAGATTGGACTGAGGTGGGCGACATGGCATGAGGCTATAAAGTAAGGAACTGCTGAAACTGCTCAAACATATATGGATCCATCTTTAATCCGCGAAAGCTGTGGATTGGATTATAACTTCTTCAATCAAACAAAGAGAATCCATGAATGGAGGCTCTGATACAATAATAACATAGAGAAAAAGGGAATAGAGTTTCTTATTAGATCAACTTGCTAATTAGAATACACATAAAAAGTTTATATAGTGAAGGTTTACAATGAAAAGTAAATAGATTAAAATATCCTTAGGCACTAATAAAATAATATAACTAATAGAGCCAAGCAATACGCATCAGGTGATGACAAAAAAAAGAGCCATTGGTTTTTAAGAGGCTTTTAAAGGAGATTGAAGAAAAGAAAGTGCAACAATTTGATCGAGAAAGTCCAATGAAGCTTTTTATTCCAAACCAAGTGCCTAAATACCAAGTGCTCTTGGAGATGGACAATATAAAAGAAACATTATTGTTTGTCAATCTTGACATCATTCCTTACATCGTAAAATGGAAGACAGGGGAAAAAAACCAAATTAGTCGATGTTATCTTCAAGAGGTATGTGCCACTAAAAAAATAATTGTTTGGCTTCTTAGAATTGGATGGATTGAAGATCCCTTTGATATTGGTACTGATTTGGAATTTCAAAAAGGAAATGCTGATATTGTGGTTGATGATGCCAACTTTAAAATTTTGTTTCTTGGATGAGTTAGCATGACTTTATTTTGCAAATATTCCAAACAATTAGAGGAAAGGAAGTTATCTTATATGTGGTGGACCAGTTCTCATAGATAGCATGAAGAAGTCGAATTGGAAAAGGTCTTGGATTTGTGGTCAAATCCTTTCTCACCTTGGAAGGATGACGTGTCACGTGGACCAATCACGAGTGCCCAAACAAGGAGGCTAACCAATCTTTATATTTCTCTTTATTTTGTAGGGAGTAAGATTCAAGATAGCTTATATAAACAACCTAGTAACATGGATAAGGACGTGTCGAAGCATGTGCTTTAGTGGGACCAAAATTGTCACGACCTTAATATTGTACCCGTATTTTCCGTACTTTTTTTTTATCCTAATATCTTAACTAAACTCTAGGCAGGACCTAAACCGAAATCGAAACCAGAATCGAGATCGGAATTAAAATCTCAGTTTAAAAACCGTTTAAAACAAATATTAAAACTATTTAATAAAATATTTAATAAATAGGTTAAAACTATTAATAAACTTGGGAGGGCAAAGTGGGCATTCTGCCCGATGAAGGTGAGCAGCGACCAGTCGCTGCTGCATGCAGCGACTGATCGCTGCAAAAATATTCTATTACTTGGAGATGTATGGAACCCAAATATTTCATTACTTGGAGATGAAGCTACTTTCGTTGAAGGAGCTTGAAGATTCATAAAAGGATCATTGGAGATTTTTTATCTAGTTTTTGCAAAGTGTTAGTTTATTTAAAATAAAAGAAATAGTATTTCTCAGTTACAGCATGTTCTAACCGAGAAGAGTATTTTTGTGGGGCGTTTTTGTCATTTTTTTAGAGTTAACCCTAATTTTTAGAGGACTATTTAAGCCTCTTTTAGGGATGTTCGCAACAACTTTCATTGAATAAAAGTTCCCTCAGCTATTTGTATCTTTGCAAGAACTACAAGTTACAAAGTCGTCAATTGACAAGGAAGACGAGTTACAAGAAGTTAAAGAAATTGAAAAGGTGGTTTAACCCAAGAAGGAGGTTGCAAGGCCCAAATCAATCTGTTTTGCAGATAACCCTCTAGTTCTACAACTTGCACTTTCATTACCTCAGTACTTTCATAAAAATAAAATTGATGATTAAATTCCCCAAATTTCCCAAAATTGTTAAGAAAATTCACATCAACATACACTTTGCTAAAGTGCTAGAACAAATATCGAATTATGCTAAATTACTAAAAGAGGAGATGTCCACAAAGAAGAATTTGACGAGTTTGACACAGTAAAATTAACAGATGAATGTAGTCTCATTTCACGGAGAAAACATCTTGAGAAGTCAAAGAACCCTTGAAGTTTTACTTTACTGTGGACCAATGGGAACTCATCATTCAATAAAGCCTTGTGCAATTTAGGAACATCAACTAATTTGATGTCGTTATTTATCTTCAAGAATTTTGGATCAGGAGAAGTGAAACCGACTATAATTACACTACAATTAACTGACAGATCCTTAGCGTATCCATGGGGAATTTAGTAGACATGCTAGTAAAGTTGATAAATTTATTTTTCTTGTTGATTTTATTGTCTTAGATATTGGAAGAAGATCATGAGATGCCATTAATTTTAGAAAGATCATTCTTCCCTACTGATGGAATTCCAAACGGGGTTTGGAAGCTTAGAATACTTTCTTGGACTTGAGCAGTTTTGCTGAAACAGACAGCAACTTCTAACAGCTATAACTCGATCTACGGCTAGAATTTTTAGGGGAGCTTCCTAAATGTATTGAAACTAGACCCTCAAAATATGACGGTTTAATTTGCTGAGACGAAGAAGTTATGATGCGAATGGTGGAGGTCGTCGGATGGTCGAAATTGCACCTTTTTGGTTGATTCAAAACTGATTCTTGTGAAGGCTATAACTTGTGCTTTGAACGTCGTCCTTGCATGCAATTTGGACAGCGATCCCCTCAATGGATAAGGAGGGAATTCTCCAAATTTGGTGAGCTAAATTTTTGTGAAAGGCGAGATGATATGAATGGATGGACACAAGCTGGTCTAAGAGGGTGCTACAAATACACCCCTGGACTCCTTTGAATACTTTTGCAAAAAGATATCACTCCAACTTCGTTCTTCGAAAATTTTGTGCTCTTTTATTGGAATGTTCTCTACTTAAGAAAGTAGAGAGAAATGAACAATAGTAGAAGAGCTTGATCAAAACAATCGAAAGATCAAGTTCAACTTATTTTACAAAACACAATCGGATTGACTCACCGAAAGATTTTATGTCAGGACAAGAAGTGAAGTTTTGTAAAAGCTACGTGCAATTAAGAACTTTCTGGGAGGCAATCCAGACATTTAAAAATTAGTAAATAAATAAAAAATAAAAAATGAATTAAAAAAAGAAGAGCAATATCTTTTGCCTATGTTCATTTAACGTTGTTGTGTTCTATGTTGTTCTTTCTTTCGTTGAAGGTTCATTTCGATACAATATGCATCTTAAAAGCACTCTTTGTAGGCGACAAAGAAGACTAGCACTCTCTCCTCGACAGGGCAGTAATTTTCTCCCTTTTGTCTTACTTTTTTTCCTTCAGGTTTGTACATTAAGGAAAATGTATCTGCTAAGTTTGGGGGTGTTTGACTTTATTTCATATTACTTATCTCTTTAATCGTATATGATTATCACCTGTTATTTATCTGCTGAAAAAAGTTTAGAAATAATAAAATAAAATAATAAAAATTGAAAAAAAAACATTAACTACTAGATGATGTCGTTTTTGTTAGATAGAATTAGCCTATGATAATACCTTGGATTAAGTTATTTGTACCTCAAAGTGATGATGAGATTATGCATGGATATAGGTTCAACTTACTTATTATTAGTATCTTATTCATAAATATGCACTTAGAGCACATAGTGTGAAGCAATGACACGTTTAGAAACTTGACAATAAATTTATGTGAATAATAATTTTGATCTTATCTTTTATTAAAAAAAAAAGGAATAAATAGTGAATAATAAATAATAATCTTTCTCATGGTTTTTGTGATTATTTACTTCACTTTCAACTTTGAGTGAGCCATTTGGATACTCAATGGATAAAAACCATATAATAAAATGAATGACTCGAAAAAAAAAAAGATTCAACAGTTTTTCATTCTACTTTCAATTTTGAGTAAGTCTTTCAGATACTGAACGATTGCAGTTGTATAATAAAGAAGAGATATTGGGAGGAACTCCACTACTTAACGAGCAGAAAAATTGGCATCGCCTAGCAGCTCAAGAAAGCTAAGTTGCGGCCCAGACACAAAAGTAGGTGTTGGGCTGTGGCTTAGGAAAGCTAAGTTGCGGCCCAAGAATGTTGAGTCGCGACTCAAGCCCAAATTTACTTTATGAAATTATGAAATTTGCACGTTTTGAAAGATTTTTTTTCTGTATTTTGAAAACCCTAATCAATACTCTAGAAATAGGGGATAATTAGACAAAAAATAGGACATTCGACAACCTTGAGATATTTGTAGAGAGAGATCATAGAGGATTTTCCATATCGGGCAAAGAGATTGACACATGAGTTACACTATTATGGTGATAGCTGGAGACATAATTTTTCTTCTTTTTTCTTTTCTCTTATATTCAATACTATTTCTTTGATTTTTATTTTGATTATGTTGAACTAACTCTCTTCCTTTCGATATTGATCGTTTATTTGGATTATTATTATTTTGACTGATTAATTATTTTGCTTATGAGATTTATTATTTATTTGTGATATCTTTTTCTTCAGTCTTTCAATTTGTTGGACACTTATTGGATGATTTTATATTTAAATTTGACACTCGAGAGAGATAATTCTGTATACGATGTGAAATTTAAAACATAAAGATTTAACAACTCGAAAAAGTGTTAGGATTTAGTAAAATCAATTTGAAAACCATCGAACTTTATTAACTAAAAGAACAACTTTTATAGAGATATTCTCTCTCTCTCTCTCTCTCTCTCTCTCTCTCTCTCTCTCTCTCTCTCTCTCTCTCTCTCTCTCTCTCTCTCTCTCTCTCTCTCTCTCTCTCTCTCTCTCTCTCTCTCTCTCTCTCTCTCTCTCTCTCTCTCTCTCTCTCTCTCTCTCTCTCTCTCTCTCTCTCTCTCTCTCTCTCTCTCTCTCTCTCTCTCTCTCTCTCTCTCTCTCTCTCTCTCTCTCTCTCTCTCTCTCTCTCTCTCTCTCTCTCTCTCTCTCTCTCTCTCTCTCTCTCTCTCTCTCTCTCTCTCTCTCTCTCTCTCTCTCTCTCTCTCTCTCTCTCTCTCTCTCTCTCTCTCTCTCTCTCTCTCTCTCTCTCTCTCTCTCTCTCTCTCTCTCTCTCTCTCTCTCTCTCTCTCTCTCTCTCTCTCTCTCTCTCTCTCTCTCTCTCTCTCTCTCTCTCTCTCTCTCTCTCTCTCTCTCTCTCTCTCTCTCTCTCTCTCTCTCTCTCTCTCTCTCTCTCTCTCTCTCTCTCTCTCTCTCTCTCTCTCTCTCTCTCTCTCTCTCTCTCTCTCTCTCTCTCTCTCTCTCTCTCTCTCTCTCTCTCTCTCTCTCTCTCTCTCTCTCTCTCTCTCTCTCTCTCTCTCTCTCTCTCTCTCTCTCTCTCTCTCTCTCTCTCTCTCTCTCTCTCTCTCTCTCTCTCTCTCTCTCTCTCTCTCTCTCTCTCTCTCTCTCTCTCTCTCTCTCTCTCTCTCTCTCTCTCTCTCTCTCTCTCTCTCTCTCTCTCTCTCTCTCTCTCTCTCTCTCTCTCTCTCTCTCTCTCTCTCTCTCTCTCTCTCTCTCTCTCTCTCTCTCTCTCTCTCTCTCTCTCTCTCTCTCTCTCTCTCTCTCTCTCTCTCTCTCTCTCTCTCTCTCTCTCTCTCTCTCTCTCTCTCTCTCTCTCTCTCTCTCTCTCTCTCTCTCTCTCTCTCTCTCTCTCTCTCTCTCTCTCTCTCTCTCTCTCTCTCTCTCTCTCTCTCTCTCTTATGATTTTAGGATTTAATGTTAGCTTGATACTCAATAGAGGAAGTTTAACGAATTAGAGTTTTTGATTCATAAATAATTATTCAAGATATTGATATGATAAATAATATGTAAAAAATTCGTGAAATTAGTTCTCTAGATTTTCTCCGAATTCAAGGTTATCGTTAGTGATGTGTTTTTCGTTGTTTGTTTTAATTTTTAAAATCATAGTTTTAGTTGTCCGATAAAGTTAGAATTGATAATAGTAGTACTCAGTGAAATTGATAATTACATATTTATTGTGAATTCGAAAATCTTACTCATTATATATTATTATAAAACTTGGTAATATACACTTGCAGTCATTTCAATACGGTATTTTCTCGTGCAAAGCCCCAAGAAATATGTGAACACCCACAACATGTCGCGAAATTACGAATACCCATTAACGGAACGAGTAATGGTAAATTCTAAATTGTTGGTTTTTTTTGTCAAAAAAAATATGTTAAAGCCTAAAATTGTCATTGACTAAAAAATATATGGTTTACATGGTACTTTTTCTGATTATTTTTCAAATGCCATGCACCATCATTGAATAAAGGTTGATGTCATCTGTACGGACACTCAACTAAGTATATCCTTGTTGCCCATGAATCTCTCTCCTAATCTCTGTCTCTCTCTCTCTAGATTTATTACAATTTAAAGTGATGGTTTTGCATGTTAGTTGGTGGGTTAGCCAGTTGGTATGCACGTGGTTACTGCCATCGACTCTTTAATAATCAAATTTTGAATTCTTCAAAATATTTTTTTTAAAGAATTTAAATTTAATCGAAAGAAACAAATAAACATCTATTGAATTATTCCAATCTTAATTCAGATAAAAAAAAAATGTCCTTTTTATTTTGATTCGTCTCAACAAGCCATCAAGACTAGCCCATTAAGAAGTGAATTCAATCCAACTTCGTGGACATGTAACCCAGTTTAGTTTATTAAGCTCGATTCGTTTAATTCAACAAGTAATTACTCAACTAAATAAACAAAATTTTTGTAAGCACGATGACTTAAAATAAGATACATTTAATTAATTAATTATAATAATTTAAAATTGAGATAATTTAATATCATCAAAAAATACCTTTAATGTAATTAATTTCTTCATCTACTCAATATTCCTGGTACCAAACGACGGAGGAAGAAGATTAAAGACAAGCACTCAACTACAGCCGTACACGTGGTCCAATGTTTTGAAAGATCGGTCGGCTACTTTTCGTAGGCCGAGAAACTCCCAATGCAAGTTGTTGACCAACCGCAGAAGACCCGACGCCTTTTCGTTGGCTAGAGAACACGAATTCCTGTGCACCCTGTCGCACTCTAACACTTTCCTTTATTATTATTGGTTGTCTGTGGGGCCCACTGTACGCTAATAGCAATATTTAAGTCGCTATTATTCTGACACGTCGCCACGTTTTTTTAAAAAAAAATAAGTAGATAAGGTATAATTAATTAGTACTATATATTATATAATAATTTATAATTAACTTATAAATCTATCTTGTTCTATTACAATTATGTTTTTGAAATTAAAATTTTCAATAAATAATAAATAAATTATTTTTGATTTGTTTCGTCTTCGAAAATTAAATTAAAAAAAATATCTTATTATTTAAATTAAAAATAAATAACAATTAATTGATAACTAATTTCGAAATAGGTGAAGCGACATTGTATAAAAATAATGTATGTGGGGATTAGTAGACAAGTAGTACGTAGCACGTGAAAGAACAGTGAAAGTAAAAAGGATCCTAATCTTTTCTTTCTAGAAAGAAAAGATTTTATCTTTTATTTATTTTAACTTTTAATAATCACTTTCAACCACTTACTTTATTCGTTACACTAATAATTATCATAATAAAAAAAATATGTCATTTTAAATAACACGGTATAAGATGTTACAAAAATTGTCAGAGTTCGATGTGACTCAAATTTTAGTAGAGTCGGGTCATGATCTTCGAAAGAGTTTTTCACGTATATATATATGTGTTCCTGTTATTCGCAATTTTCTTTTTAAATTATAGATTGGTTTTCGACGAAAACAATACCCATTAGACATTTGTTATTATTATTTAAGATTGTAGTAGTAGAACTTACATTAAATGAAAGGAGAATAAGATATTAATCATTTGTCTTAGTGCTAATTACTTGAGCATCATCAACTAATTCAACAACTTTGAGTGAGAGAGATAGAGAGAGAGAGAGAGAGAGAGAGAGGAGAGAGAGAGAGAGAGAAGAGAGAGAGAGGAGAGAGAGAGAGAGAGAGGAGAGAGAGAGAGAGAGAGAGAGAGAGAGAGAGGAGAGAGAGAGAGGAGAGAGAGAGAGGAGAGAGAGAGAGAGAGAGAGGAGAGAGAGAGAGAGAGAGAGAGAGAGGAGAGAGAGAGAGAGAGAGAGAGGAGAGAGAGAGAGAGAGAGAGAGAGAGAGAGAGAGAGGAGAGAGAGAGAGGAGAGAGAGAGAGAGAGGAGAGAGAGAGAGAGGAGAGAGAGAGAGGAGAGAGAGAGAGAGAGAGGAGAGAGAGAGAGGAGAGAGAGAGAGAGGAGAGAGAGAGAGAGGAGAGAGAGAGAGGAGAGAGAGAGAGGAGAGAGAGAGAGGAGAGAGAGAGAGGAGAGAGAGAGAGAGAGAGGAGAGAGAGAGAGAGAGAGAGAGAGAGAGAGAGAGAGAGAGAGAGAGAGAGAGAGGAGAGAGAGAGAGAGAGAGAGAGAGAGAGAGAGAGAGAGAGAGAGAGAGAGGTAATTAGGATTTAGGAGCATTGGGAGAGGGAAAGAATCTTGTACTAATAAATAATCATTATATTTCTTTCCTCTTTAACCCTAAAAATGAGTGGAGCCCAGGTCCAGGATAACATAACATAAACCCTAGTTTCTAGAGAGAGAAAGTTAGTAGGTGAGAAGTCAGCATTAAAGAAAGACTTTGCCGAGTGCCGACAAGAAGTTTCTCTCTCCACTTTAATGAGTAATTAGAAGGAATATTTAAAAAAGTAATTAGGAATACTAATTACTATACTCCATTTGATTCACCATATAGAGAAGGACCCACTTCATTTAATTGTTTTTTTTTTTAAATTATTTACTGTTTTTGTTTTGTCGGGTGGTTCCTCTGTAACTATTCAAAAAACAGCTTTTTACTGTATCTAATATTATTATTAATAACACATGTGAAGAGTATACTTTCATTATTGTTATTAATGAACAATCAAAGGAAACCAAAAAAAAACATGTGACAATTTTAAAATGTAAATTGTAAAAAAAAAAATCTCATTGATCCTCACGGTTAGGATTATATTGTACTTAACCACAATAATTAAAATGTCGCGTACGATACATGTGACAATTTTAACAGACTACAGATTGATGATCGAAAGATTGATGATCGAATTCTTCGAAAGAAATTATTCGGAGTTTTAACTGTTCTTGATGATGGAGTCGGGGTTACATTGTAACATACTCTTCAAAGAGAATAGGGTCATCAAAATTGAAAGGGAGTGATGGCAGGTTTCCACATGTAGGTAGACTCCATATGCACTCAAATGGTTGATCATTAACCATGTTTCTTTTGCTGGCAAAATTGTTCAAGCCAAACCCATCTTTTCAAAAGTGGCCTAAGCTAATTTTCGATCACTCTCTCTCCTCTTTCAGAATCTTTCTGTCTAAAAAGTGGTAGAATGCTGGAATTGAAAGGAAAAGAAGCCATAGATAGAAAGCCAGCGGTGCAGGCAGGAAGGGGATGACTTGAATCCTAAGCATGGAACGAAGATGCATGCAGCCTACAGGATATGTTAGTTAAAGAAACAACACTTATTTTTTTATATGGGAAACGAAATGCACATGGCGAAGAAGATAATATTAAAAGGACAAGTTAACTACCTTACTGTAAAAAGTGAGCTTCGCCTAACCAGTTAATGACGAGAGAGAGAGGAGAGAGAAAGCATGTGATTATCAGAACATATTTTTGAAAAAACAACGAGCATCTTTGGAAGAAGAGAAACTTGGGTATTGAGATTGTATGGAGTTTGTCTGGATCGTCTTCTGTTTTGGTTCATGCCGACAGGCTTTCTTGGTTCGACTCTTCTCAAAAGACGCTTCCCTAACAATCAAGGATTGGAGGGTGACCCTTGCATGAACCTCATGAGCTTTTTTCAATGTTTACCCAAAGCTGATTTGATCTCTCTCTCTCTCTCTCTCTCTCTCTCTCTCTCTCTATCTGCATGGAAGCTTTGAAAAGGACTTGCACTTCTTCGATGGTGGGTCTTGAGGAAGATATGTAGCACATGAAAATAGCTAAGACAGAAGACGCTGTCCAGCATAAAGGGAATGCTTTCCTCTCAAGTCATTATGAACGATTTCGTGCCAGATTAGTCAACGTTTACACTTTCGGATCGACACGGAACGGGGAAGAAATGCACCTGATTTTTGAAGTCAAAATTCTTCCTCTTGGATTCTTGCATTCTTAATCATGGCAGAAAGATTTCCATCATCAAGACATCAACCAACCATGTTATGGTGGCCTCTTCAGTTTTACCATATCTCTGTCACCAAACAGAAACTTCAACATAATCATCTCAACCTTTTCTTAACTCAACCACAAAAGTGAAACAAATTACAAAACTTTCAACACTTCGTCTCTTTTTATACTTCTTGAAAAGACTCCCACTAAACTATTCAAATTCCACCATTGGAAGCAGCAAATTCAAGTGATTCAGAGCATGAAATCAACCAAAACAAACATTAAAGTTTGAAGATTGCACCCATCTTACAGTAAAATCAATGCAACAACCTGCATTTTCCCAGAATCTTAATCTGAACTTCAAAATCGCATGCAAAAAACTCGGAAATTGAAGATAAATGCTCTATATTCATTGATGATATACGAATCTTAAACTTAATCATACAAACGATCCTCTGCTCAAAGTTAATATTTACTACTGTCACAAAAAGCGATCAATAAGCACGAACCACAGAGGTATAGATCAAAGACAGAAGATCGATCATCCCCGGCAGAGAAGTAACATAATGAACTTACTCTTAACCAATAATAGTTAATCTCAAATAATAGGGATAACAAGATTTTTACAACCTTCATCTTCTTCCATGACTTCTCCTTAGGCAGTACTCTCTATTTTCTGCTAACCCCCCCCCAAAAAAAAAAAAAAACAACTAGACCACAATTGTTATGCGAAAAGGGTGGAAAATTTGATCAAATCAAGAGGAAATACAAACTCAAATCTCCTACGAAAATTCTCTCTGTCTCCAACCTTAATTGCTTCAAATCCTCTAAAGGGTAAATAAGAACCTTAGTAAGAGTCTGAAAGAATTCAATAAATCCTACCAAATCTATATTTCTACAATGAGTAAACAAAAATGTTATATCGACGATGTATCGAAAAGAACATCATTAAGCACATCATCCTCACCATTTGGCAATGCAAAAAGATCGGCGTCTTTATCTTCCTCCCTCGAAAAATCTCGTCTTTCCAGCCTGGAATGAGCTGAGATGAAAATTAACTTCTGAACTTTGTCTGTACTAGTTCTCGAGTGGCCGTGGGATCGAACCCATCGCAATAATCTCCGATTGCATTTGAACCCAATGCAAGTAGAATGGAGGAAGATCAGCCTGACAGCAACTTTACCCAAATACTTAAATTCAGTCAGATAAGTTTCCCAAACAAGCCGGCTACTCTGCGGATTAGCAATCTTCAATTTTCCTGTTGTTGGGTCTCTCTCCTTCAGCTGCACAGCTTTGGCATAGACAGGATCAAGCCCTTCTGTCCTCCATTTCATGAGCTCCATCAATGCGATGTGAGCTTCTTCCCTCGAGACAAGCCTCGTGATGAGCTTATCGACGTCTTTCTCTTGCTCGGATGTGAGGCATTTGAAAGGCGGAAGATATTTACCACTACTGTCTCTGATCAAATACAGAGGGTCAAGAATAAATGAAGCAGCCCAAGCCGGGTGATAACTCTTCTTAAACCGCCTTTCAATCACCTTTTCGACTGGTTCTTCGTCGACGTGGAATTTGGAGCACCAGTCTTTGACCTTGGCTTTTAGCTCATCCCAAAGCGGAAGACAATGCCCGACCAATGGCCTCTCGGCCTCGATATCACGAGACATGTCCTTAATCAACTTGATCAAAGAATGGGCAGCTTCGACTTCGTTCCAAAACCCGACATCTCCAATAAAGTCTGCAACTTCTTTGGCGGTTGGATCTTCCATTGATGCCACTTTACAATCTTCATCAAGCAAAAGCAACTGCAGAGCTTCAGCAGAACTCAAAATATCATCCAGCATTGCATAGATAGCTTCAATGTTCATCCCCTCGGAATCATGGGGAGGAAGACGAAGCAAGCTGGCATGGCCATACTCCTGAATTTGAAACCTGTTAAAGCTATGCCGAACGATAGACTTGTAGTTGATGAAATTAACAAACTTCCTACATTTTTCTGATACTGTTTTGAACAATGGAAGTTCCTTGGTCAAGTCTTGAATCAAACTAACAAAACCCTGAAATTGACAAGAAATATTAACCATCCATTGATTTTGATTCTCCAAATTTCGTAATGCTTTTGTTTTGAATTTGTCTGCCACTATGCCCACACAACGATGAACAGCATTAGCAGTAATGCCTGCAATTGTTTCCATCAAAACATCCTCGGCGTATTTTGACGGCACTGACCCGCTGACAAAAACCGCCCTGCGATAAAGACTAGTGCCATTAGGAAGATTCACAGTCAAATTCACCAAGTTTTCTTCTCCGCAATCCGCGACATTTTTGTCCTTCCAGCCATTGGAGGAGAGCTGGAAAAACATTGCGTCCCTTATTTTAGCTTCGGAATCCGCCCTCACTTCCTCGAATTTGGAAGCTAATCGAGCTCCAGTGAACTCCCGGCGGGAAATCGCCGGCAAACCAACCTGGTTGAGAAAGGCTCTGAATTTAGGGTGCTCCAAACTGGAGAAAGAAACTGACCCACAAGATTCATACACCCAATCGGCAAGAAAATCGATGGCGGAATCAATTTGATTCTTACTTAGTGCTGGGCCAGGTGAAGTTTTGGGACTTCTGAGCTTCTTCACACTGTCTTCCAACATAGCCAAGGCTCCCAAATCCTCCTTCCCTCCTGATAACATCAAATGCGTCTGCGACCCCCCGCTCGCCGCCATCCCTGAAACAGTCGGCGTATACGTAATCTCTCTGCAGAATCTCGAAGGATCCACTATCGCCAGCGGCGGAATCTGGTAGGAAGAGCCAGACCCATCACTGCAACCACCACCCATCGCCACCGCAGACGAGCTCCGCTTTCGATGATTATGATGAACCGTTACGGAAGACGGCGAAACAGAGGAAATGGGCTTTGGTACGGAGTTGAAATTGGGGCAAGTGCCGCGCTTGAGATGCTCCGATGCCGTCCTCGACGGGTTCGACGCCGAGAAGACGGCGTCACAGAGGGAGCACCGTAGCTTCACCGCCTTAGGTAAACCAGTGTCAGAGTTGTGAACCAGCATGGGCTCCAGATGAGCCCAATACCAAGCCCCTTTCCCCTTTATAGCCTTGGTCCGAACCATGACGAGCCCTTCGTACCGCTTATGGACAGATTTTGCTGCGAGCTCGTCAGCTGAGGCAGCGCTTGCAGAGTCCGCAGGAGGCGTCGTGGTTGTATTCGTAGCCGCCATTGCAGCGAGGCAAAATTATAAAAAAAAAACGATTTCTTAAAAGCAAAATCTATACTTTTTAGAGTCTCCTAGAAAACTTCATCGCTATCCCCATCTTCATTGCCGTGGCGTCCAGTATCTATGTCGTTCAGTGGCCGGAGCATGAATTCCCGGCGAGTTGCCACGCCGGAGCCCGGCCATGTGGAAAGTTCGAAGAGGGTATCCTAGTTTCGTCAATGATGACTTTACATCAGGTGTTTTGGAATGGAGCTCCAGGGAGGGAGAGAGAGAAGTTGGAGGAATAAATTAGAGAGAAGAAGAAAATCACGGAGAGAGAAATACATACAGAAAAAGAGCGATCAGAGAGTTGTTACACGTACTTTCACGCGCCGATCAGATGAAAGTGGGGGAAAGAACTAGAGGCATGTTGACGAGAATTTCAACAACGAGATAACACCAGAATTCGACGTACACCAACACAGTACCCGCCTATTGATCTCAACCTTTCCTTATTGGGATGTGCCATCCACGCGCTTTACTGCGTTCTTTCTTCATAAAATGTTTAAAAAATATTTACTAATTGAAGAATATTTTTAATTTATAACATTAATTCAAATGAATAATTAAAAAAAATCACAATTTATTTAGTCATAATCTTTGGGTAAAATAAAATAATTTATTATGTCACGAATTATATACTTGTACCAAATGAACATATTAATGTGTTAGACTATGAAAATAGAAACGTTACCCTTATTTTTTTATTTTTATAAAAAAAAAACTGTAATATATATTTTTAGAAGGGTATTTTTTCAATAATAGTAACGAGGCTTCCTTTTATGAAGTGTTAAAGATAGGGAATTCAATAGCCTCTTCTAAGGACAGAGTTGACCAAGAAAAGGAAGAGACATTTCCATTGTTGGCTCTCTACTTTCTCCTCTCTTTGTTACATTTGTTGGTATGTCCGCACAAACTCTCAAAAAAGGACATGTACATGTGTTTTATGTCACATAATTACAAATTGAATTTCATGTACGTGTATTTTAAATCTATTGACCGATTTATCTGACAAGTGGCTTTTGCGATACGAACCATATATGTCATATGTCTACTATGGTTCTTTTTGAACTATTTTATGTCTTTGAACAAATTATGTAACCAATAATTTACCCTTTGGCTCGTGTATATGATAACAACTGAAAACACATAATTCATGCGAGGAAACATGTTCAAGTTAGATAATTGTCAAATGGCTCAAATATTTGGCGTAATAAACCATTACACTATGTGAAAGTGTGTAACCCTTGTTAGATGTACTCATAATTTTAGTTAGATGTACCAAAATTAAAGTGGTTGTAAGGCAATTATATACTAACACCATCAAAAAAGAATATGCCAAATATTTGACTACTGGACCATACTAGTATAAAAAATATGTGGTGATCAAGAACAACCAAAAGAGAGAGTGAGAAGTGTAATTTGAGAGAGAGAGATAAGGAATGCAATATTGTTTATAGAGAGGAGAAATTTTGTAACGAGGATGATCCACATAAATGTAGTGTCCGCTAAACATGGCGGGACATGTTGAGAGAGGGACATGTTGAATTTTAAGAAACATTAAAAACATTGTTTTTGTTTGTTTATATTACGAGAATAGCCCTACATAGTATCTATGATAGTGTCCGTATTTTAGTTTCTAATATCTGTTTCGTTGGTTCTATTTTTAAATATCAGCTATATTTTACTCTCCAAAAGACTCCGATAGTACCCATTTTTGTTAGATTTTTTTTTTTTATGAGGTTATGGTTGTTTTGAGTTGAAGGACAAGACATCATTTGTATCATGCATGTAACGTAGTTTTTATTGTTCAATAAGAAAAAGAGTGAGAAAACACATGTCTTGAGATTCTTAGTTTTGTGTCCTTGTCCAAGTGGAATCTTGATAAAAACACATCTCCTCCGCGTGGCACGCCCTTATTGGTCAAGTTGATTTTGTGTAAACTTTGTCAATGAAACATATACTAGAATAGCAATTATCAACTTCTATGTCCCATAATTTTCATCAACATTACTTTTGCATCAAAAACTAAAAACATGAAGGCGAATTTCGAGCCATTTGTCTCGAATTTGACCGAAATACAAAAAATTACATTGCATGAATAAAGGTTTGAGTGTAATCTAATTCACTTCTTTTACCTCAATCATTGTTAGGCAATTCACTCTCTCTTTGTCAAAAGCTTGGAGGTAATCAAGGCAACTAAAAATTAACTAGACAAATGATCTCTCAATTGAACTAAAAATATCGAGACTAAATTCATCGAGAAAATAATTAGCGGAAAGTATTATTGAGTAACATGGGTAGGATCTAATATCTTCCCAAATTGCTTCATTTCTCGCCAAATACAAATAAGAGAACTTGAAGTTTGGCCTCGTTTTATGTATGCCTCAATCTATACAAGTTGCTTAGGTGGAAGTAGGTGTAACTTTACACTCCCAGAAGCTAATATGCTCCACCCTCAAAGTTTGAATATCTCTCTCTCTCTCTCTCTCTCTCTCTCTCTCTCTCCCTCCCTCCCCTCCCCCAAAATATTTCTCATAGTAGGTTTCTTGTGGACCTAGCACAAAATTGAAATCTATTTCTTGGGTTTTAATAAAAAATAATAAATACATCTTATTTTACTTTTCCAAAAGACTTTATAGTATGTCTCCCATATTTAATCATTAATGAATAAAACCTTTTTTTAAGGGGGGGAAAAAGGATATGACCCCTCTCTGAATTATTTATGCTGATAGTGAAAGCTCTTTGAATGATTTATTTCACAATATTTTTGTAAATAGAGCCTTATTCTTTTGAATTAATACATTATTTGTAACACCTAATGGTACAAATGTAGAAAAAATATAATTCTTTTCTTAATTTATTTGTGGGTAGTAAGTCAATTTCAGTCTTCTTTTTTCTAGTTGATTGGATGTGGGAACATCAACTTTGTAAATGAGAGGAAGAGAATCTACAATCTTTAATGATAAAAGAATTAAAGTTTGTGAACGATGAATCATTTCAATCTCATCCTATTTTTTACTCAAAATTTTCAAATAATTAGGGTTAACTAAAAAGAAAAATATCTCCTTGTTACGTAAATACTTTTACACGTCAGTTCATGTCAAGGAGTCTAAGACTTGAACTTACCAAAAAATAACTTGTATACAAGATACTTCTTTTTATAATGGATGAAAAATCATTTTTTAATAATCAATATTATCGATAACAATTAACATATCATTAGCTTAAAGAGTGTTCTTTAAGAGTACATCATAGTCATATTTAATTATTCGTAACCAATCACACTTCAGAAAGAATTGATTTTTTTATATCATTCAATTCGATGATCGATTCGGGAGATATAAGCTTTTGTTGAGTTTACAAACAAGAACTTAGGGTGGGCACGAACCGGTTCCACCCTAGATTCATGACCGAACCATAGCCCATGGGTCTCAACTTTGAGAACCAAAATTGGAACTGTGAGGAGACGGTTCAGTTCCATAATTTTTAAAAAATTATTTATATTTTCTATTGGTTTTGCGCAAGTTTTTGGAGTTTGGATTGAGTTTGATCTTGATTTTTAATATGGGTCAATTTTTCAAAATGTTGGGTTGAATTTTAACCGATTCGAGTTGGATTTTTGACACACGATTTGGTTTGGTTTTGACCTCTAAAATCGTGAACCGAACCGTTACCCGTGGTTCTTGAAATTATGAAGCTAAGACCAAACCGTTTGGTGGGTAGAACCGGCCCAAACTAATACAGAACCACACAGGTCGGTATATTTGTGGCAGTCCGTCCTGTGAAGGCAATGACAACCCAAAATTCTGTTAATTGTGCATGTCCAACACATATTAGTGGGTGTAGAATCCCACACCGTTTGAGAGAGTGAGAATTGTGTGGTTTATAAGTAGAGTTCTTCTCTTTACCTAGTACAACGCGTTTTGAGCTAACTTCAAGAACAAATCTGTGTGGGCTTCGGTCCAAAGTAAAAAATATTGTACTGGAGCATCATGAGACTCCACAAATCGCATCAGAGCTACTTCATAATGAGAAGTGGGGTTGACGGGGACGTTGGAGTCCCAAAGGGAGGAGATTGTGGTTGTAAAAACCGATATTTTGATAATTAATTAAATTCCATGTGTCGAATTTTGCTTGGGTAAGAATTGAAATTTATTTCGATGTGGAATTTAGAGGAATGTTCGGTTTTGTAAATGATGGAACTTAAAGGATTTTTCTATAATATGAAGAATGGGTACATTTTATAAATTAAAGAAGTTGATGGGTCAACGTGTAAATAAGGAAAGATTTGATAAAATGATTTGAGGAACCCTTTCTTCCCATTTCTTGCGCAGCCGCCAAGGAGAGGGGGAGAGAGTGAAATTTTTGACAAGCGATTTGTCACGTTCGATTACTAAGGAATCATTTGTGAGGCTTCGTCCACCAATCTTTGTGAAAGAGCTTCGACTATTTGCAAGTGTTTATTCTCTGTTTTGTGATGTTTAGGGTTTTAGGTTGAGAATTGATTCGAGCAATGAAGCTCGATTTCATCCGATTATTTTGGATATATTGGTGCATTTGGAGAGTTTGCAGGTTTATTTGTCATTTGGAGAGTAAGCAGTCGGAAAGGGGAGTTTTGGACAACTCTCTTTCGCTGAAATTGTCTCAGAGGTTGACACTTCAAAGGAAGTGTCGACCGTTAGCTTGTTATGGGCTGAGGGCGAGAGAAGGAGGTGTCGACACTTCGAGGAAAATGTCGACCGAGAGAAGGAGGTGTCGACACCCGAGAGCTCAAAGATGTCGATGCTTTGAAGGAAGTGTCGATCGCTAGTGCATTTTGGAAGAAAACTCGAGAGCTTTGAGTTATCGACTAATAAGATGAAGTGTCGACCGCTATGTCATTTAATGATTTAACCTGAAAGTTATGAAATGTCGACCACACAACTTTATTTTATGAAAATTTTGTTGCTGATGCGCATCACATGTTGTCAGATTGGGTTCCTAATCTTGGTATAGGACCCATCTATGTGTCTTCTTTTAGCGTTGAGTGAGATATTCCTAACATTGATTTTGATTTTAGGCTCAGACGGGTCTATGGACTTCGAGCCGGCTGCTGAGGTTGTTGCTCCTGTGCACAAGAAGAGCGGTAATCGTCAAGGTAGGAGATTATATTATTTGCATTGCATTGCATTATTGTTTTCCGAAAACCTTATTTTGGTGAGTTGTCACCCGTATAAAAGTATGACGGGCTTGGATGCTAACACGTCTGTTTTTACGTGTATATATGTATGATTTACACGTTTACTATTGACACGTGATTTTATATTTTGATATATATACACATGTTTGGGAGGATGAATCTTCGTGATACTTTTGACACGTGATTTTATATTTGGATATATATACACATGTTTGGGAGGATGAATCTTCGTGATACTTTAGACAGTTTTGGTATCAAAATATCAAGAGGATATCCCATTACATCTTCTGCTACGTGAAGATTGTCTTATTTACACATTTACGAAAATGGATAACAAGGCGGTGATGACGCACTCCTTGGGTTTCAAATCTCTAAACCTGATCAGGGTATGTTTATACATAGATATACGGGCAGTGTCGTGCTGAGCTTGCTCGCTGACCACCCAGTGTGACGTTGATAGATCTTTGGATCGTCATTGCTTTTATTTTTCTTTTTGGCTCATCAGGTGTTGATGGATTTTTGGATCGCCACCTTTCTATGCTAGTGTGCAGAAGAGTCCTTGAGTGACCCTTCTTTTCACTGAGGTGATTTTTATAAGATAAAAAATGATGATGACGTTTATTTTCGTATCGTGTATATGTATGCGACAATATTTGACTTATTATCTCATCGTTATGGATTTTTTTTTTTTTGTTTTTTTTTTTTTGTTTTTTTTTTTTTGTTTTTTTTTTTTTTTATTTTTTTTTTTTTGTTTTTTTTTTTTTATTTTTTTTTTTTTGTTTTTTTTTTTTATTTTTTTTTTTTTGTTTTTTTTTTTTGTTTTTTTTTTTTTTATTTTTTTTTTTTTGTTTTTTTTTTTTTGTTTTTTTTTTTTTATTTTTTTTTTTTTATTTTTTTTTTTTTTGTTTTTTTTTTTTGTTTTTTTTTTTTGTTTTTTTTTTTTTTGTTTTTTTTTTTTGTTTTTTTTTTTTTATTTTTTTTTTTTTATTTTTTTTTTTTTTGTTTTTTTTTTTTTTGTTTTTTTTTTTTTGTTTTTTTTTTTTTGTTTTTTTTTTTTGTTTTTTTTTTTTGTTTTTTTTTTGTTTTTTTTTTTTTTATTTTTTTTTTTTTATTTTTTTTTTTTTTTGTTTTTTTTTTTTTTGTTTTTTTTTTTTTGTTTTTTTTTTTTTATTTTTTTTTTTTTTTTGTTTTTTTTTTTTTTATTTTTTTTTTTTTATTTTTTTTTTTTTGTTTTTTTTTTTTGTTTTTTTTTTTTGTTCTAGTGTGCAGAAGAGTCCTTAGTGACCCTTCTTTTTCCTGAGGTGATTTTATAATATAAAAATGATGTCTGACGGTTTCGTATAGTCCCCGTATATGTATGGCGACAATATTTGACTTTATTTCTCTCGTTATGGTTCGAACCAGAGTTATAGTTCGAACCAATATCCCCTGCAGAGGTTAGGCGAGTTCAGAGAGCAATCATTTAAGAGTAGTGGTGGTGATCCTAGTTCTTCCAGAGGTGATCGTGGAAGGGGCCACAAGGGCAAGAGGGGTGAACATTCTCACATCGCTTGGGAGAATGAAAATTAAGTGGTTTATAAGTAAAATTCTTCTTCTTACCTAGTACAATGTGTTTTTGGCTAATCCCAAGAATAAATTTGTACGTGCTCTAGCCTAAAGCAGACAATATTGTACTATGAGCACCAGGGGACTCCATAATACCTACGGGTTCGGGCCAATTTTACCCACCCCTAACAAGAATTGTATTATTCTTCATTTTGGATCGAGTATATATATCCATGTAAGGGAGTATAAATAATTAAATATATATAGTTATTAATATGTGATATCAATTAGTATATCAATCATAGTTCACATGTTATGAAAATAAACATAAAATAATAAATTTATAATGAAAACGCTTCGATGTATTTGATTAAAACCACGAGACAACTTCAATAAAGTCTTCTTCTTTAAAAAATAATGGAACTAGTTTGTCTCAAAAGCAATTTAGAGGATAAAAAATAAATTAATCACAGCTCATCCTGAACACCAACCCTTGGGTCTAGACTTGTATGGGAGGCGATCGATTGTAGGTCTAATCTCTACAATCAAACTGAAACACGACATTCACTCGATGTGAACTAGTGTCTTAAAATAGGAACTAACACTCTCAAAACAAAACTTATATTCTAGACATAATGACTTGCAAAGATTAAACATGTAATAGATTAAAATCAAAACTAGGAGCTAACTAGCATGCATGGCCACTATAAAATAAAACCATTCCACTGACAATAATATAACACGAGTCTTAAAACCATACGAAAATATAAATTGTAGAAAAGAGTAAAATAAAATATATTCTAACCCTATGTTGTGCTCAAAACCATCATATCAACTTGCCTTTGCTTTTATTGAAATGTTGATAGGTCCTGAAAAATATGGACGGACAACATTATGAGTGTATGTGAAGCCAACTAAATTATTTTAATGTCCATGTTATCGTATTTTTTAATATTTTCACTTATCATAAGGTTTATTATTAATCGTATATTATTCTCTTTCTTACGAACGTTATTTGTGCTTTCATGTGTAATTGTACCTTTATAAACATTTTTCTAATCTATCATTCAAGGTATTCTACTTAATATTGTGTAGCACCCGACATGATTAGTTCTCACTACCTTAATATCCACGACGAATTAATCAATCACTCATGCTCGCACATTTCTATGGTCTATGTGGCAATGACATCATAAATTTCTCCTTTGTGTGAGAAGTGTATAATGCATGTAATAAATGTGTAATCAGGATACATATGAATGTCCTATGATCATCTTAACTTGATGTGCAACTAACTTAATGCACACTTATCTTTAAGTGCAACTAATTCTATGGAGTTAATCATCATTATCAAGTGCAACTAAATTTCTACACTTGTCTCCTAATCTCACCTAGTGTATTATTAGTTCACATTAGTCATGTAATTATCAGGGCAATTACTCATTCCAATTGCACTTACTTGTATGTAAAATAATTTTATATTTACCTATGTGCATATACTAGGGACTATGCAGTGTCAGCTAACTAATTTTGTCATCTTAATCCTTAACTACATTAACCTAGGTAGATTCTACTATACATTTACCTATACGCATATATCATATTTATATTTATTATTATTCTTCATACCCCAATGTTTTAATATTAATGTTTGTATGAACATCTACGTATATTATATTTATATGTCAGTCAATATGAGCATACAACTTATGCAACAATCATCAGACGAACATGATTGCACAACCCGATGTCACCGGGCTTCAATCATTGACATCGAGCTTCAATCATCATTTACCTCATGAGGAACTTACACAGAGCTATAAGTCGATCCTCATTTGAACCATGATTGGTGGCGACTACACGAAGGAAAAATATCACTGAATTCTTATGGTTCCCAACAAATATCTTCTAGCATTACAGATCACAACCAACTTGAGTAATGATGCTAGCAAATATGCATCGCAATAATACGTAACCGGTTACTTACACATTGGGCACTAAGATCAATCAATGTGTGTCTACCTAATATACAAGGCAATTGCATTCAGCCCACATGTTAGCTAAATTGTCATCTGGATGCTTACCATGCAACAATGAATACATACCATTTAAACACACCAATGCGTTAATGCCAATGTTAGTGCATATGAAACAATATTTTACTAGCTTTAGTTGAGTCCTATGATGCATGAATTATATACCTAATAATCATTCTATACGTGATATACACATAGATCTAGACATGTATAGTGTCTATCTATCATCTTATTTCGTCGTATTTACAAAATAATTCAAGAATCCAAAATTTTGTACCAAAGCCATGACATAACATCCACGTCACACTATGACATTAGCCCAAAGCCATGGCATTACAACCTCGAATGCCAAGGCGTCAAACCTCGCATAACATCATGTTGTTTACCATTTAAACGTCGAGGCTTCCTATCTACGCACAATGCCATGATGTTTACCATTCAAATGTCGAATCTTTCTATCATTTATTTTATATTATTTTATGCATTTTACAATACATTTTTATTCTAACAATACGTGATAACGCCATGGCTTAAATGCTGGAACACCGCGACATAATTGTGCAATTGATGAATTTCTTGATTAGTTGGAGCACTATAGCACTCTACTTCCTTGATTTTCGGCTAAATGCCAATTTCCAATCGTTCCACACATCACAACACATATTTTGATACCAATTATAGATAATTGATTTAAAAAATTATATTAAATTTAACATGTTTTCTACATAAAAAAAATATAAGATATTATTTGATGTTGAGAGAATTGCACGTATCATTATTCAAAAAAGAATTGATTTTAATTAGGTAGTAATCTATATGGACTTTTCAAAGTTATCAATAGAAAGTATGTCTCAAATAATGAAAGAGTTACAAATCAACGTGAAAAATGAGTTAAATTTTGTGAAACAAAACCAAAAACAAGTATTACCAAACTCAATTCGATGTAAGTTTCTGCCTAATTTAATATATGTATAGACATTAATCTCGAGATTTATATGTTATGAAATTGATATGAAAAATACCCATTAAAGACGATTCCTCATCAGAACTATTATTATTTAATTTTTTAAGTATATTAAATAATTATTTGAAAAATCAGAAGTGAAACCTAGGATGTTTCCTATTCCAAACAGTTGCGCAACCTTGGAACCTTGTCCGCCTAAATAAATACAAGCAAATAAGATAAGGAAAAAAGTACAATAATTAGGACACGTGTACGGTGTTGATTAAGGATATAAAAATAAAATATTAAAGTAAAAGGGTGAAGAAATATAATGATTTGGATATTTAATTTGCTTTCTAAAAAGGGGGAAAGAAAGCGAGCCAATAGTTGCTTGACACATTGAAACGACTTTGGCAAACAGCTGGCCTAAGGGACCCAGCCACCTGTCTATTATTTCATTTCCAAAGTGAAACCTAATTTGGAGATTAAAAATTAATATTTATTATCAATTAATTAGCTTTGTAATTGAGATTTATCAAAATATTAAATTATTTTTCAAATCTTATTTTTAATTAGGTCATAGGGACAGAGACTAGAAAGCCCAACTTTGAGACCATGGGTTGTAAGTTTACTTCCATCCAAACAAGAAATCTAACACTTGGGATTTTGTACTATTCTAGGGTAGTGGTGGATCTTGAATTTATACTGCAAAAACACATATTAAAAGTTAATAGTCAAATTTGTTCATGATTAAAACGTACCGTAATTTTCTTGGTACACATTAACTTGATTATGTCATTTAGTTATATTGATAACATGTCATTGATGGGTCTAGTTATCTAGAGAAGTGTGACGAAATTCACTTTAATTTTATATTGATATGATTGATGAACGAGATTCTTTGTAATTGTTTTTGGTAATGATAGAAATCACGTGTACATAAGAATTTTGGTGATATTCAATTATATAGCTCAAGTGAGAGATAGCGGATTTATTTGACAATTATTTAGTAGAGTTATATATTTAATTATAATTATCTCTTAATCGTTATCATAAAGTCAAATTCAATTAAGTGATCAGATATAAATGAATTTTAGCATTTAATTAAAATGTGCGACCAATTGTGTAGAAATCAGTAACTAAGTTTAAGTTTGATGATGAGCCAAACTCAGTTATAAATTCAGGGTTATGGTCCCTAGATCAAGCAACGAGTTAGCTTCTGAGAGAATATTGAGACCAAGGTAAATGATATTTTCGGAAAAAGGTTCTTTTTTTTTATTTTTTTTTTTTTATTTTTTTTTTTTTATTTTTTTTTTTTTCTTTTTTTTTTTTTCTTTTTTTTTTTTTCTTTTTTTTTTTTTGTTTTTTTTTTTTTTATTTTTTTTTTTTTATTTTTTTTTTTTTTGTTTTTTTTTTTTTATTTTTTTTTTTTTCTTTTTTTTTTTTTGTTTTTTTTTTTTTCTTTTTTTTTTTTTTATTTTTTTTTTTTTTATTTTTTTTTTTTTCTTTTTTTTTTTTTTGTTTTTTTTTTTTTTATTTTTTTTTTTTTATTTTTTTTTTTTTATTTTTTTTTTTTTATTTTTTTTTTTTTTATTTTTTTTTTTTTCTTTTTTTTTTTTTGTTTTTTTTTTTTTATTTTTTTTTTTTTATTTTTTTTTTTTTTGTTTTTTTTTTTTTATTTTTTTTTTTTTATTTTTTTTTTTTTTCTTTTTTTTTTTTTCTTTTTTTTTTTTTATTTTTTTTTTTTTTATTTTTTTTTTTTTCTTTTTAGCCTCTGGTCTTGAACTTGACTAAGATTTTTACAGAAACTAATAGGAAATGTGATTTCATGGATTCAAGTGCATTCCATGACTATTTGCCATTCTGACGTGATGAATACAATTTTGGGTTTAAAGAATTCAGTTGATAGAATTAGCCGTTGGAGATTTGAACTACCAAACGATGATGTTTTAATATTTTCTTGCCTTAACTATTTCTGTCTGTCTATGTTTTTTCTTGCTTTGTGGATATTGTCTGTTTATGGGTTGCAGGGAGTTTATATGGGCAGAGAAAGGAAGGATGAGGCGCGGAAATTGTGTTAGTTCTGTCCCTCTCTGCGGCGCTCGTGTCTTTGTTTCCTCTTCCTTCTACCCTTCTTCCAGTAATTCTAATATTTCTCTTGATAATTCTGATCTTATTCATTCTCAATTCCTCTTCCCAGCCGGATGGCTTGAACTGGGTTTATTCAGATGTTAGTTCCGAAGCTGACGGCGTTGCTGAGCAGCTCCATTACCTTCAATCAGTTCAAACAGATTCAAGCTTTCGTCGTCATTAACGGCCTTAATCGGGTGGAGCCTCTTCTAATTCAGTGTCTTCTACGCTGCTTTCTCAGCTATTGTAGAACCACATCGGAATACGTCCAACTCGTTCTCCATCATTCGAAACACCCAGATGCATTTTCGTGGGGCTGCACTGTCCGGTTCTTCTCCCAACAGGGCCGATTCGAAGAAGCTTTTTCGCATTACGTTCAGATGCAAAGACTCGGCCTTCGACCGAGCACGTTTGCTATATCGTCGACTTTAAGAGCTTGTGCCAGGATTTCGCACAAATTAGGTGGAAATTATGTTCATGGTCAGGTTTATAGATTTGGATTTTGTAGATGTGTTTATGTGCAGACAGCTCTTGTGGATTTTTATTCTAAACTGGGCGAACTTGAGTTTGCACAGAGAGTTTTCGATGATATGGTTGAGAAAAATGTTGTGTCTTGGAATTCTATCTTGTCTGGTTATTTGAAATCTGGATATTTAAAAGTTGCACAGAAGCTGTTTGATGAAATGCCGAAAAAAGATGTTGTATCATGGAATTGTATGTTGTCTTGGTATGCTGGCAAAGGAAATATGGACGAAGCGTCTTCCTTATTTGAAAAAATAGTCGAGAAGAACTCTGTTTCGTGGAATATAATGATCAGTGGTTATGTCGAGAATGGAGACATAAAATTAGCTCGGAAGCTGTTCGATGAAATGCCGCAACGAAACAATATTTCGAGGGTTATAATGATTTCAGGATATTCAGGGGTTGGTGATGTAGGGTCTGCTCGCGAACTCTTTGATCAAACGTTTGGGAAAGATTTGAGTGTCTACAATGCCATGATATCTTGTTATGCACAAAATAGTTTACCAGAGGAGTGCTTAAATATGTTTAATCAAGTTCTCCAGCCGGAATTGAATATTAATCCAGATCAGATGACTTTGTCCAGCGCAGTATCTGCCTGTTCGCAGTTGGGTGACTACAAATTCGGGTTTTGGATCGAGTCTTATGCGAAGAAACTTGGAATTGAATTAGACGATCATTTGACCACAGCTTTCATTGACTTGTATGCAAAATGTGGACGCGTAGATAAGGCAAATGACCTGTTTCAGAGTTTGGGGAAGAAGGATTTGGTTGCCTATTCTGCGATGATCTCGGGATGTGGCATAAACGGCAAGATCTCCGAAGCAATGATGCTATTTAAAGAGATGGTGAATGAAAAAATAACCCCAAATTTAGTCACTTTCACTGTACTACTAACTGCGTATAATCATGCGGGTTTGGTCGAAGAAGGCTACAAATGCTTCAACTCTATGAAAGACTATGGACTTGTTGCTTTAACCGATCACTATGCAATCATCGTCGACCTTCTGGGTCGAGCGGGACGATTAGGGGAAGCATACAATCTAATTAAGCGCATGCCAATGGAGCCTCGTGTTGAGGTTTGGGGGGCTTTGCTTCTAGCTTGCAAATTACACAACAATGTTGAGCTCGGGGAGATTGCTGCTTACCATTGCTTCGAATTAGAGCCGAATACGGTTGAGTATCGATCCCTTCTTTCGAACATTTATGCTTCTGTTGAGAGATGGGATGATGCTGAGAGATTGAGGCAGGTTATGGAGGATAAGCCTGTCTTTAAAATACCCGGGTGTAGTTGGACAGAATAGAAAGGCATACCAGCAATGGGCACGTTGTTTTCTTAAGTTAGTGCTTTCATCATATTTAAGTTGAATGACCAATGTCATTGTCTTTAGAAGATTGACTTGAGTAAATTTAAGAACTAAGGAATTTAAGATGCAATATTTCTGAGCAACATTTTCTTACAACACATGATCATCTAAAGCAACAAGATGTCCCGTCAAGGTCCGGTTTTCTGCCGACCAAAAACCCCGATGATTTCTGAGGTGGAAGCTCTGCGATCACGCATGATTCAATAAGAATCATAATATAAAGATTAACTCAACTAAATCATATCACACATAAATTATGTACTAACCTCATACATAGTCCTAACAATCTTAATCTCATTTTTTAAGGTTATACATCTACTCATGTACACACATGTCACACGTTCTATGTGTTACATGAAATGCTAGACACATATCTCGTGTCTAATGCCAAATAATGTATCATACTTCTTATTAAGTTACAAATGTCTAGTGCATATCAACTAATGTTTAGCCATATGATATGAAAAAGATAACTTATCATGCTCAACATATATTTAAATGTTCTATTTTTATGTGCAATTAATCTCATGCGCATCTAACCTCGAGTACAAATAATTATATGTACCGTGACATGTAGCAATGTCATGTAAATGTGATGTAATTCACGCATAAGCCATTTCATGATTTATGAATCAATGTATATGAATTTTTCATTATTTTTAAATGTTCTAATTTTATCAAATTTCATATTAACATATTTTTTAAATGTCAATATGCATTATCACAATCTACCATATGTAAAGCTATAACACATGTAACACCTTACTGGCTACATCCCTAATAAATGTGTCATTTTCAAACATATCAAACATAATTTACAGAGGTTCAGGGATTTGAATGACAAAGAACTTACATTCACTTCTCTTCTATTCCATGCGCTTTACATATATCACACAAATGCATATATATATTGATAAGTGTGTATTTTGCACACTTATTCGTGCTTTTCATTCTTGTTTCGATTAGTTTTTCCTCGAGCATTTGAGTTTATTTGATGTTATTGGTGAGATTGTGCAGGTAAGTCGAGTTTTAACAAGTAAAGGCGGAATTGGGACGAAATTAAGGAATAAAGAAGAAAAGGAAGCAAAGAAGGAAAAAGCATCGGATCACGATCGATCGTGATTGTACTGCGATCGATCGTGATTCGAGAGAAATTCATTCCAGAATCCAGAGAAGGCCCGACTGATCGGGCTCAGCATCACGATCGATCGCGATCGTCAAAAGTTTCGTTCAAAATTTCCCTAGCCAGCCCGACCAATCGGGCTCAGCGACCTCGATCGATCGTGATCGAGGAAAATTTCACCCAAAAGTCCAGAGGCCGCCCAATCGATCGGGCTTTGCAACCTCGATCGATCGTGATTAGCAGAAATACAGTGCTTAAGTGTCACGCGATCACGATCGATCGTGATCACATTACGATCGATCGTGATTGCGGGAAATTATTAAAATCTGATTTTTCAAATTATTGATCGGGTCGATCTCAGCCGTTGATTTATGGACCGCGGCCCTAAGTGGAGTAAAAATAAAAATCTGAAAGGGAGGCAAGGGAAGATAATAACGGAATAGAGAGAAAAACCCTACGGGGATATCGGAGGCCGGATCGAGCAATTAGCGAGGAACGGGCGAATTCGACGAAAATTTCTGAGTTTTTGTATCTTCTTTTCTCTTCCAGCATGAATTACTTTATTTTTTCTAGAGTTTTCTTTAATTTTAGCATGAACTAAACTTTCGATTCTAGAGTTTCGACGTAACTCTGTTATGAATATTTAATTGTTTTAATTTAAGTTTTTAGTTTTCTTATTCTTTTCTGTGTTGAGTAATCTATTCTGAACGTAATACTTAGGTTTGCTTGATCACCAAAACTAAGAATATTAGGGTTAATTCGGGATGCGAGAGCGGAGAATTTAATTGTGCACTGAATAGATTACCTTAAAAAGGATCCTAGGCTAGAGATAGTTAGAGCGTTTGAGTGGTAATATAATTTCTTGCTCTTAATGTATTCAATTAATTCTCAGGATTAGAGACCGAGAAGTGATAATTCGTTAATTGAATAAGTTTGTCTTTGCTCGAGAGAGATTGATGAATATTTTTGTGAAATTGCAATCAATACGAAGGAATAAGGATTAATTACTTGAATTAGGGTTGTTAAATAGGATTAGCTAAGTGAAATTGAAACCCTGGAAATTTTCTCATCATATAATCTTATTCTTTTATATTCAATTCTATTATTTAAATTGTTCAATTTCTTTTATTTGAATTATTGTAGTTTAAAATCTTAAATCATCAACATATTATTTCTTTTCAATTTAAACTGAAATTTAGATATTCAATATTTAACATATTTATTCCTCGTGGGATCGACACTCGTACTTACACACACTTTATTACTTTTGCGACACGTGCAATTGCGTATCACGATTTTTCGCAACATATATATATATCAAGCAAGATATATTAGATTACAATGTGATCAATAATATCTTCCATAATATTGTTTGTACGTATAAATAATCTCGAGATGTATGATTTGGGTATATGTTATGCATACATTTTAATGCATAATATATACTAATAATGCATGTAATATGAACCATGCAATTTTCGTTGTTCTACATGAAAAATGATGCATGAATGTTGTTCATACATCTATCTAGAAATTTTCTAATCATTTTTCAAATTCATAAAAAAGTTGTAATCCCCTGAACGTCACATTTTAATTGTCGTCACGAGGCTACAATCGTCATCATAATGATGGTACGAGCGGTCAACATTTATGTATTAAATGTTGAATATGTAATATTAACCAAAATCAACGTGCAACTCCATATCTAGTTATCTCCACCTGTATTATGCAATACTCTAACCTAATTTAGAAAATCCATAGAGTTAGAATTCTTACCTCTTCGATATTCTTATTCTTCATTTTCAAGATTTGATTCTTATGTTTTTAGGATGTTCTTGATGGGTAGAATAACTCTTCCTTTACTTGCAAGGGTGTATGAAAAAAAAACGTAATTTAATATTATCACCAATTAGTGTTCGATTAAATTAAACTTAATTTGGAGCATTAAAACTAAAATAAAATAAAAAATAAAAAAGAAAAATGCAATTCGTAATAAATATATAGGATTCATTTCACGAATGTCTCTAACATATTTATCACAACAATATTCATTAGTTGAAAAATTGTAAAATAACAATTTCGATATCTTTATAAAAATTGTATTTGGTCATTCAACAAAAGTCAATCATTTTCTATTCGGATTTGCAATCACTTACACTCTATCCAGTTGTTAAACTTTTACGTTGTAATATTCATATCGTATTTAGAATTATCTCTCTCGAGTGTCAAATCCTAAACATAAATTTCATTCGATAAGTGACTAACAAATTAAAAGTATTAAGAACGGTTATCACATATAAATAAATAAAATATTCAATCAATCAAAACATGATCCATCTCTCCTCAAGAGAGGGATGAAGTTGATTCAACGTAATCGAAATAAAAACAGGATATAAAAATGTTTTGAAAATAGTAAAATCAATAGAACAATGAAGTAGATGTGAATATTTGTCTCCAAATGTCATCATAATGATGGTACGAGCGGTCAATCTCCTTGTCCACGGTTAAAAATTTGCTCCAAATGCTCTCCTGAGTTGCGGCTAGGTGGTGATTTTTCTCGTTGGCCTACAACTTGGATTTCAACAAGTCGCGGCTCGAATGATGTTGTGCATCGATGAATTTCCTTCGAGTTATATCGTGGCTTAGGTTGCATAATTTCTTATTTTTCATCTTTATTACAGCTATTTGATTATTTATTTTCATCATAATTTAAAATACATTTAAATTATAGAAAACTCAAAAATAGACATTAAACTTTGATTAGAATGATAACAATAACTCTATTTTTTAATAAAAGTATCCCAAAATTTAGCTTTTTGCTAGTCATCGAGTAAAATAACATGAAAATGAAGAGAAACAAATTAAAATAAAAACTCGAACATTGTTGATAAATTTTAGATATTGAATACTTGGAGTTAAAGTTGGAAGTTGGAGGATGTAATCCAATTGGCAATTAAAGTTGAAAGGCAATGGAAGAGGTCATCCATATCTCTCGACAATTGGCTTCCTCCTAAAAGCCTAATACATAAAGCCTCAACCTTTGCAAGCACAAGTTCATGATGACTTAGTTGAAGGACTCTTGAAGGAAGGAGAATTGTAAGAAGAACACCTTTATCCCCACGAAGGCCCGATTGTTGAGGAAGTTCATTCGAAACAAGAAATATCCAAAGATAAGCATTTAGAGAGTGTAGATGGCTCCTTTACAACAACTAATGAAGAAGAAGAGTTGGAGGTAGAGATTATTTGTCCACTTGGATTTCCACTCTTCATAAGCAATTCAGAGTTAATAACAATCCGTGGGCAAGATGTAGTAATCAATGTTGCTTTGCCACACTTAAAAAAAAAAAAATGAACTGAGCATCAAGTGCTGACAAATAAAAGAGTCATTAGTTTTGAAGAGGCTTCGAAAGAAGATTGAAGAAAAGAAAGTGCAATTAAAACATCAGAGAAGTTCAATGAAGCTTCTTATTATGAACCAAGTGCCTAGACACCAAATGCTCTTGGAGATGGGCTATGAAAAGTGAACCTTACTGCTTGCAAATTTGAAAGTCAAGAACAACTCCATAGAACAAATACAAGATACGAGGAGAGGGTTAACTTTTTTTCCCACATCCAAAACTACAAGAAGGGAGAGATGAGAAAGGTAGCTGGAGCTTTGTCAAAAAGGTATGAACTAATTACTAACTTTCATGATAGGCTTCTTGGAGTTGTTTGGATTAAAGAGCCTTATGATGTTGGTATTGACTTGACTCCTTGTCAAGATACTTGTGAAAACAAGGTCATGAAGGAGTTAACTATGCTTGATAGACTTTTGTTGATTGGTGTCAAGAACAAATCAACAAGTTACGGATTTATAGTTGTTTATAAATTCTCAAAGGAGGTCTACATTATTGCTTGCTTTTTAATGATATAGAGAAGATTGGTGGAGAACCTTAATGCATCTGAATCTTTACTTCCTATGCTACAAGAATGGAGGGGCACAAAATGAAGTAGTCAATGCTTCATCAATGAGGTATCTACCATTAAAAAATTGATTGTTTGGCTTCTTAGAATTGGATGGTTTAGAGGACTTTATGATATTGGTGCTGATTTGGAGTTTTGGAATAGCAATCTTGATTATGTGATTGTGAATGATTTCTTCAAATATGTTGTTTATTTATCTAAGGGCAACCCCAAATTCCTTGCAAGTTGTGGAATTGTGGCATTGATGACCATAAAGTTTCTTGGTGTTGTACTTAGTATTTGTTTTTGTGATAGAAAAACAAACTACAATTTGTGGAAGCCTCTGATTTTCAGCAAACGAAACTTACTTTTATTGTACTTAATGAATGAGTATTTTATCGAGCATAACCAATCCAATCTTACGTAACAAACCAATGGGATTGTGATTATGTCGGAAGATTGTATTGTCAAAGCCATCAAGTTTGAGTGTCCAGAAGAATTTCAAGGTTCTACTCATCTCTTTTTCCTTGACATATCTCCTTATTTTGGTGCAGAAGATTGTGGAAGGAAATGTCTGGATTTGAGGTCAAATTTGATATGCTACGAAATTCTTTATTTCACAATCAAGCATGGAAATTTTCTACCCATATTTCTAGGGTTTATTTTGTAAGTGATCATTGAGGAAAGTGCATCCAAAGTATGAAATATATTCAGCCAACTTTCAAATATCTTACGGAGTCTTTCATGATAAAACATAAAAAAATCACCATTTTTGCTGTAATTTAAAAGGCCCTCATGACTCCTATGTTCATGTCGTGATTCTCTTGACCAGCCGGATCACTATGGGAACCTAGAAGTAATGGAAAAACAAGCACAACCACCAAGAAGTATTTGGATTGAATTAGGTATTCTATGTCCAAGCTCCAAGACTGTTCTTTAAAGATTTTGTCCAACCCTTCCATTTAAAATTCATTGAGCTTCCGAGTATCAATCAACCTTACAATGACTCTTCATAGGCATCACCTTTCTCCTTGATTGAATTTACCGGTGTTAATTGAACCTTAACCGACTCTTCAATGGCGTCATCTTTTCGTTTCCAAAATAAATAAAAGTGGTTGAAAAGTTTAAGTACCCAACTCCCTCACAGATGAACATATCAAGTTTAAGAGTGGGAGAGTTTAGGTTTCTAGTTGAAGAACGAGGACTAAAATTTTCATAGGTAAATGAGCAACACTTCGGCGCTAAAATTGTTCGGTGTTGTTGCACAACGAAGTGAGCTTCTATTTATTGATGTCTTCAAAATTCTCAAGCTTTAGTCACCCTCTTCTATTTTTTCAAGAGACCTCGATCTATCCATTAAACACATGAATGAGGCGGTGGGTTTCTGTAGGTATATTTTAGGACTTCTGCTCAGAGTCAGAGTGTCCTCATTTCGTGATCAACCGTCCACAAAAGCACCAAATTGAATTCTTTTGTCTCTAAACATGACTTCGCAAGATCCTTTGGGTGTCTGTTATGGGTGTTTGGGTGTCTGTTGTGGGTGTTCTCATGTTGTTTTTAGGCATCTAGAAAATAAGCTTCGAAATAGTTGCCTCGGGATTGCTTTCGTAGAGCGACAAGGCATTTGTTGCAAGTGCCCGAGACCCGTCGTCGACAAGTTTTTCATTTTACACATGGCTCATGATTAGGCTTCCACACTTAATTATAGGGCGCCTGCATAGAGTGATTTTCAACACTTTGTAATCTTTTCAATCGAGCCTTCAAGTGTAGGCGTATATTATGTTGATAAATTCAATAAACACGTTAGACATCCAAATCCCCACTTTCGTATTTTCAAAGTGAATATAACTTAAACATATAAACTATTTAAACATATAGTAATAATTGATAAATTAGAATAATAACTTAAATATATAAACCATTAATTACACCTCATTATCAAAAAATTTATGCTTAATAGTTAATACCTATTAAACCAACAATCTCTCCTTTTTTTGATAATCACAAAACTTAATTTAAGTTATGCATTTTATGTTGCTAACTCTTATTTAGTTTATGCATTGATTAACTTTCCCATTCATGTGCACTCTCTCCCTTAGTTTTTATATTTATATTAAATCGGGCAGAGAATCCCTCATTGAATATTCTCTCTCCTCCTTCGTCATTATCAAAAAGCAATAGTATACCAAATCCAGATAGGTAGAATTCATCATCAGAGCATATAAAACAATTCTAAATAGATATAAAAAAGTATATTAGAGTAATAAGGTAAAGATCAACATCAAAACACCATAATCTAAGAAGTAAGCATAGACATAGAGAATTCAAGACAAAAGTGCAAATACAAGAGTGAAACATGGATGAAGATAATAAATTAAGCATTTAGTTTCTCTCTCTGGTGATTTTTTGTGTAGTTCCGTCAAATTTCAACCATCAATACTTAGCCGTCAATCGATTTTGTTTGCAGTTTTGATATTTCACACAATTTATTTGAGGTTTGGCCCTAATGTTGGACCATCACATCAACTTACTGATCGATTTACAAATCTTCCTAATTTCACGATTTTTTCTTAATTTCGACGGTTGAAAAATGAGGCCGACCTCATCTAAACGTTTAAACGCAATCGCTCTCGTGCGAAGCGCGGTCGCCTGCACTTAAACTGCAGGTGACTGCAAATGTATTTTAACAGTGCTTAACGTCGAGAGTTGATTTGTTCGGTGGTAATAGTTTAAAGTTTTATTTGTACTTAAACATAATGTAGAGTTCAGTTTGTCTCTCACCTTAAATTTTAATGGTCAAATTAAACTCTCCCCTGAACTTTACAATAAATGCACCATTGATTATTAAATATTATCCTAATTCTTAATTTTTCAACTTCCTAATATTCTATTAGGTAAACAATAATAAAAAGTTTGTATTATTAGGAGCAGCTCCATTTTGAAAGTTGGAGCCTACTCACACGCCCAAATGTTACCTTTCACTGTCACCAAGACCCTTTCACTGTCACCAAGACCCTTGTGGATCTAGCAAATAATTAAGATGCATGTAAATAAGATCAAACAAGATAAAATTTAGGAAACCTAAGATTTATCTCATTTTGAAAGTTTCCTATACTTGAGCCGAGATACTATACGTTATATTTGTAATGTTGTTAAATTAATTGAAAGATGAAGTATAAATTACCTATTAAATTTAGGAACAACCAATTAATAATATCATAAAGGAGTCTAATAAGCGGGCTGAGCTAAACCTATCAAAATGAGCCAAGAAAAATGTACGAAAACCGAATCTAATGAGTTGTGATCGCCCAACAAGGGGTGCGTAACTAACCTTCGGAGGTGATGGCGAGCCTGCTTGGTCATTCCAAGGCGAGCTCGCAGGCCTATAAGGGGAGCTCGACTCTGCTCGCCTTCTAAGACCAAGTGGCCGGGCAACATTTTTTGTGTTCTCTACGATAACATCAACTTATTTGAAAATATTAGATCATGAACTTCAAATCGTTAACATAGTGAACTTCGTCCATAGAAGTTCTAACTTCTTTTGCTATCTAGGTTTGAATTATGCTAAAATATACTTGGTTAGCCTAGTTTTAATTTTCTCGTCAAATTCTTATGATTTCAGTTTTATTTTTAAGTACATCAATAAATTTAACTTAACGAAAAATATAAATACGAAGACCTGCATTCGACTAATTTCAAATGAGTGCCAAAAAATTGTCATTTTTTTTTAGTGAAATAAAATGTTTTTGTCTACACAGGATCATGTTAATATGCTATTTTCGACACAAAATGGTTGAACAAACTTGAATTAAAAGGATAAGAATATTTCTACTTAAAATTAAAACAAGAAATAATAACTCTAAATTTGTGGAAATTGTCGGTATTTAAGGAAAAGATTGAACCCAAAAGACAACGGTGGGACCCACTTTCCCCAAACCGTCTACCATCTTCTCCTTCCCACTCTCCAACTTTCCTTCCACCTTACGACCTTGGGGAATTGGCGAAAACCCATTGAGAAAGGCCGATACTTGGATTCTTCCCTCTTCCCCTCTCCTCTGTGTATATGTCAGAGAGGAGTCTCCGATCGGAATCTCGGAAAACCACTGGCCGGAGGAGAAGGCCGCCGAGCAGTGTTTCTTCTCCGTCGCACCGGCATCGGAATTTGACTCCGAATCGACGACTTCCTCGCCCTTTGACGCCCCCAAGGGTTTTGGAGCGATGCTTTTCGGACCCGATGATCTGTGCGGCGGGTGTTGGCTGCATTAATTACAATCGGAGTGGGAGGTCGGAGGTTGATGACGTCTTCTCCGGTCCTGGGTCTTTGACTGACGTTTTTGTCTCGTCGCCTCTGTTGATCAATTGCTCTCCCAAAAGCTTCCAGGTATGGTTGTATTCTGAAAGATCTAATCGTCGAATCATTTCATTAGGTTTCTTGTACGTGAAGCATTGGTTCTGAAATCTTATATTGAAGCATTAACGAATAGAATTACAATCAGGAGATGGAAATTAAGAATGTTTCGAATGATTCCAACTAATTCATAGCTTATCTTGGTGAAATTGAAATTAATTGAGGGTTTGATGCGGAAAATCTGCAATTATTTAGGGGTTTGAGAAAGAAGCAAAAGTGGTGGTGAATGTTACAGTTGAAGGCAGTCCAGGACCAGTGCGAACGCTGGTAAAACTAGGATCAAGTGTGGAGGACACAATAAAGGTGGTTTTAGATAAATACTGTGGTGAAGGTCGAACTCCAAAGCTTGAATGGGATTCAGCCTCTTCATTTGAATTGCATCACTCCTATTTCAGTCTTCAGTGTAAGAAGCTTTCGAGTTCTTCGCATTTTTCCTTTTCGATTTCCTTCGTTGGTTTCACCACTTGTTCATTTTGTGCATAATCCCTTCTTTACCTGCTCAATAACCATGGAAGTTCCCATATAGAACAACTGGGTTTTTAGTTTGAAGCTCTAATTATTTGCCTCTTGTAAAATTGTTCTGGATTTCTTCAAAATTACTCACTCTCTCTTGCTTTGGTAAACAACTAAACATCGACCGTGGTGGATATGAGTTGAGACAAATCTGCTTCTAAATGATCATAGATTATAGAAGAACATAACTCTTCACCAGTATATGCAAAGGGGCTTATTCACTATCTGTTTGTTCCTTAGTTCTATAGTTTCATGACTCTCCCTTGACCGGGTTTCGCTTTCGATAAATCTATTAATACTGTCTCTGCTACTAAACTGTGTTATTCTTTCTGTTGTTCAGGTCTCGATAACTCGGAATTGATTGGAGATGTTGGCAGCAGAAGCTTTTATCTTCGAAGAAGAAAAGGCGGAGCTGTTGATCCGGTGATGGCAAAGATATCACCACCAACGCCGGCACCTCCGGTTTTCTTATTCCCGAGCTTTATTTCGCTCAGAGTTGGCAAGATCATAAGAAGAACTCGCAAGCTTTGGAAGATATTGGTTTGCTTTGGTTGAGGAATCAAATGGTTTGTACATTGCTTGAATCCTCGCCTAATTGTCTGATTTGTAAATAGTTGATTCTTGCTTACCATTGTTTGTTTTCATACAACATTCATGATTATACTCCAAGAATAACTTTTAAAGCTTGTTTATTGGTCACTTTGAAGAAATGTCGATGATCATCGGGTTATTAAGTTAAAACAACAATATAAGATATCACGTTGTAATTGTGGTTTGCTGATCCGTTTGATAGAATAATAAAATAAAGTTCCAAAAACACATGGATTATTTTGGATTGAATAATTAATTGATGTTATGTTTATGTGTTTTTTTTAGGGGTGGAATAAGTCTAGTTCCGATTGTTTTCGCTCCGAATTTGACCAAAACCAAGTAGGTTTGGTTTTTAAATTTGAGAACAGTAACCGAATCGGATATGACAAAGGTTAACCCTTGACCCTTGACATCTTGAGTAAAGAGTCAACCCTTGACTCCTCGACTAGTCGACACTTGCACCCCTCGTCTATCGAGGTGTCGATACTTGTTAAGCTTTGTCGCAAGTGTCGACCGCTGCGTCGATTTCCAACGAACGAAGAGTGCGAAATCCGGCCTCCCTCGCCGAATTTTGCCATCAATCGACCTTATAATACGATTTCGAGCTCTAGTCTTTTTAACTCAAATTAAAATATGATTTTATTGATGTGAGATTTCATTTCCATAATTAAAAAAAAAATAAAAGTAATTTGGGAACCTAATATGAACCCATTTTTTATTTATGGAAGGAGTAATTAATACAATTTTATCATTTTAATTTAAATCGTTTACTATTTTTTTACGAGTTTTGACTCGTTTAACTCGGCTGGGAAGTGGGAGCCGAGTCCATGCCTGGTTCCTCGGCTCGGCTATACCTTTCGTGGTGTGGTGTGTCCGTCGACTAGTTGTTTTCCATCGTTCCTAATAATTGTGCTTCTCCTTTCCTTTCTCGCAGCTTTAGCGGCCCTGCGGTGTGCCCTTCGGTAACAAATCATCGCCCCCGCCGCTATCGCCTGCTCATCTTCCTCCGTCGAGCTACAATCCCTTGCAGAGATAGGAGAGCGTGAAGAAGAAGAAGACGAGAGAACGTGAACATGGGAGATATCTTCGTTTGGCTTATTTCTTTTTTCTTTCTCATTGCGCTTCTTTCCATCGTCGTTTACCAGGTCAACTACATGCCCTACATTTCATCGTTATTTGATTCCTCTGCGGAATTATGTATCTATTTGTTTTTCGTTTTATTGTTTTGGTCTTGATTTATGCTTTCTTGGAGAAAGGCGATTATAATGTGGTGTTTTGTTGGGAAATTATGTTATTTGATACTAGAAATTTGAGGAATTGGAGCGTTTGAAGCCGTCTCTTGTCGTTCAAACATAGATTGCTTTTACTTACAGGCTCTGGTTTCGATAATCCAAAATCTGAAAGGATACCTTATTTATATCATCTGCTTCCTGTATTTTCCTTTTTTATTTTGAATGATATTTTCATGTGACATAAGATTTATGCTTCTATGAATTTCGAGTTCAAAGTTTTTCACTTCTATGGCTCTGCCATGTCTGGAGATGCCAAACTAGACATTCTCTTCCAAACGGAGAAGGAAGCAGTTTATTCTGTTGTAATCATGAAACCAAAGACACATCATATTGTTCTCAAACTATATTTTGATTTTGGTTACAGCCGTTATTTGATACCTTTATATGAAGAAATATGGATCTCAACTTTTGAAATTTTTTGCAGCTTATGTGCTTGGCAGATCTTGAATTTGACTATATCAACCCTTATGATTCATCATCTCGGATAAACAAAACTGTTTTACCTGAGTTTATTACGCAAGGAGTTTTGTGCGTCTTCTACCTTTTAACAGGGCACTGGGTTATGTCACTGTTTTGTGGGCCATATTTGTACTACAATGTGACACTGTAAGTTCTCTATTTCTTCTCTAGATCGAGTAAAATTATCTTATTAGCAAGATTAAAATATAATGGGACATTTGCTCTTACCGCAATTTAGTGAAATGCGTACTAGCTAAGGAAGACCAATTTTTTATATCAAATAACTAAGATATATGCAACTTATTTTTGTGCAGTCTGAGCTATTCAAAGCACTTGGTTTAGTTGATTCAAGTACGGCATGTTCAAGCATATTCTGTTTTGAGAAATATATACCTAATTTAAATTATCTGCTAAAATATTATTGATTTTCCCACTTTATATAAAGATAAGAACTCCTCTTATGATTATAGAGAATGAGGACCAGTTCTTCTGTTCGAATGGTAGTTTTGCAGAACTTTTGTGATGTAGAAAAGAAATTATATGTCAATGTAATGTCTAGTATTTAAGGTCTTTCATTGATGTGGAAAATGAAAATAGTTTACCTTGCATCTCTGATAACAGCTTGGTTGCATGGTTAAATTAATGCTCAGCTTATTTATATGTATTCTTGCTTCCCGTTCTTCTGGTGTTTTACAGGAATGAGCCAAGTTTTATGACCTCACTAATACAATTTTTGTATCATTTTAATTTAAATCGTTTACTATTTTTTTACGAGTTTTGACTCGTTTAACTCGGCTGGGAAGTGGGAGCCGAGTCCATGCCTGGTTCCTCGGCTCGGCTATACCTTTCGTGGTGTGGTGTGTCCGTCGACTAGTTGTTTTCATCGTTCCTAATAATTGTGCTTCTCCTTTCCTTTCTCGCAGCTTTAGCGGCCCTGCGGTGTGCCCTTCGGTAACAAATCATCGCCCCCGCCGCTATCGCCTGCTCATCTTCCTCCGTCGAGCTACAATCCCTTGCAGAGATAGGAGAGCGTGAAGAAGAAGAAGACGAGAGAACGTGAACATGGGAGATATCTTCGTTTGGCTTATTTCTTTTTTCTTTCTCATTGCGCTTCTTTCCATCGTCGTTTACCAGGTCAACTACATGCCCTACATTTCATCGTTATTTGATTCCTCTGCGGAATTATGTATCTATTTGTTTTTCGTTTTATTGTTTTGGTCTTGATTTATGCTTTCTTGGAGAAAGGCGATTATAATGTGGTGTTTTGTTGGGAAATTATGTTATTTGATACTAGAAATTTGAGGAATTGGAGCGTTTGAAGCCGTCTCTTGTCGTTCAAACATAGATTGCTTTTACTTACAGGCTCTGGTTTCGATAATCCAAAATCTGAAAGGATACCTTATTTATATCATCTGCTTCCTGTATTTTCCTTTTTTATTTTGAATGATATTTTCATGTGACATAAGATTTATGCTTCTATGAATTTCGAGTTCAAAGTTTTTCACTTCTATGGCTCTGCCATGTCTGGAGATGCCAAACTAGACATTCTCTTCCAAACGGAGAAGGAAGCAGTTTATTCTGTTGTAATCATGAAACCAAAGACACATCATATTGTTCTCAAACTATATTTTGATTTTGGTTACAGCCGTTATTTGATACCTTTATATGAAGAAATATGGATCTCAACTTTTGAAATTTTTTGCAGCTTATGTGCTTGGCAGATCTTGAATTTGACTATATCAACCCTTATGATTCATCATCTCGGATAAACAAAACTGTTTTACCTGAGTTTATTACGCAAGGAGTTTTGTGCGTCTTCTACCTTTTAACAGGGCACTGGGTTATGTCACTGTTTTGTGGGCCATATTTGTACTACAATGTGACACTGTAAGTTCTCTATTTCTTCTCTAGATCGAGTAAAATTATCTTATTAGCAAGATTAAAATATAATGGGACATTTGCTCTTACCGCAATTTAGTGAAATGCGTACTAGCTAAGGAAGACCAATTTTTTATATCAAATAACTAAGATATATGCAACTTATTTTTGTGCAGTCTGAGCTATTCAAAGCACTTGGTTTAGTTGATTCAAGTACGGCATGTTCAAGCATATTCTGTTTTGAGAAATATATACCTAATTTAAATTATCTGCTAAAATATTATTGATTTTCCCACTTTATATAAAGATAAGAACTCCTCTTATGATTATAGAGAATGAGGACCAGTTCTTCTGTTCGAATGGTAGTTTTGCAGAACTTTTGTGATGTAGAAAAGAAATTATATGTCAATGTAATGTCTAGTATTTAAGGTCTTTCATTGATGTGGAAAATGAAAATAGTTTACCTTGCATCTCTGATAACAGCTTGGTTGCATGGTTAAATTAATGCTCAGCTTATTTATATTGTATTCTTGCTTCCCGTTCTTCTGGTGTTTTACAGGAATGAGCCAAGTTTTATGACCTCACTAATACAATTTTTTTCTCATGATCAGCTACAATCGACAACAACACCTTGTCGATGTTACAGAGATATTCAATTTGCTGAATTGGGAAAAGAAGAAAAGGCTTTTCAAACTCTTCTACTTAGTTTTCCTGCTCTTTCTCTCCATCTTCTGGTAAGTCTGAGAATTAATCTGGTTTTCTGTCGTCTTAAAAATTTATCATTTTCTTCTTCAGCTGTTATTATGAGAGTAATTTTTCTATGTTTTAGGATGATCTACAGTGCATTAGAGGATAGTGACTGATGAAGGATAATTGCTTGAATTCAAGTAAACATTCTGTGGGAGAAGAGGTATTGTCACTGTTTCTTGCCGCTTGTGCTGCTTCTAATATACTTCAAAAGGGATCTTTGTCGGCATATAGTTGCTGCCTCTCTAACCACTTTGTAATTTAAGTAGATTAAGGAATTTTAGGGTGCATGATCATTCTTCATCTCTAATATTATACATTATGGCTCCCGCTCTCTCTCATATTGAGGATATAGTTAATCTGTTTATTATTATTTGAGGAATCATACTTGCTTCTGGGATAAACATATTTCCTGAAATTGAATATTTATTAATGATGATGAGGAAGTTGAGATTTACTTGATAAAAAAAAGGAAGAAGAAGAAGGAGGAGGAGGAGGATAGTTTTTATTTTTGCATATTTAAAAATGGGAGTCTATAAAGTTGCCCCTTCCCAGGATTAGAACCATCTTTGTTGCAAGGACATGGTTCAAAAAGTGTGTGAAGAAATTTGTACTTTCTTAGACTTTGCTTAGTAGATAATGCATTCGTATTTTCCTGTTTATATCTTTTTATTTGATTTTTTTAATGAAAATTACATGTAAATACTAGGCCTTTTTGTATCATATACATCATGTAAATGATGCATTATTTGCTTTGAAAATTGCTCTTTATATTGAATTTAGTTATATCATTCAATGTCTATAAAGAGAATTCCAAGAGTTAAATAAGGCTTTGGTTTGAGTAGAATTAATTCGAGGCAGAAAATAAGTTTGCTGATTCATTTGGTCAAGCAACAAAAGCCGACCTCGTATTATCAGTCTAATTCTTGCCTTTTAACTTATCTCGTCCATTAGTGTAAATAAATATTATTTTAATATTCATTTATATATCATAATTAATTTATTAATGAATAAATAAGACGTAGACTGGTAGACAGAGGTCAAATTATAAAATCCAATAATAATATTAAAAAAAAGTCCACCTATGGACCAATATGGCCGAGAACTTTTGTTAGGTGCAATGCGGAAGCAATAGTTAGCTTGTAGGAAAGAAAAAAAAAAGTTTAGAGTTCAAGAAAGGTGGAGTCATTTTCAACATTTTGTTTCATCTCTGCTCTGCGTACTTTTAGAACAAACTGATCCCGGAAAAATCACTGAACTTGACGAGCCGAGCTAATTGAAATAAGAGGATGGGGACAAACTGATCGGTTAGGTTCCGAAAGTTTAAAACCAAAGCCAAATCAAGTGAGTTTGAAATCAAACTAATTTTATGGATTTTGCTTGGTTCAGCCAAGTTCGGTTCCAGTTTTGGATTTTTCATTTGGCCTTAGTTTTGAGAAGGTTTCTTGGTTTGGTTTCGAATGGTTTTTGAAAAATGACATGAAGATCCGAACCGAGACTTTCAGTTTTACTCAGTTTGCTTCTAAAATCGAAAAGTCGAAACCGAATCAAACTGGACCTAAATCCTCAGTTCAATTCGATTTTACGCAATTCAACCAGAACAAGTCCCATCCCTAGCCAAAATAGTTAATCCATCGGTGTCTTGAACTCACGCTTACAATCCAAAATGCAGTGAGACTTTCTCTTAAATGGATTTGCCACGGAGTTTGAAAAGGAAATGCAATAAACTGAAGAAAGGCAACAATCGTCTGAACTATTCTACAAGACAAACGAAGCAACAAGAACTACGAAGAAGCTAATTAATCTGCTCACTAATTGCACTACCCGAAATGTCACAAAGGCGATCCTAAGACTACCGTACGAAACCGAAAAGTTCCCAAGCTTTATGAAAACGAAATAAGATTCGGAAGCTTTTCTCACCAATCTGCGTCATTTTTATCGAATTATCCTCCCGGCAACGACACATTAATATCAGTTGGCTTATTTCTCGACTCAGACGGCTGAGATGACCAGTTTTCCTCGTGCAGATTTGATGCTGAGACATTAGATTTCGGATCCGTGCTCGAAACTGGAATCTCTGCAGTTACTTGTGCAGTCGACGTGATGTCATATTTTTGCTTCTTGGGTTTTTGTTCGTGTTGATTTCCGGAGATGAAACTCCCTACTACAACCTGCATCGTTAGCCATTTTTGTGAGAAATCGATAAAAAAGTAATGTACTCATGGGTCAAGTTTTATTTCCCTTGACCCATATAATTCTCGTTTTGTCGAATCCTAATTTCATAATCAGTTTGAAACTAATCTTTGATTTGTTCCCATCAAAGACTCTGAGGAGAAGGTACGATAAGAACCGAAACAAATCGAAAACAACGGAGATCGATTAGTGGAGTTTATTCGAAAGAAGTACTATTTTGAGGCAAATTGTCTAAGTTTATATACAATTGTAAAGAAAAAAAGGGCATACTTGGACAGGACTAGCAGCTACAAGTAAACCAGCTACTCCACCTCCTACGACTCGACCGTCAGGACTAGCTAACGAAACGCTCATTCCACCCGATCTACTTCTCGTTCCTCCACTATCACTCGGCATGAACGAGCCGGACAAAGACAGTATTTCAAATCGACCCTGGAAGAACAGAAAAGATTTTTAAATTCCGTTCATTTGGAAACTATCCATCAAATGATATGGAAAGAATAATAGCCAGATTCAACCTCAAACTGGAAAAATCAAATGTACAATATCAAATTACAATCTTTTTGACTTAAAAAAGAAAATTCCAATGACAATTATAACAAAACCCGACCTCGTAAGTTAATGTTCCTCCTGACGAATCAGGTTGGCGAAGTGTGACGCTAGAGATCACGCCATTTGCAGAAATAATGCAGATTGCTCGAGGCCCTTGTTGGGAAAATGATATAATCTTCATCATGACATCCTAAGAAAAAAAACAAAACTCCCCTACTAAGAACACGCTCGATTAGGACATTGAAATTATATTCGGAACGTTAAAATTTGTCGAGCAGTAAAGGAGGGAGGAGGAAAGGACCGTGCCAAGGGATGACAATAACCATAAATCATCTCCCTCAAACACAACCCGGAAAAAAATAGTTTCTCCAACAGAAAAAAAAAAAAAGATCTCTCGATCGTACAAAATTATATTCGATAATGATATTTCTATAAGTTTTATTTGGCATTACCTCCCCAGAGTTGACAGTAATAATATGGGGTGTGAAATTAGCACCAACGGAGCAAGCAACCCATTCACCTAAAAAACATCAAGACAGTAACAAAGATCATAACAAAGCCATACATTTTCTAAAGCCATCAGAAAGATTATTAACATTCGACTCGTCGGATTGAATATAGTCTCTGCTTTATCATACAGCGACGAGTAAATATCAAAGAAAATAGATTCCTGTAGTAAAAATCGACTGTCCTAAGCGTTTAGGCTTCGATTACTTCAGAAAAATCAACCATTTCTACCTGCTTAGGCTTCCTCTTGAAGAACAAAACAGAGGAAGATGATTACTGTGGAATTCTCCAAAAGGTAATGATGGCTACAGCTAAAGTTTTGCAGAGAGAATTAGATCCAAATTTAAATATCTTAGCTTCCTATCAACTTTTTGCCCATTAATTTGTCAATTTTCTTGAAATTTACTAAAATCCAGTTTTAGAAGAAGATTGTTAGGCTCGTTGGCCTGCCCAGAGCTGGCCCTACATCCTTCGAGGGTCTATAAGTAAACAAAATTTCTTCATCTCGTGGGTAAAAACAGCTCATCCAGAACCAAGCCATGGACAAAACAGGACAAAATTTGGTGGGGCGTTTGTATCTAAATTCAATGTATCACCGCAGTATAATTTGAACAAGTATAGAGCTCAACGGTAAGCTATAACATGAAGGACTCCGCCATTAAAACACCAACCCACAAAGCTCATTAGCTTTTCATGGCCACCATACAATCCAAGATCTCTATTAAGACTAGAATCAGAGGACCCACGTATACCCAACGAGAAAATAGACCCATATAATCCTAACTTTGTTCTTCCAAGTCTTGTAGATGATAAAAGCAAGCGGAGAAATTCTTAAAAAGAACTAAGAATTTAAGCAGAAAGGAAATAGAAAGAAGCTCAAAGCTCCCATGGAGGTAAGAGTAAAAGAGTATTTATTACCCAAATTCTCCATTTGGTATTTGGTTTTGCTCACTGAGTTCGCCGGCCGTATCTTTCCCCGCTTCTCCACGGAGAAGTCAATAACCGGAGGCGGGGCCGATGATGATATCGGCTTCGGTGAAAGCGCCATAGTGACTGTTCCATCTGGTCCGTACTTCCTCGGCCTACCTCTCTTTTTCTTCAACGGCAAGCCCGCTGACGGTGGTGCCGCCACAGGCTGAGCTGAAGCAGAAGTTGGCTGCGCCGGCGTCGCTGTTGATCCACTGGTCAGGACTGAGTTCTCCGTCCTCGGAGCAAGATGGTAGTCAGACGGAGCGTCTGATCCTACCACTGTAACCCCACTCCTGACACCACCTTCCCTCTCTTCCATAAACCCCTTCAAGAAATACTTACAGTAAACTACTTACCAAAAACCCTTTGGAAAACCCATTTTCTCTCTTTAATCACTTAAAAAAACAGCTTTACCATGTTCTGGAGAAACCCACCGAAACCCACCAAACAAAAACAAACTTCAAAGCCAAAATTCAGAAAATAAAGCCATAAAGGCCAAAGCTTTGAAAGATTGAAAGCTTCAAAATTGCTGGAACTAGCTCATCAAGCAACAAGAAGAAGCTTTTACAATAAGAAATTACCTGCAATTCAGACACTTCGATCAACTGTTTACGCCAGAAGGCCAACTTTGCTCATACATTGTCAAATTTTAAATTGAAATTTTTATTTTTTATTTTTTATTTTTTATTTGGAGTGATTTTGAAAGAAATCATTTTTTTTTTCTTTTTGGAGATTTGAAAAGAAATTAGGATCATAAAAGAAATCTTGTTTTTGTTGATGAGCCTTTAATGGGTGCCTAACTTTACTAAGACTGTCCAAAATTCAGATTAAAAAAAGAATTAAAATGAAAATAAGAGAACATGCTCATGAGACATGATAATAAATTTTATTTATATAAAATTAATTTCTTTTGTTAAATTATTGGTGGAATCCAGTGGAGAAAATGATGTAGAATATAATACAATTTTTCATAGTGGGTGGATGATTAAATTAATTAATTAATTAAATTATTTTTTTATTTATTTTTTGTTTTGAAAGGTTGGCAGTGTTAGAAAATAATAATGCTTATCCACCTCTTTGGGTGATAACCCTGATTATGATTTCTATTAATTAATAACATTTTTAGGTGATGGAAAAGTGAAATTAGGACGAGAAGTAGAAATACCAATATTTTATTATTATAATTATTATTTACGCGAAGGAGAAGTAAAATTAGAGCATGAAGTAGAAACAATAACTACATCTCAATTTTTTAGTTATTCAATACTAGAGAGTAGAGTGTAATTTAACGTGTACATATATATAATTTAAAAATGAAATAAAAAATCAATATTACATATCTAAGGTTATAAGCTATGTTTGTATGTATTTAATTTTCTTACTAAATCAATATTACATATATAATTAATGTATTTAATAATATTTTAATCATCATATATCCAAACACACATATTAGATATGTGTGTGTCTATTATAGGGTAAAGTGCAATTTGGCTCCTACAATTAGGTGAAATGAGCAATTTACACCGTAAACTTGGTTAAAGTGCAATTTGGCCCCTACAACTAGGTGAAATGAGCAATTTACACCGTAAACTTGAATAATAGGCAAAAACAACCTTAATGTATTGATAATGGGCAATATGGCCCCTACCGTCATATTTTCCATCAAAAAGTAATATTTTTTCACTTGTTCATTTTTTTTTTCCGAAATGCCCCTCACTGGACCGAACCGAACCGGATCGGTTCGACTAATTGTACTTTAGTTTTTTATTATTTTATTAATTCTATTCATCTGTCTTCTCTTTTCCGAGAAATAGGATTTAAAAAAAATAAATAAATAAGAGTGGAATTAGCTAAACCAGTCTGGTCCGGTTCGGTCCAGTGAGGGGCATTTCGGAAAAAAAAAATGAATAAGTAAAAAAATGTTATTTTTTGATAGAAAATATGACGGTAGGGGCCATATTGCCTATTATCAATACATTAAGGTTGTTTTTGCCTATTATTCAAGTTTACGGTGTAAATTGTTCATTTCACCTAGTTGTAGGGGTCAAATTGCACTTTAACCAAGCTTACGGTGTAAATTGTCCATTTCAACTAGTTGTAGGGGTCAAATTGCACTTTACCCTCTATTATATATGTATATAGTCTCTGTGTGTGTCTATTTATATATATATATATATATATCTTTAATTGTTTCTAATAACTTTCTTTCACGCTTCTGAGCGCTTGAGTCTGGGTACTGATTTTTTATCATAGTCTTGATTTGTTTTATGAAGTTAATAGATCCCTGCTCATCGGGGATAGCTTCGGATGATGATTTAAGTTCTTGATATTTTTGAATAGTTTTGGTCAACTTCGACAAACAACTTTCAATATCGAAACGTGACCACCATTTTACATAAAAATTTCGTTGGAGTTCGGAAAGACCCAAATGGTCTTTGTCCAATTCAAGATTTCATTGTCAGATCCAGTTGATTTGAAATTCAGTACAGAACCAAAGCAAATCTTGACCAATAATCACTGTTTTTTGAGTAGATATCTCGGGATGAATAGTTTTCCATAATTGAAAATTATCTTGGAAAATCTTCGGAAACAGGCTAATTTCAGGTGAGTGAATCTCCCACCAGTGAAAAAACCACTGCAGATATTTTTCTTCAGATTGAAGTATCTCCGGATTTAAGGTAAAAACCCACGAATGGGTTTCTTACCGGATTTTGATAATAAAACATAAATGACCAGGCATGGACATAGTTCCAATAATTATATTTGTGGTCTTTGATTTTTAAAGTACGATTTGCGAAAACAAATAATCCTCATTCCTGCTGATGAATAATTTGAATAATATAACACTTGGTGTAACGATCCATTTTCCCAGCAAGATATTATCTCGCCGAAGCACTTTTAACTTCGGAGTTCTTATGGGATCCGTCGCCAATCGTGCTCCAAAACGCGTCTTGCTATCTTGGGAGGGATCTCTTACATATGTTTCATTTCCATGTACTTCCCCAAGCGATGTGGTATTGTGACGACCCCACTTTCAACGACCGAATCCTCCGGCCAAACCCTCTGAGATCCGCGGAGTTTTCGTTGAACCCTCCGGCCCAACACTCTGGGATCCGCGGAGTTTTAACCCATACTCCGGCCCCAACCGGGCATATACGTCCTCTGAGGATCCGAGGAGCATGGGTGGTTCCACCACATACGTGTCAAGTCGAGTCATCACAGCTGTACCGTGTCCCACCAAAATCCAGCACTTTCGGTTAAGTGTTAGTCGTCCAAAGTTATCGTCCAAAGTTGTGGGCGATAACGTCATCCATTTCTGTCATCCACGACTTCTGTCGTCCACGGCTTCTGTCATCAGTTTCTGTCGTCCACAGCCTCTGTTGTCTTTTGTCGTCCACGTCTTCTGTCATCAGTTTCTGTCGTCCACAGATTTTTCCTTTTATTTCAAACGTCCACGGCTTCTGTTGTCCACAGATTTTGCATTTTATTTCAAACGTCCACGACTTCTGTTGTCCACGGATTTTGCCTTTTATTTCAAACGTCCACGACTTCTGTTGTCCACGGTTTCTATCGTCTACAGTAAGTCTTCCACTGCACGACTTCCAGTTTATGTTTCCCATTTTAATAAGTTCCCCACTGCATATCTGTCGTCTATTCTGCCTTCTGTTTTCTGTCGTCCATTCTGCTCTTTATTTTAAACGTCCAAAGTATTCTGTTTTTCTTGTTTTCATTTCTCCCTGTCTTCCTGCTCTCGCCTAGAGTACTCATCCAAGTTTTTAATATTCCTGTTTTTCTTCTGCCATTTATTTCTGAAGTCCGACTTTAAATATGTCTTCCAGTCTTCAACATCAGAGAAGGTTCTCTCTGTTAAGTTTTAAAGGTTCACTGTTCAAGAAAAAAAAAAAGTATCACATTTTGAAATGTCCAGTGTGAGGCTCGCCAGCCCCGATCGGGGCGAGAGTCGTCACACAAAGAATGAAAGTAATACAATCACAGAGTATCCTCACTAGAACAAGAATAAAATTGAAGAAAACAAAGTGGAGGACGAAGAAGCAAATCCACTCATCAACGAGCATCAACAACATTAGCCTCCACGATCCTAACTTGAGAAATGGAATGAGGTATTTGGAGTTTCTGACTAACTCAGTAGGGAATCCTATACTACACTCAAATGCATATGTAAAACTATTTTTATCATTTTCTTTCAACACCATGAACAATTATAAAAAATGCAATGCATGAATTTATATTAAAAATAATTTCTTTTCCACTTCAAACAGACTCTACGAGTCAAGGATTTTTAAATCTTCAAATCATTATTAATAATTTAAAAATATGCTTAACAAGTCATGAGTGAGACATGTTTGAAAACATTGCTATATGCACAGGTAGCTATACATAAAGTAAGTCTCCACTATTTCAGTTAGAAAAACAGTCCCAATGTAAAAAAGATGGTCACTCAAGAACTCTTCCAACACACTATCACATAAAGACAGTGGACCAAAGGTCTAACAACACCTCATGAGTCCGAAAGAAACTAAAAAGTGACAGTGATCTAAAGATTCAACCACGTCACTTAGGGCTACCAGCGAATCACTCAAAAGATGGTACAACTCGTGAATCAAAAGATGATCGACGAGCAAGCTCTAGCATGACACCATCTACATAACGTCTATTGGCTATCTACGAGTGATGCTCAAAGTGGACACCACCTAGCGTATCAAGTAAAAACACCCTAGTCAGATTTAGGGATTTGAAACCCAAAAAACGCATCATCATTCATCACCACCTTATTACCTATTTTGCAATGTATAAACAAGCAACCTTCACGCAGCAAAAGGTGCATGCAATCTTTGTTTGACTGCTTTGGTTGCTCAACTAGATACAGCCTGAAACAACTAAAAATTGATATCTAAAAGCTCACTCTGTCCCAAACAAACATCAGGGTCTAACTCTAGTAATTTTGGTTGTCCGACCGGTGCAACCCAAAACAATTAGAGTCCAACACCAGAAAGTCTCATCAAGCCCAATTAAAAATAGCTCATCGGCCTACAGTTATAACAAAATTAAAATGAAATATCATGCACTTGAAATCTAAACGTGTAAAACATACGTACATAAACATAAAAACAAACATGCTGGTAACTAGACCCCGTCTGGGTTTCAATAGGTGTCAATCTACCAAAGTAAGTTGTGAAAATTATGCAATGCAATTTAAATGGTAGAGTATAGAAACCACTACCTCAACTAACCACTTCTTGATAATCGTATTTCTTGTCGTCTAATATCAATTTATTTTGAATCAATACATTTTAGGCAAAAATGACTCCTAAATGGGATCAACCAATTAAAAATCCAATCTTTTTAATAAAAGTAACCAAAACAATAACAATTACTTATAATTACCGATTTAATTTAACTTTGATTTTATTTAAAAAACTAATAATGAAAATTTTATATAATTAAATTAACTAATAAAATAAAAAAGAAAAGATTAAACACAGCTTTATATGAATTAAAACCTATGACTACAATTATCCTTCAACAACCAATTAAGTTGTCTATCTTTTTCAGATATTTCAATTACATGAGTTTGTGGATGAAAAAAACCCTAATTATCTAAAAGTCTTTCCTAATAGTGAATGAGAAATATCATTAAATTCAAATTAATATATTCTTATGTGATTAAAAAGTACCAAGATTCATTAGGTCTAGGTTCTTTATATATTACATGCATTATGCAGGTAAAATTAATATTTAGTATAACTCATGGTTTGCACTCGATGATAACATAAAAGTCTTTTTTCCAATTCTTTGCATTTGATAAAATTAATACAACTAATGATCATTTAATTTGTTTAATAATAAATCTAATTACATTACATATTCTGTTCAAATCATAACAATAGAATAGAGAATTAATTCATGATTGTAAGACAAAGAGTATTATAATCGATATTTAATGGAAACGACAACAAAATTAAAGAGTACAGAAAGAGAGATAAAACTAGATAAAACTCTTTGTCTCGATGTTTTGTCCAGCTTCGCTTTAATCTCCACGATAATCGATTTATTTTATGTGACGACCTCGACCCGCCGGGACCGCCACGGGACGGAAACGGGACTTTGACCTTTCTGACTTAAACGGGACTTTGACATTTACATTTTGGACGTAAAATTTTGTCGAACTTTCTAAAACTCTTGAACATTTAAATGGCAAGACATAAAGTTGAAGGCATAAAATGGAAGACATAGAGTGGATGACATAAAATGGAAGACAGAAAGTGGATGACAGAAAATGGATGACATAAAACGGATAACGTAAATGGAAGACATAAAACAGTTGATATAAAACGGAAGACATAAATGGAAGACATAAAACGGTTGACGTAAATGGAAGACATAAAACGGATAACGTAAAACGGATGACATAAAACGGATGACGTAAATGGAAGACATAAAACGGATAACGTAAACGGATGACATAAATGGAAGACATAAAACAGATGACATAAAACGGATGATGTAAAATGGATGACATAAAACGGATGACGTAAATGGAAGACATAAAACGGATGATATAAAACGGATGACAAAAACGGATGACATAAACGGATGACGCAAATGGAAGACATAAAACGGATGATATAAAACGGATGACATAAAACGGATGACATATAACACTTTTATCTCAAAACTTTGCCGATCGATCGGCTACCTCTCTGTTTCACATCTACACAACCTGATAACCTCACAACTTACTACAAACCTCTTTAGACACAAAATGCTTCCAAAACCCCAAACAGACCCGATTCAAAACATGATTTTTGAACATGTTAGAGAACATGGCGGAAATTCAAGAAAACTGACCTGCATGGATAGCTCTTAAACCTGAACCAATCCATACACAACAAAATAGAGATTCCAAACGATTCCAAAATATTTTCAAAAGACAACTATCAAAAACAAAGTTTTTTTTTTTTAAAAAAACATTAACACAAAACCTAAACATCACCTAATTCTCAAAAACTGTACAAAACTTAACATACACTTCAAAACTACACCCCCAATCAAAATATGTCTGGCTGGCACAACCACCCCATGAGCTCATCCCGCCAACTGCATCTACTCGTTGGCCTGAGGCACAAAGTCCTCATCTGGAGGATCCATACCTACAACAGGGAGTTCAACTATGAGCCTAGAGCTCAATAAGAACATACAATGCAGTGATGCATATGCTATGCATGAACTTTCGAAATACATGGACATTGCATTACATTACGTCAAGTGCACAGAAGGTATAAGTGAGGCTTGTAGAGGAACTGGCGCAACAGAAGTGCACTATCAGGCACATAATAGGGATACAGAACAGAACAGGATGCCAGTCTTCGTCCCACACTTAACCGTACATTACATTACAGGTTTTATCTTTCTTAACTTCAAACCTCGTGCATAAAACATTTACATGACTTTCAGGAAAAACGTGTATGCATGAACATTTACGGTGCATAGAGTAAAGACAGAACATCAAAACACAGAATAACAGACCGGTTTCTCAGGACATTTCTTAAAACATACATATTTAACTTTGTACACTACATACAGCCTATCTACCCACCGACAAACTCAACAACGTAAAACCTAGTACCTCCGTATTGTAGGGCCTTAAGGGCCAACCTATGCGTATGAACTTACCTGTTGTCTGTAGAGTTGAAAGGCTTGCACGCACGCCGCTCGGTGATTCACAAACCTGTATTTGTGTGTAATCGGATATTAATCCTAAACTTCAACAAAACTAACAAATAGCTAACCTAAACTCTTTAACCATCGTGGAAGGTTATCTATAACAGAGAAAATGGAAGAAAACAGGAAAAAGATAGAGTTTAGAACCGTCGCTAGTCGTCTGGAAGAGAGAAAGCAGAGAGGAGATGAAATGGCTGGTTTCACGTAGGAGAGAAGAGAAGAGAGGAAGAAAGGAAGAGAAAAGACATGGCTTCTTCCACAAGCTTACCAAGTGTCAATCATCCATTGGCTTCCTCCCACCAACCTTAATTGGCTTCTCTTTTTGCCCTTCATTGGTTTTCCAACTAAATTGTTATTTAGTTCGTCGAGTCGGTCTCACGAATCTCTCTCATTCAATTAGACACAGCGACAATGTCCACTAAAACACTCATTGTATTAATATCAAATTAATGCCGTTTAATAATTCGAGAATATTTACATGGCAAAAATACCGGATGTTACATTTTAAACTCGAGCCAGCTTACGAGCCAAAATTAAATGAGTCGATCCAAGACAATCTAGCTGAACCAAACACATATAAATGTTTTCAATTTATATCAACATTATGTATATTTTTTAAAAATTTAGTTATTAAAATTATAATAATTATTTATCATTAGAATGTAAAAATAATTAGTCGTTTAGTTAACAAAATTATTTTATTACTGTATAAAATGACATGTATTCAAAAAATAAAATTATTGAGCGATCCAATAAAAAATTATTACACGAGTATCATTACAAGTATTTGATAGTTATATTACAACAAATTATACATATACTTACTTGATCGACATGTATCTAATTGTCAATTATTTTCAATTAAGAGTGACAAATGAGTCAACCGAGCTGAGTCAATCTTGAAAAAGTCTAGCGAGCTAAACCTAGCAAACCCAACAACTCGAGCCTAACTATAGTTTCACTTTTGTTTCTAAATGATTATTTGATTTATTTTCATCATTAAATGCCGAAAAGAAGTCACACACAATCTTCTATCCACTCCATTTTTTCATATCAACTAAGGTAATTACTAAATTACTCTTCTTTTCTAGTCATTTTCAAACTATATTATTAAGAAATTTTTTAATCAGTTTAAAAATAACTGAATCAATCTCATCTATCTCATGTAAAGTATTTTGGTAGATCTAGATAAATGGCGTGTTAAATCATTTATCACTTGATTTTTTTTCCATGTTAAATTTAATGATGAAAACAAATTAAAAAACCATTTAAAAATGAAATTAAAATTACAACGATCTTAATGAGAAAATAAAAACTACATTGTAACATTCTCCAGTGCTCATACAAAATTGTCCGCTTTTGGTCATTTCCCCGCACGGTTTTTGTTTTTGGGGTTAGTCAAAACTCATTGTGCTAGGTAAAAAAGAAACTCTACTTATAGACCATGTATTTTTCACTCTCCCAAGTAATGTGGGATTGTACACCCCAACTGATATGAGCTAACCCTAATACTGGGTCTTCCTAGCCTTCACATGGTGACCTGTCACAATTTCCCCTCTCTTCAAAACTTGACGTCTTCATCGGCCACACTTCCAATTGAAAAATGGCTCTGATAACATTTGTAACGTCCTATAATGCTTCTAATACAAAATTGTATGCTTTGGGTCAGAGTACGCACAATTTTTGTGTTTGGGGTTGTCCAAAAACGCGTTGGACTAAGTAGAGAGGGGAATTCTACCTATATAAACTATGTATTTTCACTATTCCAAGCAAAATGAAATAGTGCACCCACACTGGTAAAGGTTGGGCCTCTCATACTGGGTCATCTTAGACTTTACAAGGCGGACTGTCACAATCTCCCCCTTCGAGGTCCGACGTCCTCGTTGACTACACTGCCAGTAAGATAGTGACTCTAATACCATTTATAATGTCTCTAGTGCTCTTAGTATAAAATTGTCCACTTTGAGTTAGAGCTCGCATGATTTTTGTTATTGGGGTTGGTCCAAAACATATTATATTAGGTAAGAAGTGGAATCCTATTAATAAATCGTGCATTTTCACTCTTCCAAGCGAAGTGAGATTGTGCACTTCCACTGGTATGAATTGAACTATCACACTGGGTCTTCCTAGTCTTCACATGGCAGGTTGTCACACGCAAATACTTGTTGACTTAAATTATGTTTAAGTCTAACGATGTTTTTGATGATGTGTTTTTTAAGTAATGTAATTTGATTGAGATTATGTTGCTGAGAATAATAAGCTGATTATTGAATTAAATATATGAAATTAATAAATTGATTAATAAGTTAAATATTGTCAAGACCCTAACACTGTACCCCATTTTTGTATTATTTTTTTTTTAAACTCTATACTTTAAATAATCTCTAGGCGGAACCTAAACCAAAATCGAAACCAGAATCGAAATCAGAATAAGAATCTATGTTTTAAAACATTTAATACAACTTAAAACAAATTAAATAAATTAATTAAAAACTATAAAAACAATTAAAGAAAACAAATAATTAAAGGGAGGGCAAAACTGTCCAGCCCGTGACAAAAGGGGCAGCGCACAGTCGCTGCAGCAATGCAGTGACTGATCGCTGCTCGCTACAGCAATGCAGCGATCAATCGCTGCCGATTCTAGAGAGCAACCTCATACCAATTTCTCATCAATAACCATAATCTACTTATAACTTAAATTCAACCAAAATGTATTCTAGACTCAATCAACTTGCAGCGGACTTTGCGAAATCCAACTGCGTGGATATCTCTAAAAACCGAGCATATCCGTAACCATCCTAAAACCATCAAAACATTCCCATAACGTTTAATTAACAGTTTAAACTAAAACATTTTCTATATACAGTTTACCAAAACATTTGAAACATTAAGCATAAAACCTATCAACTACCAGTACCAAACATCCTATAATTTCTATACAAACATCAGCCCAAAATGTCCCAAACCCTCAAAATCTATACATACTGTCCCAACTGGTCAGGTAAGCGTCGACTGCACCAGCACACCACCGCAGCCATCCTCCGTCAACTAGACTCAAGCCTCAGGAGGAGGAATCTCATCATCACCTGTATCCTCGTAATCACCTACACCATACATACACACTATGAGATGAAATCCCAGTAAGCTCTACGTAAATGCAATGCATGTTGTGCGTATGAGTTCGATAAATCATGCTTTATTTTCTTTACTATGCAATGCACGATAGGTGTCACCGAGATCCTGTCCCTCTAACCGGAGAGAGCTCATCCAGCGGGCGGACTACTTTTTCCAGTTAGAGGTGGGGGGTACACACTTACAACACGTACAGCCGTGCCTGAGCCCCACCTCGCGTGACCGATAAACGATATGTCTTTCGGCCAATATGCCTTTCGGCCGATATGCCTTTCGGCCAATGCTATGCTTTACATTATCTTTAAAACCCTGTGCGGAAGTTCATTTTCATGTTTTTCTTTAAAACACGTAATGCGTAAACAGTTCATATCTTAAAGTAAACAAGCAATAATGTATACCATTAAAGACTGTAAAACATAATCTATAAAACAAATAAGCCTAGCTACCCAACCAAAGCAATATAAAACAAGTGCATCTCCAAAATTTCTCGCACGACGATTCTACTTACTTTAGCCCAATCGGCCAGAGAAGATCACTAGACTTACCATCGTGTCCAAACAGTTCAACTCCGTCCCAGCGTTGTTTTCTGAAGCAAAACACAATATCGACATTAAACTAGTTTTAAGCTATCGATCGTCCAAATTTACAATGGAGCGGATGACTGAGGCAAAAAACTGGGGCGGATGAAAGAATTGACTTTGACTGGAGCGGATGACTGAGGCAAAAAACTGGGGCGGATGAAAGAATTGACTTTGACTGGAGCGGATGACTGAGGCAAAAAACTGGGGCGGATGAAAGAATTGACTTTGACTGGAGCGGATGACTGAGGCAAAAAACTGGGGCGGATGAAAGAATTGACTTTGACTGGAGCGGATGACTGAGGCAAAAAACTGGGGCGGATGAAAGAATTGACTTTGACTGGAGCGGATGACTGAGGCAAAAAACTGGGGCGGATGAAAGAATTGACTTTGACTGGAGCGGATGACTGAGGCAAAAAACTGGGGCGGATGAAAGAATTGACTTTGACTGGAGCGGATGACTGAGGCAAAAAACTGGGGCGGATGAAAGAATTGACTTTGACTGGAGCGGATGACTGAGGCAAAAAACTGGGGCGGATGAAAGAATTGACTTTGACTGGAGCGGATGACTGAGGCAAAAAACTGGGGCGGATGAAAGAATTGACTTTGAGTGGAGCGGATGACTGAGGCAAAAAACTGGGGCGGATGAAAGAATTGACTTTGACTGGAGCGGATGACTGAGGCAAAAAACTGGGGCGGATGAAAGAATTGACTTTGACTGGAGCGGATGACTGAGGCAAAAAACTGGGGCGGATGAAAGAATTGACTTTGACTGGAGCGGATGACTGAGGCAAAAAACTGGGGCGGATGAAAGAATTGACTTTGACTGGAGCGGATGACTGAGGCAAAAAACTGGGGCGGATGAAAGAATTGACTTTGACTGGAGCGGATGACTGAGGCAAAAAACTGGGGCGGATGAAAGAATTGACTTTGACTGGAGCGGATGACTGAGGCAAAAAACTGGGGCGGATGAAAGAATTGACTTTGACTGGAGCGGATGACTGAGGCAAAAAACTGGGGCGGATGAAAGAATTGACTTTGACTGGAGCGGATGACTGAGGCAAAAAACTGGGGCGGATGAAAGAATTGACTTTGACTGGAGCGGATGACTGAGGCAAAAAACTGGGGCGGATGAAAGAATTGACTTTGACTGGAGCGGATGACTGAGGCAAAAAACTGGGGCGGATGAAAGAATTGACTTTGACTGGAGCGGATGACTGAGGCAAAAAACTGGGGCGGATGAAAGAATTGACTTTGACTGGAGCGGATGACTGAGGCAAAAAACTGGGGCGGATGAAAGAATTGACTTTGAGTGGAGCGGATGACTGAGGCAAAAAACTGGGGCGGATGAAAGAATTGACTTTGACTGGAGCGGATGACTGAGGCAAAAAACTGGGGCGGATGAAAGAATTGACTTTGACTGGAGCGGATGACTGAGGCAAAAAACTGGGGCGGATGAAAGAATTGACTTTGACTGGAGCGGATGACTGAGGCAAAAAACTGGGGCGGATGAAAGAATTGACTTTGACTGGAGCGGATGACTGAGGCAAAAAACTGGGGCGGATGAAAGAATTGACTTTGACTGGAGCGGATGACTGAGGCAAAAAACTGGGGCGGATGAAAGAATTGACTTTGAGTGGAGCGGATGACTGAGGCAAAAAACTGGGGCGGATGACTAATTTTCACGCCGAATTTGACAACTCTTTTAACGAAAGACCTAACAACGCGGAGAGCAAGAAAAACAGAAAAACATTAAAATCTCAGATTCTCAAACCAATTCAAACATTGGTTCTCGAAACAACAGAAGGCGTATCAGGAACTTAAGAAAGATCACACTACATGGATAGCTCTAAAACCAGAAATTATCCATGCACAGACTAACAGAAAATATTCTAAACAAATTCCAGAATACTTCAAAACATAATTCAACTGTCAAATACAGAGGTTTTAAACATCAATACAGGTTCCATACATCGTTTCCACAAAGTAGTACAGAACTGGACCTACATTTCAAATGTTTTTAGACTTCAAAAGACGGTACAATATTGGACATAACTTCAGAAAACACATTCTCACAGGGTTAACTTTTGTCTGACTGCAGCAACCAAACCCCGTGAGCTCGACCCGCCAACTACATCAGATCATCATCAGCTTGAGGCACAAAGTCCTCGTTTACAGGATCCGTACCTACAACAGGGAGTTCATCTATGAGCCTAGAGCTCAGTAAGAACATACTAGAATGCAGTGTGCATATGTTATGCATGAACATTTTCAAATACATGAACATTACATTACATTACATTACGTTTCACTGGACAGGAAGGTATAAGTGGGAAGAGGAGCTGGCGCAACAGGAGTACATGCCACAACAGGACATAACAGGAGTACATGACAGGATGCCAATCTTCATCCACACTTAACCATACATTACATAACAGGTTTTATCTTACTTAACTTCAAACCGTGTGCAGAAAACCTTTTCATGACTTTCAGAGAAAAACGTGTATGCATGAACATTCATAGACAGACAACAGAATAATAAGCAGGATAAGCAGAATATAAAACAGAATACACTTAACCTAAAACATAACCTATGGTTTAACTACCCAACAGAAATCTCGATAACATAAACCTAGTACCTCCGTATTGTAGGGCCTTAAGGGCCAAACCTATACGTATGAACTTACCTGTTTTCTCGATGCAGTTAGCCGGAAAGCCTCGGAAATGTTCGAACCTGTACATGTACGTTCAGAAAATAAACAAGCTGCAAATGCTAATAAATAAGTCAGAAGAGTCTGTTCCAAACTCATTCAAACCCTTAGAAAACAAACCGGTGTGTTTTCATCCAAAGACAGTGAGTTTATTTTTTTTTTCCACAAAATACCATAACCCTAAACTTGGGGAAAAACCCACATTAAACTTGTCCAAACTTGTTAGGATGAGTAGATGCTTACCTTTGACAGAAAACAGAAGGAAATCCAAGAAGATCGAAGGTGCTTCGATGGTTGCTTATCGTCTGGGAGAGAGAATGCCGAGAAGAGGAAGAGGGAGCAGAGAAGTGAAATGAAGAAGGTTTCACGTAGGGGGAAGAACTTAACTTCTTCAACAAGCTGCCACATGTCAATCATCCATTTGATTTTTCCCACCAACCTTAATTTCCTTCTTAATTTGCCCTTCCATTGGTTTTAAACTTAGTGTTATGCTTAGTTAAACATTAGTTTGGTCTCCTCTTAAACATTCCATCATTTCAACCAAAATATACATTGTATTTAAATAATTTAAATATAATACGGGGAAACAATTACGTGGCAAAATGCCGGGTGTTACACAATATCCTCCCCTCACGGCTTTGTTTGGCGAGAACTTCCCAGAGGGTCACCCAACCTGGAATTGCTCTCGCCGAAGCACTTTTAACTTCGGAGTTCTTATGGGATCCGTTGTCAATTGTGCTCCAAAACGCGTCTTGCTATGTTGGAAGGGTCTCTTTACATATGTTTCATTTCCACATACTTCCCCAAGCAATGTGGGATTGTGACGACCCCCTTTTTACGAGCTGTCACCTTCCGGTTTGCCCGCGCGGACGTACCGCCATCCGGGTTCCGGTTCGTGCAGTCATCTTACCCATACGTGCATATTCGGGTCATCACACAATCTCTGAGAGAGTGTAGTTTGTGCTGAAAAACTACATACTTACAATTGTGTAAAAGGCAGTGGATTGTCGCCCGTGAAGAACAATCTGGTTTTGTAAAAGGCAGTAGATCGACGCCCAGAAAGTTCGATCTGGTTTTCTCGTGAGGAGAAGGAAAGAATCTTCAAGGGGGAGCCTTGAAGCGTGGACGTACGCAAGTTTAGCTAAACCACGTTAAAAACTGTGGTGTCAATTTCTCTCTCTCTCTTCTTTATTGTTTGATTATTTGTTGTTTACTTATCAGTTGAACATAAGAGAAAAATTGATTAGATTAACAAATTAAGTTTAAAAAATCTAATTCACCCCCTCTTAGACAAATACGATCCTACGATACTAAGTGTTTGTTTGAGCTCTTTCACTTTCTTTCTGTTCTAATGCACTTTTGTGTAATTTAATAACATAAAAATAAATAATTATCATAATTTATTAAATAATTAAATTTGAGTGATTAAATTTGACTTTGAGAGGTAATTTAACATTTGTATTTTTGACAACCGCTTATTTTAACAATAAGATAGAAAACATAAAATCTAGAAATCTGGTTATGATTAATAATAATAATTATGGTTTACGATCATCCACTTATCAAAATCATTTATAGTTAATGTGTTTCGAACAATGTATAATTAATATATTTTTTTTCTATAATCATAAATATTATAACATATTAGAATAATATATATTCGTCATCGCATATAAGTATATAATAATATGATATGTGGCTCGTGAATCGTTATTTTCCATGATCAATATTTTAGGTTTTAAAATTATTTCTTTTATAAAAAAAAATTAAGACATTAAAAGTGTTTTTTATTTAAATTAAATTAAGAAAAAGCTAGAATTGGAGAAAGAGAGAAAATTCCAAACAGAAGGAGACAAACTTATGCGTAAGCAAAACAATATAAATTATTTTCTTGACAAGAAAATAATAACATTTAATAAAAATAAAATAAAATATTTTCTGAATCTCAAAGCCATTTATTGTTGACCAAAATTGCTAAAGACAAAATAATTTATTATTTATTGCACTCTCATTTATTATTGTCATTATTATTTTAAGTAGAGTAAATACTAGATGACATTAAAAAAAAACCCTAAACTAATTGTTAACCAAGTCGCATGATTAATAAATTAATCCTTAAACTATGTTTTTGTTAACAATGACTAAGTTTGGGAGCTTGCTCTTCAAATGCGGGATTCCATTGCTGGCTTCTGTTTAGTTTGGCGGGATCTCACGACGGGCTCCTACCGATAATGGATTGGAAGACCAACTAAAAACATAAAACTAGGAAGACCTTATGACAAAATTATAATTGTAGTCATTAAGTTGGAATGACTCCTAAGTTACAATGACTATGAACATATTTTATACTAAAATTTATAAAAATTGCTTTTAACCGAAAAATTATCAAAATTATACATATTTTCTATAAATAGCAAAGTATTACTTAAAATCCCTTAAATATTAATACATCATTTACAAAACATTCATCAAATGTTTGGAGAATTGGACAAATATGTTAGGATAATGAGATAACACGTATGTCTTCTTTGTTCGACCAAAAACCACTCGCCAATAAGACGAGCATCTTACCAGAGATGAGCTCTATTTCAAACACAACAATAGAGAATTGTCGAAAGTAATAAAATGATCCATGTTTTTTTTAAAAGAAAATTGTTGAACAAGTGAAAAGTAACTTAACAAAAAAGATTCAAAACACGAAAACTTTCTAAATATCTGTCAAGAACTAATTTAAGTGTCAAAATTTGTATGGATATCAAATTGATATTGATTAGGTTAATTTTTTGTTTTACATTGTTTTCCTTCGTGACATCCACTTGCATTAAGAAAGTGTTTGGAGCATTACTAATAGGTAAAATGATGTATGGACAATTTATGAACATTAGGTTAACTTTTTCTTCCCCATTCTCTCATCGGCAACATGCTCTATGGTTTAACTCTTTTGATGGAGATTATTTTTTGTACTTCATATTGAATACAATATAAATATAATTTTTTTTATCTAAAATATAACTCAAAATATTGCCTTATTACGTGTGCATATCTATATATATGAATGAAATTTGAAAGTTCAAATAGAAAAAACAAGAAAGCAACTAGCATGCAATTTTTTGTTAAAATTATTTTATTATTTGACCTAACAAAAACATGTCACATTAATTAATGTGGTTCTAATTATAGCCCTTAGCATGTAGTTCGGTTTCCACAAGCAAGATATTGACCACTTAAAGACGAAGCTACAAGTATTTCTTCTTAGATCTTACTCTAAAATTATCTTTTCTTGATCTAACGAGAGACTTCTACTTACTATTGATTTTCTTTACATTTTTCGGACAATGTAATCAGATAATGGGTTGCTACAATTAGGTTTATGTACAATCAAGTCAAATAAATGAAGATTAAACTATTATCAAAAACATTAATTAATTATATTTTAAAAATATTTTATGAGGTGGTAGGAAAAAAAAGCACAAATTTCAAGCAGAAATGATAATAATTTGGGGTTGGGACCACAAAACATTGACTGAGTTAATTGCATTTAAATACAGACAATAATATATTCATAATAATTGCAGGTTCCTTTTTCCCTTTAATATAAATAAAAATAAAATGACATTATGAATGCTCATTTTGTTAAATATTTTATTTAAAATTTATTAGTCCATACTTTAGGAAATGATTTTTAAATATTTTATTTAAAATTTACGTTAAAATACATCATGATTGTCATAATTTTAATTTTCTCATTAATTTTTTTAAAATTTTAATTTTATCGTTAAATAATTCTGTTATAAGTTGCTTTGATAAATTTTACGTCAAATACGCTGTATTTTTATCTAGTTAACATGTCTAAGACAATGAAACATCACCAATATTTTTGGAAAAAAAACGAGATATTTTTGTTTAGATGACATAATTTACGGGCAAAAAATGATTAGATGACTATTTAAAAATAAAATTAAAAATATATGAACAAGTATAAAAATTAAATTGAAATAAATTCTAAATTATGAAAACTAATAATATATTTAATCCTAAAATTTATTATTTAAATTATGCAAAATAAATACGAGAACATATTTAAATTGAAATCTAGATAAGATCAACCAAACTATTAAATTATTTAATAATTTAAAAAATTATGTTGAAGAATTCGATGTACACAGCTAGCTTTTGTTTTATATTTTTTTAAACTGTGTCCTTTTTCAATTATCATGGCTACAGATGTCATAATTGCAATTATCTTTGTATTTATTATTTTTATCTTTTTTTTTTATTAAATAAATTACCCAACTTTAAGAAGACACCTCAGATTGTTAACTAATTAATTGATTGAACAATAGCCGGCCATGTAATTAAATGAATTGGCTTCGTTAATAAGAAATAATTTAGTTAATTATCGAACTAATTATATTCTTAATTTGTCGATTTTTTTTTTTTTTTCTTTTTTTTTTTTTTTTCTTTTTTTTTTTTTTTTCTTTTTTTTTTTTTTTCTTTTTTTTTTTTTTTTTTTTTTTTTTCTTTTTTTTTTTTTTTTTTTTTCTTTTTTTTTTTTTTTCTTTTTTTTTTTTTTTCTTTTTTTTTTTTTTTTTTTTTTTTTTCTTTTTTTTTTTTTCTTTTTTTTTTTTTTCTTTTTTTTTTTTCTTTTTTTTTTTTTTTTCTTTTTTTTTTTTTTTCTTTTTTTTTTTTTCTTTTTTTTTTTTTTTTTTTTCTTTTTTTTTTTTTTTTTTTTCTTTTTTTTTTTTTCTTTTTTTTTTTTTTTTTTCTTTTTTTTTTTTTCTTTTTTTTTTTTTTTCTTTTTTTTTTTTTTTTTTTTTTTTTTTCTTTTTTTTTTTTTCTTTTTTTTTTTTTTTTTCTTTTTTTTTTTTTTTTTTTTTTTCTTTTTTTTTTTTTTCTTTTTTTTTTTTTTTTCTTTTTTTTTTTTTCTTTTTTTTTTTTTTTTTTCTTTTTTTTTTTTTTTTTTTTTTTTTTTTCTTTTTTTTTTTTTTCTTTTTTTTTTTTTTTTTTTTTTCTTTTTTTTTTTTTTTTTTCTTTTTTTTTTTTTTTCTTTTTTTTTTTTTTCTTTTTTTTTTTTTTTTTCTTTTTTTTTTATTAAATAAATTACCCAACTTTAAGAAGACACCTCAGATTGTTAACTAATTAATTGATTGAACAATAGCCGGCCATGTAATTAAATGAATTGGCTTCGTTAATAAGAAATAATTTAGTTAATTATCGAACTAATTATATTCTTAATTTGTCCACAAAGAAATCAATTTAATTATAAATTTCTAATATGTAATATCATCTCGTTCTATAAAAGCGAAGACAACTCAATATCGAATAATTGTAAAACTTTACTATAATGCATTTTGTGATTAAATCCGAAAACAAAAGACATATTTTGTGATAAAATCTAAAAATAAAACTATGCAGATTTTAATTTAACTGCATATTACTAACATAATCCAGACTCAAAATCTAGATATTTATATGACAAATATACATTCATATAAAATAAATAAATATATACTTTTAATTATAATTATTTATTTAATTAGTACTAATTACATGGACAAGCTTAAAGACCTGAGGCTACATAGCTTTAGTTCTAGCATTAAAGGGGATCAATAACATTATTATCAGGAGACGGCTAGAGGCCCGTCAAACAAAGCTAGTAGGCTAGTCTGCATGAACCAGGCCCAGGTTGCAGGGGTGGGAAAAACTGGGCTGGTTTTGTAGGTGTTAGGAATGGGCCACGATTAGGATTTCAATTTTGATTTTGAAATTCAATTATATTTATTGATGGTACTGTTGAAACTAGTTGAAACTAGTTGAAAGTGAAATTGTTATTTTTGTTATGACTTTCTGTTATTGATGTTGGTAATGATTTACTGTTATTGATGGTGGTGGTAATGATTTACTAGTATTTATGTTATCATAAGATGAATTTTTTGCATGATGAAATTCGTACGACGATAGCAAAAGATTTAAATCTGAAGTTTGGAATCAATATACTAGAATAGAAAATAGTTATAGGGTTAAATGTAATTAATGTTGGTAAACTTATGTAGTTCATCCCTCAAAAAATGGGACTTCAAAGTGCTACAAATGTAGATAATAAGTTATAGACTTTGATTTTCAAATCATTAGATTGTTGAAAGAATTGATTTTAGAAATTTTTGTCTATATTTGAATATTAAATCTATTAGGCCTTCTAGAAGAACAATTATAACAAATATTCGCAGAATATTTGAGAAAGCAAAATGTAAGTTGAAAGATCAATTTTTACAATATCACAAAGGGTATGTGATGCGAACCTCGGATCGAAAAAACCCGGGACCCGACAACAACGCGGAATAATTAAAAGGAACGCCTTTTGATTCAAGAACAAAGTAAGGAACTAAGACCCCAATCGAAGAATTCGATGGAACCCTAGTTATCAAAACAGGAGCTTGATCCGAGCCACACCTGTTGGCTGAACCAAAGCTATCAAAACAGGAGCTTGACCCAGACCAAACTCGTTGGTAAGAACCAAAGCTATCAAGCGAGATTCTTCAAGCGTGACTTGAAGAAGATCGTTGTTCTTCGCAAAGAACTAAAGAGAAATCCTCTCTAAAAAAAACACTCAATTTTTTTTTCAAATTTGTTCTTCTTATTAAATCAAATAGTTTGCCATTAAATAGGCTACACATTAAAATTAAATAAAATAATAATAAAAAACGAAAATAAAGATAAAATAACTAATAAAATCATGAGATAATGATCTTTGGCATGATCAGATGTTATCTCTTGTTTAAACTCCGTTTGAATGTGATTTGAACTGATTTGAGTAGATTCAGCTGGATATGATCTTTTCCTACGAGATTTGTATGATTTGCATGTGCTTTGCATGTGACCTTTTAATTCCTCGTATAAGCATGTGCTTGGCGCATGTCCTCTTTAATTCCTACATGTGCATGTGCATGGCACATGTATTTTAATTCTTACATGTGCATGTGCGTCGCATCCTCCCAAATCTTCATGCATCTTCGGTTTCCCTTGCTTCAAAAGATCTTTAAATACTCTTGGGCTTCTTACTCTACTCATTGGGCCGCCCGTATCTTCAATTGAATCTTTGTTCTTGGGCCTTGATCTGGTCTCAACTTGGATCACATCATAAATCAAGTCATGTGGATCTTTATCTCTTTCCAACCCACGTGAATCTTTATCTCTTTGTAGTTTCCGTGGATCTTTACCCTTCTCTCTCCAATCCATTGGTATTTGTGGAGCCCAACTCCGTGCCTTGTGGGTCTTCTTTTGCCAAGTTCTTGGGGCCCACTTCCATGCTACAAAGCTCTTTATTTTTATAGTCTTTTGTTTTTGTTGTGATGACTCTTTTCCTCGGGTTTTCACGACTAAACCATGTGAAGCTTTGTTCGTTGGACCTCCTTTATCTTCTAATAGATCATGGTCCTTGACAATGAGATTTATCGCTCCTCGGTTCACATCAGTATGTTTGACCACTGACATATGGATCTCCATTCAAAAATTGAACTAAATAGTGTTGATTCATTACATTGATTAAGATTTAAACGTTCAAAAGAAGATTCTAAATTTTTGTTTGATTTCAAAACATGAAGGTGAATATATTGGTAAAGAAGTTGAAAAATATTTGTTCAAGTGAGAGATTAAAAATATTGCGATTGTTATTGTTGACAATGCGTCTTCCAATGATGTTGTTATTTCATATTTTACCAAGACGATGAGAAATTGGAAAGAATTAATTTTAAATGGCAATTACATGCATGTGATATGTTTTGCACATGTTTTAAACTTGATAATTTTTTATGGTTTAAAGGAACATCACGAGTCAATAGCGAGAGGACAAAAAATTGTTATGTCAGGCCTTTGCCAGCAAGACTATAACAATTCAAAGCTGTAAAAGTAGTTGGTCTCCCATCGTTCTTAAAAGTGCTGAGAAATATGAAACAACATTCGAACAATTAGCATAAAATGATAGTTCTTTCTTGCTTAAAATGGGAGAGGAATGACTACCAACAATTGGAGTTTGCTCATGCATTTGAGAATACTTAATGTTTTTAGAGGCGTTTCATACTATGAATAATTTTTCTGCTTCTTTGTATATTATATCGAATATGTAAGTAAGTGAAAATTATAATTTGAAGATTGCTATTGAAACATATGCTAATATGATATTGAGAAGAATGACCATCGCAATACAAAATAAGTTTGATAAATACTATGGATCTTTTGGAAGAATAAATGAATTCTCTAACTATATTATATGGTAGTGAAAGAGTTGTAGATTACTCAAAACAAGTGGATGATATAATTGAAAAGTTGTATTCAGAATATAAAGGTGATTCAAATACTAAAGACCAAATTACAAGTTGTAGTGATAGTGTGCATATACCACCAAACCCAAAGCAAGCTCGTTCTAGTGCAATATACTATATGTTTAATGGGACCAACAACACTTATGAGGTAAATGATTAAAGTAATATGTCAAAAATATATCTATATTTGTTTGAGAAACTGGAGATTTTTTCCGTCAGTATGACATTATCTTGGTGGAAAAAGAACTTAGATAAATATTCAATTTTGAGTGAAATAGAAAGAGATATATTGATCATTGTGATTTCTATTGTTGAGTCCAAATATGCTTTTTAGCTATGGTGGTCATGTTTATGGTGGTCATGTTTATGTTGAGTCCAAACATAGCTTTTTAGCTATGGAGTCAGACATTATGCTTGTTCGAGACTGTTTGAGCTTTTTTTGACAATGGTCTTCTATTGTCTTGGGTTGTATCAGTGTTTGAGCAACCAAAACAACCGAAGTCGTTTGCTAAGCACCTTCTACATCGTGAAGGTTGCTTTATTTTACATGAGCAATAAGGGTGATAGGGTGGTGCTGACATGCTTCTTGGTGGCCTGACCCCCAAAAACCTGGCAAATGTATTTTACTTAGTACACTGAGTTGGAGTTCGCTTGCCGGCCATCAATTGACCTTTATATAGATGACATTGTGTTTGAGCTTGCTCGCCGGTCATCATTTGATTTACTGGTTTTACCGCCGCTAAGTTTCTCACCGGTAGCCTTGGGTGACGTGGTTGAATCTTCAGATCGCCGTCACTTTTCAGCTTTTTCTGACTCATGAGATGCAATCAGATCTACGGTGCTGTTATAGTGTGTCAGAGATGTCCTTAAGTGATCTTCCTTTTCCATTTGGGTTGTTTTCTGAAAAAAATGGTGATGACTTATTTTTGTATATTTATCTATGTATGTAGCAACATTTTTGAAACTGTCTCACTATAGTTTGTTGAGTCTGTTTTTAAAATAGAAATAAAGACTTGATTAATTGAAAATCATTGGCTCGTGAAGCATATTTTAAGTTTAAAGAAATTTTTTTTGAAAGAAACTCATGCACTGTATTTTATAATTGATTGTGGTTTTGGAAAAAAAATTATAAAATCAGTTTTCCATATGCATATGATATAGGGTTTCATATGGAGTTAGTCACTCACCCCAAATATCTCCTCCATCTGTCACGCCCCAAAGTGGGCCCAAGACAGAACGGGGAATGATCAGCAAAAAATGGACTGAAACGTCTGACTCTTTGTAACGACCCCATATCCCAGCAAGATATTGTCCGCTCTGGAGATTGGGCCGCAGCCCAATATCCTCCTCTCACGGCTTTGTTTGACGAGAACTTCCCGAAGGTCACCCAACCTGGAATTGCTCTCGCCGAAGCACTTTTAACTTCGGAGTTCTTATAGGATCCGTCGCCAATCGTGCTCCAAAATGCGTCTTGCTATTTAGGGAGGGTCTCATTACATATGTTTCATTTTCACATACATCCCCAAGCGATGTGAGATTGTGGCGACCCCACTTTCAACGACCGAACTCTCCGGCCCAACCCTCTGGGATCCGCGGAGTTTTAACCCATCTCTGACCCCAAACAATCGGGAACGCCTCTGAGGCAGAGAATGAGTGGTTCTACCACATACGTGTCACAATCACCCCCCCTCGGGGGCCCAACATCCTTGTTGGCCACATTTTCGGTTGGGTACAGGCTCTGATATCATTTGTAACGACCCCATATCCCAGCAAGATATTGTCCGCTCTGGGGATTGGGCCGCAGCCCAATATTCTCCCCTCACGGCTTTGTTTAGCGAGAACTTCCCGGAAGGTCACCCAACCTGGAATTGTTCTCGCCGAATCACTTTTAACTTCGGAGTTCTTATGGGATCCATCGCCAATCGTGCTCCAAAACGCGTCTTGCTATTTAGGGAGGGTCTCATTACATATGTTTCATTTCCACATACATCCCCAAGCGATGTGGGATTGTGACGACCCCACTTTCAAAGACCGAACTCTCCAGCCCAACCCTCTAGGATCCGCGGAGAATTCGTTGAACCCTCCGGCCCAACCCTCTAGGATCCGCGAAGTTTTAACCCATCTCCGACCCCAAACAATCGGGAACGCCTCTAAAGCGGAGAATGGGTGGTTCTACCACATACGTGTCAAGTCGGGTCCTCACACTCTTAACTTTAATTATTCATTAAATAGCAGTGGAAGACTTGAAATAAAAACAGAAGTCAAGTCCAATAATAACATCTAGATAGTATAAATAATAAAGTCTAAAATAAAGGAAATAATTTTAGAGTATCAACCTCTCACAATAAATATATGTCTTGCGAGAAAATAATTAAATTTTTAAAGGTATTGTCCTCAATCTACTCTTGCAGCGGCAACTGTGACTCACTTTGAATAATTTTTGAAAGGAGAGAGTTGTTTGGGATGAGTCAACTAAACTCAATAAGAAAATAATTTTATAAATAACATTAAATTTAAATTCATGTGAGCATACTATTTATAGAACATTTTATAGAAAAAAGTTTATAAAAAGGCGATCATCGGCGATCCCCGGCGATCATCGGCGATCCCCGGCGATCGCCAAAGTCATAAAATACTCTGATCAGATTTAGAGTTTTGCAATCAAGTACACGGCCATCAACAGTTCTATTACTTTTAGTTAATAATAACAAATAAAAAGAATCTGAATTTAAATAAACTTTCATGCTCCATTTAAAAATATTAAGTGATAATAAATACTTATAAAAGAAAAATATATCGTTCATAAAATTAAATTCTTACCTTAAAATAGGTAGGCCTATCAAATCCAAAGCCAACACCAGAATCCAATAGAGTCCACAAGTACAATTATGTTTCTCAAATCTCGCTACCTAATTAGAATATTAAACCAACCATCAAAATGAATTTTCCAAATATTTAGGTTTGCCCATGACTGATGACTCAACGACGTTTGATTCGAAAGCTCAAATGGGGTCTAAAACATGCCCTAAAACATTTCAAAAATACTTAGGTCAAAAGTCCAAATTCGGCTCGGAACAGAGGCCTAACATTCATATATGTCCATAAAATTTTGCAATTCAAGTCCAAATAATCCTTCCTAATCTGAGTACCAAAACCATTACAAAAATCTAAAATAAATTAACTTCAACTTTGAAAACTTAAACTCCAGCAAAGGTCGTAGTTCCCTACGAAGAGAAGAACTCATAAATCTTCAGAGTTTGACATATTTATTCGCACAACGAGATTTGAATCTCCGTCAACGCCAGTGGATGGAATATATAGGAGATTGCGATTTCACTTTGGAGTATCACCCTAAAAAGGCCAATATTGTAGCTGACATCTTGAGTCGTCATCCTCAAGGTTCACTTTCTTGCCTGGTATTGGAAGATTGAAAAATGTATTTAACGATTGGAGACTTTGAACTACAGTATCAGGAGGATAATCAGTCAGTTAAGGTATTTAATTTGATAGTGACCCTTATACTTTTGCAACGTGTTAAAGATATGCAAAAATTTGATGATAAATTAGAAGAAATTGTTTAGAAAATTTGTGTTGGTGAGCAATTTGATGGTTGGGTGATCGGCTAAGATAGTTCTCTATTTTTCAAAAGTCGAGTTGTTGTACCTAGTAATTCAGAATTGAGACAAGCAATTTTAGCATAAAGTAATAGATCCAGATTTGCTATTCATCTAGGTAATACAAACTGTATCATGATTTGAAACGTCAGTTTTAATGGGTTGGAATGAAACGTAATGTAACTATGTGTCAAAATGTTTAATTTGTTAGCAACTTAAAGTAGAGCATTAGCGACCAGCGGGGTTGTTGTACCCTTAATCTTTTCTAGAGTGGAAATGTGATAAAATCAATATGAATTTCATAGCTGGGTTACCGACAAGCGTGCAAAGATTTGATGCAATTTTGGTAATAATTGATAGATTGACAAAATCTATACATTTTAGTCTAGTCAAAATGGATTCCTCTTTAACAAGGTTGAGTAGATTATATATTGAGAATATCGTTTGTCTTCACGGTATTCCCTCAAGTATTGTATCAGATAGAGATCCGCGATTTACTTTAAAAATTTGGACAGGAAAACCATTCAGAGAGCTATAGACACTGAACTAAATTTTAGTACCGCACATCATCCTCAGACAGATGGTCAGTTTGAGCGTACTATTCAAATTCTAGAAGTCATGTATTTTTTATTTTGGAGATAGTTGGGTGAATCATTTATTGTTGGTGAAGTTTGTTTATAATAACAGTTATCAAACAAGTATTGAGGTTTCACCTTATAAAACTTTATATGGAAGGCCATGTAGATCACCTTTATGTTAGGCTGAAGCCGAAGAACATGTTACTCTTGGGCCTAATTTGATTCAAGAAACTATTAAGAAAGTGCAGGTGATTAAATAACGATTGAGAATAGTTTAGGGTCGTCAGAAAAGTTATGTAGGTTTTCTGAGAAGAGATGTTGAATTCGAATATGAAGATTTTGTGTTTTTGAAACTTCGACCACGTAGAGGAATAAGCCCTTTAGAAGTGAAAGGTAAATTAGCTCCTAGATATGTTAAAAAGACATATTTTTGGATTTAGTAGGCTCATTTTAAGGTAAAGATTTAATTTTATGAACGACATATTTTTCTTTTATAAATATTTATTATCACTTAATATTTTTAAATTGAGTTTGAAAGTTCATTTAAATTCAAATTCTTTTTATTTATTATTGTTAACTAGAAGTAATAGAACAGTTGATGGTCGTGTCCTTGGGCACGAAACCTTAAACTTGATTAGGGGACTTGTGGCTTTAGCGATCGCCGAGTATCATTTTTTTTATAAACTTTCTTTTATAAAATGTTCTATAAATAGCATGCTCACATGAATTTGAATTTAAATGTAACTTTCATGCTCAGGTTTTCTCCGAGGATCTGACAGTTCAACCTGTCGTGACAGTATCCGTAGATGTAAGACACATTGTCAGAACCGCGATAATTCTTTGTATAGTTATTCTTTGATTGTTTTTCTTGGTTTAGTTGGGTTCTTGTGCAATTAATTCGACACAAAAGTACAAATGTTAGCTATTTTTTTTTTTTTTTAGAATCTGGGTTCTTGTTCAATTAATTCTAAGGGAATGAACTTGGATGGAGTTTGAACTGAGTGTAGTGGGTTAGGCTAATTTATTTGGGAAAACGTCAAGAAGAAGAAGCCAACCAAGAATCTTCATCGATAAGAAAACTTGGTGGAATGGACGTATGGATGTTGTTTGTTTCCCAAGAAAGTGTGAGAAAAAGGGAACTCTATGAGATCCAAAGTTCTACGAACATAATACCAACAAAAGGTAAAAGACAAAATGCTTAAAAGACAAGTCATTTGAAATGAAAAATGGCATCTTTCTCCATATGGTTGTTAGTTTACACAAGAAACATGGGAAATAAAATTGAGCAGAAACGATCAAAATGCCCTCCACGCCAAGTTTGTTATATATCCACGTCACGAAATTTCTAATCTAGTACGAGGAATACATAACTAGTCACGATATCTTTAGTAGCACCACTTGAAATCGACCGACAAAGAAAAAGATTTGTCTCGTGTTTCGGAAAGTCGTTTTAGAACAACCCGCAAAATAGCTAGACTAGAGACCAAAACCTAGTAGGCATGTATAAGAGACCCATGAGTGGAATGAGAATCACCAACTCATTTGGAGAACGTGGATTCACTCAAAAGCTGTCTCCTTTCTTTGTGTTGTCGTGTTTGCATCCACATCTGTTCATGTTATGTTGATTAACGAATCTAATTCTCCAAAAATATTTATTATCATCGATAGTTTGAAAAAATAGGCGACATGACTTCACGAGTAGCCAACCTCAAGAATTTCCAATGAAAAACTACCATTTTACGTACGATACAAAAGGCTACGCAGAAACTCGAAAAATAGACATGACGGTGAAAATGCAAACTATAGATCCGAAAATTGAAGTCAAACTAATTCCAATATTTAAAAAAGAGTCATTATGTACAAAACTATAGTGCTAACTACTATATCCTTCCCTACCAAATTTTCAAATAATACATCACTTTCTACCCTCCGCCAAATCCTATTCAAATCCTTCAAGCTTTACAAATGGGGAAGCCTCTAATTCCTCCCTCTATTATAATCTCATTCTAATTATGACTACCACCACCAAACTCCACCTTTTCTCCTAACTTTTATGTACACAAAGCCTCGTTATGAAGCAAAGAATATGCTAGGAAAGTATACAAGACAACTAATTTTACTTTTCTTTTTTTACAATCTTAAGAATATGATCGAATCAATCCCAAGTTGTATAGATTCCTTCTTACCATGCTGCTGAGAGATAACAACACAGTCCCACCAACACCAACTGCCTGCTCTTCCCCGTGCTCTTGATGGTAGATCAATGGCAACTCCTTCACTACCAAGCTGCTCAGCCCGATTCTTTGCCGAACTGCGTCGATTGTTCTTCCATCTGGTAGGTTTCCTAGCGCATCTGTAACGTACAGCACGTTAGAAGCCATCTCCCCTTTAGTGGATATCTCTGCTCTTGTAACATTAAGGCCATTCTCTCTGAATGTTCTTGTAACATCGGCTAAAAGCCCTGGCCTATCTGCTTTGCACAATTCTAACCTCACACCCTGAAAGCAAAACAAATAATTAAGTATTTAAATGGATAAAGGACTTCGTAGTCGAGAGTTTGGCTGGAAGGCACTTCACCTGAGATGCCCTTCTTTCAACAGCAGCCTGTAAACACAGAATTACACGCTGTCTCTCTGGTTCTGAACTAATTGGAGTTCCATCAGCATGTTTGATGTAAAATTCCTGAAGAATATACCATTTCTATTGAGTTAATATTATTAACGAGATTGATAGTTTCACATTATCAGAGAATAAAATTTTCCATAATTACCAAGTAGGCTCTGTTCCCTGTAGTGTTGATAGTGCCATGAAAAACAACATATTCCATGTCTGTCAACGTGCAAATGATATCGAACATGAGTTTTATTCTATCCTTGCACTGAACATTAACAACCGAGTAACCCCTTTCCACCCAGTTCAGAACAGTCACAGCTGGAGAATCACTGTTTGGCAACTTGGGTTTCCTCTCGTAGTCTCGATCTGCAAACATCATCTGATGTAGCCTCCTTTCAGTGTGGGTGACAGCCATGGAAACTGATGTCTTAGCACTTCGAATGTTATTGTCTCTCTCAAGTACACTTCTTAATCGGCCAATAATGTTGTCAATTTTCTGGGAGTCTTCAATAGTAGATCCTGAATAGCAGTCCTTAACATACATTACCGATGCAATGCGGCCATTGTAAGTCCAAACTTTGGCCTCAACTACATTACATTGCAGATCGGATAGCACTGCAAACACCTCAGAAAGAAGACCAACACGATCTGTTCCAGTAAGTTCCAGTGCAGTTAGTCCATTTGAACAGCTGGTTTTCCCATCGTGAATAGTACCCAATGACTGAAACGAGTGCACAAATTCAAAATCCAACTTATAACCTATAAAACAATGACAATCATAAAAAAAATTAAATTAAATTTCATTAAAAACCCAGCCATTTATTACCTGTTCAAGGTATTTAATGACCCTTTCACCGGTTAATTTATTTCCATCAAGGTCAGTCACATGGAAAACTGGAAAACAAGAACACATGAATCCAGATGTCATTCATAAGGAATAATTGCAAGTTCGTAATTGATATGGGAAGACATGATAAGTTATAAGCTTACCGTCCATGAACCACTTTCCGTCTGAAGAAATATATGCCTTCTTTATACAAAGGTTTATATCTGTTAGAACCTGTACAGCCTCTAAAAGAATTCCATGCCTTCTTGCACTGTCGACCTTTAATTTTTTCAGAAAAGACAAGAAACAGAATTTCAAACATATTTCGCTGATTGTTTAAAATTTAAAGGCTATGAAGAGCAGAAAATTTCAGACACTAATTCCCCGCTGGAGATAGTTTTAACATTAAATGGACACGTAGATTTTTTCTTGTAAGAGCTTACCTTGACTACAGTCGCAGTGTTGCAAACGTCATTGTCGATGACTACACTGTAAAAGTAGCAAAGAGGTCAAGTCAGAGAGTTGGGTGGCCGTGGTTGGGGTTAAATTTTCAAAAAGAAGTAAAAAATTAAAGTTCGGAAAAAAAAAAAATTAATGGAGGTTGAAATAGCATATTCAGAACACATGAGTCTTCGAAAAGTAAGTATGAACCGAAAGAGGGGAAAAACGACCGAGGAAAAAGTCCAATTCACACCAAGAAACATTTATTACAAAGTTTATGGTGTCGGCGAAAAGTAGTGCGGACCAACAGTAACTTGAGGAAGTGATTTTCGTATTTAGAGTTCATGAAACTAATCAAGTTCGTAAGTGAAATTGCAGAAAAAAAGAAGATCGGTGGAGGTATCCAGCAAGTGTTCGGGAAGAAATTTCTCGGGAATAGAAAAGAAAACTTGCAGCGTTCGGTTAGAAACAGAGCCTCTACGTTAAAAAAAATGGCAGAAATTTGTAAAAATTCACTAATGAGAAGAAATTCAAACCCTATGACAAAAACGCAAAAAAGGAAAATAAATAAATAAAAAAACAAAACGAAAACAACGAAGAACCAAAAAAAGAAGAAGAAATTATGGAAAATCTGAAAGAGAAAACAGTGAGCGAGTGTTCTAAGTCGGCGATTAAGCACGCAAACTCAAAAAAACTAGAAGAAGAACAAACAAACCTGGGAGTGCTCATTCGAATCAAAAGCTTTTCAAACTCATCAAGAGAAGGATGAGGAGAGCACTCCATCTCCACCATATCAGCCTCACAATTCCCACCAAAACAAAAACGAGAACGAAATGAAACCCTAACTTCCGAATCCACAACGAAGAAGACGATCTTCCAAAAGCAAGCACCCTCTCCCTCTACAGGTCGCTGTTGGTCTCTCCAAAAGAAAGCACGCTCGAGTCTGAACCCTTGGTCTGCAAGAAAGTTATTTTCTATTTATTTATTTTAATTATTTTAGAAAATCCCGTAGCTGCGAGCGTATCCTGCCCCAGAGGCTGCCCAATCTGACCGTCTTTCTTCCTTTGGACCACATTCCTAGTAAAAGCGACCACTTCTTTAAAGCTCTAACAAGTGGCTTCTAGTTTGAATATTAGGTGTCATTAATTACGCTAATTACACAATTAATTAACTCCAATTAATTTATTAAAATATATGAATACAATACATTTAATGTTTATATATTTTTCTAATTTATTTTAATTTTTAATTATTTTTAGAAAATCCCGTAGCTGCGAGCGTATCCTGCCCCAGAGGCTGCCCAATATGACCGTCTTTCTCCTTTGGACCACATTCCTAGTAAAAGCGACCACTTCTTTAAAGCTCTAACAAGTGGCTTCTAGTTTGAATATTAGGTGTCATTAATTACGCGTTTAATTAATTAATTAACAGTACTTACCTGTTAAAACGACAATATATTTTTATAATAGTTTCATATGACTTGAGTCGGAGGGAAAATCCAGACTAATTCAAAGTAATTAGCGTTAAAATTATCATGTAAAAAGAAATCCCCATAAAATTGGGACGAAAATAATTGGTTCAAATTCAAATTTTTTGGCAATATTATAATTTATATATTTTTTGTTATATGATATAAGTAATTATTATTTAGAAACAAATAAACTAATAAAAAAATTTTAGGTCCTCGAGTTTATTGAGATTTAATTTTTATAGATTTTATTTTCTCAATTAAATTATTTTAATTTTGATTTGTTGACAAATTTATTAACAAATGTCTTGCGTTTTTATTTTTATCATATCAACATCAACATTAACAAAAACATCACCACAGACGAACAAGTGGATAATGATGGGGTGAACTAGAAAAATTTTGGCGGAGTCAAATCTAAATGTTGATCAGGTAAACGTGATATAGTAATGAGTAATTATGAATCATGTATACCATCTTAACGGGGCGCTGAATGGAGGACCCCAATTGTTATAAAAAAAAAATCGGCAACCCGTTGGGGTAATCCGGCACTTGGAAGGAGTATTTTACTGATTACAAATATTTGATTGGCGGTGAGAAAGAGCCGCATCATTCTATTGAAATTTTCTTTAAAAAAGAAGAGATGTTTTTTTTTTTTGTTAATATGAACATATTGGCGTGAATAAAAAGAAAATATTTACATATTTCCTTAAATTTATTGACGACATTTGGTTGAAAGATCATTTTAAATTAAAATTGAAATCGCAATAATTTAATTTCAAAAACTTGTATAAAAGAGGTATATTTAAAGATGGAGCTTATAAGATAAGACAAACGAACCGATCGAGCCGAACCGATCTTGAATCTGGCCCACTGAAGCTAGCGAGTTAAACGAGCCTAACAAACCCAGCGAGCCGAGCCTAACTAGTCAGTCTAAAAAAAATTTTAATCTGAGCTAGTTCACGAGTCAAAGTGAAACCAGTCGAGCTGACTAAACAAGTCTAACGAACTTTAATTAGTTGAGCTTAACGAACTAAACATTCATAAATATTTTCACTTTATACAAATGTAATATATATTTTTTAAAAAAATTAATTATTAAAATTATAATAATTTATCATTATGATGTTAAAATATAATAACTAATTATTTAATTAAATAAATTATTTTATTAATATATAAAATGACATATTTTTAGAAAAAAAATTATTTAAAATGATCTAATAAAAATATCACACAAATATCATTATAAATATTTGACAGTTAAATCATTACAAATTATACACATAGTAATTAGGTTGATATCTATTTAATTGTCAATAATTTACAACGCACTGACTCGAACTAACTCTAAAAAAATTCGACTCACCGAGCGTGACGAGATAAACGAGCTCATGGGCGGATGACGTGTACTCTTAAGTGTTTCTTTCTTGTGTGCTAGTTGACTTTGTTAGATTCGCAAGCTCTTTTAGATCCAAGATCGACGGAGTGGGAGTCTCCACGCGGCACATGTGGGCCCCATCTGTCTTTTCTTCGTCGATTCCGTTGATGACGTAACACATGATGACACTGCTGGGCGGTGGCGGTGATTTTGGAATTTCCTTCCTCTCTCTGTTATTGTTTCTTCCAACGTATTTTTTAAATTAATTATTTCGATTTTCTGAAGCTCTTATACAAACAAGTACATTATTTCAAAAAGGAAACTTAAAATCCTAATTCACGCCTTACTCCTTAAACTATTTTTTGAAAAATCAAATATTTACCTTTCACTTATCACATAGCGTGTATATTAAATTTATATTCAAGAATATATTTAAACCAATTATTAATCTCTATGATGATTTTCTAAGTTCAAAATCGTCGTATAATAGAATTACAAGTCAGATTAAAAATTCTTGAATGATTTAAAATGTGGTTAAAATATCTAATTAAAATAAAAAAATGTGTATATAAGTGTAATTTTTAATTAATAAATTGAATGTAAGTTTTAAATTGTAAATAATTGAAATGTGGAGATTCAAATTGCTTAATAAAATAGTTTAAAATCTAATCTGCAAATAATCTTTAAACTTTAATTTGAGGAGACACTCTTTTAATAATTTATAAAACTTAGTCACTACAAACCAACTATGCAAAAGAAATGAATTGAACAGATAGAGAGAAATTTAAATATATTATGGAAAGCTACACACGTGACAACCAGAAAAGGTGGGAGTGGAACATTGAAAATGTTGTATTAAGGAATGGAACGTTTATGGGGGAGATTAGATTTTGAAATCCTTAATTTTTCTTTTATCAAGTTGGTGGACGTGAATAAGAATATTTCCACTACCCCACCACCCAACACTCCATTAGATCCTCCCCCTTTATCATTTACTCCAAAATTTAACTTCATCTTGAAGAATTCAATTTTAATTTTTCCAACCATAATCTTCATCTAGAAGAATTCAACGATTGGTCGCAACAATTGAATAAGCCTCCAATTATTACGACAGTTTTTTTTTCAAGAAAGTTGTGCTGAAGCCTCTCTATAAATAGAGGCTTCAGCATACGGTTTCAATAATCCTAAAAAGAAAAAAAAAAATCCCAATTAGAAGAATAGTGCTTGGCATTGAGAGTGGTTTTAGAGTTTTTTTTTATAGTTCATTTGAAAATTGAAGTAGATTTTTTTTTCTCTCAAATACATTTTGTGATACCCTAAACATCTTAGGTTGAAAATCAATTCGGTTTAAAATCGAATTGAACCGGACAAAAAATATCGATTTCATCTTTTAAAAATTAATGAAAAGCGAACTGAACCGAATTTATAATACTTATATAATTTTTAAATTTTATATTAAAAATTACAAATATAGAATTCAGTTGGTTGAAACTAGCTCAAACCGAGTTAAAAAAAATGATGCAAAACCAATTTCAAATCGAAAAAATTGAGAACTGAAAGAAACTAAACAATAGAACCGAGCAAAATTGAAAATATCGGTTTGGTTTAGGTTCAGTTCCAAACGCCAGTTGGTTCGGTTTCAACTTCAAATTTTTTGAAAATGTACCTATCAATTTGATTTCAGTTGGTAGTGGAACTGAACCTTATCGGACTGATTCCAACTCCACCTATTCTCTCAAAATTCACTAGAATATCTATAAATACATAGAAGATTAATACGTAATTTAATAATTAATAAAAAGTCTTAAATATTAAAAAATAAAAATAAAAGATGTTGAATCATTATCTAATCTTTTATTTCCTTTTTATTAAAATAACTAAATTAATAATACACGTCTTTTTTTGATCAGATCAAGGAGGGTCCCACCAGCGGAGAACAAGTTTGCTGATTGGTCGTTTGAGTGCAGCAGCGGCTCGCCACGAGGTAGGGCTACGAGAACTATAAAACACAGTTGGCCGCCATAGTTAAATGATGCCGCCAGAATCGTTAAGTAACGGTCGTTATCTACAAAAGTGGAGTCGTCTACTGGGGGTAGATCCTCCTTAATCTGTCATCTTCTTTTGCCGTTTCCTTGCTATCCGTTCGATGAGGCCAATCAAGACGCGCGTTCATTCCCTCCAAATCAGACGGCTGTAGTGGGTCCATGGATATCATTTAATAACTAAAGTTAAATTATGTGGAAAGATGATGACGGGATTGTTGGGGGTTCTAGAAGTGGCTTTTGAGGTGTTTGAAGGGTCTACTCTCGTCCGAGGAGAAACTTGATAGCACACCTGTTGCGAGCACAGACGTCGGTAACTGGGTCCTATTTTAAAGATTCTTTTCTCTGGTTTTCGGAGCGTTGAGAACTTGGCGTCAAAATTCGAAAAGAGAGGTAGCAATTTGGGCGGGGATCGGGTACAGGGACGCCGCAGATGACGGCGGAAGACACTGGGAGCATGTTTTCCTCATCACGTGATTAATCAATCTTAATTAAAATTAAGCAAATTAATCAACCATGGAAGCACATGGGTTTTGACCCTGGAAAAAAATACAAGATTTATACCCTTTACTCTCCACCTGACTAGTAGACCATAGCCTTCCCATGCTCCGTCATTGTTGGGTGCTACAACTTTTAATCCATGCAAAATGTGGTTCGGTTGGTTCATATAAGGTAAACTTATTATTATTAAACTGTGGTTCGAATCGGCACAAACAATTCGGTCCCATTTCAATCTGGTTCTCACCAATATAGGAAGCTTGACCCAATTTTGGACATAGTACAATCACGTGTCACAATTCGACTCATGATTTTAGGTGTTAAAAATTGTGAAAATTAAATTTAATCTTGAGTCAAAAAATCCAACCTATATCTGATTTATATTTAACCTAAAACCTAAAAAATCTACAATTCAACTCAAATTTGACCCAAAATCTAAAAAAAAAAAAAATAGTCCTAAATTAACATTAACTACGTGTATGTTTTAAAAGGTGAAATTTTGTTTCAATTTTGTGATCCAACCATAAAAATAGGTTTGGTTCAGTTTAGCTTTCTTCCAAAACTTAAAAATTTCGATATGGATTCCAAAAACTAAAAATTGAGAGTCCATGGTTCAGTTCGTTCGCAGCCCTTATCGTTATTCATTCTAACATCACGGTGTCGTTTAGTCCCGGTTTTAACTTTAGCATACCACTTATCAACTGCCCTAATGTTCGAGGGGGATAGATTCATTTTACTCTCCAAATTAATATAATGAATATGGACTTTGTTCTAGTAAAATAAAAAAAAGAAATATTATTATTTAGCCTAATTCACTTCGTGATGATTCTTTCATTTTATTTAAGAAGTATACCCGCGAGATGGTTCACCGCGTCAATGGTCCACTGCGCATAGGCTCAGTAGAAAATGTAACCATTGGTACAATAAATTCTCTTATTATATATTACAAATTCACGAGAATATCAACTTTTAGATGTAGCCCATCTCCAAAATGTCACAATTGGGGCTTAAATTCATGTACATAAAATCTCATTACACTTTGCCACTATCGATTTTCTCTTCGGTTCGAAGATTTTCATGAGTTTTCGGACTGATCTCGTGCTGATTACTTGCAAGCATTTGGGCCTTACCACTTTCTTTGACCCAATCAATGTTAGCCACAAACCCTAATAACAATGCCAAACACCCAACCACTCCAACCAAGAACCCAACCAACAACCCCTCAAGTCCAAGCCCACATTTGAAGGCCAAAAAAACAGCAATCGGCAATGCCACAAGGTAAAACCCGGCAACATTCGCATACATTCCAAGCCATGGCTTTGCCGTTCCTCTGACGATTCCTCCACACACGCACAACGGAAAATTCACCACTTCTATCAGAGCCATCAGTACCATAATTTTCTTCACCGCACTTAATATCCCTTTTTCTTGAGTAAACAAAGTCCCCCATGCTCCCCTAGCTAGTACCATCACGCACCCCCCAATGCACCCACATGCGACGCTCACTGCTAGTGCAAGTGCCGCAGCACTGCTGGCTCGGTGGGGTCGGTTGGCACCGAACTCGTTGGAGACTCGGGTAGAGGCACATGTGGCGAGCGAGAACATAACCGAGTAGAGCAAGTAGTCAAAGTTAAGAACTATTGCTAACACACCCAATGATTGTTTAGCCTTCTCTAGCCTACCTGTGAGCAGCATCAAGATCTCATAGCACCACCATTCCAGGCAAATGGTTAGACAGCACGGCCCACTTAGTCTAATCAGCCTGACCCAATCGCCAGCAGCTCGATCGAACCACCCACCTTCCTTCAGCCACTTTTTTTCATTCACTAACACGTACAAAACCAATAAAACTACTACGACAAGATCAGTGACCCATATCGCCATTGAAACTCCATCAATCCCCTTGGATTTCACCAGAAAAGTATTAATGGGTATGTGCAGGAAAAGCCCTAACGCTGAGCTGAACATTATAGGAAGAGTTATACTCTGTGAGCTTAAATATGCTTTGAGAGGACACAGCAAAGAGGTGACAGCTAAATCAGGAAGAAGATAGACAAGATAGCTCTTTGCCACCATTGAAATCTCCTTTTGTTGTCCGAAATGGATGAGGATTTTATCCACGTTTAGCCATAATAATGAAATGGGAAGAGTCGCCATTAATAACAAGAAGATCTCCATGAGAAGAGTTCTATGGAGAAGCCTGGTAATATTGTCAAACTTTATTAACTGTAGAGAGATTTATGCGTCAAATCTTTCGATGAGAGAGTGAAAAACCAGTATTTACGACAGTGTAAATAATGGGTTAGACCAAGTACCTGTAATTTTTAGCTCCAAAAGCTTGGCCGCAAACGGGTTCCATTGCAGCACAGAGCCCGTTGAGGACAGCAAAACCAGTGACATTTGCGAAGGTGAAACCTAGAGTTCCGCCTGCTAGCTGAAGCTCCCCAAGTCGACCAAGAAAAGCAGTAGTTATGACTAATTTGACGAACCATGCGAAGTTCATCGCCATTAAAGGAAGAGCGATTCTCTGCTGGGTTTGCAGCTCCATTATCATCCTCTTAATGAAGCTCTGTGGCCATGGCGGGTCGGATGGGCTATCTTCCAAGGCCGACGCTGGAGCTGACATTGTTGCCAAGCCAAATGGAATGATGGGTTTGCTCAATTATGTACGTTTGATCATTCAAAAAGGAAAAAAAGTATGGATTTTGAGATAAGATTGAGGGTGTCTTAGTGCATTGGTTTCGTGAGGATCTTCATTTTGTGCAAAAGAAGGAGCAAATTGGTGGGATCTTATTTTATATTTTGTAACGGCCAATTGGTGAAGAAAGTGTTGGAGGTGGTTTTTATAATGCGTGATGAGAAGGATTTTAGCATTAGCATACTAGGCGTTGCTCACACATGATTAAGCAATCATCCTTCCTCTTCGTAAGCTTTTGGACATCACGTGATATCAAGTTTTGAGAACCCTAATCTTTTTGGGTCGGAGCGCTTATTAAAAATAAGAATAATGATATATTTGTTCTCTTATATTTTAATATCTAAACATACTAGATAACGTCGACGTGACATATAAATATTTATGCATTTAAAGTACAATTAATGTAATAAATTATAAAAAATTAATTTATTATATTCGTTGTATTATTTATTGTTTGACATAGTTACTTGATTACTTCTTTTCATATATTTTTTTCAGACTTGTTAAAAAAAAAATGCTACTTGAAATTTGGACGCAGGACAATTCTATAAAGTCACAAGAATTAAGCAAATCAATATGAAAATGCTTAGAATTAACATTTGTCACGTTGAGTTAATCATTCATGTAATTCAATGCAAGACTCAATTTCTATTTTTGGGCGTATAAAATAGAAATTATAATATTTATTCATGTGGCATACATGGAATACAAGGAATACAATAATAAATAAGCACATATTGAATTATTCAACTTCATAGTGCAACATGTCATAAGATATTATTGACTTTGATACTTTTTCATCTTAGTCCCTTGAATAATTAGCTAATAGAAGAACAAGAAGAAGATAAAGAAGATTAAATCATCATATAAAACATATGAAAAATCTTCTCTACGATGCGATACTGCATTGATGCTTCAGCAATGAGGTATGGTATCAGCCTTCCGAGACGGAATTTGTTCCCGTTCTCCCGTGCTCCCATTTCTCTCCCTTGTTGCCTATTTTTTAAAGCCTTACAAATCTTCTCTCTCTCACATCATATTCATTTTTTAAATTTTAAATTCAAACCTCCTTATACTCTTTTGTCAATATTATGTCATTTCTTTAAGATTTTCTTTTCTCTCTCGAATAAAAAATCTACTCTTCTAAACAACTATGGACCCTCTTTATTCTGTATAGAATCGTCAATTTCCACCCAGCTCCAACATCAATTTACAATAAACATCAATTATGAAATAATTCATCTTTAAACAAATAGAAAAATAACTATTTTATAAAAACTAATGTTGCACCCGATGCTGTAGCATTCTCTATCATAATATACATTTTTATTTGTTTTATCATTGATTTTTAATAATATAAATATAAGATACACTTATGAAATAACTCATTTTCAAAACTTATAAAAAACCAGCTCTATTTCTTTTTCCATCTTTTTCTTTTTTTTTTTCCTCCCCGGTTATCGTTTCTGTATCGAGAATAAAGTACTTTCAATCATGTGTTTTGTGATTTTGTAATGCATTGTTGAGTTGTTTTTATGTGTTCTTATCCAAACATGATTGGCAAATAGATTGAAATGCAAGATCGAGCAAGTGTCGATTCTATTCACATAGTAATACAGTGGATTGAATCATAACGATGTTTCTAATTGATCAACCGAAGAGGCTTTAATATAAGAAACTCATGTGTAGAAATTAATTGAAAAAGAATAGATAATTAAATTAAATGAAGTATAGGGGGATAATTGTAATTCTAGGTTTTATTTCATAGAAAATCAATAATTTTTTATTTTTTGACATTATTCTAGCGGTCATATAAAATTATCATTAATCAAAATTTGGTTGTTGAAAAAAATTGAAATGAAATTATACTACTAATTTCTACACTTTCTTGGGGGTTGATGTTGCGAAAAATCGTGATACGCAAGTGCACGTGTGTCGCAAAAGTAATAAAGTGTGTAAAAGTATGAGTGTCGATCCCACGAGGAATAATTATGTTAAATATTGAATATCTAATTGTTAATTTAATTTGAAAAGAAATAATAATTGATTTTTGGATTTTTAAACTAAAATAATTCAAATAAAAATCAAGCAACAATTTAAATAAAAGACTTGAATATAAAAGATTAAGATTATATGACGAGAAAATCCAGGGTTCCGATTTCACTTAACTAATTCTATTTATTAAACCTAATTCAAGTAGTTAAATTCCATTCCGTCGTGTTGATGGCAATTTCACGAAAATATTTATTAATCTCTCTCGAGCAAAAACAAACTTATTCAATTAACGAATTATCACCTCTCGGTCTCTAATCCTGAGAATTAATTGAATACATTAAGAATGAGAAATTATACTACCACATGAACGCATTAGCTATCTCTAGCCTAACATCCTTTTCATGGCAAACTATTCAGTGCACGGTTAAATTCTCCGCTCTCGCATCCCGAATTAACCCTAAAGTACTTAGTTTTGGTGATCAATCAACCCTAAGTATTACGTTCAGAATAGATTACTCAACACAGATAAAGAACAGAAAATTAAATACTTGAATCAAGAAAAATAAACAATCATAGTAAAGCTACATCGAAACCCTAGAACAAACGTTTTAGTTCATGCTAGAATAAAAATAAACAACAATAATAATACTATGTTGCATAATTAAAATGAAGAAATAAAAGGAAAATAAAAAATAGCTGTCGCCGGAATTGCTCCTCGCCGAAAATCGCCTCGGTGAAGCTCTCTGCCGCTGCTCTCTCGCCCCCTTCTCTTTTTTAGGTTTGCGCTTCGGTATTTAATGTGATCTTAATGGTTGAGATTTAATTTTGCTTCAGATCAATGGCTCGGATTAAAACACGTTATCTTTCCATATAACAGTTGCTTGGCGATCGGTCTCTGGCTGTGTAAGGCGCACGGTCGCTGCATTCTTCTGCTCCATCTTCATGTAAATGTGTGGCAGCGATCAATCTCTGTAGTTTATAGGAATTGATCGCTTCCTCTTTTATGTGTAATGTAACATAGCGATCTATCTCTGGCAGTTGTAGAGATCGATCGTTGATTCTCTTTAAGTGCTTCAACCGTATCAGTGTAGCGGCGATCGATCTCTGCATTAGATGGAGATCGATCGCTGCTTGAAATTTATCCAATAGCAGTTCACTGGCTGGCGATCGGTTTCTGGACGGTTTAGAACTCGATCGCTGCTTGCTTCCTGTGGCGATTATAGTGTGTGGCGATTGATCTCTGTGAATTCATGGAGATCGATCGCCACTTCTCCTTCAATTCTCTTCATGTATGGCTACCGATCTCAAGATTGTTTGGAGATCGGTAGCCACTTCTTCTTTATTCAACATTTTTAACATTTTCTTTCTGTTCCTATTTGTCTGCACACTCACGCAAATCTCGTCAAATTCTTCCAAATCACTTGAGTAAAACTTATCATTTCAAGTATTAAAGAATATAAATAAGTGCGTAAAATACACACTTATCACACCCCCAAACTTGAATGAAAGCTTGTCCTCAAGCGAACACAAATAATCATAGAAAATCAAACAAAATTTATTCAAGAATTAAAAATTAAAGTCTGCAAAACATTTCAAATTTCTATGGTAAAATTATTTAAGTCATAGTTCGCAGCATTTCGTCTCAGCTTGATAATTGCATGCAAACAAACTATCTAGATAAACACTTTCAATAATATCACTCATGATATCACATTGATAGAAACTTAATCAGAAATTCTTGTGTGTGTTCGTGCTCAAACTCATTCTCATTTAACTGATAGATCTATAATTGTGTCTTATGAGAAGGGTAATAAAAATAACTCTCAGGGTCACTCCATTCACTCTTATTGTTCATCAGTCTTGCCCATAATTCACTAATAACACATGTGAATAAACAGAATAAAAGTCGATAGGTCTTTAATTAAACTTGTAATGTAAGGCCGGGTTATAAGGTAGGACATTTTTGGATTCAAGCGAAACTCTAGAGCACAATCCATCCTTATGTCACCCTCACTCCTTACACTCACTTGAACTCTTTTCTAATCAGTTAACTTAATAATCCCCCCAAACTTGTCTATCTCTCTATTTTTCAAAACTAACTCCTTTGTCAATGTCAAACATAAAATACAAATAATGATAAGAACAACAAATTAAATAGCAAATAAAAGATTGTTCTACTATTGAACAATTCAACTTTCTACCTTTTTTTTTTTTTTTTTTTTTTTTTTTTTTTTTTTTTTTTTTTTCAGGAACAATAAACAGGATAGTCAAAATAATTTCATGGTAGGCTAAGTTAAGGTTGACAAAATAGTGGTAAATGAAGGCTCAAATAGGAGACTAAGGGTGCCATTTAAATGACACAAATGAGGTATGTCAATAAAAGCTCAAACGATTCAAAAATGGCCTAAGTCATTCTCTTATTTCTGCAAAAATCATAATTTGTATTCATGAATGCAGGGCAAAACCAAGAACAATTTAATACTCACTAATCACTCACTAATTTTAACTGGAGCTCACTCCCTTTCAGTGTTTACACTCAAGCACTCCCTTACTGTGTTTAGGCTCTCGATCTCAAGACAACAATTTATATCATTATCAGCTAAATTTAAACAAGAATGAACAATTCCACACAAACAAGTCTAACTTCCTAAGTTCCAATCAATGCTACTATCACAAATCATACTATCTCAGAATCTATTCAGAAGTTGAAACATGCATTAATCAACGTTGCAGTCATCGACACTTTAAACAAATGAAATAAATAATCATACCATAAAATTCAAAATATTAAGCAGACTTACTAATCTAAACATGTTTATCAATTTAAAATAATATCCAAATAAACCCCCCCAAACTTGAAATAAACATTGTCCTCAATGTAAAGAATAAATCATACACAAAAATTAGGAAAGGGGATAGTGTACCTCTTGTGGGGCCCGACAATGGTGTGGTAGAGCTTCGGTCGAGAGAGCAATCTATCAAGAACTGTTTTTTTTTTTTTTTTTTATAAACAACTAAATGAAGAAATAAAAACCGAAAATGAAAATACTTGAAACGGGAAATGAAAATACGAGAGAAAAAATTAGTAAGAAGAAAATAAAAAGAAAGAAAGATAAAAGGAACGAATTAAAAATAGAAATAGAAACAGAATACAATAAATAAAATAAAGGAAAATAAAGAAAAATAAAAATTATAAGGAAAAATAAATTCAGGAAAATAAATGGCTAATTAATCTAAAATAAAAATTACTTAGAACAAGAAAAAGAAAGATAAAAAGAAAAGAAAATAATAAATAACATAACAAAAAAATTAAAATTAAAATTAAATAAAATGATAAAATGAATAACAGAATTTAAGATAACTAAATTGGACCCTATTTAAAAGCAGAAAAATAAATAACATAAAAGAAACAATAAATAAATAAAAAGACAATAAAATAATAAACTAAAGAAAATTAAAAATAACAGTAAGAAAGAAGAAAAATAAATGATAAAAAGAAAAAATAAAATGACTTAATCGGAACCTATTTAAAGAAAAATAAAAATAAAAGACAGAAATAAAGAAAATAGAGAAAATGACTTAAGAAACTAAAACATAAATAAAAAAATAGTAATAATAATAATAATGATAAGAAATAAATAAAAACAAAAAATAAAATAAATAACAAATGGGTTATAAAAGATGTTTTTTTTTTTTTTTTTTTTTTTTTAATAATTTAAATACTAATAAAATGAAATAAAAATAAAAATAAAAATAAACAAAACTAATGCAAACAAAAATTGAAATAGCAAACTAAAAAGGATACTTGGGTGGGTTGCCTCCCACCAAGCGCTTGTTTTAGCGTCATCAGCTTGACGTTGTAAGCCTCTTGCTAGTCTGGTGCACGGAGAATAATGGTTGTATCATTTTTAAACATCCCGTTAAAATACGGCTTTACACTTTTCCCTTTTTCTAACTTATCAATTGCCGGAAGCTCTTGACTGAAAAAATTATCATCAATTGCTCATCGCTAGCTGTGGGGTAATTCATTGATTATACACCTTGAATGTCACCTCGTCATCGTGAACTTGCAATTTGAGCTCTCCTTTTCTAAGATCAATGATAGCACCTCCTGTTGCCAAAAATGGACGACCTAATATTATTGGGATGTCACGGTCTTCGTCCATATCAAGAATCAAGAAATCCGCGGGAAAAATAAACTTGTCGACTTTGACAAGGACATTTTCAATCAACCCATACGGATGCTTAATAGAGCGATCGGCCATTTGCAGAACTACACTTGTGGGCTTTGCTTCACCTATACCAAGCTTCCGAAATATGGATAGAGGCATCAGGTTAATGCTGGCTCCCAAATCGCAAAGTTCCCTTTCAAATATAGAATCCTCAATTTCGCATGGAATAGTGAAACTTCCTGGGTCTTTCAGTTTTTGCGGAAGCTTTCGTTGAATAATAGCACTGCATTCTTCCGTCAAAGCGATCGTACTGCCGTCTTCGATCTTACGCTTATGAGACAAAATATCTTTTAGAAATTTGGCATATTTAGGCATTTGCTCCAGTGCCTCAGCGAACGGGATGTTGATGTGTAATTGTTTGAACACTTTCAAGAATTTTTCAAACTGCTTATCCAAATTTGCATTTTTCAGGCGTTGTGGGAAAGGGACTTTTGGGATAATTTTCTTTGGGATGTGGGGTGGAGCTTCCTGTAGCTCTTGATCCTTTGGTGTGGACTCGGATGATGACGAATGCACTCCGTCATGTGCGACCACTTTTTTATTTTCTTGGGTACAATTTTCAATCACTGCTCCACTCCTAAGTGTAATGGCATTGCATTGTTCTCTGGGGTTGATTTCAGTGGAACTGGGCAATGCACCTTGTGGGCGACCATTTAATGCAGCTGCCATCTGGCCCATTTGAGTTTCTAAACTTCGAATTTGGGCTGACTGATTCTGTAAGGTGGTTCTTGTCTCAGCCATAAATTTATTTGTGTGCTCCCCCATTTCAGCAATTAAATTATTGGTGCGCTCTCCCATCTTGGCAATTAAATCCTCCAAATTAGGTTTTCTTTCTGGAAAGGGAGGTCCTGGTTGATTAGCTTGTGGCATCTGAAAGGCGTTATTCGGGTTCTTCCACGAGAAATTCGGATGATTGTTGTGCCCCCCATTATAGTAGTTACCTGAATTTTGAAGTGTCGGTCTATTATAATTTCCCACATATTGGGCTTGTTCAGATGAACTTCTAACCATTTGGTTCCCTTGCTGACAGTTTTCACTCGCATGTGGTCCTTGGCACCATTGACATTGCATGATCGGTGACTGAATTGCATTAACTATAGCTTGATTTCCTTGGATGTGCTGAGTGAGAGATGCAACTTGTGTAGTCAATGCTCTTATTGCTTCCATTTCTGGTGTATTTGACTGCCTCCTCAAAATCTGACGTTCAACCGGGCACTGATCATTAGTTAGGGATAACTCTTCTAACAGGTTAAATGCCTCCACTTCTGTCTTTTGAAGTATTGATCCACCAGCTGCAGAGTTGACAAGAGTCCGTGTAGAAGGTGATAGGCCGATGAAGAACGTCTGTATTTGCATCCATTGTGGTAGACCATGTTGAGGGCATTTTCGTAAAAGTTCCTTGAATCGGCCCCATGCTTCGTAGACCGTCTCGCCATCGAATTGATTAAAGTTGTTAATTTCGTTGCGAAGTTTTGCCATTTTTTCAAAGGGAAAGAATTTAGATAGGAATCTTTGAACTAATTCATTCCACGTTGTAATTGAATCCGGGGGTAAGGAATTTAACCAGTTTTTAGCGCGATCTCTTAGTGTAAAGGGGAACAACCTAAGCCTAACAGCATCATCAGAAACATTATGATATTTAAACGTGTCACAGACCTCAACGAAGCTTGCAATATGATCTTTTGGATCCTCGTTAGGCAGACCACAGAATTGATACTGCTGGATCATTTGTATGGTTCCCGGCTTTATTTCAAAATTGTTGCACGTGATAGCAGGTTTCCGAATTGCTGATTGAATCCCGTCCATGGATGGCATAACATAATCGAGCAAAGTTCGCCGTTCGACCTCTGCCACTTCAACCCTCCGTTGTAGATTTGCGTTTTGATCATCTGCCATAATTGCTAGTTTTGTTTCCCTTCGATTTCGGCGACAGGTTCGTTCAATTTCAAGGTCGATAGGGATTAGGTTGGCAGTACCTAATTTTCGCATGCACCTGCAATGTGCAAATAATGTAATTTAAGCTTACAATAAAATAAAATAAAATAAATAAATAATAATAATAAAAAATAAAATAAAATTTCAAATATAAACTAAAATCAAATAATTCAAAGATTAACAAAATTTATTCCCCGGCAACGGCGCCAAAAACTTGTTGCGAAAAATCGTGATACGCAAGTGCACGTGTCGCAAAAGTAATAAAGTGTGTAAAAGTATGAGTGTCGATCCCACGAGGAATAATTATGTTAAATATTGAATATCTAATTGTTAATTTAATTTGAAAAGAAATAATAATTGATTTTTGGATTTTTAAACTAAAATAATTCAAATAAAATCAAGCAACAATTTAAATAAAAGACTTGAATATAAAAGATTAAGATTATATGACGAGAAAATCCAGGGTTCCGATTTCACTTAACTAATTCTATTTATTAAACCTAATTCAAGTAGTTAAATTCCATTCCGTCGTGTTGATGGCAATTTCACGAAAGTATTTATTAATCTCTCTCGAGCAAAAACAAACTTATTCAATTAACGAATTATCACCTCTCGGTCTCTAATCCTGAGAATTAATTGAATACATTAAGAATGAGAAATTATACTACCACATGAACGCATTAGCTATCTCTAGCCTAACATCCTTTTCATGGCAAACTATTCAGTGCACGGTTAAATTCTCCGTTCTCGCATCCCGAATTAACCCTAAAGTACTTAGTTTTGGTGATCAATCAACCCTAAGTATTACGTTCAGAATAGATTACTCAACACAGATAAAGAACAGAAAATTAAATACTTGAATCAAGAAAAATAAACAATCATAGTAAAGCTACATCGAAACCCTAGAACAAACGTTTTAGTTCATGCTAGAATAAAAATAAACAACAATAATAATACTATGTTGCATAATTAAAATGAAGAAATAAAAGGAAAATAAAAAATAGCTGTCGCCGGAATTGCTCCTCGCCGAAAATCGCCTCGGTGAAGCTCTCTGCCGCTGCTCTCTCGCCCCCTTCTCTTTTTTTAGGTTTGCGCTTCGGTATTTAATGTGATCTTAATGGTTGAGATTTAATTTTGCTTCAGATCAATGGCTCGGATTAAAACACGTTATCTTTCCATATAACAGTTGCTTGGCGATCGGTCTCTGGCTGTGTAAGGCGCACGGTCGCTGCATTCTTCTGCTCCATCTTCATGTAAATGTGTGGCAGCGATCAATCTCTGTAGTTTATAGGAATTGATCGCTTCCTCTTTTATGTGTAATGTAACATAGCGATCTATCTCTGGCAGTTGTAGAGATCGATCGCTGATTCTCTTTAAGTGCTTCAACCGTATCAGTGTAGCGGCGATCGATCTCTGCATTAGATGGAGATCGATCGCTGCTTGAAATTTATCCAATAGCAGTTCACTGGCTGGCGATCGGTTTCTGGACGGTTTAGAACTCGATCGCTGCTTGCTTCCTGTGGCGATTATAGTGTGTGGCGATTGATCTCTGTGAATTCATGGAGATCGATCGCCACTTCTCCTTCAATTCTCTTCATGTATGGCTACCGATCTCAAGATTGTTTGGAGATCGGTAGCCACTTCTTCTTTATTCAACATTTTCAACATTTTCTTTCTGTTCCTATTTGTCTGCACACTCACGCAAATCTCGTCAAATTCTTCCAAATCACTTGAGTAAAACTTATCATTTCAAGTATTAAAGAATATAAATAAGTGCGTAAAATACACACTTATCAGTTGACACTGCTTTTAGTCACATTTTAGTGTCTGAATCCAACACGAAACGTGTCACCACGCTATTGGTGAATACTTTTAATTGCATGACATGTGAGACAACAATAATAAGAGAATATTTATCTCGAGCACCAATTTTGACCTCTTCACTAACTTGCACGTGCATAACTCTTTATTCACTTATTTGATTCTCCTAATTTTTTCACAAGTTAGTTTATTTAGAATATTTATTTTAATAACATAAAATGGTTTGGAATTCTAACTACAATAGTTTGTACATTTACTTCCAAACATAACACTCTGCATTATAATTCATATCTCTTTGACATACATCCAATTTGCATAATTTTAAAGTTAGTTTTCAACTTAATGTGTCAATTATCATGCAAAAGTGAAGTTAGAGATATACTTTCAATTGCTTATGCAATTTCTTCCAAAACAACCAACTTCATATAATGACTTAGTTACTTTTATGATAACTTCTATAAAATTATTGTTTGTAATCACAATATCAATGCCTAATTTGATTAATCTCCTAGTTCTACCTCAAGCCATTATAAATATCCTAAAAAATTAGGAAACACTAAATAAATGAGATTTGGTTCGTTACTAGAAAAGAAGTTAGGCTCATAGATAAGAATATAGTAAAGGAAAGATGTGCAAACAAAGAATTTAGGACAAATCCAAAGGAGTATAAAGTTATATTTTTTTGTAGCATCACATGGAAAATAGGCTTATAAAGTGAAACTAAAGACAAGATATTTAGAATATGCCCACCAAAATGCATATCCAATAAGAATAAAATCAAACTTTAAAACTAAATAAAGTATTATTGCTTAATATTTATGTAAGTACTGTTGAGCCTCGTCCCTGTTAGTATAATATTGCCAATTTTAGGTCGAAATCTCCACGGTTTGGTTTTTGAGTTTTAGTTCAAAATGCTTGATATTGAGTTGAGAATTAAACTCCACTTGAAGTACTCAATTATACTTTTTAAATAATGTGAGATTGTAAACTGTTTCTCAAAGATTAGCAATAAAAATTACATGATCTTTGACTGTTCTTACTCAAGACGAGTTGTCACAAAGACTTGGTACAAACTAGCAAGAGTATTTTATTGAACTTGGCCATGAAAATCCTACTTGCACAAACAAGTAGTTAGGAAAATAAATTAATGTTCAAAAATATATTTGTACTTAAAGAAAAAAAAGAAATAAGCAATTTGGAAGCAAGTTGAAATGAGTGTTTCTAAAAACTTTTATTTTTATGTTCTTTTATATTTCAAGTAGGCGCTCTCTAACATGTTAATAAAAATAAATTTTATAAGGAAGTTTGAAATTAAAATTATTCATTTCATTAATAAAAACAATTTCTTGTTAGATTTATTTGCCAATTAATTAGTGGGTGTATATGTTTAATTATATTTATGGCAAATATATGTGATAAAGCCAAACATAATTAAGTGATTAAATGAAGATGATCTTTAACATTTAATTAAAGTGTGAGGTATGTGGCAGCTCGCCCTGTGAAAATAAGGACGACCCAAAATTATGTTGATTGTGAGTTCATACCAGTGGGGGTGTACAATCTCACATCGCTTGGCAGAGTGGAACTTGAGTGCTTTATTAGAAAAATTTCTCTTCATACCTAGTACAACCCGTTTTCAGCAAATCCTAAAACTAAATCTGTGCGGGTTTCGATCCAAAATGAAAAATATTGTACTGGGAGCACTAGATGACTCAACAAGGTCTAATATCTAAATAACAATAGTCAAACTTAACATGAAATACAAGTTACAAATTCAAAGTTATGGTCTCTAGATCAAATGACAAGTTATCTTCCATTCTCTCGATCTCCCATTTACTGTGGAAATATAGAGATTAAGGTAAAGAATCTGTAAGGAGAAAAACCGTTATGACTTGGAAGATCAGAGTCATTCGTGCTAAACTCGACAACGATTTATGAAAACTAACTGATAAGATGATTTCATTGATTCAAGTATGTTTCACAATCATTTCTTCTTGGCAATTCTGACATAATGAATACGATCTTTGAGTTTATGGAATAAAGTTTATAAAATTAAATTTAACAAGTGGCATCAGAGCATCTTCACTTTTAATCATTATAAATAAAGTTAAAAGTTTAATTTTTTGTATCTTTAAAACTTTGAATTTCAATTCTTTTGAGACTCTCGATTGTGATATCAAAGTTTGGATAATTAAAAATTTCAATTTTTTCTACAATAAATTCTTACCTATAAAATTGAAATTAAATTTGAATACAGTTTAGATAAAAAAATTTGGCTTTTAATCTACTGAAAATTTAAACATCATTATTTTGATTTGATTTGGTTCTAACTTTGATATGAAGAGATTACTAAAGAACTCCCCATTCATTTACGAGGTTGTTTATTAAGAGAAAACTCAATACCTTCCAGAATTAATGTCATTAAGAAGATCATTAAGAGAAAAGAGAAATGTTATATTTGACTTTTATGTGGTCTTTCTCCAAGAACACAAGGTTGACATTAAATGGTAGAAGATGATCTTATCAACTTCTACCAAGTTACAAAGGATTCTAATTCTTCACAGTGGATTGATACGATAAGGGAAGAGTTCAAAGTAAATGAAGGGAAATGACATTGCTTGAGGGTTCGAAACTATAAGTTGAGGTATTCAAAAAACAATATTAAGAGATATAAGGATCGTCTTGTCACAAAAAATTTTACTCAAAAGGAAGTTATTGACTAAAAAGAGATTTTCTTTTCAGTTTCATTGAAACACTCTTTTGGAATAATTATGTCATTTATAGCTCACTTTGGTTCTTAAGTTATATCATATGAATATAAAGACTATGTTTTTAATGTTGACATTGATGAAATAATATGTATAGTACAAAAAGAACTAATTATATCAGATGATTCAAAAGATTAGTTTGTAAATTAAAGAAATTCATCTATGAGCTTAAAGAGGTCTCTTGTTAAAGGTATTACAAGTTTCATCAAGTCATCATGTCCTTTGGTTTTGAGATCGATTTGGTTTATGATTGTTTATATCGTAAGTTCAGTAGTAGGAGCATGTTTATTTCAATTTTATATATCAATGTCGTATTGTCTACCAATCATGATATAAGAAGAGTATGTCAAGAGCACTCTCAAGGTATATGAGTTATCACAAATATATTGAAACAATACTCAACAAATTTGGCATGCAAGATTTACTCATAATACTTAAGGCGACAAATTTATTGAAGATCAATGCCCTAAGAATTTAGTTAAATTAAGAAAATGCAAAAATTCATTGTGTGTTGGCAGTAGAAAATCTAATGTATGCTGATGTACGCGTTTTGATAATGTGTACATAATTATTTTGTAGGACATATAATTCAAAAACTTTGAATAAATCATCATATTACAGCTAAAAAAGGTATAAGGTACTTACAGAGAACAAAAAGTTAGATGCTCACATACAAAAAACGAATCACTTGGAGATCATGAGGTATTGTGACTTTGATTTTGTTAGATGTCAAGATAGTCAAAAAATGACACGAGGATATACTTACCTAATAGTTGGAGAATCTATCTTTAAGAAAAGTGCTAAGTTAGAATTTATGGCTTCTTCTAACTATGACAATAAAATTTATATTATAAGACATCGAATAATAGAATATAATTAAAAAATTTATCACTTGACTTTGAATTTGGAAGAAAGATCATTAAAGTTATTTTGTGACAATAAGTCAATAGTTTATAATCCGATAACAACAAGAACTCGACTGAGTTAAAACATATAGGCCTCAAGTTGTTGCTTGTTATACAAAGAGTTTAGATGATTATTTGTTTATTGAACATATTGGTACAAACTCTATGAATGTAGATCCGCTTACTAAGCTTTACCACACAAAGTCTTTCATGAACACAATTCTCATATGGTGTCATACTAGTTGAGGATATATTGTTTTAGTGGGAGTTTGTTGCTTGAATTTTACTTAACATATTTGAATGTTTGGATTGTAGACACTAATATTTAATTTTGTTCTACAAATTAAATTTTCTAGTCTCTTCGCTTTTACTTGTTCTTTATTATTGTTAATATCATAAGAAATTCAAGTTGGATATGTTGGAAATAAACATACATTGATCACATTGTATGCGATTTTCTCACTCCACAGTCCACACTCATATCTGATTTATGTCATTTGATAATATTAGTATGCATAAACATTAATGAGTTTAGTTACCAGTAAGTGTGACAAAAGCCTCTTTGATCTTATATTAATATTATTGATAGACAAAATTGTTTGGAAATATTCCGGTAATGATAGCAGCTCATATGCTCATAAGAATTTTAGTGATACATGATTATAATCAAAATATATAACCAAAGTGGGAGATTGTTGAATTTATTTAACAATTAAGTAGTGCAGTTATATTTTTAATTATAATTTTATGTCAATAGCTATTACAAAGTCAAGACCAATTAAGTGATCGAATAAAGATGAATTTAATATTTAATTGAAGTGTGAGACCCAATGTGTATAGTACCAATAGTTAAGTTTAGGATCAAACTTAACCTGACACATAGGTCATAAATTAAGGTTATGATCCTTAGGTCAAGAGCTTTATCTTTCATTTTCTCGCTCCCTGTGAGAATACAAAGACTAAGGTGAAAAATCTCTCTGAAAAAAAGTCATTTTGACTTAAAAGATCAAAGTTACCGATCAGGAACTCGACAACGATTTACAGAAACTAACTGATAAGATGATTTCATAGATTCAAATATGTTCCACAATTATTTCTTCTTGATGATTCTGACGTGATGAATACAACTTTCGTATTTATAGGAATACAGATGACATAATTAAGTTTAACATTCGTTTCAAAATTAAAATTTTTTTAATAAAATGAAATATCTTTCTCCATATACTATATTGAGTTTAACAGTTGAAAATTTAATTATCAAATACCCACTTTAAATATCAAAGCCTGAGTCAAGTTTTCAAGAATTGGCAAGAAAAAGACGCGTGAAATTTTGTGATATGTAATGATTTGCGTAATATTTGGACATCATCGATTACACCATCAATCTTTTTTTGTAAACAATACAAAAAAAATGTGAAAAAAACAAAACCATAATAAGGAGAAATTAAGAACCTTTAGAGTGAGTGTCCATCACAATCCACAACTTTAGAAGTGAGTGGGATCAGTGCTGTACCTCTAAGCTATGTCCAACAAAAAGAGGGTTGCCCCTTTAATGGCATATTTTAAAATAAATAAATATATATAGACACATACGTTGTTGTATCAATAGAGAATCCAGTGATTATCTCTATCCGATGAGTTAAAAACTTGTTTGAATGCTTGACGTGGAACTAATAAAATTCAAGTACGCTTGAACGAATAACATAGATAGAGTTCTAGGCTCCAATTCTAGAGAAATATATGTATGTCGCACTACAATTATTCATCGATGATTTATCGAATAACAATTATTCCTAGAAAGTATATTTAGTGAAAAATTAATTTCAATAAATTTTATTATTATTGTTTTGAAATCATTCCACATTGAAATATTGAGCCTTCATGGTTCTTTACTTATCCAAACTTATTTTTAAAAATTTTGGTATTGGAATTATATTTCATCACAGTTCAAATTATGGGCTTTTAATAAAGAATCCATCCACTTTATCATGCAATGAGAATAATCGAGCAGAAGAAAGATACAAAAGTCTATCAAGCCCAGAAGAGATGAGCCTACAACGAGAAAAAAAAAAAGAAAAGGTCCCATTAAATAATATGATACTTTATAAAATCTAATTAAAGAATAATATATCTTAATTATGTTACCACGTTTGAGTTTTGTTTAATTTAATAAAAAGCATTAATTATTTTATAAAGTTTTTAACCTAGATTTTCCTTTTTTCCACAAGGGTTGATCTCCACATATTATAATAAAGAGAATAGTTTGCGTCTTGGATCTGATTATGATCTACTAGATTTTCAAGTTAATTTACTAATTGAAGTTCTTAATTGTATGAATGCACTTTTAGCTGTGTGAGATTAAAAAAAAATAGCAAATTTTTTAATATAATCTGTAGAATAATCAATAGTTTTAACCAATTTCTCAAGTTTTTTGTTTGGTTGGTTCTTCTTCCGTACAAGGATAAATAGATAGAGAGAGCTTTTTCAAATCAAAGTACAAGAATATGATAAAGTTATTATTCCAACGCTACCTTATGATTTAAAAAAAAAAAAGAAGAAATTTAGCTGTAAGCCAATCGAAAGTAATAGATAATTTTTTAATTATGCAATGTTTATAGTCATGTTATCTTAGGAGTGACATATTTTTGTGTGCATTTTTTTTTATTATGTTAAATTATTGTAACTTTAAGGAATGCCATACCATTTCATTTTAAGATAATTTTTTTTTAATAAAAATGACACTGTAAATATTTATATTCGAGTTTTATATTTTGATATGTTATAAATAATTAAACCAATAAATCATGTGTACTAGATTTCAGGTCTATTCAGATCATAAGAGTGGTTAGCTACGGTGGTTCGAAAGCTTCCTTATTCATTGTTTTTTTTTTTGTGTCATTATGAGAGTTTCCTTAAACTTCTACTGAGGACTAAATTATTTGGGTTGTATAAGATTGTTTGGATTCGAGTTTGGAAATTTATTGTACTACTTTTTAATTATCGCGGTATTATATTTGTGATCACTGTGTGTATTCTTAGAATTTTATTTATGTTTAAGTCTTCCATTGCGAATCAAACCTTGAGTTGGATGATTGGGTATTCTCTCAAGATTGGGTCGTCCAACTCGACGTTCTGTTACGCCTGTCTCTGAGTTGTGACACTAGATAAACATAATGTTAATATATAAGATTAGGGTATAAATTATTTATATATAAGATTATCCTATGTGAGAAGTTTTAGACCTGTTAATACGATAATGTCCACTTTAATTGAATCTCGCACGCTTTTGTTATCAAATTTGAGTATAAAACATGGTATGAGATTGTTAAACTCAGTTGTATTCTCACAGTTACATGGTCATGAGTTGCCTTTATCTTTGTAGAACGAGTTGGAAGATCAAGTTTTGTTGTACATTAAAGCAATAAACATTTGAAAAAGATTAGTGTGTGTCGTTTGTAATACAACTTGAGCAATATTAGTTGGAAATTGTCAATCAACCACAAAAAAAAACCAAAAAAGATTCCAAATAATTAGTGGCAGATCATGTTTTTGATCTTTAAGTTGTCGCCTAGCTTCCATCTTCAAAACTAATTATTGAAAACTAATTACCAATTAGCATCTAATGATGGCTCCTAAACGTTGATTATATTTCCTTTTGGGTCCTACCAGCTGCTGATTAATCACAAAATGACCCCGCAAATGTTGGACTTTTGGTGTGATCAAGTGGACTCTCACATGGGTTTAATTGTTTTTTAATTATGTCTTTAATCTGGTTTTATAAAACCAAGTGGTTTGTTTTTATGAACAAGCTTGATTAAGACATAATTAATTGTTTAAATAAAGTCAGTGGCTTTAGTTGAAGGCTTTTTGACATTTTCTTCATCCAAGTGCATGTTTTATGTTAAGATTAGGGAAATGATTTTCACTTTTGTTGGAGATTTTCTACTGTTTTCATTGGATTATTTACTGATTTAGTGGAAACATAATTGGTTGTTGCGAGAACTACTTGATAATTATTCTATTTTAAGCACAAAAAGAAAGAAATTCTTCAATTCATCGTTGTTCATTGTTGACTGGCCTCTTGACATTTATGATTCTGTCGTGGGTAGGTTTACTCCAATTTATATAATATTCTGTCGTTTTTGTTTCTGCATTCAGGACAAGATGACTCTCTCTCTCTCTCTCTCTCTCTCTCATGTAATGGTTTGCCACTTTGGTCATAGAAACTAGAAAGTGCCCTACATGACCAAATAATTTTGTCCACAAGACCTTGTGCTGGTCTCCTCATCATTATCCTTTCCCCTCGATTCTTAAACTAAAGTCAAAAGCATGGAACTCTCTCTCTCTCTCTTCATTAGTTGTGAAGATTAAAAAATGCTACCAAACAGGTCCTAGGGCTTGAAGAATTTTCAGTTGTCATCGTCTGCAGAAAGGCAACTAGTAGATCGTTTTGGAAAACGAAGTGAGTTTTTTTTTTTTTTTTGGGGAGGGGGAAGTATGATTATGGCAGCCATGAGAGTTAGAGAGAGAAAGAGTCCGACAATGAGCATCTTTTCCTGCATGGGTTTGCGTCCCTCGAAGTTCATGCGAGAAACTCTCTCTCTCTCTCTATCTCTTCTGCAGTGTCTTTCTCTCTCTAAAATTAGGGTGAGGTGAGGATATGGATTTTGTGCATGTTGTGGAGCTTTATGCGGCTTGTCAGCGCCTTACACGCAGCTTTTACTTTCACAATCTTCCCCCCAACACTCTGGATTATGCAGTCAAACCAGGCTCCACCTTCCAACCTCCCTCCACCACCCTTACACCCTGTTTTGCTCATTTCCCAAGTCTCTCTCTCTCTTGCTGTTAGCTGCCTGTTTTGGCTCTAGTTGAAGGGCTGATCTACGTAGCAACGCAATCGTCTAAAATACTTATAGTTTAAGCAGTATTGACTTTGTTAGGAGAAGATTAGAATCAAATCTAGCCGATTAATAAATGTTTTCTTCGATCAAACTAAACAATTTAAACAAAAGGACCTATTCTTCATTTTGAATTGCTTCTCCATTTCCAAATTTTAAGGTAAGCTTTTTCTTCAACAATGGCTTGGAATGTCAATGAGGCTGGGTTTAGGTTTTGATGATGAACTCTTGGCCTTCAAAATTTCATTTCGTATGAAATAAAACACAATCTCCTGTCTAGGCAGCTGCAAATTGAGCTCGGAGAATTCTAGGTAGCAGGTTCAATTCCGCGAAGTAGTACAAATCAACGTATATGATTAATCAGGTCGTTATTAAAATTAGGTTTCAAGTTATGTTTGAGTCCTTATTGAGCTCAAGTTATTGAACTAATGATTATAGTTATATCTAACGCTGATATGTTATCAACTCGGACTTGAGTTTGAAAGTACGACTACAACATCTGGGTCAACTCGGTTTGAGTTTCACGTTACAAACTCAAATGTGCAATGTTACTCGTTTATTATCGTTAGAAATTGTGTCAATAGGAGCAAGTATAGATAAATGCTCTAGATAGGTTAGTGTGACGTTAGAAAACAAAGCCATTCAGACCAATTATCATCTTTGAGAAGGTTGTTTTATGATCAAACAAAGGGAAAGCTGGCTGGATGAGGAGAAGATAGAAATTTGCTTGGAACTACAAGTGGTTGTTAGGGTAATTTATTTAATTATGAATTATTATTTTAATTATATTATTTATAAATAGGATTTATTTTGAGAAATATAACTGAAAACAAGGGGGAGTTGCCAAGTGGCTTGCATGATATAGTTGACCAATTAGTTTCAAGAAAATTCAAAAGCAATGAATGCTTATTTGATAAAACAATATCAATAATCCGACTTGTAAGTTTGCTGATTAACGAACGAATAACAAGATATTAAACCCATCTTTGTGTTGATAATTCTTGATAATCTTAACGTAATAATCAAACACAAATATGAAAAAGAAAAAAGGGAATGATACGAAATTTACGTGAAAAAACTCTAACAATTAGCAAACTATAAGCATATGCGTAGAGTCTCTCGATATTCTCAGTATAATATTGTTCACTTTGGGCTGGCGTCTGCACAAATTTGTTCTTGGAGTTAGCCCAAAACACGTTGTATTAGGTAGAAAAGAAACTGTATTTATAAATCACTCAATTTATACTCTCCCAAGCAATGTGAGATTGTGCATCAATTGATCCTGCTTTGGCTTCATAGAGCAGGGTGCCATAATATGAGAAATCCATGGAGAAGCAAAATTACAAATAGGAGTTTATATGATGCACTATAGAACCTAGGGTAAAAGTCTGAAACAAATACATTTCAAACACCAGAAAAAAAAATAATAATTTTTTTCCATCGCCTCTGTTACACTACGAGCTTTTCGATCATGGCTCAAATTGAGTCTAGGTTATTGAATGCTAACACTCGGGGTGAAAACTTAGTTGAAATTGATCAATTTAGGATTAATCGATGATTAGTGCTAATACTTTCTAAACCTTATATTTTACTTATTGAACTATTGTTTACATTAACGAGAAATTAATCTATATGAATTGATAACCCGCCAAGAAATTAGACATTATTGTATTAAATATATCCATGTTGAGCTAAACAGCCGCAAAGGTGATTGATTGTGGGCATAGAAAACAGTTCAAAGTCTAACACTTTTGAGTGCGATACGACATGTATAACCCACAAGTTCATTTGGGATTGAAAGATTCCATAAAGGGAGCACGAGCCTTAGATCATTTCTTGTTTGGTTAGTAGGACAAGTTGGGAAAATTTTTGGTTTATGGCATTTGTGACAAAGTTGTGTGACTTGGATTGATGCCATTTGGTCAATTTTATTAACAACATGACGACTCAAACAGTGTCTAACAAGAACTAAACAATTATGGAATATTAAATAATGCAAATTGAATATGTATTTTATTACATGTCATGGTAACGACGGTCGAAGCACAAAATAGGTAAATCTCCAAGCAAGAACAAATGATTAATGTAAAATTTCAATCCAATTAGTGCAACAATGTCTACTTTGGGTTGTAGTCTTATAACATCTTGATCTGTACAAAGTTGTACAATATTGTTTAATTTGAGTCGAAATTCGCACAACTTTGTTCATAAATTTTACTAACTAAAAGATCTTCTACTGGTTGGAGACACGATCTTACTTACATATCTCATGTCTCACGATCAAATAATTTTAGATTATGACATAGTTTTGGACTCCAAGATCTTAGAAGAATGAGATATCACAATCACCATTCCCTTCAGGAAGTTGAACATTTTCGTCGGCTACATTTTTTAGTTGTGCTTTGGCTCATCTACCATTTATAATATTCTAATATCCAGAAAATACTACAATATTGTATGTTTGTATCGAGACTCGAATAATTTTTTTCCTAAGTTTTATCTTAAAAGAATCTTGTAGTAGTTTGAGATAAGAACTCATGTTATACAATCACATTCAAGCAATGTGATATTGTGATATCATTACTTGAATTTGTGCTCCATATCTCACAAGAATGAGTTACCACAAATCTACAAGGTATTGTTTTCGAGTTTTACTCCAAAAAAACCTTTCCGTAGTGAAGGCAAAAAAAAATATTTATGAATTATTCGTCACCTCTTTTAAACGGTGTGAAATTATATAAAATTTGAGTTTAAATAATCTTAGTCACAATTATTAGGTCACCAGAAGATCTGGCCATGGAAGAATCTAGGAAACCACTGTAGGGTTTGTATTGAAGACAAGTAACTTACAAGAGTTAAACCTTAATCTAATCTAACCCAAAAGCAGTTTAAGATGTACACATCCCGTCCATACCTAGAAACTTCACATGGGCCTCAATTTCTCAGCTTTATAAGATAAGAACAGCCACTACATAATTCAATGTTTTTTTATTAGAGAGGGAGGGAGGGAGGAAGGGAGGGAGGGAGAGAGAGAGTGGGGACACTTGAACAATCCAATGAAGAAACAAGTTGTACTGAGTCCAAATCCATCTCCCATCAATTTTCTTTCTCTAGCATAACCCAACATTGACTACCTACAAGGAGAGGAAACCCTTCAAACCCCATCCACCATTCTTCCCCTTTCCCTATCTGTCTCTCTCTCTCTCTCTCTCTCCCCCCAATCTTCAATATCAGCATCTCCATGTAAAGTAAAACCCTAGCAGAAGCTTCATCAACCAGCAAAAAGCTCACAGAAGAGAAAAATCAAGCAAAAAGCAGCAGAGTCTCTCCAGATTTCTTCTCTCATGGCGTCATTCAGGTGAAGTTAGAAAGAAATACGACATTAATAGCACTTCATCAAACAAGATAGATACCCAGAAATCCTCACCTTCCTCTCTTTTCTCTCTCTAAATTTATTGAATTTTCATCTGCAAAAACTGTGATCAGATCGCTTCTTCTGTTTTCAAGATATTTTAGAGCATTACGACTTGTAGATGAAGCTATGATCTGTTGAAATCACAGACGGAGAGAGAGAGAGAAAGAAAGTATGGACGGCAATTCTATTCCATTTCCTTTCCACACCAGAGACTTCCATCAGGAGCAGCATCAATTTCAAAACTCGGAGGATGAACAAACTGGAAGCAGCGGACTGAACAACCGAACCCAGATCAAGCGAGATCGAGACGGAAACATAGAAGACTCCGGCGCGGGAGAAAGCAGCAAGGACCTTGGCGCAGGCGCTGGAGAAGGTGAGATGTCTAGAAGGCCACGAGGCCGTCCTGCGGGATCAAAAAACAAACCGAAACCACCTATTATCATCACACGCGACAGCGCCAACGCCCTCCGGACCCACGTCATCGAGGTCACCGACGGATGTGACGTGGTAGAGAGCGTTGCCACCTTTGCCCGTCGACGCCAGCGGGGATCTGCATTATGAGTGGCACCGGTTCCGTCATGAACGTGGCGATTAGGCAACCATCATCCCCAGGTGCAATCGTCAACTTACACGGCCGATTTGAAATCTTATCCCTAGCAGGATCTTTTCTTCCTCCTCCTGCACCACCGGCGGCTACGAGCTTGGCGATTTACCTAGCCGGAGGTCAAGGACAAGTGATTGGGGGGAGCGTTGTTGGAACCCTTATCGCCTCTGGTCCAGTTGTAATAATGGCCGCTTCGTTTAGCAACGCCGCTTACGAGAGGCTTCCCCTGGACGAAGATGAGCCACCGCTGCCGATGCCAGGTGCCGGTTTAGGGTCGCCTGGTGAAGTTAGCGATCAACAACAAGCAGCAGCAACAGCAACTTTTAGCAGATTCAAATGTTGCTAATTTATTCCATGGGTTGCCTCCAAATCTTCTCAACTCTATTCAGTTGCCGAATGAAGGGTATTGGGCTACCGGCCGACCACCTTACTGAAAATGATGGCTCGTTTATCTTCTTCACTCCTTTTCTTCTGTTTCAATGATTAATATTTCAACTGTTCTTAGGTAGAAGAAACTACTCTCAAGATTTGTCTCGTTAATTGAGTATTCCCAGGCGTTTGATTTCTTTAACTTGTTCTTCTTTTATAATTTTCTGTCTAAGTAGTCGATTTGCAGTTAAATGTTCTATTTCTTCGTCTTCTTCATAGAAGTCGAGCTACTTCCGATGAAAGAACTCTCCCCTAACCATGAACAAACTGCTAGCATAAGCGTGAAGGCCTTGCTCTAGGATTTGTCATTTATATTAATCTGTTCTGATGTTTGAATGTCTGGAGCAATCTAAAAAGTAGGCGGAGAGCAGGAAATGGGAAGTGAAATTTCACGTCCACTTTGGCACTTAGATTTTCACTGTAATTATGAAATTGGTTTGATGGTACACAACAGCCCACGCAGTCTCTCCCATCTCACTCACTCAGCACCTTTCAAATGGCGGCTGCTCATCAAGTCATGATTATGAAAAGCATAAACATGTAGAAGAGTTGTCCATCGGCATATTAGAATGATGATTAGGCTCTACATGAACATTAAGAAGAGTAGATAAAGTTCTATGTTCAGTTCTCTTGCATTAATCAATCCATCACTGATAAATTGTTGTGAGAACAAACTTCAACCCCGCAGACCACTGGAAGATGTAGTTAGATTGTGGGGATCTGATGAGTGGAAAAAAGCTTGTTAATTGAGTGAAGAACGTGAGAAAGCTCAAGTATGGTGTAATTCAAATGAAGTTGGTGAGGGTTTGCTGAGAGAGAGGATTGTGTCTTTTTTGGAGACACCAAAATATTCCACTTCTGGCTCACACGTGCGCTGCTCTGATCAAGCTCTTTTTCGAGGCAAAAATGGTAACATCAACACTTCCATTGAAAAGCTGAAACAGCAACGACAAATAGTCTCTCTCTAGATCTCTCTCTCTCTCTATCTCTATCTCTCTATGCGTTTTCCCATTAAATGTGACCAGATTAAGGTGTGAATAGCTTCTTGTTGCCAATTTTGAGGCAAAGGGTATAGCTTGTTTGACTACAATCCTCATCTGCCACAAGTTTACTAATTGAATTTTAGGAGGTAACTATTATTATGGTTTGTGCTTAATAAATTAAGAAGACTTTTTATAAAACGTTTACAATGAGTAGTTCTTTTTTGAGAAATATATTGTATTTGAAGAACAAGTTTTTCCGACACACAATTGTTTGTCGTTTTTCTTTTATTCCGCAAAACGTGCTGGTGATTTCATTGGACAAGTGTTATATTCTGTCAATAACAAGCATATTTGATTGATAACATTGGTCTTGATTTCTTGGCTTTTCCTATGACCCAATCATTGAAGGGCATTAACACAAACAATAAATAAAATTCACGAGAAAAAACTCTAATAATTAAGAGTGACCAGAACCATACAGTTAGGATCGAATCAAATAGTAGAGTTTGGTCTCGTTCAGTCTAGTTTGTGTAAATTGAGACTGATTTGTCGTGAAAGAAAAGTGCCACCTTCTGTTTTAGTTATGTAAGTAAAGTTATATATTTTAGAAATTCGACTAATTGTAGGAGGCGACTAAGTACAATTTTCGATAAATAATTGATATGAAAAAAACGAGTAAGGTCGATCAATATGCAGAGAGTTTCATAAAAATCTTATCTATGATTTCATGTAATAAAATATGGCCACCAATAAAGTAGAGCTACAAGTCAAAATGAAAATAGAAAATAAGTGTTTGCCAGAAAGATTAATTAAGGCAATTAATCTTGAATATCTTAATTTACCATAATTAGTTTAATTTGGATTGTTTTATTAGTTTTATGATTAAGTTGGTGATATTTTTACGAAGCCTCTCAACTATGACACTTTTAATAAGCTAAGAATTACACTTGGAGTTACAAGAAACTAAGTTTAAAGGAGAATGCTGCAAACAAAACAAATTCATGAATGTGTCAGTACATTAATTTATGTATTTGAGATGTCATTATATATTAGTATACGTATTTTATTAATTAGTATACGTACAAAAGAGTTCTATAAATAAAATATAAGTCTTATGTTTTTTTGCAATCAATCAACAAAAAAAGCTAATTAGTAGAATTTATTTTTTCTCAAGTTCTCTCTCTTCCTATTTTTTTCTTCTCCAAATTCCCCATTCTCATTACAACGGAACTGTGAGGGACACCGCCGCCGGACAAAAAGTGGGAGCATCAGTGCCGCCACTTACTTGGTTGGGCTTTGACGGAAGGTGACCCTGCGTGCCACAGGCTTTGCTACATCTTTGTAATTCACGTAAGGACTACTCTCCATTGGAAGCCCTTCTACTAAAACTTTCTATGGCATCTTCTTCATCATTTGCTCTCCACTTATTGTCATCTCTCTCTCTCTCTCTCTCTCTCTCTCTCTCTCTCTCTCCTCAAAATCTTTCGAGTATTTATACGTGAAAGAGACATATTTTTATCTGCTAATTTATAGAAAACCCTCCTGTCCATCACATTACATTTTCATCCACAACCTCGTTGGTTGAGAACCATCACTCAAAGCTAGAACCAAACAAAGCCATATGTTATTTGAATGGAGCATAACAAAAACTAGGAAATGGGAAGAGGAATTATCAAACAAACGTTGTTTAGTTTCACTGTTGTGAAGCTACAAATGTTGATGATTGATTATGTAGTAACCGTGGAAAAAAATGTAGTTAAGAAAAGAAACTCTTTTCCTTAATGATTCCTTACCTAGTGGAAACACTGAGGCCAGAGAAGGAAATTCTGTCTTTAAAGGAAATTCTTCTATGTGATTTTTGTTTTTTCAACAAACTGATTGTACGGAAAAAATTATTAGTAATAAAATTACTGTTATTATACAGTGTCAAGTTTTATAGTAGGGTAAATATCAAATAATACACTGAATTTGAGGTATTTTTTAATTTAAAAATTGAATAATTTTTTTCGTCAATTCAAACATTATACTATCTAATTTTCGCAAATCGACCAAATGGTCCAAATCTGTTAAATAGACGATAAATATTATACAATTCAAACACTGAACTATGATGTATTTTCAATTTAAACACTGAAATGCTTCTTCTCCTTTTCTTCTTCAAGCTTCTGGCAACTTTAAAAATGCTTTCTTTTTCATCAGATTTAAAATGGGTGTTTCGGTTCACTTTCATGGTCCGATTATTCCAGAAAAATTTGCTTCTTTTCTGCAAGGAAATTTTCAAACCCTAGTTTTTTGGCATTGCACTTTCACTGCAGTTCATCTTCGTCGAAGCCCAATGGCCATGGAAACAGTGAAAAGCTTGGTATCAGAAAGTGCACAGTAGTGATCTTCAGCAAGAACAAATGTTGCATTAGCGACTCAATCAAGACCCTGGTCCGTGATTTTGGAGCCAACCCGGCAGTGTATGAGCTCGACGAGCTGCCACGAGGACAAGAGATCGAGCAGGCTCTGTCCCGGCTCAGGTGCAACCCTACCGTTCCGGCCGTCTTCATCAGAGGAGAGTTGGTGGGTGGAGCCAATGATGTCGTGAGCCTTCACCTTAACCGCTCCTTGATCCCAATGCTTAAGGAGGCTAGAGATTTATGGGTTTAAATATTAACAAACATAATGCTAACTCTCCTTAGCGTCTTCTTTTCCACCCCTCTTGATGGAAACCATGGACCAACATGGTCGAAACTACTCGAAAGTAAGCAAAGATCACGTTGGAATTAAATTATTCATTTTTTGAATTAAAAATTTTATTTTATCTTTACCACTTATCATATAATAATAGACAGAATTGTTGAATCTATAAACAATATATAATTTATTAAGTACCAATCTAATCAATTATAATTTTATCTGGATTATTAAAAATATGATTTTGAACAATAAAGCAAAATAAATAGAATAAATTAAATCACCAACGAAAAGCTTTTCATTCAGAAAAGATCTAGAACATTAATTTCACGAATATTTATCGTACTAATATTCTTTAGTTTGAACAATTATTTATAAACCAAAAATCCTAATTTGTTAAACTATATCTCCAGTGTCAAGCTAACATTAATTCATAAAATTGCAAGTTCAATATCTCTATAAAAATCGTTCTTTTAGTTGTTCAATAACATGCATTGATTTTCTATTTGATTTCACAAAACCTTAATACTCTCTAGATATTAAAATTTTACGTTATAGTATCCAAGTCGTATTCAGAATTACCTCTCGAGTGTAAAATCTTAAATACAAAATCATTCAATATGTAACCAGCAAAATAAAAATATTAAAAATAAAATATCCCTAATAAACAATAAATTCAACCTACAGAATAATCAGATATCAAAATAACATTATAAATAAACGATTTATCTCTCCTCCCGGAGAAAGAGAAAGAGATTTAATTCAACGTAATTGAATGAAAAATATGATAAAAAGGGTAAAAAAAAAAAAAAAAAGTAGAAGAGTAAAATCCGTCTTCGATGTCACCATAATTGCGTACCACTTGTGTTGGTCTCCTTGTTTGGGATTGAAAATCCTCTTCGATCTCACTCCAAAAATATATCTTAAGGCTGCCAAAGGTCCTCTCTTTCATAGAGTTATCAGAAATTAAGCAAGAATTTCCCCTCTATTTCGTTGTAGCATTCTAGACATCTAGTTTTGTGATTCGGAGGGGGACATGGCATTGGAAATCAAATCCCGGTGAAGGTTGGAGGCTTTTGTACGCTTAATTCGAACCAGTAATAAGTATGGAAAGATCAAACTATACCCTCTGTTAGGAGTTTTATTAAACGTATTTAATGTGGGTTACCTTTCGAACAACTCTGAGGAAAAGACATAGCTTTTGGGTTGAAATCACACTCCCGGGATTGTGGCCGGAGGTAAAGATCGAAACTTTAATACTCTGTTTTGGATGTTGAATCGCGTATGGAGGTGCTCAATTTCTGACCTTGGGAACGCCATACTCGTAGACTAAGGCGTAGACGTCTAAGTCCAGCGAGTTCGCGCCCTAACGCAGATGGAGAAATTGGACATCGCATTCGCAACGCTGTCGTCTGTAAGACTGTAATTGGACTGTGGTTCAAACCTTAAGAACCATGGGTTGCGCTCCAACATCTTTTGGGTCTTGATCCAGCTTCATTTCTACTCCGATTTTAGATCAGTTTTGGCTCACGTTCATGTTTTTACACCAATCAAATTATGGGCTATTTTGAAGTACTAAAAATTAGGAATTTTAATGGATAAAATTACCCAATTTAAAATTTTGATTATTTTAAGAAGAAATTGAGAATTTAATGGATAAATTTTAGCCCAAAAATTTATGATTTTATTTTTAATTAGACACCCAAGAATTTTATTAAATCTTGTACGACTCGTTTAACTCATTAAACTCGGTGAGCTGAACTTTTTCAAGTTGACTCGGCTCGTTTGTCACTCCTAATTGCAAATTATTGACAATTAGATAGATGTCAATCTAGTTAGTTTGTGTATAATTTGTAATGATGCAACTGTCAAATATTTGTAATAATATTCGTGTGATATTTTTTTATTAGATCATCTCAAATAATTTTATTCATAAATACATATCATTTTATATATTAGTAAAATAATTTTGTTAACTACACAATTAACTATTATATTTTGACGTTATAATGATAAAAAAATCATTATAGTTTTAAGAACTAAATTTTTTAAAAAATATACATTATATTTATATAAATAGAAAACATTATGTTTGTTTGATTTGTTAAAGTTCGTTTAACAATGACTTGTGAGACTGCTCAAATTGAATTTTTTTTTTTTTGTCGGGTACGTTAGGCTCAACTTGTTGGGCTCAGTAGACTATTTAGGTTTGACTCGTTTAATTCGTTAGGTTGGTTGAACCAGATTTTTTAAGACTTGACTCAGCTCGGTCGACTCATTTGTTATCTATGTCTGTACTATTCAAGGTTGTGCTAAGGGCTACCTTACATGATATTGTTATATTGTCTACAACTACTAGAGAAGCTTGTAAGAAGATTATATGGTTGAAAAAGTTATTTTGTGAGGTCATTGAAAACTTGTAAACTACCACAATTTTTTTTCATAGTTAGAGTGCTATTTTTCTCGTGAAAGATCAGATGTTTCGTGAGAAAATGAAATCGATATCAATATGATTTTGTCTGCGAAGTTATTGCTTGTAGGGTTTTGGTTGCGACTAAGTCAATACTCATGAAATGCTGCTAATACGATGACCAAACCACTTCCTAACCCAATTTTAAAGACAAATTCAATTTGATTGGTAATAACAGTTGATTTTGATGTTAGAAGCTTTTGTTGGAAGAGTAGACTATTTTTTTTTGTTGCAGATTTATTTCTTGCAATGAAATTTGTGTCAAAGCTTAGATTGTTAAGTTCAGTGATATCTAATTTAGAATTTTGTATTATGTTCTACTTTAGAAATTCCTCACTGACTGTTCTTTGTCAACTCCATCTTCTTCTTGCCATCAATTTAGGAAGCAGATAAACGAAGAATGTGTATCAGCACAATGAAGAGAGCATATTCTAATAAGATAAAAACAAGGATCTAATCGACCAAGACTTCAAGTTCACAGAGTTACCAGGTTTTCAAACATCTACAAGCCTTGTTTTGTTCTTGGGTCTCTGTTTTATAATTTTCCTCCATGGTTTTCGGTATTTTTTTTTGTCTGAGTAGGAGAAAACAAGAATAGAGTACGAGGAAAGACATGGAAATGGAAAATTTGAAGCTGTATTTGCAGAATCAAACAATGATGGAAGAGAATGAGAAGATGAGGAAGAAGCCTAGTGTTCTTCTTCTTCACCAAGAGAACTTAGCTTTAATGTCTGAATTTCTGAAGAAATTCCCCCACTTGAACCGTTGCACTACTTATTGTACTTGTTCAGCAACACCAACACCAAATAGTCTCTCTCTCTCTGACTAACTTTGCAAGACCATGGAGTAAGGGAAGTAGAAATGAATCTCGTCTTTTTTCACACAGATTTGAATTTTCCATGAACGAAGAAAACTAGATTATGCATCTTCTTGGTACGACCTGGTTTGATCATTTATAAACAAGTCCGATTCAACACAATTTGATTTCAACTTCGAGAATTATACACATCCGTAATCATTTTCCGAATTCGTTCCAACGTTACAGGAATTTCATTATCAGCCAAACTAGAAAAACACAACAAGAACCAACCCGGTTCGATACACTGACAGAGAGAACCAGGAATTACATTAAGTCGAGCCATATTCAACAGCTTATCCCAGAGCTCAAGCTCACCTTTTTCGCTGTCCGAGCGAATAAATTTTCCCAAATTAACCCAACAATACTCACCTGCATTGCTTTTGCCACATTCAATTCCGAGTTCTCTCAAGCCTCCAACCATTTTTCTATGTATTTCTCCTAGCCTTTCTCTGTTATTCTTTATCAATCTTTGCACAAAGTTTGTATCAGAAAGCATAGAAATAAGCAGCCTCTGAGTTGGAGCAGAGACGGGTGAGAATCTCGACAGTTTTTTTGCAGCAGAAAGAACGTTCTCGTTGAAGGAGTAGATGGCACCAACTCGAAAACCTGGAAGAGGGAGCTCTTTTGATAAATCGTAGACTAACTGAACTCTGTCCCTGTCGAGATCTTCCGATCCAACAATCTCCAACATACTTACAAACTCTTCGCTCGCAGAGCAAGAGCCCGCAAACATTTCATTCGAGACAATATGGATGCTTTTATCTCTTGCAAAGTCTAGAAGGCTGTATAGCGTTTCCCGATCGAGCATATTTCCAACGGGGTTCAAGGATGTCGAAATTACAATTCCACGGACTTTTTGCCCTCGTTTCTTAGCCTGGTTAAACACCTGGTCAACAGAAGTCATGTTTAATTTGAAGTTGTCAATACTCCGGCATGGAACAGGCACTATCTCCACTCCAGTCCGCCATTTTATGTCACTTTCAAAGCTGCACAGCCAATTGAAACTTAGTTTGCTTCCATAAACTTGCACAAATAACATTAAATGATGAAAACCCTTCATTTGAAACTTAGTTTTTCTCCATAAACTTGAACAAACAACATCAAAGGATGAACCCTTCATTTACCCAGGATAGAATGGTGTAGGAACCAGAAAAGCATCTCCGGGGTCTGCTAAGCAGAAGCTAAGAATTTCAATGGCAGAGGTCACACCAGCTGTTAATATAATTTGCGAGTGATTGAAGAAGCCTTTGTTTCCGATAACTTGAGACATGAATCCAGTCACAGCCTACAATAAGCCATAAACGAAATCAGAAGAGACAAGTTCAATCGCAAAGAATTCCTACTATTCTTCTCCGTGTCTCAATAATTTTCAAATAACCATTCGGAAACCTCTCTATAAACTACCCTCCTTTTATTTAATCCACAACTACCAATCGTTATCCAGTCCTATTTTTAAATCCAACTGAACAAACAGCATATAAAGTAAAATTTGCAGGCAAGACCGAGATGAAAATATGGAAGTTTTTGTAATCCAACAACCATTGCAAATACGGCTCTAAATTTATCGTCATAGGAAGGCCTTTGTAAGACAATATCATCAACCCAACGTTAGGAGAAGAACCATATAATATACAAGAATTACTCTCCATCGAAATGTGATAATCACATGTTAGTTTCTTACACAGCTTATGTTATACAGCAAATTAAGTTACATAAATGGATTGTAGTTTTATGGAAGTTTCACATTTTATGGTATGCAACTTACAAGGAAATTAATTACATTGAAGAAAAGGGAAAATATTAACCACTCTGCAATCAAAATCTCCCTCCTACAAACACCTTATGAGAGAGAGAAAGAGAACACCACCTCAACCCCATCAAATTACCAGAACATGAACGAAATTGATCTTAGATTTCCAAATATCTCATTTCAAAAGCAAAAGGAAGAATCTCTTTGCTCCTCTAATATCAGAATTGCCTGAAACTAGAACTGAAACATCTGAACAGAGAGAGAGAGAGAGTATGTACCACTTTCAACTCCATCAATCCATCAAAAGGCTGGTAGGCAGCAGTGGCTCCAAAACTTATCTCCCCACCATCTCCTCCACCAAATAAGGCATCCCTCGCATTCTCCGCCACCCATTCTCGAACTAAGTCCAAGCACAACTACACCAACCAAACATCAAATGGAGTAAGAAAACAAAGAGGACACAGACCAATCAAGATGACACTCTAGAAACACCCACCTTGTTTTCACCTAACCCAAGCTGAATAATCCCATCTGGATTATTCACCTCGTCATACGGATCCTCCAATGACATGCTTAACCCTGCTTGGTAAGCTGAATCCTCATTTCTACCAACCAATCCAGCTCGACCCGAGATATAGGTAGGCCCGCTCGACCTCGGAGAGAGATGGGTGCGAGAGAATGTCCGAGGAATCGCACCAACCTCCGGAAATTTTGTCGTCGACGGATAACCCTCCTCTGGTTCTGGAGACTGCGTACGAGTTGCAGAGTTCCCCCCAGATCGATTCCGTTTCATGTAAAGCTGTAGGAAGTAAAACAGCGCGCAAGGTATAACCGAGCCCAAAACTAGACCTCCTCTGCCTTGAACCACGCCTTGTAAAGGCACTATGACTCTCATGGCCGTTCCTCCACCGCCACTAGTCGCGGGTTCCGCTTCCTCGTCCGGTTTAAACTTCTGGGAACTAAAGAATCGGGTCTGAGTCATTATAGAGTCATGAGAATCACCAGCAACGGTAGAGAACCAAGAAGTTCAAATTCCCAGACAAAATGGTCGCCGGCGAAAGTAGAAGGATCCTCGGAGATGACGAAGTAGAAGTGAAAATGACAAATTTCTTTCCTTGGCTACGAAAGTTCTTATTTTGAAGCAAATTCTGGGCGCCGTTCCTTGTTTTAGGCGAAGGGTAGATCTAGTCGTTTCCTCTCGGAGTCTGCTTTAATAGAGATTTCCGCATTTTGCAAAAATAGCATTTTATTCCAACCAATCAAAATCAATTTCACAAGTTTTTTATAAAATAATTACACTTTAATCTATAATAAAACAAATATTTAGTCACAAATTTAATTTAATTATATATAAATTCTTGTTATGTTAATATTAAAAATATAAATATAAAATATGAATTTTCATCTTTGTAATTTAAAAGACATTTCAATTTCATTCATGTAGTTTTAATTTTCTCATTAAGTTTTTATAATTTTATTTTTAAATTCTTCTAGTTTATTTTTTATTAAACTTTAATGGAAAGAATCACAAAATAATTTCTGTATCCAAGTCATCTACTCATATTAACCAAAATATATAGTTAAACTCTTATTCCATATCATTTATAAATTAATTTAAAATTTTGATTTAATTTAAAAATAATTAAATCGATCTAAATAGTTTTAATCTAATTAAGTATTTAGTTAACATAAATAAAAGACGTGATTAAAAAATTATTATGTGTTTTTGGTACATTTATTGCCGAATATAAATTGAAAAATCGTTCGAAAAAAAAGTACAAACATTTTAATGAGAAAATTAAAATTACATGAATAAAATAGAAATAATTTTTAAATTATGGGAACTACTTGAAAGGACGTTACAATCACATTTAAAAAAAATGAAATTTTCAAAGCTTTGCAAAAAAAAAAAAAAAAAGAATTGATAGTTTTAAAAAATATTTCTAAGTTACGTATTTTTATTCAAATAAAAAATAAAAAATATCTTAATTATATATTTAACATAAAAAGACAACGAAAATAATAATGAATCTCGAGATAAAATAAAAAATAAAAAAAGAATCAAACAATGAAATGACAAATTTTTTATTAAAATTATCTATTTTGTACGACAACCACAAACCCTAGTTCATGCAGCTAAGAACTCAACCACACACGCTTCAATAATTCATCTCAAGAAAAGGTAGACAATTTAATACAAACTAGAGCTTTATTTGTGTCTTTTTTTTCTTTTTTCTTTTTTGTTATCACTAGTTAACTTATTACGAAAAAAATAATAGTCACCATTTTATTATTACATTTAGCTTACGAAAATAAATTAGATATAGTCTCTTATATCGAATTTTGTGTAGGATAGATGCTAACCAAATCCAATACCTTACTACGAGAATAGTAAAAGACCCTAATGGAATCTAATAGTTGTTTTGAACAATTAAAGATGCAATTGATCTGCGGAAGAGAACACAATTTGTAAGGTAGATAGTTAGACTTTCTCGCAAGATTGTCAAAGAGGAACAAGACACTTCATGTTGTATGTATCTGAATGTGGATCTACAACCACAACTTACACTAGAATCTTTGGTATGAAAGTGATGTTTAAAGCTATGTCTACCGATCTTTGGCTCTAAAGCAGTGCCCGTGTGAACGGTAGATGGAGACTAACCTTTACGCACAAAAAATCAATAGCTTTATGATGTCAAATGCGTGACTATAACATGTTCGAAGGAATTTTAATATTGTTTATAGTTAATGAAAATATAGAGCAAATGTCACACGCAAGTACAACTTGTACGCAATTTGAACTTTGTCAAATTTGGTTTGAAAGTTGAAAAGAATGTCACATATTTAGTTTAAGTAAGAAGTTTCTATTGAGCCATATTTTTTAGTAAGTTTAATATTTGTTTTTTAGGATAAGTTATGTACCTTACCTTCATAAACTTATAATAGGTGTAAATGTCAATCATCTATGGTTAATATTTATGCATCTACGATAGAAAGACACGGCATGAAGGATTTTAACCTTGCACAAATGCATTGCCAAACTAATCACTCTAACACTTTGGCAAGTACATTGACTGTAACGACCCCTACTCTCAGCAAGATATTGTCCGCTCTGGGGATTGGGCCGCAACCCAATATCCTCCCATCACGGTTTTGATTGGCGAGAACTTCCCGGAAGGTCACCCAACCTGGAATTGCTCTCGCCGAAGCACTTTTAACTTCAGAGTTCTTATGGGATCCGTTGTCAATTGTGCTCCAAAACGCGTCTTGCTATGTTGGAAGGGTCTCTTTACATATGTTTCATTTCCACATACTTCTCCAAGCGATGTGGAATTGTAACGACCCCCTTTTTATGACCTGTCACCTTCCGGTTCGCCCGCGCGGACGTACCGCTATCCGGGTTCCGGTTCGTGCAGCCATTGTACCCATACGTGCATATTCCGGTCATCACAATCACCCCCCTCGGGGGCCCAACGTCCTCGTTTGCCACATTTCCGGTTGGGTACAGGCTCTGATACTATTTGTAACGACCCCTATTCCTAGTAAGATATTTTTCGCTCTGGGGATTGGGCCGCAGCCCAATATCCTCCCCTCACGGCTTTGTTTGGCGAGAACTTCCCAGAAGGTCACCCAACCTGGAATTGCTCTCGCTGAAGCACTTTTAACTTTCGGAGTTCTTATGGGATCCGTTGCTAATTGTGCTCCAAAACGCGTCTTGCTATGTTGGAAGGGTCTCTTTACATATGTTTTATTTCCATATACTTCCCCAAGCGATGTGGGATTGTAACGACTCTCTTTTTACGACCTGTCACCTTTCGGTTCGCCCGCGCGGACGTACCGTCATCTGGGTTCCGGTTCGTGCAGCCATCGTACCCATACGTGCATATTCGGGTCATCACATTGACAATAAAGCAAACACTAAGCTCTCAATTTATGTGAAGAGGATGATGACCAATGTTCCTAGAGAGACAAATTTCTTTGAAGAAAAGAGAAGAGAGAAGAAAGAGGAAGAAGATGGATGTCGATGTTCCTGTTTACCATAATTTTTATTGTGTTTTGACTCTAATACAATTTGTAGAGTTTCCAGTTCTCATAATACAATATTGTCTACGTTGCACTGAAATATGTACGTTTTTATTCTTAGGGTTAATTCAAAATGCATTGTGGTAAGTAGGAAAGAAAACTCTATTTATAAATCATTCATTGTCACTCTCTTAAGCGATGTAGGATTGTGCACCCTATTGATATATAGTGGACCCTCACAATCAATATAATCTTGGGTCATTTTTGCCTTCATAGGATGAGCTGTCACAATCTTCCCCTCTTGGAGGCTCAATTCCCTCATCAACCACTATTGGGCATTAGCTCTGATGCTATTTGTGTAGGCCTTGAGTCCCCTGATACTATATTGTCTTCTTTGAGTCGAAAATTATACGATTTTGTTTTTGGATTTAGCTCAAAATACATTGTAATAGGTAAAAAAAATAACTCTATATATAAATCACTCACTCTTTTTACTCTTTCAAGTGATATCAAATTATGCATGCCCACTAGTATGAGCTGATACTTTACAACAAACAGAATTTATATTGATGATATTCTTGTTTTTTCTATTTTCATTTATCAGCATTTTAAGCATCTTAGAATTCTAAAAGATGTTATAAAACGAAATGGTTTAGTTATTTCTGCTCATAAAATGCAATTATTTAAAACTACAATTCATTTTTTAGGACATAATATTAATCAAGGAAAAATCGTTCCAATAAACCGTAGTATTGAGTTTGCCTCTAAATTCCCTGATGAAATTAAAGACAAAACTCAATTACAAAGGTTTTTGAGAAACCTAAATTATTTAGGTGATTTTTATAAAAATCTTGCTCATAATACTTTTCTCTTATATAAGAGACTTCAGAAAAATCCGTCCCCATGGACTCAAGAGCATACAGAAGCCGTAAAACGAATAAAATTGAAAGCTAAGGTTTTACCTTGCTTAAGTTTATCTCATGCTTCCTGGAATAAAATTGTTGAAATTGATGCTTCTAATATCGGTTTCGGAGGTATTTTAAAACAATTAAATCCAAATACCTTTAAAGAAGAACTTATAAGATTTACTTCTGATGTTTGGAAACCCGTTCAAAAGAATTATTCAACAGTCAAGAAAGAAATACTTTCTATTGTTAAATGTATTTCAAAATTTCAAGATGATTTATTAAATCAAAAATTTATTCTTAGAATCGATTGTTCTTCGACAAAATTTATTTTGTCAAAAGATGTTAAAAATCTTGCTTCAAAACAGATATTTGCCCGTTGGCAATCCGAACTTTCTGTTTTTGATTTTTCTATCGAATATATTAAGGATATTAATAACTCTTTACCTTTCTGACTCGAGAGTTTTTGCAGGATGGAAACCCCTCCGAGGGGTAGAGGCCGAGGCCGTGGCCGAGGTCGAAAATCCGGAGCTTATCAGTATAATTTTTTCACTTTAAGGAAAACATCTAAATCCGTAGAAAATTTGAAGAAAACTGCAAAAGAAGTTCTTAAACAGGGATCACAGTTTATAAAAAAGAAAGTGGTTGAATCTCTTTTAACCCTTTATGATAAAGGATATGTTTTTAAACCAAAAAGATGTCTGGTTCCTTAAGGAAAGATATCTGGGCGCTCAACAGTATCTTGTTCCAGAAGGAAAGCCTCGTTATATTTATGAAGCTATCATTACTGAAACACAATCCGTACAAATATTTCATCATTATTTTGATGAAGCCAACCAAAAATTCTCAATAACACATTTTAAGTGTTATATTATTCATTCTCAGGAATGAGGATTATCTGTATTTGCTTACCGTACTTTAAAAATCAATGACCATAAATATAATTACTGGGACTATGTCTAGGCCTGGTCATATATGTTCTACTATCAAAATCTGGTAAGAACTCATTCGTGGTTTTTTACCATCAATCTGGAGATATTAAAATCCGAAGACAATTTTCCTTCTTGGTTTCTTCACTGGTGGGAGATTCATTCACCAGAATTGAGATTATTTCCAAAAGAATTTCAAGAAAAGTTTACCGTATGGGCTAAATATTATCCAACTTTATCTGAACGAAAATATGTAATCGTTGGACAAGATTTGCTTTGGTTATGTACCGAATTTCAAATCAACTAGATATGACAATGAAATCTTGAATTGGACAAGGATCATTTGGGCTATCCAGAGAACGAAATTTCTATGTAAAATGGTGGTCTCGCTTCGACTCTGAAAGTTGTTTAGCAAAGATGACCCAAATTATTAAACAATATCAGAATCTCAAATCACGAGCCAGATGAGCAGGGATCAACCAACTTTATAAAGCAAATTAAGATTATGATTAAAAAACAGTTTCCAAACTTGAGTGCTCGTGAGCAAGAAATCAAGTTATTAGAAACTATTAAAGATCAATATTTTTATGATAAAGAAGCCGAAGAAGATAAAAGCGACGAATCAATGAATTCTAGTTTCTTCTCTGTCTTAGCAGGAAAATCTTAAAACCCAGAAGACGATTATACTGATGTTGATCTTTGGGATTCCCTTATTGAATTATCTCAGAGACGGGACAAAGGTAAAAGAATTAAAAAATGAGAAGACTTATTTCAAAGCGGAACAGACGACCAATTTTAAGACATCATCCATTTTTATTTGCTTTTCGAAACTGTATTCACCAGACAAAAAAGAGCTTATGGAATATCAAAGCCGAATATGATGCCCATATTGTTCAAAGGGCAAATAGTTTATGGTGGACCCCACTCTGCACAAGGTCACTAATGAAAAAGCCGAAGCTAGACCCCTCTAGTAGTAAAGCAGACTTATAATCTGCCATCTATATTATTGTTGTATTTCGTCAGCCATGACGATTACATCAATTATTTAGCTCCTTCCTCCTCTATTTAAGGGAGCCTTGTAAATTATTTTCTTTAAGTTTTAAGAGTTTGCCTTATGAACTAGAAAACTCTCTCTGTCTGAAGTTTGAATCTCTTTCTTGTAAGTTTCTTCTACTCTTGATTATAATAATCTCTTTTCTTCTTCTCCATTCATCTTTTACTTTGTCTTGTGTTATCGATCCTTTCCCCTTTGGTATCAGAGTCATATGGCTAGCTAAACAGTTATTAATTCATGGGTGAATGAACTTGTATTTTCAGAATTAATCATTATAACATAAGTTGGTATTTTTAATCAATTGCCAATAAGATTATTTAACTATGCCAATACGATAATTTTACTAAACCAACACGATTCTTCTAATTCTTTCTGTTAATCTTTACGTTGAGATATAGTCGTAGTGGCTTGATAAAACTTTCGATTTTCATTCTTCGTTGTCACGATTGGGGTTTTGCCATTTGCCAGTAGAGGCTGTTGTCCCTAGATATCGTTGTCTGAAGAAGTTCACGACCCGTAGGCCTTCTACCTCCACGCGGCATTGCTCCGTCAGGCTTTCGCCCATTGCGGAAAATTCCCCACTGCTGCCTCCCGTAGGAGTCTGGGCCGTGTCTCAGTCCCAGTGTGGCTGATCATCCTCTCGGACCAGCTACTGATCATCGCCTTGGTAAGCTATTGCCTCACCAACTAGCTAATCAGACGCGAGCCCCTCCGGGCTAAAAAGTTTTATGAAACTAGTCTCGTTGAGGGATGGGATGCGACTGTGATCGTAAAAGATTGTACAGGTGGAATTAGAGGATCAATACGGTTTAGTAGGAAAATCAATACGGTATGGTTAAGTAGTCAATACGGTCTGGTTAAATTATCTCAACTTATGGTTTAAAGATTAGGTTTGAAAAATTTATTTGTTCATTCAAACATGAATTAGCATTATTTAGCAATGAGTATATCATCGTTTATTAATACATCAAATATATCTATAAAAAATGAAGAAATCGTTGAGTTTTCACAAGCTCAACAATTAAATCAATGGACAATACCCGAAGTTCAATATTTATAAACAATCTATCAGTAAAAGAGCAGTTAAAACTTTAAAGTAAACTATTTACTTAGATAAAACTATTAAACTTTTATGTCTAAATGATATTCAAAGGTATTTAAACAAGTTTAAATAACTTCATATAGGTTTAATTCAAATAGCCTTTAAACTGTTAACATTACCCGGATTAAATTCTAGTATTCTAGCTAATCTTAGGGATGCTATATGTCGAAACTGGAAAGATTCCCTTATAGGAGTTATTCAGACAAGTTTGTGTCATGGACCAATTTACTTTAATGTATTTCCAAACTTGACACTATATTTGTCTGATAGAAATTTTTTTGAAGCCGTATCTTTGCATGTTCAAACTCATGGATATGAATATTTGTCAGGATCTGAAACTATAGCCGTAATTTACCGAATTAATTATAAGGTAATGAATACATTATGTCCGAACACTATTTTACGTAGTGATTTAGGAAAAATTGTAGTAATAGAAAGTAATCTATTAACTACAAATGTTGCTATTCCTCGTCTTATTGATTGGAAAGAAGTTCATTTTCATGATAGTTGGATAATTCCAAATGCTGTAACACCTCAACCAATAATTAGTAATCAGGTTGATCAAATAATTCAAACCGTAAATGGAAATATTGAAATAAAATTCACTCCTGAAATTACTAGAAGAATTTCTTTATCTAGATGTTTATCGTCTAGATAGAGCTTTCCTCCATATAGAGTTTTTGTTCCGACTAGCTCTAGGTATTCAGTATCTAAACAACTAAACTCTGAAAATGAATCAACTTTGGATTCGAAAATCGAAGGCATTTGAATATCTGAATAACAAATTCCTCATGAGATTTATTCCCATAAACTGGAATCTCCTATCGTTTCTGAAATGACTTTTAATTTATAATGGATTTTACGCCAAGGTCAGCAATTAAAAATTATTAAATCTAGATTTTCATACCCCTAAAAACACAATGTTTAGGGAATGGTTTTTCAAAAAATATACTAAGTCAAATATTGAAGAATTAAGATATCGTTATTATCTCGATTTAGAAATTCATCAAAGGATTATGCCTTTTATTAATTGGTTTTGGAGTAACTATATTGATCTTAAAATTCATCTTGATATTTAGAGGAATATGAAAAACATTAGATATCATGGTTAGCTAGGAATGACTCAACTATAAAATCTGTTCATCCTCCTTTAGAATCAGTTAAATTAAGAAATAAAAATCGTAGAAGCAGTTCTGTTAGTTGACCTTTCTCAACCTTTACCTGAAAAAGAGGAAGTTATTATTAAACAAAATAATTTCACCAATATAAATCTTCGAACTGTAGGAAATCAGTTAACTCACTGAGGAAACAGATCCAAATATTGCGTCCACCTCTTTTAATAGGACTTTACATCTTTCCAAACAGGATATAAAACCTCATATTCCAATAAAAATTTTTAATTTTTCAAATCCAAATAAAAATGCTGAATTTATTGATCAATTAGTCAGTAGATTAAAAAATTTGGATATCAGTACTATTTGCAATAAAGACTCTGAATCTGAATCAGAATCTGATTCGAGTGCTAAAGCTTTAACTAAGATTCAAGATTCCTTTTATAATTTACAGGAATCTTATCCTTTTATCAGTAATCAAGAATCTTATCCTTATACCAATCAACAGGATCAAAAATCAAGATTTGATTATTAACCGTATAAAATATGATAATGGTCCTGGTGCTGATATTACTCGTCGCACCTATTATAAACGTCCAACTCCCAAAGACTTACTTTGGAAAGGAAATTTTTATTTAGAAAAAAAAATCTTATAGTGCAAAAACCATCTATAAATGGAATATAGATAGACTAGCTTCGACTTTTTCATTAGTGACCTTATGCGGAGTGGGGTCCACCATATGCCTTTTGCCCTTTGAACAATATGGGCACCATATTCGGCTTTGATATTCCATAAACTCAAAACTTTTTAGCTCATTCGTCAGACAACGATATTCGGGGACAACAGCCTACAGCCCTCTTGGCAAATGGCAAAACCCCAATCGCGACAACGAATAATGAAACTCGAAAGTTTTATCAAGCCACTACGACTATATCTCAACGTAAAGATTAACAGAAAGAATTAGAAGAATCGTGTTGGTTTAGTAAAATTATCGTATTGGCATAGTTAAATATTCTTATTGGCGATTGATTAAAAATACCAACTTATGTTATAAAAATTAATTCTGAAAACACAAGTTCATTCACCCTTGAATTAATAACTGTTTAGCCAGCCACATGGCTCTGATACCAAAGGGGAAGATCAATAACACAAGGGGAAAGGATCGATAACACAAGACAAAGTAAAAAATGAATGGAGAAGAAGAAAAAAGATTATTATAATCAAGTGTAGAAGAAACTTACAAGAAAGAGATTCAAACTTCAGAGAGAGAGAGTTTTCTAGTTCATAAGGCAAACTCTTAAAACTTAAAGAAAATATTTTACAAGGCTCCCTTAAATAGAGAAGGAAGGAGCTAAATAATTGATGTAATCGTCATGGCTGACGAAATACAACAATAATATAGATGGCAGATTATAAGTCTGCTTTACTACTAGAGGGGTCCATAACAGATGGACTAGTTTCGGCTTTTTCATTAGTGACCTTGTGCAGAGTGGGGTCCACCATAAGCTTTTTGCCCTTTGAACAATATGGGCACCATATTCGGCTTTGATATTCCATAAGCGCTTTTTCGTTTGGTTGATACAGATTTCGAAGAGCAAATAAAAATGGATGACGTCTTAAAATTGGTTGTCTGTTCTGCTTTGAAATAAGTCTCTCATCTTTGAATTCTTTTACCTTTGTCCCGTCTCTGAGATAATTCAATAAGGGAATCCCAAAGATCAACGCTAGTATAATCGTCTTCTGGGTTTTGAGATTCTCCTGGTAAGACAGAGAAGGATCCAAAATTCATTGATTCGTCGCTTTTATCTTCTTCGGCTTCTTTATCAGAAAAATATTGATCTTTAATAGTTTCTAATAACTTGATTTCTTGCTCACGAGCACTCAAGTCTGGAAACTATTTTTTAATCATAATCTTAATTTGCTTTATAAAGTTGGTTGATCTCTGCTCATCTGGGATAATTTCTCGTGATTTGAGATCTTGATATTGTTTATTAATTTGGGTCATCTTTGCTAAACAACCTTCAAAGTCGAAGTGATACCACCATTTTACATAGAAATTTCGTTGAATCTCTGGATAGCCCAAATGATTCTTGTCCAATTCAAGATTCCATTGCTATATCCAGTTGATTTGAAATTGGGTACAGATCCAAAGTAAATCTTGTCGAACGATTACAAATTTTTAGGCAGATAAAGTTGGATGATATTTAGCTTATAAATATATGTATACATATATACATATGTATATTTAGTTTAAGGGATTCCAAAGGAGGATGAACTATTTTGATAGTGGAACCATTTTTGACGGTCCAAGCGACTTGATATTTTTCAATTATAGCAATATCCACTCCATTATCTAGATGATATTCCCAAAACCATTTGAAAAAGGACATAAGAGTTTGATAGGTTTCTAAAAAACAATAATATCTGTTTTTATATTTTCAATTTGATTTTTATTATATTTGTTTAAAAACTATTTTTTAAACATTTTGTGTTTGTTTAATTCTTGGTTACAATATTGTCTAATTACGAATCCTGGAGAAAAATCCATTTGAGTTTATAAATTAAAATTCATTTATGATACAGTTGGTAATTTTGTATTATGGGAATAGATCCCATGAGGAATTTGTTGTTCGGATATACGAATACTGTCAATTTTGGATTCTAAAATTGATTCATTCTCATTTATTGGGAGTTCAGAAACAGTGTCTAGAATTAGTATTTGGAACAGAAAATCTATAGGATGTAGAGGGAAAACTTTGCCTAGAGGATAAACTTCTAGATAAATATATTCTTCTCATATTATCATGAGTAAATTTGATTTCTACTTTTCCATCTGCACTTTGAATAATTTGATCAACTTGGTTAATAATAATAGGTTGTGGTATGACAGTATTTTGAATTGTTCAATTAGCTGAAAAAATAACTTCTTCTCAGTCAATAAGACGAGGAACAACAACATTTGTTGTTAATAAGTTACTTTCAATAACTACGGTTTTTCCTGGATTACTCCTAATAATTGCATTTGGACATAAAGTATTCATAACTTTATAATTTATCCTATAGATGACAGCTATAGTTTCAGATCCTTGGAGAAAATCATATCCATGTGTTTGTATATTTAATAATATAGCTTCAAAGAGATTTGCATCTGACAATAATAATGTCAAATTTGAAAATACATTAAAATAAATTGATCCATGACATAGACTAGTTTGAATAACTCCTATGAGGGAATTTTTTCAATTTTGGTTTCTAGCATCTCTAAAATTTGCAAGAATACTTGAATTGAGCCCGGGTAGAGTTAATGACTTAAAAGCAATTTGAATTAATCCTACATGAATATATTTATATTTTGATAAATATCTTTGAATATCGTTTAAACATAAGAGTCTAATCGTTTTATCATTTATATCTAAACAAATAGTTTGTTCAGAAGTTTTGACAATTCTTTTGTTAGAGATTCAAATAATCATATTTTGTAAATCTTTTTGGATTCGACTTCAGGAATAGTCCATTGGTTTAATTGCTATGCTTGTGAGAATTCTATAATTTCTTTATTCTTGATAGAAATATTTGATGCATTCATATGGGTAGAAAGACTACTCATTGGAAGAGATTGTTAATTCACATTTGAATAAACAAAGAAACCTTTTCAAAGCTAATCTTTAAACTATAAGTTGAGATTGATAATCAGACCTTGTTGAGAGCTTAATCAAACCGTATTGATTACACAATCATTGTGGAATCCGCCATCTGAGATGGGGATTGAGGCGCCAAAGAAATGAAAGAAAAAGGTAAGGTTTAATTAATTATTTTCTTTTTCTTTTTCTCTTTTTTTTTCCCTAATTAAAGCCAAGTGTACAAATTCATAAACCTACCCTTCATAAAACCTCCTTTCTGTGAAAAATTATTCACAGAGACTCCATCACCATCTGAGAACGCCGCACGCAGAGAATAGAGAGAGAACCGGCCGGCGATGGGTTAGTTTCCAAATCCAACGATTTTTGATTCAAAACACTCCTTGTCTTCTACTTAAAAGTTTTCCTCTGTTATTTTCTTCCCCAGAAACCCTTCTGTTGAGGGCGCTGCAGACCTGTGTGGAACGCGAAAACAGAGGGACGAAACTAACCTTTGCCAAATCTATTTCTTGATTCTTCAACCCTGGCGAATTTCTCAACTTTCAGAGGTAATCCTCTAGTCTCTGTTGATTAAAAACTCAGATTAGGAACTGATTCGTTTTAGTCAGACTGTTGTGAATAAGATGTTTGGGGAAGAAAAGAACTCGGCAGAAACAGAATGAAAGGGAATTAGAGATTTTCAGTAAGATTAATGTTCGATTAACCTCTTTCTGAATAGACTCTAAGATCAAAATTATATTGCGATGTGCTCTGAAATATTGACTGAGAAATCATTACCGAGAGTTTGAGTTGATTTTCAAGGTATAAATATCTCTTCTGCGTTGTTGGATTAGCAATAGTTGGGTACTGCGATTGTGGAGGGCAAATTAAGAGATAGGTAGCCCAAAAATAATGAAAAAATTTATTCTTTGTTAGGTACCAATTTAGAGAATTAAGCTGTGGACTCATTGCTTGGACTCTTGAATTATTTGAGTTAACCTGTTGTAAGTGCACTCGAGGTAGAGATTTATTTTATTTTTGGTTAAGCATTATTATTTTTAATTCATTAATTAAATTCACTTATTTGGCATAAACTGTTCATTTAATTTTGTGTTATTGTATTTTCACACATTTATCAACTGCATTATTTCAATCATTGATAAAAATTGTGTGGTTTTAACTAGAAGTAATAGGACAGCTGAAGAGCCGTGTCCTTGGGCGCGAAACCCTAAACCTGATCAGGGTAATTATGGCGTGCGACCGTTTGATGTCGATGTTTTGGCCTATGGCCCAGTGTGCTCGGAGTCCGTGAGAGGCTCCATTTTCACCGAACATCTATTTAAATTGAAAACTGCATTTTTATTACATTTCTGCATAATATTTTATAACTGCTGGAAATAAACTCTATCCCTATTGAGTTTAGTCGACTCACCCCAAACGACTATTTTTTTTCAGGATCGAATCAAGAGGACTAGTTATCAGTGAAGGATCAAGAACTTTCTTTAAGTTTCATTTTAATTTTCTTTTGAGGTTAGAGACTTTTGAGATTGTAAGTCGTATGGTATTTGGATATTTTGTTGGACGTATATCATCACATTATCTGGTGTCTCTTGTTGGACCTGTTTAATTTATATTTTTGGACCCTGACTTTATGTTAGTTTATAAACCTTTCCGCTGCATGTTTCTTTAAGTGAATGAGATTTAGGGTCGGATGATCTAGCCCTTTCCGGGTCGGGTCGTTCCCCGTTCTGTTGCGAGTCCCCTTTGGGGCGTGACAATCATACCTTATTGATTATTCAACTAAACCGTATTGACTTTCTAAATCTTCCTATGTAAATATTACGAATTATGAGTCATTGCTGCCCTATCTCAGAGAGATTAATTTCATAAAACTTTTTAGCCATTCTTCAATCACGTTATTGGGCAAACACGCCTAACAGCTATCCCGACAAAACGACAAACACCCCGACGTGATATGTGAAGAACAAACTCTAAAGTTTTATGAAATCATAGCAACAGACACAATCTCAACGTAATCATACACGGGAAGAGTTAGAAGAATCTTATTGGACTAATCAAATCATCGTATTGGTATAATCACATAATCTTATTGGTTTAATCAAACCATCGTATTGGTGATTGATTACTAATTACTACTTATATTATAAAGATTATCTTTGAAACCCTTTTGTTTATTCAATCGTGAACCAATAACTTATTAGCCAGCCATGGCTCTGATACCAAAGAGGGGGAGGATCAATAAGCTTATTATAAACAAAGTTTAGTTAATAAAAAACCAAGCAAATGCAAATAACTTACAAAAGAAGGAGAGCAGAGAGATCAAGAGTTTTTTGGGTATACAAGGCAAACTCTTTAAAAACTTGAAATGAAAATTACAATGCTTTCTCTAATATAGAGAAGCAAAGGAGAGGAAAACGTCATGGCTGACGATTTTTGCTAGTGGAGGATATGTCAAGGTCCTCCTTTATCTTTTTTGCTTTATTTTATTGTAGTGCTTCTATGGGGGCCACATCTATGGGGTCCAGCTTGTCCATTGCTTCTGCTACTTTTTCTGCAGCTTTTACTAAAAGCTAGTTGGCACTTAACCATTTTGATTGTTTGCTATGATTGATCTTGACTCTATTGCGTTTCATAGCCAATAGCTTTTATAGTGGTAGGTATCGAAATTACTTTGAATTTTGGGTAGCTTTTGAATTTTTGCTTCCAATTGTTGAATTTTTTCTTCCATTTGTTGTCTTTTGATAGTAGGGTCCCATATCTCAAAAGATTCATCTTGATGAGTTGGCTCTTTCCAAGCATGATAATCATCACGATATTCTTTAAAAGATTGAACTGGGGAATAGTATGACTTTGCATCATCCTTGTTGATTGATTTTGATAAAATAATGCTAATTCTTCAGCTGAAAAAGTTTGCTGGCGAATTTGTGCAACTTTCTTTTCGGCATATGCAACTAAAGCAGCTGCACCTTTAGGATTGACGATTTTACACCATCTTTTTGTTTGATACTCCATATTTTCAATCTCATTTGGTCTGAGACGAATATACCGATGAAGTTGTTGCCAAACATAAATAGGCCGGTGGTTTCGATTTGATATAATAAAATTATCATCCATATAATAAATAAGATAATTCATTTTTGAATTTTATTTCCTTTGTCTGATTGTATTTGTTGAGTTAGCTCAATGAGAGAATCTCAAATGTCACTTTGAGTTGGATCAACATCTTCCTCTGGTGCTTAAGATTCACCTGCTAACATAGAAAATGAACCAGAACTCATTGATTCGTCACTTTGTTGTTCTTTTTCATCTTCTGTTTCAAAGAATTGATGTTTGATAGTTTTTAACAATTTAATGTTTTGTTCCTGAGATAATAACTCGGGATACTGTTGTCGAATCATATTTTTCATGTGTTGAATAAAGTTGGTAGGCTCAGAATCTGTACCAACTACATTTGCTTTTGCTTTAATGCTTTTATAAATTTGAATGGCATTGGTGATTTTGGAAAAACACGCTTCAACATCAAAGCGGGACCACCATTTTATATAAAAGTTTCTTTGAATTTCAGAAATACCTAAATGGTCCTTATCCATTTCAAGATTCCATTGTCATATCCAATTGATTTGAAACTTTGTACAAAACCAGAGTAGATCTTGTCCCATAAAGACATTTTTGTTGCCAGAAATATCTGGATGATATTTAGACCACATAGTAAAGGTCTCTTAGATTTTCTTAGAAAAAATACTGATTTCTGGAGAGTGTGCCACCAATGAAGAAACCAGTTCGGAAATTTGTCTTTCGTTTTGAGAATTTTCGGATTAATAGTAAAAAACCATGAATGAGATCTTACTGGATTTTGATATAAAAAGACATATGACCAAGCTTGGATGTAATCTCAATAGTTATACTTTTGGTCATTATTTTTGGTTGTTCTGGGAGCATAAACTGATAAGCCCTATTCTTGCATATGAATAATTCTGATAATATAACATTTTAAATGTGTGATTGGGGATTTAAAATTCTCATCTTCAACATAATTGTGCTGAATTTAAATTGCATTTGTTTAAGTTAAAATAGCTTCATAATAGTAGCGAAGCTTTCCTTTGGATACCATGTAATGTTGAGTGTCCATATAATGTTCCTTAAAGAACCAAGCAACTTTTTGATTTAAACAAATGTCTTTTGATGAAAGGGCAGTTCATCCTCCTTTGGAATCCGTTAAACTACAAAATGAAACTACTTCTGTTGAAGTTGTTCCCTTAGTAGATCTAGCTCAACCTATTACTAAAAAAAAAAGTTATTATTAAACAAAATAATTTTACAAATTTAAATATTAGAATTGTAGGCAATCAGTTAACTCGCATTGAGAATCAAATTAATAAATTGATTCCTGAAAATTATGAAGCTAAAAGTTCTGAGGAAACAAATATTGCTTCCTCTATATCCAAAAAACCTTTTTTTTATCAAAAACTATATCAAAACCAGATATCAAACCTCTTCTTCCAATAAAACATTTTAATTTTTCAAATCCAAACAAAAATTCTGAGTTTATGGACCAACTGGTTCTTAGATTAAAGAATTTAAATATCAACACTCTTAGTGATAAGGATTCTGATTCTGAATCTCATTCTAAACAAGAATTTGATTTTGACTCCAGTATTAACCAATTCCATGAATCACTTTTAAATCTAAAAGAATCTTGTACTGCTATTCAAAGCCCAGACTTATCTCTTAATCGAGTCAAATATGCAAAAGGACCTGGCGGTGAGGAAACTGTCAGAATAACTTATTACAAAAGACCAACTCCCTAGATTTATTATGGGAAGAAAATTTCTATTTAGAACAAATTGCTTATAGTCCAAAAACTATCTATTATTGGAATATAGATGGTTTAACAGAATATCAAATTTTTGATATCATTAACAAAATGTTAATGTATTCTAGTGTCTATAAAGTTGCTCAAAATAGTGATCATGATATTGCTATTTGCATTATAAATGATTTTACTGGTGCTTTAAAAGGATGGTGGCATAACTATCTCTCCTTCTCTCAACAATTAGAAATTCTAAAAGCAGTTAAACTAGAAAAAGTAACTAAAACAGTTACTAATCCAACAACTGGACAACCATGTATGACTCAAAAAACAACTACTGTTGCTGATAGTGTTTATACACTTCTCCAAGCAAAAATTCTCCACTTTGTTGGAGTTATAGAACAACGTCAAGAAAGATGACGAGAATTATTACAAAACTTAAGATGTATATCATTATCTCATTTTAGATGGTATAAGGATGTATTTATTACAAAAGTCATGCAAAGAAAAAATGCTAATTCAGAATACTGGAAAGCTAAATTCATAGATGTTTTACCCCCTCTATTTTAAAAGAAGTAAAACAAAAATTATTAGAATTAAATTCAATATATTCTATCCCTTGGAATACATGTATTTATGGTCATTTAATAAATGTATGAGTTCAAGAAGAATTATCTCTTTGTAATGATATCAAATTACAATACCAATTGAAAAAATAATATTTAACTGGCAAAAAAGAAATAGGTAAATTTTGTGAATAATTTGCTTATAATATTCCAATCAAATATCCTAAAAAACATAAAGATCCAAATTTACATCATAAATCTCAAATATATAAAGCATATAAAAGGAAGAAACGTAAAGAAAAATATAAAGATCAAAATTAAATTCCAAAATACAAACATAAACGAATAAGAAAACATTCAAAATCCAAGTCAGATATTAAATGTTATAAATGTGGCAAATTAGGCCATTATGCTTCAAAATGTTTTACAAAGAATAAACTAAATGAATTAAACTTAGATGAAGAATTAAAACTTCAATTATCAAAAATATTTCTAAACTCAACTGATGAAGAAACAAATTCTGAGTCATCTAGTGATTATGATGACTTATCTTCTTCTTCCGAAGATAATAAATGCATAAACAAATGTTGTAATCAAATAAAACCTTTATCTATTAATGTTTTATCAACATCTCAACAAGAAATTTTTAAAGATATTGATCAAATCACCGATCCAAAACTGAGAGTTAAAATTGTCGAAATAATAATTCAAAATACTCAAGAAAAAAAAAGGTTCCTAAAATCGAATCTGAACAAAATCTTAAATCAAAATATTATAGTATTAATGAAATATTTGATAGATTCGAAAAACTTTCTCATTCAAAACCTGTAACAATTCAAGATTTAAATCGAGAAGTAAAAGATTTAAAATTCGAACTAGTTCAACTCCAGTATAATTATGAACAATACCAATTACTTATGAATGAAAGACTTTTAAAAATTGAATCTAATATTGCATCAACATCAAACAATCCCTTTCCAAAAGAAGAATATATCTCATATGAAGGACAAAATGAACAAAATAAAATTTTAAACATTCTCAATAAAGTTCATTTTCAAAAATAGTATATTCAAATCATATTAATTATTAATCAAGAATATGCAATCTCTAATATCATAGCACTCGTTGATAGTGGTGCTGATATAAATTGTATACAAGAAGGATTAGTTCATACCAAATATTTCAAAAAAACTATTCAGTCTTTAACCGCCACAGGTGGTAGCAAACTAAAAGTTAACTACAAATTATCCAAAGTAGCAATTTATAATAATAATCAAAACTGCTTAACAAAAACCTTTCTATTAGTTAAAAATTTGCAACATAATGTTATTTTAGCAACTTCATTCCTTAGCCAAATAATGTCAACCACAATGATAGACCAGGATGGAATTCACATCTTAGTAAATGATCAAAAGATTATTTACCATTTTGTTTCTGAACCACAAACCAAAATTATTAATGAACTCAAAACTTTTTATCATATTAAGGATAAACAAATAAGCTTTCTTAAAATCAAAATTAATTACTTAAAAATAGAAGATCATCTTAAATCTCCAAATGTCATTAACAAAATTAAAAATCTTGAACTACAATTCCAAATTGAGGTATGTCATATTATACCCAAGGCTTTATGGGAACGAAACAAACATATTGTTTATTTACCATATATTCCAAATTATAATGAGAAGTTAATACCAACAAAAGCTAGACTAAGTCAAATGAAACAAGAATATTTAGAATTATGTAAAAAAAGAGATTGAATTTCTTTTAGAAAGAAAATTTATTCGAAAAAGTTACTCCCCTTGGAGTTGTACGGCATTCTATGTTAATAAAAATGCTGAAAAAGAAAGAGGTGTTCCTCAACTTGACATTAATTACAAACCATTAAATGATACCTTACCGTGGATTAGATATCCTATTCCTAACAAAAAAGATCTATTAGAACGTCTACAATCAGCCCTGATATTTTTAAAATTTGATTTAAAATCAGGTTATTGGCAAATCCAAATCTCTGAACAAGATAGGTACAAAACAGCGTTTGTCGTCCCCTTTGGCCATTACGAATGGAACGTAATGCCTTTTGGATTAAAAAATACTCCTTCTGAATTTTAAAATATTATGAATGATATCTTTTTAAATTATTCTCAATTCTGTATTGTTTATATTTATGATATTTTAGTCTATTCACAATCCATCGACCAACACTTTAAACATCTCAGGATATTAAAAGATGTTATAAAAAAAATGGTCTTCTATTATCTGCTCTTAAAATGCAACTATTCCAAACAACAGTACGTTTTTTAGGTCATAATATAAATCAAGGAACAATTATTCCTATCAACTGCAGTATTGAGTTTGCATCAAAATTTCCTGATGAAATCAAAGATAAAATTCAACTACAAAGATTTTTAGGTAGCCTAAATTATTTAGATGATTTTTATAAAAATCTGGCACAAGATACTTCCTTATTATATTTAAGATTGCGAAAGAATCCTGACCCATGGACTCATCAACATACCGCAGCTGTCAAAAGAATAAAGATGAAAGCAGTAACTTTACCCTGTCTTTCTTTTCCAAATTCTAACTGGAACAAAATAGTTGAAACCGATGCTTCCGATATTGGTTATGGAGGTATTCTCAAACAATTCAATCCCAATACTTCTAAAGAAGAACTTATTCGTTTTACTTCTGAAGTATGGAAACCTATGCAAAAGAACTATTCTATAGTCAAAAAAGAAATTCTTGCCATTGTCAAATGCATTTCAAAATTCCAAGATGATTTATTAAATAAAAAATTTCTGCTTAGAGTTGACTGTTCTTCAGCAAAAAATATTTTAACCAAAGATGTTAAAAATCTTGTTTCCAAACAAATATTTGCCATATGGCAATCTGAATTATCAGTTTATGATTTTTCAATTGAGGATATTAAAGGATCAAATAATTCTCTTCCTAATTTTTTAACCAGAGAATTATTGCAGGATGGTAATCCCATTTAGGGGTAAAGGTCGAGACCGAGGCCGAGGTCGCAAAATAAATCTTTATCAAAAAGAATTTCTCACTTTAGGGGAAACATCTTCATCCGCAAAAAATCAACAAAAGAAAACTGCTAAAGAAGTCCTTGAAAGTGGACCGCAGTTTATCAAAAAAGTAGTGGTTGAGTCCTTGCTCACTCTTTCATCAAAAGACATTACATATATATATATATATATATAGTTTATTGTTAGTATATATCATCAATTATATATATTATTAGCAATTACACAAGTTTTCCACATATTTCTCCAACAAATTGCATTGTGGTTTAGATATCTTTGAAAAATGTTTGATGAAACTTCTATAAAAAACCAACATGCCCTAGAAAACTTTGAACATTTTTCACTGAAACGATGGAGGTAGGTTTTTCCAATAGTTTCAATTTTAGCCTTTTCTACTCCAATTCTTTTAGCTGACAAGATAGCTAAGACTATGTTTTCCTCAATCATACAGTGACATTTTCTCACAATTTAAAACTAAATTTGTTTCTACATACCTCTTCAATACAAGAGCTAGATTATGAAGATATTGATCAATATATGAATCATCAAAAACTGAAAAAGCATCTATAAATAACTCATGTTTGAAATTTCTTTATCATGCACCTTTGAAAAAGAGTTGAACCATTATTATAACACCTCAAACGCGACTTAGTAGTACAATATTGTTCACTTGTGCCAAGATTGATACAATTTTACTATTAACTTTTACCCCGTGAGGCCTTGTATTAGTTATAGATGGAATGCTAAATATATAATAAACCCCAATACCACAAATTTTCAATGAGGAATACTTCACTTGGTATTGGACCCCAACTAATGTGCCACAAGGACCCTTAAACAAAGTTTCAAGCCAAGGAATTTTCTTACATCTTTGTACATTTTTTAGGTGTCTCTTTCCTAACTAGCTTGGAGGAAATTATTAGTTCAATACACTTGAAGCACAAGTATAGAAAAAATGGTAGAGTTCACAAATCTGCCAACAATCCAAACTCCCGTGGAGTATTTGGCATTTTCAAAAACCTAGACAATCTTATATGAACAAGTGTTCTTCGTAAAGATTGTAGCTAACTTGTCCAGCTTTCCAAAATGGGGTTGTGCATAAAAATTGAAGTTTGTTTTCTTGGTTAAATGTTCCCCGAACAGAGAGCATCATTCTTGCAATAGAAGCCCAATCTTACTTTTTGGGCTGGAAGCCCAGTCTCGCCTATTCACGGAGTTAATCTTTTCCAAAGCTGATGATGAAGTGTGACATGTTGATGTGAAATGGGTTCTGTCTATAAACATTAGAGCATCAAAAATTTCTGACAATTTTGCTAGTACTTGTTTTGTAGGTGATCAAGGGGAAAAGAGCATTCAATGACTCAATTTCAATAATGTGACAAACAAATTTAATTGGAGTTGAACATGGTGAAGCATAAATGGAGAACAAAACACAAATCAAATGGATTGTTGAAATCTGCCCGGAATCTGACCCCTGAAAACTATTTGGCAATTTCTGAAGTTTTGTCAATCTTAAATAAATAAAAAATTTCCATGAAGATTGTAGCTGACTTCTCAAGGTTTCCGGAACAGGGTGACTCGTTAAAAATAGACATCATTTACTATGTCAACTTAGATCAATTATAGAAAACGTTTGGACTTCCTTAGGGGATAGGCCCACGCCTACCCAATGGGCGCGCTCATGCTAGGTTGGCGTATGCCCATCCAAACCTTGGGCTCCTTGACTCTAAAGTTACATCAACTATTTAGCCTTTGTTCTTGATCCATCTCTTAAAGACCTTTTGATTAAGTTTTTTTTTTAATTAAGTTATTAGTCTTGTAATTAAACTTTGAGTTATCTATGAATCCAAAGTCCAAGCCCAAATAAACCCATTGGCCAATACTATCTAAGTGGAATGCATTCCCTAGACTTTTCTATGCTTTAATTGTAGGAAGGGTAAATATGGCTATGAAGAGGGAAAAAGATAAAAACCTTGCCAAAAATGAAGACAAATTCGTGGAAAGACTTTGGGACGAAAAGATGTTGCTTTGACCGAGAGAAAGGGTGTTTTGAAAACCACCATATTAACTTCTTTTTTAAAGTTGTCATTTATTCTTTGTTGACTGAATTTGACTATAAAACTCAAGTCCAATCGTGTTTTGTTATTTTGGGAAGTGCTCTTTATAAATTGCTTCTATTTGAGCTTGGTGAATTATATCCAAGTGAGTGTTTGTGGGTTTGGTGAGTCATATCCAAATCATAGTATGATGAGTAATATCCAAACTAGCTTCCACTTATTCTCGGTGGGTCATATCCAAGTAAGTGCGAGTGATCCATCAGGCATCAACTTGCTTGTTCACTCAAGTTAGTTCATCCACTACTTAGCAGGAGGCGCTAAGTTCATCTCCCCGAAGAACAAGCCCAACCATCATCATGGGTCTTTCTTGTTCTCTTTCACTCTTCCACCCACTTCCTTCCCCTAGTATTAGAAGTGCGTCACATGTGTTCCAAGTCATTCCCTTTCTACCTTTGCTGCTGATTAATAAATAAGAAGGATAGTCATTTCATTTATATTATTTGAATTTTGTGGATTTTTTTAGCTATTCGGCTAGAGCTTGTCTAGCCGATTGTGTGCTCTCTTGTCTTGCCATTCTCCTTGTGATCAAACCTGTATTTGGAAAATAATAAACCATTGACAGAGCCAAAAATCACCGTAAGCGAGAGCTAATCCTCGATGGTTAATAAATAATAGCTAAGTGTCGCTTTAACAGCGATTAGGCTTCTAATACTCAAACTCAATCATAGACTACACTCATCGAATACACATGTTAAAGTTTGGTGCAACCCGAATTTTAGTTGAGTCGAACTCGTATATCAATATGAGAGTTTTATGTTTTTTTTTTATCTATTGATATTTGAATTTCAAAATTCATTGTACTTTGATTTTTGATAGAGTGAATTTCTTCATTAACCGTGATTTTTTTCCCAAGTAGAGTTTTTCGGGTAAATCTTGATATCTCTGTATTTTTTTAGTTTATTTTTGGTTGTCAACAACATATGTGCACATTCCAATTGTGGCTAGTCAAAGTTTCCTTTGAAATTCATATACTTGATGAAAGATACCTTCGTGACCGAACACCAAATCACAACCTACTCATTAGGAGACGGCTTCAATATCACGACAGATTGAGAGATTAAAGACTGATTCTTGAAGTGAACCAGTCAAGCCAGATAACTAACTATTAGGAGGTATAAAATATAGTTTCATAACAAAGACAATTCTTGTCTGCAGGCCTCCATCAGAAACCTCCAACAGCTATAAGTTATTCTTTCATTTGCGATTGCCGACCTAAACTCCCCCGACGAGTCCTATTTATGTTGCTCCGGTAATCATCCATAGAAACATAAGAGATGAAGATGGATTTTCTGTCATTCCTTCTTCTGTTTTCCGCCATTAATTCCCTTGTCATGGGAAGTAATGAGCTGCAAACTTACATTGTTCACGTGAAGAAGCCGGATAGAGTCTTTTCACAGGCTGAAGATTTAGAGAACTGGTATAAATCTTTCTTTCCTGCTGGTGTTTCGGGTTCAGGGGAGCAGCCTAGAATGCACTATGCATACAAGAATGTGATCAGTGGTTTTTCAGCAAGGCTTACGAATGAGGAAGTTAGAGCTATGGAAGAAAAGGATGGCTTTATTTCAGCAATACCCGAGAGGAGAGTGAAGTTACAGACAACTCACACTCCCAGATTCTTGGGGTTGCACCAGAATCTCGGGTTTTGGCCAGAATCGACGTTTGGAAAGGGAACGATCATCGGAGTGCTTGATACTGGAGTTTCACCGGAACATCCTTCATTCAGTGATGAGGGAATTCCACCTCCTCCGGCGAAATGGAAAGGAAAGTGCGAGTTTGACGTATCGAAGTGTAATAACAAACTTATAGGCGCGAGAGCTTTTGATATCTCGGCTAAGGTGGCTGCAGTTCAGAAAGCTGAGCCACCCGTAGATGAAGACGGACATGGAACTCACACAGCCAGCACGGCTGCTGGGAATTTTGTGAAGAATGCTGAAGCGTTGGGGAATGCTGAAGGCACGGCAGTTGGTATGGCGCCTCTTGCTCACCTTGCGATTTACAAGGTCTGTTTCGGCGAAGATTGTTCAGACAGTGACATACTTGCCGGACTTGATGCCGCCATTGAAGATGAGGTCGATGTAATCTCAATGTCCGTGGGCGGACCTTCAGCTCCGTTTTTCAACGACACTATAGCTGTTGGATCATTTGCAGCGATTCAGAAAGGAATATTTGTAAGCTGTTCGGCAGCGAACTTCGGCCCTTTTAACGCCACACTGTCAAATGAAGCTCCATGGATTCTCACAGTCGGAGCGAGCGACATCGATAGAAGAGTCGTAGCTTCCGCAAAGCTCGGAAATGGCGAGGAATACGATGGAGAATCACTTTTCCAGCCAGCTGACTTCCCACCAGCTTTGATTCCTCTTGTTTATGCCGGCGAGAATGGAAATGTAACGTCCTCCTTGTGTGCCGAAGGATCGTTAAACGACGTCGACGTCAGAGGGAAGATAGTTCTATGCGAGAGAGGAGGAGGAATAGCAAGAATTGAGAAAGGGATGGCAGTGAAAAACGCGGGGGGAGCTGCCATGATTTTGATGAACCAAGAACAAGACGGCTTCAGCACCGAAGTCGACGCTCACGTTCTTCCGGCGACTCACATCAGCTTCGCTGCCGGACTTAAGATCAAATCCTACATAAATTCAACTAAACAACCCACTGCAACAATCATATTCAAAGGAACAGTGTTCGGAAATTCTTTGGCCCCGGCTGTTGCTTCTTTCTCTTCAAGAGGTCCCAGCATAGCAAGCCCAGGAATTCTAAAACCCGACATCATCGGACCGGGGGTCAGCATTCTAGCCGCATGGCCGTTCCCTCTCGAAAACCAGACAGATTTCGGCGCAACATTCAACGTGATTTCCGGCACATCCATGTCTTGTCCTCATCTCAGTGGAATCGCAGCCTTGCTCAAGAGTGCGCATCCTTCTTGGTCGCCGGCAGCGATCAAATCTGCAATAATGACTTCAGCCAATCAACTGAACCTTCAAGGGAAACCAATGCTCGATCAGGCTCTCCAACCTGCCGATATTTTTGCCATCGGCGCAGGTCATGTAAACCCATCAAGGGCCAACACTCCGGGACTAATTTACGACATTCAACCTGATGATTACATACCTTACCTCTGTGGTTTGGGCTACAAAGACGACGAAATAACGATCATAGCTCATCGGCCGGTAAAATGCTATGAAGAATCAAGCATACCAGAAGGAGAGCTGAACTACCCTTCATTCTCAGTAGCATTGGGACCATCTCAGACCTTCACGAGGACTGTCACGAACGTAGGCGAGGCCTACTCGTCTTACTCGGTGGAAATCTCGCCGCCGGAAGGAGTTTACACAAGTGTTTCCCCCCAAAAGCTTTATTTCACAGGAGTGAACCAGAAGCTGACATATTCAGTGACTTTCGGACGTATTTATTCAGCTACGACCAAAAATGAATTCTCTCAGGGATATCTGAAATGGGTTTCAGCTAAATATACTGTCAGGAGTCCCATTTCTGTAAGATTTGTCTAAACGTTACACGGGACATGGGAGGATAGGGAACTACACGTTATAGTACCTTTTTGTACCTCTTATTTCTATGTTTCTGAAATAAAAAAGGTCATATTTTTTTAATGCTTTTCATAGCAAGATCTGAAGAAATTATTGGATTACTATGTACTTAAATATTTAAGAAAATAATTAAAATTCAACTTTACTAACTTAACAACTTCTATAAGCTAAACATTTAACTTTTTTTAAAAAAAAAAAAATTATAGAATTTCAATTTTCCTGACCAATATCTTAATTTTCCATAAACTTTCTAATATTATTACTCATGTAACTTAAATCAACCAATATTCTAGTTTATTTATAAAACTCTTTTGATGTTTTATAAAAAAAAAAAATACTTTAATTACCTCTTTTATATTCTTACAAAAAGCTAATTAAAAAATAACTCATTAAAAACACGACTTTTTCATGTGATTGCACCTGACACATTATATATATTTCTATTCTATGACTAAATTGAATTATCAACCATGTAATAAGATTATGTGTGTTGTTTTACCCAATTCTGAATGTTATAACATTTTTAGTGAATTATATTCCATAAAAAATGCGTACAAAATTATAATAAATCATAAAAATGTTGTAAAATCACGAAATTTTGCATAATATATTCTCATAATATGTCGATTGTGTGGTTAATATTTCAAGGTAATCCGATATTGTTTTGTATGTTTTCTAGAATTTTTTTTGTCCACGTACTAAACTCAGATCAGACTCTCGCTTTTCGGGACTGGGTACCCGTCACAGGTAAATTGTTAACAAAATCATACTTTAAGGATAAATTTAGGGTAATTATCGATTTGAACCCTATACTATACACGTTTTTTCAATTCGCCCTCTGTACTAAAAAAACCATCAAATCGAACTCTGTACTTTGATTTTGTTATCAATTTAGACCTTCTATCAACAATTTCATTAAACCCTCATTTAAAAAATTACCAAACGATCTTGGATTCACTTGAAATTTTTACCACATGTTCAATACTTAATAAGAAGATAATATGAAACTTTTCGTGATTTTTTAACACATGTACGATTTATTGTAATTTTATTTTAGTAGTTTATAAAAATATTATAATAAATCATACAACTTTTAAAAAATTACGAAAATATTTCTATTATCTACCTATAACATAGTAAACATGTGGAAAAAGTTTCAAATAAATCCAATATCTTTTGTAATTTTTTAAAATTAATCTCAGTTTCTTCTTTACTTTATAAATTTTTGTCCACGTACTAAACTCAGATCAGACGCTCGCTTTTCGGAACTGGGTACCCATCACAGGTAAATTGTTAACAAAATCATACTTTAAGGATAAATTTATTAACAAAAATACTTTAAGTTCCAGTTTGTTGATCACCTTATTCTTAATAAAAATGAATATACATATTGAGAATTTAAAAACAGAAGATGTTGTAAATTTATACATGAATTCAATCGTCGGGATCTATTCTTTAATCTCGTTTAATACGTGATTTACGAGTCAGTTCGGGTTGATTTTTTTTTTTTTAAATTGTCTTATTATGATTTGATTATTAAACTCAACTAGTTGAAATTGTTAGGTGAATTTTGGTTTTTTTTGGACTTGAGTGGGGCAAATAGTTTAGGATGGTAGGTTTATTTGATATTGATAGGAGGTAGAAATTTTTATTTATTTATAGATAATTTAATTCAACAAAACCGTCTGGTAGCTCAAACTGTCGAAGGGTGGACGTGGCCCACGTGATTGTTCATCAGATTCGTCGATCTACGAAATTTGGACTCTCTCTCTCTCTCAGATACTCTTCTTCCTTTTAGCGGGGATGAAGTCAATTGCTTTCCTCGGTGTGGCTGTTCCACTGAAAGTCCGTCACTTCCGTTGATTTTTTATTTTTGTTCTTTTCAATGATTCTGCAATCACGTCTGCTCCTCCAAGAAGCTTGTTTTGAATGATTTACGATCGATCAATTCTAAGGAATTTCGATCTTTTTCTTCACATTCGCCTTCTTGAAGATTTCGAATCCCTAATCCATCTTCAATCTAATGCATAGAATGAGCGTAATCGCCCAGAACGACGGCGAAAGAGAAACAAATCTTCCTCTGGTTCTCTTGCATCGTCTTCCCACCTTCAATCTACGGTTGGGAGACCGGATCCTCAGCAACTTCCGTCTCCTTGATCCCCATAGCTCGCCCGAGCCTACTCACTCTTTCATCGCTCGTCATTCCCCCTCCATTCGAGCTCTTATCTGCGTGGGTCCGACGCCTCTCCCTTCTGATACTCTCCACCTCCTCCCGGCGCTGGAGCTGGTTGTGTGTTCCAGCGCCGGTATTGATCACGTCGATGTCGCGGAGTGCCGTCGGAGGGGCATTTCTGTAACAAATGCCGGAAGTGCCTTTGCAGAGGACACGGCCGATTTTGCAGTGGCGCTGTTTATCGATGTATTGCGGCGGCTTTCTGAGGGTGATCGATATGTTCGGTCCGGGCTATGGCCAGTGAACGGCGATTTCCCTCTTGGATCAACAGTAAGTTCTATGTTTTTCTTCAATCCATTGGCGAAATTACAGTAAATGAACAATGATAATCCGAAAATTTGGTGAGACTTCTCTCTGACAAAGATAGTCTTTTTAGGATCTGCAGTAAGTTCTAAGTTAAATTTCAATTTTGGAAATGATCTCTTTCCACAAAAAAATTCTTCAAAGAGCACCTTCATTTACAGGTAAACCGAAAGCGAGTCGGGATTGTCGGGCTCGGAAGGATCGGCTCTGAAATTGCAGTAAGACTCCAAGCTTTTGGCTGTAACATAGCTTACACTTCAAGAACAAAGAAGGAATCCATTCCCTACAAGTACCACGAAAATGTCTCCGACCTGGCAGCCAATACCGATGTGCTAATAATTTGTTGTGCTCTAACCGAACAAACATTCCACATTGTCGACGAAGTTGTTATTAAAGCGTTGGGAAAGGAAGGGGTGATAATAAACGTCGGTCGGGGGGCTCTGGTCGACGAGAAGGCACTCGTTCGAGCATTGAAGGACAGAGAGATTAAGGGTGCAGGGTTTGATGTGTTCGAGAACGAGCCTAATGTGCCTCCGCAACTACTAGAGATGGACAATGTGGTGTTGTCTCCTCATCGAGCTGTGCTCACTCCGCAATCGCTCGAGGCAGTCGTCGATGTTGTTCTTGCCAATTTGGAGGCTTTCTTCTCAAATCGGCCTCTGCTTTCTGCTGTCCAACTTGAATGAAAGTAACAATTTCTTACTTAAATAAGCTATATAGTTTCTCTTATGGTAACTGGATTATGAAGAAGGCTTTATCACATTTCCACTGACGGTTCAAATGTGTTAATCTGTATATAAGGATATAACTTGGGTTATATTGGTTTGGCGATGAATTTCTCGATTTGTGATTTGTCCGGGTATCGAATGGTTTCTTTGATCTGGAGCCCCTTCTAGCTTATAATACTGAAAGTGATGAATCGTAGCAATCCATTTTGAGGGTGGAGTTTGTTAGAGTATGTACAGTGTCTAGTTTAGTTTATTTGTATAGTTTGGTTTTACCTCTTTCCGATGTTCATCATTAGGTTGCTGTACATATATATTGTACTCTTGTACTCTTGAAAAACTTGAATGAGAAGATTGCCGCCTTCATCCTCTTCTTCCTCTCCATCTTTGTGTTCTCTGTAATCTCAACTTGGTATCAGAGCGCAGATGACGTCTCCAAGCTCGACAATTCCCTCCCCTTCTTCTAACTCCCCTTCATCTTCTTCTCTGCCACCTTTTCCCACCGCAAATCAAGTTTTAAACATCAAACTCAACCACACCAACTACTTGTTCTGGAAAGCTCAATTGCTCAACATCATCATTGCCAACGGCCTTGAAACCATTCTGGACGGAACTTTACCTCAACCACCACAATTTCTGGACAATGTTTCATCACAAATTAACCCCGAGTTTACCACATGGCAGCGCTTCAATCGACTTCTGATGAGCTGGATTTTCTCCTCCTTATCGGAAGAGCTTCTTCCGATCATTATTTCCTTCTCCACTGCCGCTGACATGTGGACAGCCTTGGCTCGCCGGTTTGCATCCTCGTCGCTCGCTCGGATTACAGAACTCCGAGGCCAGCTCCACTCGCTCACCAAAGACGGCCTTTCTGTTTCACAGTACACTCAAAAACTTACCTCCATCTGCAACACTCTCGCCGCCATCGGTCATCCCGTCTCCCTCAGCGATCAAGTGATATACCTTCTCGGTGGTCTTGGGAGTGATTACAATTCCTTTGTCACCTCGATTACAAACCGCGCCGACGAGCCCTCCATGGAAGATATCTACAGTTTGCTACAGAGCTATGAGGTTCGCCTTGAGAAACAGAATCTTGCGCCTTCTCTCCAGCTGCCGAACTCCGCTCAAGCTCTCGCCGTCGCCCATCAGTCATTCCGACCGGCGTTGTTCCCTCGCCCTTTTGGCGTTCCAGTTCTGCGCCCCAGCCCTCCTCTGCATCAACACCCAGTCGGATTTGGATCTTCGCCGATGCCTCCCTCATTTTGGCAACCCACCCGGCCCAATTCTAAACCCAACCGGCCCAAATGCCAAATTTGCCATAAACCGGGCCACCCAGCTTCAGCCTGTTACCACCGCTTTAATCACTCTTACCCGACTGGCCCTATTCCTCAAACCCGCCCACCAACCCAACCCCCTTTAGCCTTCCAAGCCAGCCCACTTCTTTATTCACAACCCAACCCAATTCCCTACCCATATCTTTACCCACCCGACCCACCTCCTCATAACTTGACCCAGTTGACCCACCCTCCTTCTTCCCTCTCTCCGTTCCCCGAATCCTCTCTGTTTCCAGAACCTCCCGCCCCTCCGCGAGCTCTCTCCGCCGGTCTCCTTCCCTCCCCGCCGGTTTCTGCTCCTTGGATCCTTGACTCCGGGGCCACCCACCATTTCTCTCCCACACCTGCCTCTCTTCAACATCCTCAGACTCATTCTGGCCCGAATTTTGCTGTCACCGCCGATGGTAAGTCTTCTCCGATCTCCCACTTTGGTTCTGCTTTAATTTCCACTCCTCTCCATGCCCTTCACTTAAATTCTATCTGTCATACTCCTGGTTTTTCCCATAATCTTCTTAGTGTTCGAAAATTATGCAGTGATAATTCTGTTGTTGTTGAATTTGATTCTCACTGTTTCTGTGTTAAGGATCGGATTTCTCGTCAAATCCTTCTCCGGGGTTCACTTGTTGATGGTCTCTATCAGCTTCCCGTGCCCTCTGTCGCTCGGTCTCTCTCTGCCTCCCTGCCGAGCTCACATTTTGTCTCCTCTCCCTCTGCCTTTCTGCCACGGTCAAGGCAGTCTTCCACTCAGTTATGGCATTCCAGATTGGGTCACCCGTCTGTTTCTATTTTGCAAAGTGTAATGAATATTTGTAATATTCCTTTTGTGCACAATGAATTGCCCAATTTTTGTACTCCTTGTCAAATGAGTAAATCTCACAGATTGCCATTTTCTATTTCTGAATCTCATTCTAATTCTCCTTTTGAACTTATGCATACAAACGTGTGGGGTCCATCCCCTTTTCCTTCTTTCACTGGCGATCGTTATTTTCGTTTATTTGTGGACGATTGCACTCGGTTTACCTGGTTGTTCCCTTTAAAATTAAAAAGCGATGTCCGTCTTACCTTTGTGCACTTTCATCGTTACATTCAAACCCAATTTGGGTCCTCTATTAAAGTTGTTCAATCCGATTGGGGCGGAGAGTTCCAATCCCTCTCTTCCCTTTTTAAATCCCTTGGCATCCGTCACCGTGTCTCCTGTCCGTATACCCCTAATCAGAATGGACGTGTAGAGCGCAAAAACCGCCATATTGTCGAAACTGGTCTCGCTCTCCTCTTCCATTCTTCTGTCCCTTACAAGTTTTGGCCCTATGCTTTCTCTACTGCTACGAGTCTCATCAATCTCCTTCCTACACCTGTTCTTAAAAATAAATCCCCTTTCGAATGCTTGCACAACTCTCCTCCCGATTACGCCTCTTTACGTGTCTTTGGTTGCTTGTGTTTCCCCTTTCTTCGTCCTTACAATCAAAATAAACTCCAGCCTCGCTCTCTTCCGTGTGTGTTCTTAGGCCTTAGCCCTAATCACAAAGGGTACTTTTGCCTAGAGCCTCGATCCCACAAACTCTACATCTCTCGTCACGTTATTTTTGACGAATCCGTCTTCCCTTTCTCTTCTCTCAATTCATCTCCTCTCCTTTCTTCCTCATCCTCATTTCCCATCCTCCTGAGTCCTCCATCCCTCCTTCCGGTCCCTTCTCCTATTTCCTCTTCACTTCCTGTTTTTCCCTCTCCACCTATTTCTCCCGACCCTACCGCCCTCCCTACATCTTCCCCACCTTCCCTGCCCCTTCCCCAACCTCCCGACCCTACCGCCCTCCCTACACCTTCCCCACCTTCCCTGTCCCTTCTCCAACCTCCGGCCCCTCCTCTTCCCACAAACACTCATCCTATGCGCACTCGAGCCAAAGATGGTATCTTTAAACCCAAAGCCTTCTCTGTCGAAACCACCATTGAACCCAAAACCTTTACCCAAGCCTCCAAACATCCTCACTGGTTGGCTGCTATGCATGAGGAAATGATGGCTCTCTCCGTTAACTCTACTTGGACTTTGGTTCCACCCCCTCCTGGCGTCAAGATTATTGGCTGTAAGTGGGTTTTTAAAACTAAACTTAATTCCGATGGCACCATCAACAGGTACAAAGCTCGTTTAGTGGCCAAGGGATATGATCAGACAGAAGGCATTGACTATGAGGAAACCTTCAGTCCCGTTGTGAAACCTGCATCCATCCGTACCACTCTTGCCTTAGCCATCTCCTATGGCTGGATTATCAAACAGCTGGATGTAAGTAATGCCTTTTTACATGGTGACTTAACTGAGACAGTGTTTATGCAGCAGCCTCCAGGTTTTGTGAGTTCCTCTCATCCCTCTGCTGTATGTCACCTACGCAAGGCTCTTTATGGCTTAAAACAATCTCCTCGGGCCTGGTACACAAAGCTCTACACAGCTCTTCTCGATTGGGGTTTTATCGCTTCCAAGTCAGATACCTCTCTTTTCATCCGTCGCCAGTCTTCCACTGTTATTATTATTTTGGTTTATGTTGACGACATCATTCTCACGGGTAACTCGGCTTCTCTACTGGATCAGCTTCTGTTATACCTACATTCTCAATTTAAGGTGCGTGACCTTGGGCCATTATCATATTTTCTCGGGATTTCTGTCACCCACACTCCTACAGGCATGCGTTTTTCACAGTCCAGATATATTCATGAAATATTGCACAGAGCTAATATGGGCTCCTGCAAACCCGTTCCTACCCCAATGATTTCAGGCCCTATTCTTTCCAAGCACTCTGGAATCCCTCTCCGTGACGGCTCTCTTTATCGCAGCATAGTTGGCAGCCTGCAGTACTGCTGTCTTACTCGGCCTGACATTGCTTTTGCTGTCAACAAAGTCTCTCAATTTATGCACTCTCCTTCCGACGCACATTGGCAGGCCGTCAAACGGATCTTGCGGTATCTCCAAGGTACTTCCTCTTTGGGTATCTCCTTCTCCGCCTCTCCTGTCTCCAATTTGGTTTGTTACACAGATGCTGACTGGGCCTCCTGTCCCGATGATCGTAAAAGCACAAGTGGTTTCTGTATATTCTTGGGGTCCAACCTTATCTCGTGGTCGTCCACTAAACAGAAAACTGTCTCAAGGTCGAGCACCGAATCTGAATATCGCAGTGTAGCCAATGGTGCTGCCGAACTCTTGTGGCTCCAATCTTTGCTCCACGAATTGGGTTTTCCCCCTACCGAGGTACCTCTTATTTTATGTGATAACATCAGTGCCACCTATCTCGCTTCCAACCCAGTTCTTCACTCTAAATCAAAACATGTTGAGATCGATTTTCACTTTGTACGTGAAAAAGTTCTCCACAAGACCTTGTCGGTGAAATTCACTCCTTCCGATCATCAATTGGCCGATGCCTTCACCAAGCCGCTTCCTCCTTCCACTTTGTCGGTTTTTCTCTCCAAGATCTTTGGCCTCCGGCCTTGATCTTGAGGGGGGATGTTAGAGTATGTACAGTGTCTAGTTTAGTTTATTTGTATAGTTTGGTTTTACCTCTTTCCGATGTTCATCATTAGGTTGCTGTACATATATATTGTACTCTTGTACTATTGAAAAACTTGAATGAGAAGATTGCTGCCTTCATCCTCTTCTTCCTCTCCATCTTTGTGTTCTCTGTAATCTCAACTGAGTTCTCAGCGGTTTTAGTCTATATTTGTAGTCGGAAGCTCCATTGAAGCGGGATTTTAGGTTTTTCTGGATAACAATAAGTGGTGATGCTATTTTTACGCTCTAATATTACACTTGATACAAAGGATATTCATTGACAATAGTTTTGATAGATTATAATAGGATTGTAAAAGGGAGAGGTTGGCGGGAACAAATCTATTAACGAGTCGATTTACTAGCTAAGTCCTTTTACAATCATTTACTAAATTGAAATAATTATTTATGTACGTGATAAAAGTGTGGATGTTGGGATCTTCTTTTAACATTTTGATTTATTTTAAGAAAAAGTCCAATTTGAATATCAAATTATGAGAGGAGGGACAAACCGGATCCTACACATGTGTGGGCACAAATAAAACTTTAAACTATCTAGTTATCCCACATCGTTAGGCGCTGTCAAGTACACTTGCGATCGCTTGCGTTTTAAGTGTAGGAGATCGCGTTTAAACGAGGGCGACTTTTGCGGTAGCCCTCGTTTAGGTGAGGTCGCCCTCGTTTTTACGGGCGATCGAAATTAGAGCAAAATCGCAAAATTAAAACAATTTGTAAATTGATCGGTAAACAAAATTGATGAAGAGTTAGGTATCGGAGGTCGAAATTCGTCGGAAGTGTGTGAAAAATCGTCGAAGAGAGAAGCTAGGTTGCCTGTGTTTCTCACGAGGGTGACCGCTTGTAAAAACGGGGGCGACCTCACTTAAAACGCGGGCTACCGCCGAGGTTGCCCTCATTCGAATTATGGTAGCTTGCACTTCAACTGCGGGCAACTGTGAATGTATTTAATAGCACCTAACGACGAGGGTTGACTTGTTCGGTTGGGATAGTTTAAAATTTTAACTGTACCCAAACATAGTGTAAGGTTTATTTTGACTCTCACTCCGTAGCTTGAGGTTCAAATTGAACTTTTTCTTTTATTTTATTTCTATTTTTTCAATTATAATTTTAACCTTAAAAATGTAATATATTATGTATTTTATAATGATGATTTCATATTTTTATCAAATTTTTTTTACCAAGTATTTATCTATTGAGTAATTTAATAAATATTATAATAAAATATCTTCATATAATTTATTTAAAAATAAAATATATGTCTATATTTTGTTTTTTATTTTTTAAAATACTATAAATATCGATTAAAAAATAAATATAAATGAAGTTATGATCTTGTATTGTATTATAATATAAAAATTAAACTATAAATGTAAGGTTATTTTTGGTATAATAAAAATATAAATGTAATCAAAATTTAGAAACAACTTCGTTATAGTAAGAAATAAAATAGGAGAGTTGAATAAAGTCCACATCATTTTCCCGGGAAAATGGAGACACATATAACAGCCTCTCCTTAATTTTCCCGGGAAAGTGAAGTAATTTCTCAGCTACCACCAAACTGTCGTCTTCTCTCTGTCTCTCTCCTTCGTCTCTACTCGAGACGGCTTTCACTGCTCTCGTAATGGAAGATTCCGCTGCATCCCGGTTGAATTCGGCTCTTCGAAATTCCTCTTCGTCTTCTTCCTCTTCATCTTCTTCTTCCCTGCTTAATTTGCCTGTAACAATGTCCCGGAATTCTTCGTCTTTCGAAACCCTAACCCCTTCTCGCCATATTGATCGGATGATAAATCTTAATCACCGTAAATCCCCTTCGAGAGCTATATATTCTGATAGGTTTATTCCGAGTAGATCAGGTTCTAATTTCGCGCTGTTCGACATCTCTCCTTCGGCGAATTCTCCAGCGGATACCCGCGAAGATGGCTCCAGTGCATATGCGACGCTTATTCGAACAGCCCTGTTTGGTCCCAATTCCGGAGTGGTTTCTCCGGCGACGCCAGAAAAGAGTAATATTTCGATGAATTTGCCCAACCAAAATATTTTTCGGTACAAAACGGAGACCCATCGTTCTATGCAATCCCTCTCGCCATTTGGTTTTGACGACGTAGTTCCGGGAGTTAATCATACTCCAGCAAAGGCACCTCGAAAGGTTACGCGCTCGCCTTATAAGGTGAAGGTTTTTCCTCTATTTTGGTATCGGATTAGCTATGATGTATAATTATACGATTGTCTCAACCGAAATTGCCCCTTCTTCACTAGGTTCTCGACGCTCCAGCATTGCAAGATGATTTTTATTTGAATCTTGTGGATTGGTCTGCCCATAATATTCTAGCTGTTGGCTTGGGTAACTGTGTTTATTTGTGGAATGCCTGTAGTAGCAAGGTGATCTCCTGTTATCCATCTTGAATTTAGTACTATATATCTGTTTATAATTAGTCTTATGCAATTGTATCTTCTTCAATTTGATAGCCATTGAGATTACCAAATTTGTTACAATTGATATTTGAGAAGTTTTTTATGTGCAGAGTTTGTAATTCATCTTGATATATTAAATGTAGGTAACAAAATTGTGCGACTTGGGAAATGATGATAATGTCTGTTCAGTTGGTTGGGCTCATCGAGGAACTCATCTAGCTGTTGGGACTAGCACTGGCAAAGTTCAGGTTTGTAACGATTTAATGACTAATAATTTTATTTAGATATATTGATCTAAATCTTTTTATAATTATCATATGCTGACAATTTTATTTTGATTAAAGTATGGTTGATTTTATTTCATTCTCGATCGTTTTATTAATACATATATGTGCAAAACAGCTAGATTAATTTTTCATACAAAGCATGCAAATATTGTTGATTCGTTATGTATGAGGGGTTGCAGACGACTAGAAATTTACTTGAACTTGATTGATAACCACTTAAGGTTGTAATTAGGAATAGCCGATCTCTTTATCAGAAGGGTGTTTAGTCTTTCTGCTGCTTCTGTAAGATTGAGCTAAGACGGAAGAGCTCTGTGGTGAAAAGTTTGTAATTGAGGATGAAGGTGTTAGGATAAGGTTGTATTCCCACGGAATGTTGGATACTTTCTTGAGCATAATTCTTTCTCATCATCTGTGTAAGTGTGAAAACCGGCTAAAATGTGACAATCTTGAGGGACATTGCATACATTCTAAAATAAGCTGATAAATATTATTGTTGGTTTGTGGCAATTCGTTAAAGGTCTAAAATGCCTTCTACATTGGATTAATAACTATATTGGGGCATCTTCTTCATAGATTTGGGATGCATCTCGCTGCAAAAGAGTAAGAACAATGGAAGGTCATCGTTTACGAGTTGGGGCTTTAGCTTGGAGTTCATCTTTTTTGACTTCTGGTAGCAGGGACAAAAGTATTCTCCAACGTGATATTCGTGCTCAGGAAGACTTTGTTAGTAAACTATCTGGGCACAAGTCAGAGGTAAGTGACATGTAAATTTTACCTACAAGGTTCTCTGCTTAGTTAAAATTCTTAAAATACTTTGCGCAACATTTACATGCTTATTCTGATTTTCTTTTTCGTTATTCATTTTCATATGCACTTTTGCATCTTCACTTTGGAAAACGCCAATGGTTCATTGCTTTGATTAACTTAAAGATGGTTGTTTCAGGTTTGTGGATTGAAATGGTCTTATGATAACCGCGAGTTAGCATCGGGCGGTAATGACAACAGAGTATGTTCTTTTTCTCTTTTATGTACTTTTTATGGTATCTCAAATCACTTTCTCTTGCGCCAACTGATTTCTCTTCTGTCCTTGTCCAGCTTTTTGTTTGGAATCAACATTCCACCCAACCTTTGCTTAAATATTGTGAGCATACGGCGGCAGTAAAAGCTATTGCATGGTCTCCCCATCTTCATGGGCTTCTTGCATCTGGGGGAGGGACGGCAGATAGATGTATACGTTTCTGGAACACGACAACAAACACACAATTGAACTGCATCGACACAGGAAGTCAGGTGATTTTATTGTTCTTACGAATGTATTAATGTTTTTTAACATGTCTTTGCTCCTTTCATCTTCACATGGAAAATTAGATAGGTGACGATAGAACTTCGAGTAGCTAAAGAAAGGATATTAGTCATTCTCCACATAATTTCTCGACTCTCTCTTCCCTGAACAGAAGTTCTGTGTTGGCGTGTTGGATTTCTTCATGCAAATAAGAAACCAGGACATAATTTAGAAAAGAAAGAGTTTTCTCTGTCTATGCATCAGTACGTTGATTGGCTGATGTCTACTGTATTGACAGGTTTGCAATCTTGTGTGGTCCAAGAATGTGAACGAACTGGTTAGCACCCATGGATATTCTCAAAATCAAATAATAGTTTGGAGATACCCAGCCATGTCAAAGGTACCAACATGTTTTTAATACCCATGAATGTCTGTCCGCGTACGCCACCCCAATTAATCACTTGTGCATAAGCTCTATGCACCCAAAAATTTTTTAGTTATTATCTTAATTCAATAAATATTTAATAATATTTGCTCTCCTCCCACAATTTTGATTTGTGTTTACTCAGTTGGCAACACTAACGGGCCATACATACCGAGTGCTTTATCTTGCCATCTCTCCTGATGGACAGGTTGCTTATCCTCTTGGCTTTATATTTGTTTCCCCGTTATGTTGTTTATCATATGCTTAACAATAACTACCCTGGTTTTAGACAATTGTAACTGGAGCTGGAGATGAGACACTTAGATTTTGGAACGTCTTCCCCTCCCTTAAATCTCAGGTAAAGATCTTAATCCTTCCACTTGGTAATGTTCTGAGATTTGAAGATCTTAGTTACTCTTCTTAATTTCCTTCCAGCAAATGGACTTACAATATTTCATTCCATCTTGTAATACCAGTTTGAAAGCACTGATTCAAACTTAGACTTGACTATTGATAGTCCTTCCTCTGTTTTTCGCTATCTCCGGTTTTTCAAATCTGTTCCGATTGAATAACAAAATCAATTCAAATGCAGAACACAGAAACTGAAATCGGAGCCTCATCTTTCGGAAGAACTACTATCCGATGACCTTTTTGGCCTTTTTCCATGAACTACTACTGGGTTCGCGTGGTTATGATGAAGACAGGAAAGTTGATCTGCAATTCATCAATCAGCACCTGATCGATTCAGATACCTGAGGAAGCAAAAAAGATGAACACTGATGGTAAACAACCCTTGGTTTATCCTAGTTTATTGATTTTTTCCACTTAATATTCTGTAAATTTACAAGTTCTTGAAGTTTTTATCTCCTTTTTTTCGGTTCTTTGCCTTGTATATTTTAAAATCACTTGTGGAATATAATGGTGTTCATGATTAGCACCAATTGATTGAGTTCATGTTCTTTTTATCGTCATTTTCTTTTGCCCGTAAGACCTCTGAATAACACGGCAAAGAGTAAAGTTACGATTTTGTTATATAAGTTCATAGATTATGGTTGGAATATCTCCTATCCAACGCCATTGGTGCGAAGCAACAATCACAATCTTCATGACAAGGCTTTAGAAATTCCAGGTTTCTCATTGAAGTTGACTGCCTTGGCTTCTCCTCTTCATCGGCCCCACCAATCGGAAGGGGTCCTGCTCCGACCTGTCCCTGGGTCGGGAATCGGTTCGCCCGACCCGAAGTTTCTGCTTCGGCCTGTTCCTGAATCGTGACTGTTACAGGCCCACTAATTCCACCAATAGTTGCTGCTTTCTCCTTGAGTGAACCCCAGCATTCCACCCTGTCGGACTCTGTAACGTTGGAGTGAAAGTGAATCCATACCAGAGCTTCTTGTAATTCAGGATAGTTTCTGAACAGATCCACGTCTCCATGAACAAAGGCATGATTTTTAATTTTCAACGAGGTAAAGTGAGTGATTAAACAACGATTTGAACTCGAAAATATCTTAAACAACCCGATGAATTAACTCCCCTGAAAAGTTCTATTTTCACAGAAAAAGTTATTTAAACAGAGAGAGAGAGAGAGAGAGAGAGGCATTTACGAGAGGGAGTTCATTGCAGAAGATGAAATATCGAAGTCTAGCAGAGAGTTATTGATAGTATGAGATATGGCAAGGGTGAGCCTGGAGCTAAGATCACAATGGGTTAGTGTGTAAGTCCTTTGAAACTTCCCTGGATGCTTCTTTTCATCAACTCCTAAAATCTAAACATTCAGCTTTGATTTGCCAAACGTAGCTTCCCCAAACAGCCTTGCCATCTGATCAAAATCAAACAGCCATTATAAACTTAAGAGCCCTAACTTCAAATCATAGTTGGTGAAAATAATCAAAATTACAGGAAGAATTGCTTGATTTCTCTTCTTGGCCTTCCTTCTAAATGAACAGAAAGGGCTTCCTCCTGAAAGCTAGGGAGCTTGATCGTAGAAGGAAGGACAGGAATGAAGATGGTCGAAACCACCAGTTGAAGAAGCACCCTTCAAAACCAGCAGTTTCCCCCTCGAAATGTGGAAAATACAGGGAATTTTGTTGGGCATTTAATACCTTCATTTAATGGTATGCTAAAGTCTTCTATGAAGTCTCTTTGAAGACTCAAAAACGTACAAGAACCCACGTGATGTGGCTCACGTAGTCAACATCTATAGGTGCACATTTAATGTTTGTAATTTGATGGAATTTAACGATTGATGCATACAAGAGGAATGGTCCTCTCTCTCTCTCTCGATATAACCTGTGAGTTTTCTCCATCGAAACGCACGGCTGAAGAAAAATAGAAAGTTGCAGAGAAAAGGGAGAGAAACCATTTTATCACCTTATGGACTCAGGTAAACTTCCATTTTATGTACGAAAGCGAGTGAAAAAATCATGAAGCATGTTTCTCTCGTTCACTGTTAATTTTCTACTACTATTAAAAGAGAAAGAAACAATCATGTATATGTAATTTTTGCTTGCTATTAGATTTGTGAAAATCAATGGCTCTAACATCCTGAATCATGATGTTTTTATCCATAATGAAACTTATAGATCATGACTATAATAAAATGATTATTCATGAAAATTAACGAACATGAAATCAAAATTAACGAACATGTGGTATCAGAGAAGGTTATAGAACTGTTGATTTTCCGTTAAGGATGTTAATTGTTAATCGTATGTTTTATTGCTGCATAAAAAGTTTTCTGTCAAAATACATTTCCTTCCGCCGGATTTACTGTTTATGGCCGGATTTACTGTGCATGTCGGTTTTACTGTTCACGCCGGATTTACTGTTTATGCCGGATTTACTGTTCATACCGGTTTTACTGTTCATGCCGGTTTTACTGTTCATACCGGTTTTACTGTTCATTGCCGGATGTTACTGTTCATAATAAAAAAAAAAAAATAAATAAATAAATAAAAATAAAAATAAAATAAAATAAAATAAAAGATTGTTTAAGTTTGAACAAATAAAATAATTATTGATGTTTATAATCTTTAATTAAATATGACAATTATGTTTGTTCAAATAAAATAATTATTGATGTTTATAATCTTTAATTAAATATGACAATTATGTTTTGTCATTATTAATTGTTTAGATGAATGTTATTAATATTTAATTTGATATCTAAATTATGGTGATTTGTTAGTCACCAAAGTGGCCGAATCAGAATGTTTTTCAGATATAAAATTAAATCCATGTCATTACTCATTTTTATGTGATGCTCAATAATGCAATGACATGATGAAAATAATATTGTGACATGAGTGTATTAATTTTCATGATTATAAAATATGTTGAATCGCCCAAAGGTGGATTGGTTATTTTATAATTATGAATATGATTGTGGTAAATTGATATGTCTTGAGTAGGTGTGTTTTGTTTATCCAAAGATAACAAACATGACTATTTCGAGTATGTTAATTATCAATTATGTGAAATTTAAGATGAGCATCAATTATGTTTAGAATTATGTATTGTTGTGTCACCCAAAGGAGAACTTTAATATATATTAATGATTGTTTGATTGCCTTACTCAAAGCATTAATGTATAATCGTGTTTTATATTTTGCAGCATCTATTCCTGTTGCTCTTCATTCGCAAGCCACATCTGTTGTGAAGTTTTCTGGTCTAAATTTCTCTGAATGGTGCGAACAAGTTCAGTTTCACCTTGGTGTTCTGGATCTTGATTTAGCACTTGTAAGTGAGAAACCAGCTGCTATAAATGAAACTAGTAGCACATATCAAAAATCGTTCTATAATGCTTGGGAACGATCAAACAGACTAAGCTTAATGTTTATGCGAATGACAGTAGCAAGTAACATCAAGTCCACATTTTCAAACACCGAAAGTGCTATGGAATTTATGAAATTTGTGAAAGAATGTTCTCAGTCAGAATCGGCTGATAAATCACTTGCTGGAACACTGATGGGTACTTTGACCACCATGAAGTTTGATGGTTCACGTACCATGCATGAACATGTTGTCGAAATGACAAACATGGCAGCAAGATTAAAATCTATGGGAATGGAAGTGAATGAGAACTTCCTAGTGACATTCATCCTGAACTCCTTGCCTCCTCAATATGGCCCATTTCATATGAGCTATAATACTATGAGGACTAAATGGAATGTGCATGAATTACAAAGCATGCTCATTCAGGAAGAAGCAAGGCTAAAGAAACCAGGAACTCAAGTTGTCAATCTCATGAATTATGAAGGAGCTGGAAAGAAACCAGGAAAGAAAGGTGGAAAGGGTAAGAAAGGACTATCATCGGTAGCTCAGTCCTCTTTCCAAATTCACAAGAAGGAACAGAAGAAAGATAAGTGTCATTTCTGTGGAAAGCAAGGACACTATCAGAAAGATTGCCTGAAACGCAAGGCATGGTTCGAAAAGAAAGGTAAGCCTACTGGTTTAGTATGTTTCGAATCAAATTTAACTGAAGTTCCTTGTAATACTTGGTGGATTGATTCTGGTTGTACTACTCACGTTTCTAATACGATGCAGGGATTCCTTACGACCCAAACCATAAGCCCAAATGAAAGATATCTTTATATGGGCAATCGGATGAAAGTTCCAGTTGAAGCTATTGGAACTTACCGTTTAATGTTGGACACCGGACATCAATTAGATCTTTTTCAAACTGTTTATGTTCCATCTGTTTCTCGTAATTTAGTTTCATTATCGAAACTTGATACAGCTGGATATTCCTGTATGTTTGGGAATGAATGTTTTAGTTTGTATAAAGATAATGTTCTTATTGGTACTGGTGTTTTATATGATGGTTTGTACAAGTTAAAGCTTGATTATTGTTTTGCTGAAACCCTTGTAATTGAGCATCGTAATGTTGGAACGAAACGTGGTATAATGAATGAATGTTCTGCTAATTTGTGGCATAAACGATTAGGTCATATATCCAAAGAAAGAATGGAAAGATTGATAAAGCAATCAATTCTTCCAAATTTGGATTTTGCTGATCTAAATATTTGTGTTGATTGTATTAAAGGAAAGCAAACGAGAAACACAAGTAAGAAAGTAGCCACAAGAAGCAAACAGCTCCTTGAAATCATACACACTGATATATGTGGTCCTTTTGATGTTCCATCTTTTGGTGGAGAAAGATATTTTATCATCTTTATTGATGATTTTTCACGTTATGGTTATATCTATTTAATGAAGGAAAAATCTCAGTCAATAAATGCTCTTGAAGTGTTTGTTACTGAGGTTGAAAGACAATTAGATAGAAAAGTGAAAATTATGAGATCTGATAGAGGTGGTGAATATTATGGAAGTTATGATGAAAATGGACAACATCCAGGTCCATTTGCTAAATTCCTAGAAAGTCGTGGTATTTGTGCGCAATACACAATGCCAAGAACACCAGAACAGAATGGTGTTGCAGAAAGGCGTAATCGTACGTTAATGGATATGGTTAGGAGTATGTTGAGTAATTCATCTTTACCCTTGTCATTGTGGATGTATGCTTTAAAGACTGCTGTATATTTATTAAACAGGGTTCCTAGTAAGGCAGTTTCAAATACTCCATTTGAACTGTGGACAGGTAGGAAACCTAGTTTAAGGCATCTGCATGTTTGGGGTTGCCCAGCAGAAGTAAGAATTTATAATCCACATGAAAGAAAACTGGATTCAAGAACAACCAGTGGTTTTTTTTATTGGTTATCTAGAAAAATCAAAAGGGTATAGATTTTATTGTCCTAGCCATAGTACGAGAATAATTGAAACTGGAAATGCTAAGTTCATTGAAAGTGGTGAGATCAGTGGGAGTTTGGAACCACGTAATGTGGAAATTCAAGAAGTTATGGTGCAAGTTCCAATACCAATAACTTCTGCTCAAGTTGTTGTTCCAACAGTTATTGATATACATACGAACAACAAATTAATGATCAAACTCCACATAATGAAGTTATCACGAATGAACCTATTAGAGATGAACCACATGAAATACCATTAAGACGATCTGTAAGAGAAAGAAGATCTGCTATTTCGAATGATTATGTGGTTTATCTTCAAGAGTCCGAATGTGACTTAGGACTTGATGATGATCCAGTTTCATTTTCACAGGCCATAGAAAGTGAAAATTCTGATAAATGGTTAGATGCCATGAAAGATGAGTTAAAATCAATGGAACAGAATGAAGTTTGGGAACTCGTCGAATTGCCTGAAGGTTGTAAAAGAGTTGGGTGTAAATGGGTCTTTAAGACCAAACGCGACTCTAATGGCAATATCGAACGAAATAAAGCCAGACTTGTTGCCAAAGGTTTTACTCAGAAAGATGGTATTGATTACAAAGAAACATTTTCTCCTGTTTCGAAAAAAGATTCTTTCAGAATTATTATGGCAATGGTAGCTCATTATGATTTAGAGCTCCATCAAATGGATGTAAAACTGCCTTTTTGAATGGGACTTTAGATGAGGATGTTTATATGGACCAACCTGAAGGTTTTGTCATTAAAGGACAAGAACACATGGTGTGTAAATTAAAGAAGTCAATATACGGACTTAAACAAGCTTCCCGACAATGGTATCTTAAGTTTAATGATACCATTACCTCATTTGGATTTAAGGAAAACATCGTTGATCGGTGTATATATCTAAAGGTCAGTGGGAGTAAGTTTATATTTCTGATTCTGTATGTTGATGATATCTTGCTAGCTACTAATGATCTTGGCCTAATGTACGAAACCAAGAAATATCTCGATAGAAACTTTGAAATGAAAAATATGGGAGAGGCATCCTTTGTGATTGGAATTGAAATATTTCGGAATAGATTACAAGGATTGTTGGGATTGTCTCAGAAAGCCTATATTAATAAAGTTCTAGAGAGATTCAGAATGGACAAATGTTCGGCAAGTGTTGTTCCAATTCAGAAAGGAGATAAATTTAATCTCAATCAATGTCCAAAGAATGAATTGGAACGTACACAAATGAAAGACATTCCTTATGCTTCTATTGTGGGCAGCTTGATGTACGCACAGACTTGTACCAGACCCGACATTAGTTTTGCTGTCGGCATGCTGGGACGGTATCAAAGTAATCCAGGCATAGAGCATTGGAAAGCTGCAAAGAAAGTCCTTAGGTATCTACAAGGAACGAAAGAATGCATGCTCATTTATAGACGATCTGATCATCTGGAAGTGGTTGGATATTCAGATTCTGATTATGCAGGATGTGTGGATACCAGAAAATCCACGTTTGGCTATTTGTTCCTTTTAGCCAATGGTGCAATCTCATGGAAGAGTGCGAAGCAGTCTGTCACTGCTACGTCTACTATGGAGGCTGAGTTTGTAGCATGCTTTGAGGCTACAATTCAGGGTTTATGGCTGCGGAACTTTATTTCAGGACTTGGAATTGTTGACAGTATTGCCAAGCCGATGAAAATTTATTGTGACAACTCCGCAGCAGTCTTCTTTTCTAAAAAACGACAAGTATTCCAAAGGTGCTAAACATATAGAATTGAAATACTTGGCCGTTAAAGAAGAAGTTCAGAAACAAAGGGTGTCAATCGAACACATTAGCACTAAACTTATGATCGCGGATCCGTTGACTAAAGGATTGCCACCGAAGACATTTACGGAACATGTCGAACGTATGGGCATTTCTGGAAGTTAACTTTATGTTTATGTCTGTGTTCTTTATGTAATTAGCACTCTTGAGCTCCTTATTGATCGTTTCTGATATACACTTATGTATCCTGTTTGTTTATAATGAATGCATTCATAATAACATTATGAACTGATGAAGTCCTAAACAGGATTTGTCTTTGAGAAAGACACTAATGTGGACCATTATGTTATTCCTTTTAGTGATGATGTTGAGTATAAAATTAGTATGTGATACATGGAAGGAACTGTGTCGTTATAATTGACATATGACCGCTATGATCCATATTAATCATATATTCAAGAATGATGTAATATTTGCTAGTATTATAGATTATGACCATTGAGCCAAGTGGGAGAATGTTGGGCATTTAATACCTTCATTTAATGGTATGCTAAAGTCTTCTATGAAGTCTCTTTGAAGACTCAAAAACGTACAAGAACCCACGTGATGTGGCTCACGTAGTCAACATCTATAGGTGCACATTTAATGTTTGTAATTTGATGGAAGTTAACGATTGATGCATACAAGAGGAATGGTCCTCTCTCTCTCTCGATATAACCTGTGAGTTTTCTCCATCGAAACGCACGGCTGAAGAAAAATAGAAAGTTGCAGAGAAAAGGGAGAGAAACCATTTTATCACCTTATGGACTCAGGTAAACTTCCATTTTATGTACGAAAGCGAGTGAAAAAATCATGAAGCATGTTTCTCTCGTTCACTGTTAATTTTCTACTATTATTAAAAGAGAAAGAAACAATCATGTATATGTAATTTTTGCTTGCTATTAGATTTGTGAAAATCAATGGCTCTAACATCCTGAATCATGATGTTTTTATCCATAATGAAACTTATAGATCATGACTATAATAAAATGATTATTCATGAAAATTAACGAACATGAAATCAAAATTAACGAACATGTGGTATCAGAGAAGGTTATAGAACTGTTGATTTTCCGTTAAGGATGTTAATTGTTAATCGTATGTTTATTTGCTGCATAAAAGTTTTCTGTCAAAATACATGTTTCCGGCCGGATTTACTGTTTATGCCGGATTTACTGTGCATGTCGGTTTTACTGTTCATGCCGGATTTACTGTTTATGCCGGATTTACTGTTCATACCGGTTTTACTGTTCATGCCGGTTTTACTGTTCATACCGGTTTTACTGTTCATTGCCGGATGTTACTGTTCATAATAAAAAAAAAAAATAAATAAATAAATAAAAATAAAAATAAAATAAAATAAAATAAAAGATTGTTTAAGTTTGAACAAATAAAATAATTATTGATGTTTATAATCTTTAATTAAATATGACAATTATGTTTGTTCAAATAAAATAATTATTGATGTTTATAATCTTTAATTAAATATGACAATTATGTTTTGTCATTATTAATTGTTTAGATGAATGTTATTAATATTTAATTTGATATCTAAATTATGGTGATTTGTTAGTCACCAAAGTGGCCGAATCAGAATGTTTTTCAGATATAAAATTAAATCCATGTCATTACTCATTTTTATGTGATGCTCAATAATGCAATGACATGATGAAAATAATATTGTGACATGAGTGTATTAATTTTCATGATTATAAAATATGTTGAATCGCCCAAAGGTGGATTGGTTATTTTATAATTATGAATATGATTGTGGTAAATTGATATGTCTTGAGTAGGTGTGTTTTGTTTATCCAAAGATAACAACATGACTATTTCGAGTATGTTAATTATCAATTATGTGAAATTTAAGATGAGCATCAATTATGTTTAGAATTATGTATTGTTGTGTCACCCAAAGGAGAACTTCAATATATATTAATGATTGTTTGATTGCCTTACTCAAAGCATTAATGTATAATCGTGTTTTATATTTTGCAGCATCTATTCCTGTTGCTCTTCATTCGCAAGCCACATCTGTTGTGAAGTTTTCTGGTCTAAATTTCTCTGAATGGTGCGAACAAGTTCAGTTTCACCTTGGTGTTCTGGATCTTGATTTAGCACTTGTAAGTGAGAAACCAGCTGCTATAAATGAAACTAGTAGCACATATCAAAAATCGTTCTATAATGCTTGGGAACGATCAAACAGACTAAGCTTAATGTTTATGCGAATGACAGTAGCAAGTAACATCAAGTCCACATTTTCAAACACCGAAAGTGCTATGGAATTTATGAAATTTGTGAAAGAATGTTCTCAGTCAGAATCGGCTGATAAATCACTTGCTGGAACACTGATGGGTACTTTGACCACCATGAAGTTTGATGGTTCACGTACCATGCATGAACATGTTGTCGAAATGACAAACATGGCAGCAAGATTAAAATCTATGGGAATGGAAGTGAATGAGAACTTCCTAGTGACATTCATCCTGAACTCCTTGCCTCCTCAATATGGCCCATTTCATATGAGCTATAATACTATGAGGACTAAATGGAATGTGCATGAATTACAAAGCATGCTCATTCAGGAAGAAGCAAGGCTAAAGAAACCAGGAACTCAAGTTGTCAATCTCATGAATTATGAAGGAGCTGGAAAGAAACCAGGAAAGAAAGGTGGAAAGGGTAAGAAAGGACTATCATCGGTAGCTCAGTCCTCTTTCCAAATTCACAAGAAGGAACAGAAGAAAGATAAGTGTCATTTCTGTGGAAAGCAAGGACACTATCAGAAAGATTGCCTGAAACGCAAGGCATGGTTCGAAAAGAAAGGTAAGCCTACTGGTTTAGTATGTTTCGAATCAAATTTAACTGAAGTTCCTTGTAATACTTGGTGGATTGATTCTGGTTGTACTACTCACGTTTCTAATACGATGCAGGGATTCCTTACGACCCAAACCATAAGCCCAAATGAAAGATATCTTTATATGGGCAATCGGATGAAAGTTCCAGTTGAAGCTATTGGAACTTACCGTTTAATGTTGGACACCGGACATCAATTAGATCTTTTTCAAACTGTTTATGTTCCATCTGTTTCTCGTAATTTAGTTTCATTATCGAAACTTGATACAGCTGGATATTCCTGTATGTTTGGGAATGAATGTTTTAGTTTGTATAAAGATAATGTTCTTATTGGTACTGGTGTTTTATATGATGGTTTGTACAAGTTAAAGCTTGATTATTGTTTTGCTGAAACCCTTGTAATTGAGCATCGTAATGTTGGAACGAAACGTGGTATAATGAATGAATGTTCTGCTAATTTGTGGCATAAACGATTAGGTCATATATCCAAAGAAAGAATGGAAAGATTGATAAAGCAATCAATTCTTCCAAATTTGGATTTTGCTGATCTAAATATTTGTGTTGATTGTATTAAAGGAAAGCAAACGAGAAACACAAGTAAGAAAGTAGCCACAAGAAGCAAACAGCTCCTTGAAATCATACACACTGATATATGTGGTCCTTTTGATGTTCCATCTTTTGGTGGAGAAAGATATTTTATCATCTTTATTGATGATTTTTCACGTTATGGTTATATCTATTTAATGAAGGAAAAATCTCAGTCAATAAATGCTCTTGAAGTGTTTGTTACTGAGGTTGAAAGACAATTAGATAGAAAAGTGAAAATTATGAGATCTGATAGAGGTGGTGAATATTATGGAAGTTATGATGAAAATGGACAACATCCAGGTCCATTTGCTAAATTCCTAGAAAGTCGTGGTATTTGTGCGCAATACACAATGCCAAGAACACCAGAACAGAATGGTGTTGCAGAAAGGCGTAATCGTACGTTAATGGATATGGTTAGGAGTATGTTGAGTAATTCATCTTTACCCTTGTCATTGTGGATGTATGCTTTAAAGACTGCTGTATATTTATTAAACAGGGTTCCTAGTAAGGCAGTTTCAAATACTCCATTTGAACTGTGGACAGGTAGGAAACCTAGTTTAAGGCATCTGCATGTTTGGGGTTGCCCAGCAGAAGTAAGAATTTATAATCCACATGAAAGAAAACTGGATTCAAGAACAACCAGTGGTTTTTTTTATTGGTTATCTAGAAAAATCAAAAGGGTATAGATTTTATTGTCCTAGCCATAGTACGAGAATAATTGAAACTGGAAATGCTAAGTTCATTGAAAGTGGTGAGATCAGTGGGAGTTTGGAACCACGTAATGTGGAAATTCAAGAAGTTATGGTGCAAGTTCCAATACCAATAACTTCTGCTCAAGTTGTTGTTCCAACAGTTATTGATATACATACGAACAACAAATTAATGATCAAACTCCACATAATGAAGTTATCACGAATGAACCTATTAGAGATGAACCACATGAAATACCATTAAGACGATCTGTAAGAGAAAGAAGATCTGCTATTTCGAATGATTATGTGGTTTATCTTCAAGAGTCCGAATGTGACTTAGGACTTGATGATGATCCAGTTTCATTTTCACAGGCCATAGAAAGTGAAAATTCTGATAAATGGTTAGATGCCATGAAAGATGAGTTAAAATCAATGGAACAGAATGAAGTTTGGGAACTCGTCGAATTGCCTGAAGGTTGTAAAAGAGTTGGGTGTAAATGGGTCTTTAAGACCAAACGCGACTCTAATGGCAATATCGAACGAAATAAAGCCAGACTTGTTGCCAAAGGTTTTACTCAGAAAGATGGTATTGATTACAAAGAAACATTTTCTCCTGTTTCGAAAAAAGATTCTTTCAGAATTATTATGGCAATGGTAGCTCATTATGATTTAGAGCTCCATCAAATGGATGTAAAAACTGCCTTTTTGAATGGGACTTTAGATGAGGATGTTTATATGGACCAACCTGAAGGTTTTGTCATTAAAGGACAAGAACACATGGTGTGTAAATTAAAGAAGTCAATATACGGACTTAAACAAGCTTCCCGACAATGGTATCTTAAGTTTAATGATACCATTACCTCATTTGGATTTAAGGAAAACATCGTTGATCGGTGTATATATCTAAAGGTCAGTGGGAGTAAGTTTATATTTCTGATTCTGTATGTTGATGATATCTTGCTAGCTACTAATGATCTTGGCCTAATGTACGAAACCAAGAAATATCTCGATAGAAACTTTGAAATGAAAAATATGGGAGAGGCATCCTTTGTGATTGGAATTGAAATATTTCGGAATAGATTACAAGGATTGTTGGGATTGTCTCAGAAAGCCTATATTAATAAAGTTCTAGAGAGATTCAGAATGGACAAATGTTCGGCAAGTGTTGTTCCAATTCAGAAAGGAGATAAATTTAATCTCAATCAATGTCCAAAGAATGAATTGGAACGTACACAAATGAAAGACATTCCTTATGCTTCTATTGTGGGCAGCTTGATGTACGCACAGACTTGTACCAGACCCGACATTAGTTTTGCTGTCGGCATGCTGGGACGGTATCAAAGTAATCCAGGCATAGAGCATTGGAAAGCTGCAAAGAAAGTCCTTAGGTATCTACAAGGAACGAAAGAATGCATGCTCATTTATAGACGATCTGATCATCTGGAAGTGGTTGGATATTCAGATTCTGATTATGCAGGATGTGTGGATACCAGAAAATCCACGTTTGGCTATTTGTTCCTTTTAGCCAATGGTGCAATCTCATGGAAGAGTGCGAAGCAGTCTGTCACTGCTACGTCTACTATGGAGGCTGAGTTTGTAGCATGCTTTGAGGCTACAATTCAGGGTTTATGGCTGCGGAACTTTATTTCAGGACTTGGAATTGTTGACAGTATTGCCAAGCCGATGAAAATTTATTGTGACAACTCCGCAGCAGTCTTCTTTTCTAAAAAACGACAAGTATTCCAAAGGTGCTAAACATATAGAATTGAAATACTTGGCCGTTAAAGAAGAAGTTCAGAAACAAAGGGTGTCAATCGAACACATTAGCACTAAACTTATGATCGCGGATCCGTTGACTAAAGGATTGCCACCGAAGACATTTACGGAACATGTCGAACGTATGGGCATTTCTGGAAGTTAACTTTATGTTTATGTCTGTGTTCTTTATGTAATTAGCACTCTTGAGCTCCTTATTGATCGTTTCTGATATACACTTATGTATCCTGTTTGTTTATAATGAATGCATTCATAATAACATTATGAACTGATGAAGTCCTAAACAGGATTTGTCTTTGAGAAAGACACTAATGTGGACCATTATGTTATTCCTTTTAGTGATGATGTTGAGTATAAAATTAGTATGTGATACATGGAAGGAACTGTGTCGTTATAATTGACATATGACCGCTATGATCCATATTAATCATATATTCAAGAATGATGTAATATTTGCTAGTATTATAGATTATGACCATTGAGCCAAGTGGGAGAATGTTGGGCATTTAATACCTTCATTTAATGGTATGCTAAAGTCTTCTATGAAGTCTCTTTGAAGACTCAAAAACGTACAAGAACCCACGTGATGTGGCTCACGTAGTCAACATCTATAGGTGCACATTTAATGTTTGTAATTTGATGGAAGTTAACGATTGATGCATACAAGAGGAATGGTCCTCTCTCTCTCTCGATATAACCTGTGAGTTTTCTCCATCGAAACACACGGCTGAAGAAAAATAGAAAGTTGCAGAGAAAAGGGAGAGAAACCATTTTATCACCTTATGGACTCAGGTAAACTTCCATTTTATGTACGAAAGCGAGTGAAAAAATCATGAAGCATGTTTCTCTCGTTCACTGTTAATTTTCTACTATTATTAAAAGAGAAAGAAACAATCATGTATATGTAATTTTTGCTTGCTATTAGATTTGTGAAAATCAATGGCTCTAACATCCTGAATCATGATGTTTTTATCCATAATGAAACTTATAGATCATGACTATAATAAAATGATTATTCATGAAAATTAACGAACATGAAATCAAAATTAACGAACAAATTTTACAGGAAAAGGAGGAAGACCCAGAAAAAATCAAAGCCTGGGAGGAATGTTTTGGAGGAAAAAATCAAAGCTTTCGTCTTCCGTTTGCTATAAGTTTTAGAGAGAGAAACAACGCCATTTGTTTTGGGAAGATGAGCTATTGAGAGAGAAACTAGGCGAGTATAGCCATTTATAACACTAGAAATTTTATAGTTTCTTCATCTGAGTCTCCGTACAGCGTCTTGCTTGTTTTCAGAGAAACTTATGAAGCTGCATTGAATCCAGAACAATGGGACCAACAGAGTGAAAAACGTGCTTTGAGTTAATCTGTTGATTTACACGCAGGTTAAACGACAGAAGAGAGAAAGGAAGTGGCCAAGTGGGTCTACAGAAAGTCTGACTAAATTAAACAATTAAATATACACTCATACAAATAAGTTGTGCCCTGACTAAATAGAAATGTCATGAAAATAAATACAGAACACCATATTTAACAAACAAAACCTATGACGTGAAGCCAAAAGTGATGGAACAACAATGATCAAATCATCCATTACGAAAAATAATAAGGTTGTAACAAGTTCGTTTATCAACTATTTATAAATAAATACATTTTTATTCAAAAAATTAATTTGGCTAACGAAAAAGAGTAAGAAAGAAAAATAATCTAACTGATCTAGATTGAGAAAATAATTGCTGAGAAGATTGACGGACTGATTTAATTGTAGTTGTGAAAAAAACAGTAGGCAAAACGAGTAAAATACTTAAGACAAAATGGTTAGAACCCTAATTTCATATTACAAAGGAGATAAAAGCAATTTAAAATGAGATTAAATTTTGTTGCTGGGATATCCTAAAAGAAGAAAGAAGAAGAGAAAGGGGGAAATAAGTGAGGGAGAACGAGGGAAAAAGTCAAGGAATCAGAAGTGATAACGACACAAAACGCTCTTAGCATTGAAAAGAATGCTTGGGTATAATAATCTCAAAGAGAAACTGAGATCTTTGGTAAATTACTCTAGACTCTCTCCATCTCCGAATATATGCAAAAAAAACAAAAAAAACAAAACATGTGGAATTCGCTATAATTATTGAAATGTTAGGAAATTTGGAACGATTAGAAACAAATGTTTGGTCGAAAATTAGGAGAAACTCAAATGGAAATTGAGGATATCATCAAATTCGCTATCCAGAGTGCTACAACGCTCTAAATAACTTTGAGATTACTGTTTGAGGGCTACAATGCTCTAACAGTAATTATACATAAACTTATAATTTATCGATACTTTTCAAATTAGTTTTTCGTGAAACTTGAAACAGAGTGCGTATATATTTTGATATTAGAGTCTTGCATATAACAAGACTCGTGCATTATTTGTGAGTTGGATGTGATTTATTTCATGGTGTCCCTATAGATTTATGCTTCATGGTTGTTTTCTAGTATGTTTAGTCTTTGCAAGTCTTAATGCATGTAATGTAGTATATAAGAACGTTTGTCGTTATGTTAGAACACTGGGTGAGCTTGACCAGAGTATACCCCACTGACAATTCAATATCCCATAAGCCCAATAGACTAGTCAAAACTCAATACCTATCAAAACATCATAATCAGTACCATTTTAAAACTTTCAAGATAATATTTGAAACCCAAAAACTTGGCTAGAAACAAGTGGATTTTAAAATAGGCTAAAATCCAAGCTGGCCCAAAAAGAAGGGAAGGCTTATATAAAGACATATATAAGTGGGTGTAGTAATGTGCTATATGTCAGCGTAATAAAGTAGAATCTACTAATCCGGCAGGTCTTCTTCAACCATTGTCAATTCCAAAGCAAGTGTGGAAAGATATATCCCTAAGCGTTATTGAAGGTATGAAGCAATTTTAGTGGTTGTCGACCATTTTTCTAAATTTACTCATTTTGTAGCTCTTAAACACCCATATACATCAATGATAGTGGCTAAAGTCAGTGACCGAGACAAAATTTTTATCAGCAAATTTTGGAAGGAGTTTTCCTGTGTGCAACAAACCCAACTCAAGATGAGTTCAGCATATCATCCATAGATAGACGATCAAACTGAGGTCTCAAACCGTTGTCTCAAGGATTATTCGAGGTGCTTCGCCTCCAATCAAATCCGTTCCTCGTGGTTGAGTTGGGCCGATATTTGGTATAACACCAATTATCAAAGGGCACTCTTTATGGTCGACCACACCACACCCTACTATCCTTCTTTATTGTGGAGGGCAAATGTTAGTCAATTTGGTGGATCAACAATTACGAGAGCGAGATGAGCAATGAAAAATTCTACGTTAGAACCGAGAACAAGCTCAAGCAAGGACGAAGCAGTTGGCGGATACTTAGAGCGGACCGACAATTGTCAGGGGGTGAGCATGTATGGTTGAAGTTCAAACCCTAAAGACAACACTCAGCACAACACCGATCTAATCACAAGTTGGCCCTCAAATTGCATTGCCACACTTATAAACTCAAAAGAGTGGTGGGAAACCATTCTCTGTCTACTCCAGTTCTTTGAGAGGTTGTGGAGACTGACAAATATCCCTCTATCCAGAAAATTACTTCAGCGTACAAGAGTTAAAGGAAAGATGAAATTCTGGTGAAATGGTGAAACAAGCTAGAAGAAGAAGCAACCTGGGAATGTTTACAAGAGATGAAAATCATATTTCCAAAATTTCAACATTCTAGACTGGGACACTTAAACTCGTATTTTTTCAAGTTATTGTTTCCACGCCATTTCAAACTAGTAAGATTTCTGCATTATCGCGTGAAACATGCCAACTTTCGAAACATCATAGAGCCACATTTTAGCCTTAATCTTGCACTAAATCTGTCTTTTTTTCCTAATCCACAATGACCTCTGAGGACAACTCGAGCAAACACCATAACTGAATCTAAATGGTTTATTCTCTTCATGTATGACCACTGTAGAGTTTGTTCAACATATTTGTTAAATTGCAAGTTAAAGATAGACGAGGTATTTATAACCTTTGACTGATCTCCTCCGATGTCCCCCTCGAGGGTTCTAAACCTAACTCAAGGGTAGTCGTTAGAGTAGGATCAACCATTATAAATCTATTTACCAAAAGGTGATTATTAATAAAATTTATAAAGGACCGAGACCTAACTCTAATTCATCCAAAAAAAAATCCAGCCATTATAGGAGAATCACAGGAGAAATGGTGTTAGAATTGGTATCCAACACCTAATCTCCAAGTTCATTTCCCATCGCATGATACACTCTACGTGGAAAGCCTTACTAACATCTCTAAGAATGTTTGCTCTTGAGGAAGTAAAGATGCACTGTGAGACCAAAAATGGAGGAAATGAGAACTTTGAAGCTCAATCACACTTACGAAATCACTGACTTATCGAAAGGGTGATATGATTCAATTGAACTTCAGATGTAGGATGGAATCCATTATGTTAATGCAACTGTGTGTTGGCATTATTTTTGGCAAACTATTATTGTTGGAAAGTATTATTTTGGAAATTATATTCTTTTGGAATATATATTATCTATGTGCTTATTTTTGGAGAAGATATTTGGCAGAATATTTCGTCAATTCAAATATGATTTGCTGGAAAGGAAATCGTAACAAACATGGTACATATACCTCATTATTAGGGATACTCTCCTAAAATGTCATTGGAAATGTTTCTGCGGTTAGTTTGTTGGCCGAGCTGTTTTGGATATCTTGCTGATTCTGTGGGATATAATCAGGCGAATGAAAAAGTTTGTTTTGAGAAGATTGCTGAGAGAAACAGATCTGCATCCTGCTCTTGATATAAAAAGTCTTCTTTTTGTATGTAAAGATGTTGACGTTATTGTGTGTGTGTGAGAAATTTTTCTGAGCGTCTTTGTTTCTTCACCCATGGTTCTGTGAGGTGTATGTGATCATTGTTTCAGTCGTGTCGTAGACTGGTTTGTTGAAGCCTGTTCTGGGTGATCTTATCCTTTGACATTATCAAGCGTCACAGACAATGTCATAGGAATTTATTCTAGTGATCTACATTCTTATTGGGCAAGGGGAGCTTGCCATACACGGATCTCGGGAGAGGTCATTCTAAAGTCGAGGGGATCTCGCAAAACAGTTTCACTAGTGGAGGTTGACGGATGCGGCATCAAAGATAAGAGGGAGTCTTATTTTGTTTTAAGTCCGAGTGTCTTGTAATCTTGGTTGAACTAGTGAAATGTTTTCATATCTGGGCGTGGCCCCGCAGATGTAGGCTGATTGCCGAACTGCGTTACCAACCTCTGGTGTTCTTTATTTCCGCATTTTAATATTGTCCTATATCGTATTTATAACCGGTGTCATACAAAGTGTTACAACACTTTTTAACATCGGGTCACTAACCTTGATCTTTCAATTGGTATCAGAGAGGGACGTCTCTGTTTCTTAGGCGAGATCCGCAGGACTTGATCTTGGTTTTACTACAATGGACTCTATGAAAGAAGGAGGTTCAACAATGCGTCCACCATTGCTAAACGAAAACAATTATGCTTATTGGAAAGCCCGAATGAGAGCATTTATTAAGGCTGTTGATGAAAAAGCTTGGAAATCCATTCTTACAGGTTGGGACCAACCAACAATTACAAAAGATGGAGTTACATCTATCAAACCCGAAGAAAGCTGGTCTGCCACTGAAGATGCTCTAGCAAATAGCAACTCAAAGGCTCTTAATGCAATATTTAATGGTGTTGATCCAACCCAATTTAGACTTATTTCTACATGTGAGTCTGCTAAAAAGGCTTGGGATATTCTTCAGACTACGTATGAAGGTACTTCAGCAGTTAAGTTATCAAAAATACAGCTTTTAACAACAAAATTTGAAAACTTGAAGATGCAAGATGATGAAAACATTGCTGAATTTAATGCAAGACTCTGTGACATTGCCAATGAAGCTTTTACTCTCGGAGAAACCATCTCCGAAGAAAAACTTGTGAGAAAAACGTTAAGATCTCTACCTCAACGCTTTGCATATAAAGTTACTGCAATTGAAGAAGCAAAAGATATCACCAAAATGAAATTAGAGGAGCTGATGGGTTCTCTTAGAACATTTGAGATGAATCTCGATGCAAATGTAGAAACAAAGAAGGTGAAAGGATTGGCTTTAAAAGCAGAGATCCAGAATTCTGAAGATTGCAATGAAGATGATCTGGAAGAATCTTTAGCATTATTATCAAGAAATTTCAGCAAAGTGTTGAAGAAATTTGGTAGAAATAATCGTGGTGTCAGACAAAATGTCACTAACACCAAGAATGACTCTACAAGTTATAAGAAGTCCAAAGATGAAAATCAATCTTCAGAAAAATCCTGGAATAACAGGGGAATTAAATGTAGAGAATGCGATGGCTATGGACACATTCAGGCGGAATGTGCAAACACTTTGAAGAAGAAAAAGACCTCTCTCAATACAACATGGAGCGAGAGTGATTCAGAAAAGGAAGATGAAATCTCAAATCAGAATATGGCACTGGTGGTGAAAACCAAATCTACAAGTTTTGATAAAGTCACTCCAAATGTCTCTGAAACTTTATCTGAAGATAGTGATGATATGGATGAAGGTACAAAAGAAGATTTTATTGATGAATATAAGAAGCTCTATGAAAATGGACAGAATTGGCTGAAATAAATCATCATCTTCGAAAACAGATTGGGAGTCTAAAAATTGAAAATGGAAGTCTTCCAGAGCTTATTACTGATCTGGAAGTGAAACTCAAATGTAGTCAGGATGAGATAGAACAACTGACCAACGATCTGAATCATATGAAGAAGAACGTCAGAATGCTAAACTCAGGTACATCTATACTTGATAATATTTTAATGGCAGGAACAGGAAGAACATATGATGATACCTCTGGAATTGGCTACAAAGGAGAATGCTCAATGTCACCAAAAGTGTCAAACATATATGCTGAAAATAAAGGAAAGAATGTTGCAATATCCATCAACAAAGCTGAACAGAAAACAGACTCTAAAAACAGTTGTGAGATGAAGTCCAGTACACAGGTTTCCAAAGCTAAAGGTAACAAATTTATTCCCGTTTGTCATTATTGCTTTCGAAAAGGCCATATTCGTCCTAGATGTTTTGCTTATCTGAATGACTTGAGAAAAGGTACTGCTGGATATATTTCTTCGCACAGATTTCGCAAACAAAAATGGATAAAGAAAGCGAACTTAAAATCCAATGTTACTCATACTTCTCTAAAGGCAACATCTGTTGATGCATGGTACTTTGATAGTGGGTGTTCACGACATATGACTGGTGAAGCAAGATTCTTAAAGAATATTACTTCAGGAGGTCTGGGAAAAGTAACATTCGGAAACGGTGTCATAGAAAATGTTATTGGAAAGGGAACATTAGACATTCCAGGACTGCCTTCTCTGAAAAATGTTCTACTTGTAAAAGGTTTGAAATCAAATCTGATCAGCATTAGTCAGCTATGTGACCAAGAACTGAAGGTGCATTTCACTCGCAACAAATGTGTTGTCTCGGATCACACCAACAAATGTATCATCGAAGGAATTCGGTCTTCTGATAACTGCTACCTCATTTCACCATCAACTACATGTGCTCTAGCAAGCATGGCAGACACTATATTATGGCATCGCAAACTGGGTCATGTAAATCTCAGGATGTTAAAACAAGTTATCTCAAAAGGAGCAGTACGAGGAGTACCCATGATAAGTGTTGATGAAGATAGAGTTTGTGGACCATGTTAAATTGGGAAGCAAACTAAAGTGTCACATCAAAAGTCTCAGACACCAGCAACTAAACGAGTTCTTGAATTATTACATATGGATTTAATGGGTCCAATGGCAATTGAAAGTTTCGGTGGAAAACGATATGCATACGTAGTTGTTGATGACTTTTCAAGATACACCTGGATAGAATTTCTCAGAGACAAATCTGACACGTTTAATGCCTTCAAAGCCTTATGCTTTCGGCTTCAGCAAGAGAAAGATTGTATTATTGTAAAAATTGTTCGAATTCGAAGTGACCACGGACAGGAGTTTGAGAACTCAGTATTTGAAAATTTCTGCAATCAACTTGGCATCTCTCATGAATTCTCTGCACCAATAACACCTCAGCAAAATGGGGTCGTTGAGCGCCAAAATCGAACTATAGCAGAAATGTCACGCGCAATGTTACACGAAAACAATACTCCACAGAGATTTTGGGCCGAAGCTATGAACACAGCCTGCTACACTATCAATCGAGTGTATCTACGTACTGGAACGACAATGACTCCCTATGAATTATGGAAAGGTAAAACTCCAAACCTTAGTTATTTTCATCCTTTTGGGAGTACGTGTTTTGTTCTTAATGACAGGGAGCATAGAGGAAAGATGGATCCCAAAAGTGATGAAGGTATATTTCTGGGATACTCTACAAATAGCCGTGCCTATCGGGTATACAACAAACGAACTCGGAGTATAATTGAATCTGCAAATGTCCGTATAGATGATTCACTTCATTCTGCTGATAACTCTATAGAAGATCCACATCAGAACTCCACAGAAGATAATTCCACTGTCTCAGAACTTGTTCCTGACAAGGCTCCCGAAAATGTCTCAGAAAATGTCACTGATCAACCTACATCAATCAATATGGGAGATGAAGTTACCTCTAATACTGAACAACCATCTACACGTGTTCACAGGAACCATTCTACAGATGATGTTATTGGAGGACTGGATGATGGAATTCAAACCAGAAATAAACCTAGAGTCAATTATCGAGATATGATCCATATGGCTTGCTTCACTTCGACGTTTGAACCAACAAATATCACCGAAGCTCTTCTTGATGAACACTGGATCAATGCCATGCAAGACGAACTCGGACAATTCACTAGAAATCAAGTCTGGGATTTAGTTCCATGCCCTCCCGATACAAATGTTATTGGCACAAAATGGATCTACAAAAATAAAAGTGACGAACATGGAAACATTATTCGCAACAAAGCTCGATTGGTTGCTCAAGGTTACTTACAAATTGAAGGGGTTGATTTTGACGAGACTTTTGCTCCGGTTGCTCGCCTTGAATCCATTAGACTCTTATTAGCCCTTGCTAGTGTTATGCGCTTCAAACTTCACCAAATGGATGTTAAAAGTGCGTTCCTCAATGGTTATCTTAATGAGGAAGTATATGTGGCTCAACCTAAGGGATTTGAAGACCCTCATCATCCCGATTATGTGTACAAGTTAAAGAAGGCACTCTATGGGCTTAAACAAGCTCCACGCGCATGGTATGAACGCCTTACTGTGTATTTATTATCCAAGGGATATGAGCGAGGGGGAGTAGACAAAACCCTGTTCATTCGCCACCATAAAGGTCAGATCTTAATTGCTCAAATTTATGTAGACGACATCGTTTTTGGCTCAGTGTCACAGAAAATGGTAGACGAATTTATTGAACAAATGAAGGGAGAATTCGAAATGAGCATGGTAGGCAATCTCAACTATTTTCTTGGACTCCAGATTCAACAAACTCAAGAAGGTATTTTTATTACTCAAAGCAAATATGCCAAGAATATGTTAAAGAAATTCAATTTAGAAAAATGTCGTCCAAAACGAACTCCGATTGGCACAAATGAGAAACTCTCTAAAGATGATAAAGGTATCTCAGTTGACAGCCGCTTATACAGAAGTATGATTGGAAGTCTTCTATACCTAACAGCCAGTAGACCGGATATTTGCTACAGTGTGGGTCTATGCGCTCGTTTTCAAGCAAATCCTAAAGCGTCACACCTAGCGTCAGTGAAACGCATTCTAAAATATATTTGCGGAACAGTAGATTATGGAATCTGGTACTCTTTTGACACCAACGCAAATCTTGTAGGGTATTGTGATGCTGATTGGGCTGGATGTGCTGATGATCGGAAAAGTACATCAGGTGGATGTTTTTACTTGGGAAACAATTTAGTTTCATGGTTTAGCAAGAAACAAAATTCAATATCTCTTTCAACAGCTGAGGCAGAATACATTGCAGCTGGGAGTAGTTGTACCCAACTTCTCTGGATGAAGCAAATGCTGAAAGATTATGGTGTTACACAGAATGTCATGACACTTTATTGCGATAATATGAGTGCGATTAATATTTCGAAGAATCCGGTTCAACATTCACGTACAAAACATATTGACATCAGACATCACTTCATTCGAGCACTAGTTGAAGACAAAACAATTAACTTGGAGCATGTGACAACAGAAAAACAAACAGCAGATATTTTTACTAAAGCACTAGATAGCTTGAGATTTGAAGAACTAAAGTCAGCTTTGGGCCTTTGTATTCTCTGAAGAAAGGTCATATGAGTTTTTGTTTTTATTTTCTGCACACTTTTATTTGGCGATCATTTGTATTTGGGGATCTCTTTACTATTCTTGAGTTCCTGGTCTTCTCTGTTCCACATGATATATGCGATATTTCATGAAGACCTATTTTTGGGAATGATTTATGGTTTATTTCCATAATCTTTTTCTGGCGGAAGTTATGAATATTTTTATGGGATTTTGGATTTATTTTCAAATCTGTTGAAATTTATTTATGAATATCTCTTTGGGTTTATTTCCCAAATTACAACAACATCTTTTTGCTTGCGGTATTTGCCCAAATCGGTGAAAACCCTTCTTTTTACTATCTTCTGTTTTCGATTTTTCAAAATAGCGCTAAGACTCTCTCTCACTGCCGTCGAAGCTCTCTTCTCTTCTTCAGCAACTATCTCTGATCATCTATGGCGACTCTTGTGGATTATAGCGATGAATCATCTGACAGTGAGCACTTGCATCACAAACGGTTTCAAATACCTGGTACTCAATCGACGCACTCTGAAGAAGGTTTTCTGGATGTTATTGAAGCGATTCCGATCTGTCAATACAAACCTACTGGCGAAGAAAGCAGTAAAAACTCAAACCCTCTTGCTCACTTGAAAGTCTCCTTTGGACCCCCAAGGGTTCGTTCGAAGTTAGTTTTACCCACCAAAAGAAAAAATGCACCTTCGTTGATTGATGAAGAATCATCTGATAAACAGTGGGACAATGCTGCTGAAATTCAGTCCTTATCTTCGGAGGAAGAAAACAGTCTACAAGCTTCGAAGAAGAAAGTATCTCCTCCCAGGAAATCTGCGCGACTGATGTCTAAATCACCAAGCAGAAGTGTTCAGAAGACTCAGACCAAAGCCGTAAGAAAAGAAAAGGGAAAAAGAAAAGCTTCAATGCCCTCTCCTGCCACTTCAAAAAGGAAAGTTTCACGAAAAATGTCACACCAAAAGCCCAGTAAGTCTTCAAAATCCCCTGAAAAATCTCCTGTTTTTAAAACTCCTTTCAACGCTAGCCTCTGGAGTCTAGTGTCAAAGAAGAGTATCTGGAGCGAAAGGAACATTCATATGGTTGATTTTAAAGATTGCAAGGACCTTGTAAATCTGCTTATCAGTCATGGACTTGGCATGACCTTCAAAGGATTAAAACCCTTCTCTGCCTAAGTTATCCGTGAATTCTACTGTAACCTATCACCTTCTATTATTGACCAAAGCCATTCTGATTTTGGTCATGTATTTTTGAGAGAGTCTCTATTTGAATTCAGTCCTTCAGTTATAAATTCTTATATTGGAAGTTTTTGGACTGACTCGGAACACTATACTCCTGATTTTGATAATATAATCACAAGTGTCACAGGCGGCGTTAGACAAATTTGGCCTCGTGCAAAGGACTTTCCTGCATCTCAACTTACTGCCAAATTTGCAATTCTCCACAAAATTGCAATCCGCAATTGGCTACCATCGTCTCACGCCTCTGGCATAAATAAAAAGATGGCCAGGTTATTGTTTCAAGTTGGCACTGGCATTCCTTTTGACATTGGTAAATTTTTCTTCGACCAGATCTTGAAGCACATTCATGGCAAGCACAACAGGTCTTCTTTACCTTTTCCTTGTATGATCTTTGGTATTTTATGCTCTCAACGGATTGCTTTAAATGTTTCCGATAACTTAAACATGGATTGTGAAGAAATCAGGATAAGTTCTAAACTTCGAACCGGAGGACATATTGATGATATTCAAAATGCTGCTAGTACAGAGGATGTTGTTGGTGATAATTTAATTTCACGAACTATTAGAATTATTCAAAGTGAATTACAGGACTTAGAAACTAGAAAGAAGGTCCTGTCTGACCTCCTGGAAGAACTTGTTCGGCATTCTGCTGTGAGAAATGATGCCAATCCAACTGATCCAGGTCAAGCATCGGAGAAATCACCTTCAGCCTCCACTGATTCTCATAATGCTTCTCAAACTGTCTCAGCAGCATATGATGACTCCGTTGATAAAACTGGTTAGATGATTGTCAGTATTTTATTTTGAACTACCATCAGTATTTTTTTTTGCTGACTTCTTTGCACCTAGTTATCTATGGTTTACTTGACATTATTCATACCCTTTTGTCTTTTTATGGCAAAAAGGGGGAGTATTTTGGTTGTGGTGAATGATTACATTTCTGATGATATGAATACAACTTATGCTGGTGTTTCTATTTGAAATGACATTACATGGATCGGCTTGCCTCAAGGACTTCTCATTAAGGGGGAGTTTCATGTTATCTCCTTTAAGGGGAGTTGTGTTTTGCCAAAAAATGCCAAAGGGGGAGATTGTTAATGCAACTGTGTGTTGGCATTATTTTTGGCAAACTATTATTGTTGGAAAGTATTATTTTGGAAATTATATTATTTTGGAATATATATTATCTATGTGCTTATTTTTGGAGAAGATATTTGGCAGAATATTTCGTCAATTCAAATATGATTTGCTGGAAAGGAAATCGTAACAAACATGGTACATATACCTCATTATTAGGGATACTCTCCTAAAATGTCATTGGAAATGTTTCTGCGGTTAGTTTGTTGGCCGAGCTGTTTTGGATATCTTGCTGATTCTGTGGGATATAATCAGGCGAATGAAAAAGTTTGTTTTGAGAAGATTGCTGAGAGAAACAGATCTGCATCCTGCTCTTGATATAAAAAGTCTTCTTTTTGTATGTAAAGATGTTGACGTTATTGTGTGTGTGTGAGAAATTTTTCTGAGCGTCTTTGTTTCTTCACCCATGGTTCTGTGAGGTGTATGTGATCATTGTTTCAGTCGTGTCGTAGACTGGTTTGTTGAAGCCTGTTCTGGGTGATCTTATCCTTTGACATTATCAAGCGTCACAGACAATGTCATAGGAATTTATTCTAGTGATCTACATTCTTATTGGGCAAGGGGAGCTTGCCATACACGGATCTCGGGAGAGGTCATTCTAAAGTCGAGGGGATCTCGCAAAACAGTTTCACTAGTGGAGGTTGACGGATGCGGCATCAAAGATAAGAGGGAGTCTTATTTTGTTTTAAGTCCGAGTGTCTTGTAATCTTGGTTGAACTAGTGAAATGTTTTCATATCTGGGCGTGGCCCCGCAGATGTAGGCTGATTGCCGAACTGCGTTACCAACCTCTGGTGTTCTTTATTTCCGCATTTTAATATTGTCCTATATCGTATTTATAACCGGTGTCATACAAAGTGTTACAACACTTTTTAACATCGGGTCACTAACCTTGATCTTTCACATTAAATAAGAATAAGAAATTACGAAGAGAGAGAGAAGAAATTAGAAGTATGTGAAAGAAAGAAGATGAAGAAGAAGAAGAAGATAAGGAAGAGATAGAGGTTAAAAGACAAGACAAAGAGAGATGTTAGAAAAATGTCATTTTCATCATAATCAACATAAATTATCTTCATGTTTCAATAACGACATTAAATAGTAAAAATTTAAACCAATCTTGTAGATGAAAGGACAATAACTAGAAGGTCAAGAAATTGGGTATAGTTCACTAACTTTGGTCCCATCATTAATTTTTTACTTTGGGAGTTGTCTTATACGATACAACTTTTAGAGCAGTCGGTGTATGTTTTAGCACAAGAGGTAATATGTCATGTTTCGAAAAGGAATCCAGACAAAATAGAGAATGATCCGGCCCAAAAATAAATCGAATCATTCAATTATCATAGTTAATTATTACATGTAGTAGCGAAAGTCTTAAATAGTAAGACTTAAAAATAATGTTATTGAGGTGAGTCGATTGAACTCAATAGGAATAGATTTTTATATACAACAATAACGACAAGAAAATGAATGAACATGCCAAGTAAAAATCATAATATATAATATGATGTGGCACAAAGACAACTCAAGTCTTGACCCACTATTATAATTTTTTACATTTTCTTATGTGTTATTTGAAACTTTGACTTATTTATGATTTTGTCAGATGATTATGAGACAGACTAGACAATGGTTATTTCGAAAAACAATTTTTGAATTTTAATGAATAATTTTCTCCCTACTGGACTCCTGAAGTTAGCTTTTTTAGAATCGTTTACCTTATCATTCGAGGGTGATGAGCTCAAGTGTGGTTGTTAGTGATAATTTCATCTAACTTTCTCAAGTAGAACCCAATGAAGTTTCAATTTCTCACCCTTTTGGTAAGAAATTATCTCTTTGAGCTTCTTGTTGGTTTCTTTCAAATTTCTATCCATTGTGTCTTGATTCTTCGATGTTGGGTGATCCGGATTGGTTGTTTTGATTAGACTCAAAATTAGGTCGGATGAGCGTGCGGATCTTACGAGGCTAAAAAAATGGATTTGACTTTTGGCCCACTCGAAAGGGAGAAGATTAAAACGTGGCAGAGAGAAAAGTGGTGAAAAGGATAATGAAAGGTCATCATTAGTGGGTCTGGTGAAAGCGACCACACCTGATTATCTCTCTATTTCTCTCCGGGACCACTTGCTTCCGTCCACAACGGCTGTCCACGTGTCGAAATCATGTGGACTGAGAGAGTTCCAGGACAAAGGGGCAACAGATGTGTCGTGGACCCCACTGCTCTTTCCCTTCACCTAGGGCAGACGAGGTTTCCTTTTCTTGGTTGCCACTTCCGTCTTTTCCTTGTTCCTTTGCTTATAATATTTTTTGCCTAATTTCTTTATATTATTTTCCCATTAATTAAAATACAATCTATTAAATTTAATCACCGAACATATTCATTGGGCCACGTCATCTATTTTAACCTTAATCAACATCGGAAAACTAGGGTGCCATAGAACACCAACGTTAAACACATGCCTTTTTCGGATAGTTGATGCGTTAGCGAGTGAAGCAAGAGTACTCGTCTTCATTTCTCGAAAAGAATAGTCTGCCGTGACACGTGGATTGAAAGTAGTTGTCATCGACAAATCTCATGTGTTTATAGTTGATGTTGTACGGAAAGAACTATAAACATTTCGTTTTGGAAAATATAATACATGCATCACGGTTAAATGACAAGCAGCTGTCATATCAAAATGTGAAATTATAGTTCAAATGTAATATTATTTGCAGTTTAATATATTGTTAATGATGTGACATGAATTTAAAATTTTATTGAAAATAAATTATTTCAATAATTAAACTTTATCTTATGTACAATTACATGTGGTTTTGTAATGTCTCGATTTTTATTACATGGTACAATATTATCGAGCAATGTTTTGATTCATCCAAGTAATATTATGTCATTTGACGTAAATATAAATTCAAAACAAATAATAAAAAAATGAAAATAACAAAATTAAAAGTTAAATTAGAGCGAAATTCTAAAATTATACTGAAGATATCAAGATTTTACACGAAGCAACAGGTAATCTTAGAAAAATCCAACGGCTGCAGGAGGTCCATCTTGAAATCAGGTAGTTCATGACTGGGCCCACTAGGTGTACCTACCTTCCACGTAGACACTGCATTATGGTTGGTGGTGTGTCGTTTGGTGTCTACTAACTAACGGTTGGCTGTAGCATTTATGACGTCATAAATACGAGTATCTGTTTGGAAAACGTAGGGAACAGACTTGAAATGAAAAGCATAAGTCACGGTCCAATTAGGAAGAACAGTGACAGCTCAACCCTCACAGCCTCCATCCTTGAAAAATAATTCACCACTAACAAATTAATCAATTGATTTAATTAATCAAAGTTCGTGATCATGTTTATATTGTAAGATCAAACATTATAATTAATCCAATTATCCAATCCATACCACACGAATCATTTGACCAATCAAAATGAGAAAAGTACCTGAATTGAATTGCGTTCAACAATTTTGATATGAACGTTCAGTTCAAGTCCCTTGATTAATTTGAAGATTATAACGCGTGTTAAAGAAAAAAATTTAATAATTTAAAAATAAATTGTCATCAATAATGATTAAAATTTTAATTTTGACTGAGCGTAAATTAATTAAAATATATCATTATAATAAAAAAAATTATAAGTAGTGGTTGACATAACAGGACTATATTAGTGGAAACGAACCTACTTATGCAAATCATCCTAGTTTTTAATGAAAAAAATCATCATCAACGATTTCGGATGAAAAATAAACATGACTTAACTTAATTTCAGAGTCAATATTTAATACAAATCTAGATGAAATCTGACCCAAACTCGAATTTAACTTGTGACCCAATTCAAACTGGTCGAAATTCAATATTAAACATGACGGCAAATTTAAATTTCTCTCTTTATCCAATTTGATTTTATTTTTTAACTATATGTGGCCGGTTTGATTGAGTTCTAGTTTAACCCATGTTCACCCTTGATTAGGAGTCTAATTAAGTTTTATTTTGAGGGGAAAAAAAAAAGAGAAAAAGAAAGAATAAAAGAGTGACCAAAAATGTCAGAGCTGTGGGCACAGATGCAGCTTTATCTTCTTCCTTTTCCTGACCTTGCTTCCAACTTCCTTTCATACTAATGATTCATTACTCTCTCTCTCCTCTCGGTCTATCTCTCTCTCCTCATACAGTCCTACATATAGCCTTCTCTCTCTAGCTATCGTTTCTCTCTCTCTCTCTCTCTGATTTATGCTTTCGTTGGGTGTGTTTCTTTCTCTGTAAATTTAAAATCTTTGTAATTCTCAGAGGAGGTTCAGAAAGTTTTGCGTCTCGGATCCCAATACAAGGCTCTCCTTCAACCCCATTTAACGATAAAACTGTCTGCTTTCTCTCTCCCACAGAGCCCACCGTATACTTCTTTCTGCCATAATCGTCTCCTTCCTCCTCTGTGGTCCTCCAAAATCCTTCCCTCCATAGCTACGCTTGCTATAATTAATACCCTTTTGCTTTTATCACTCTTCTCTTTCAGATTCTTACATGCTCAGAACTTCTTGAGCTTTGTGAAAGAAGAAAAAAAGATGCAGGAGCCAGGCTTGGGAATGATGGCATCCGCTGCCGGCGGTGGTGGCTCTAGCTTGAGCGGCGAAGTATCGATCTCCGGCGACCACCATCACCGGAAAATCAAGGTTGAGATAGCCGCTCACCCTATATACGAGCAGCTTCTCGCCGCCCACGTGGCTTGTCTTCGTGTAGCTACCCCTATTGATCAGTTGCCGCTCATAGACGCGCAGCTGGCTCAATCGGAACATCTTTTACGCTCTTATGCGGCGCAGTCTCAACATCAGCAAGGCCATTCTCTCTCTCCCCATGAGAGCCAAGAGCTTGACAACTGCTTGGTACTAACTTCTTCTTCTTGCTATTTTCATGGCTGATTAGCTTGATTTTCTCTGTAAATTGATACTCTATTTTTTCTTATTTTTGGGGTATCTTTCAGGCACAGTATCTCTTAGTTTTGTGCTCCTTTAAAGAACAACTTCAACAACATATTAGAGTTCATGCTGTAGAAGCCGTCATGGCCTGCCGCGAAATTGAAAACACTTTACAAGCTCTCACTGGTATTCACTCTCTCTCTAATCCATTCATGCTGATTGATTTCAATCTGATCTTTTGAAAGCATACTTAAAGCTCTCTTTCATTTCGATGGTGATGAAGGTTATTTAGAGGGTTTAATCAGCTTTACACGTTATGTATTTTTTGGGAACACATTGATCAACAACACCATCACTTTCTTGACATATCCATGAAAGTTGAAACCCAAGCTTCATTCTTTAATTTCAGTTGTTGTTGGGTTAGTCTGGATAGATAGAGAGAGAAGGAAAATGCTGCATTTTTCTAAGATTTTGGTGAATATTTATAAAACCAATCGAGTTGGTAGGTTTGGGTTGAAGGGTTTGATGAGTTTAATAAATGAATGGTCCACCGTCATGGTCGACCTCCACCAAGAACACCAACCGATGAGGCTGCAATGGAATATTTGAATTATTTAATAAATATGATTGCTAATCCACCTTGTTTGTTTTGTAAAGCGAATGCATGAACCTTGTCTTTTGTGCATTCCCAAAAATAAATCATAATTTGATTGATTTATAGTAAACTAAGATCAAGCTAGGATAGGTCCTGTTTGGGCATTTAAGCTTTTTTTTTTCTTAAACTTAATCAATAGCTAAACTTCATTATTTATGCTATCTTATATTTCATTTGAGCTGGGAAAACTTTAGGTTAAAATAAGCTTATAAGTGACTATTTTGTGAGACTTAAATGAAGAAGCTTTAGTTTTCTAATCTGGTCACAAAAGAGGTTGCATGAAGAAGAATCCTAAAACTGAGATGAGATTATTTCAGGAGCTAGTCTGGGAGAAGGCACAGGAGCAACAATGTCAGACGATGAAGAAGATATGCAGATGGATTTCTCGTTGGACCCATCTGGTGCAGATGGCCATGACATGATGGGTTTTGGCCTCTTCTTCCTACTGAATCAGAAAGGTCTTTAATGGAGAGAGTTCGCCAAGAACTCAAGATTGAGTTGAAGCAGGTCCATATTAACCTCTTTCTTGCTCATTAGATTGTTTTAATGGCGGGTGCTTCCTATTTATAGCTTCGGAAACCTACGAACTCACCATCTTAAGCCTGTTTAAGCTCTATAATCACTAAATGCTTCATAATACTCATCTTTTCATTTTACTTTCTTGCAGGGTTTCAAATCTAGAATTGAAGACGTCAGAGAAGAGATACTGAGAAAAAGAAGGGCCGGAAAATTACCTGGGGATACAACGACTGTGCTGAAAAATTGGTGGCAACAGCATTCTAAGTGGCCTTATCCAACAGTAAGCACTTTCTAACAAGTTAATTTTTCTAATACTCTTGAATTCAACTGTTAAGAGTTTGATTTTGCTGTTCATAATTTGTCATAAAACTGTACTACTGCGTGTAATTAGCAAAAGTTCAGTCTCTGCCCTCTAGAGAGGGACATCTCAGTGGACTGTTTCAAGATTCCTCCAACTTCTGTGTTAATGTGAAAACATAACCTCTGAAATTGAACTAATTTTATCCTATCACTCCCTACATGTTGTTCCCTGTGTGAGTCTCACTCTTCCCCTCCCATTTCTGGTTTTTCAGTGCTTAAACCAACAATTTACTGACTAAAAAAATACAAAGTCTACTCGAAATTATCTATCTCTGAACTTTTGGGGTTATCCTAGGTGTTCTTGTTCCACTTTGATCAGTTTTGAGACATAATAAGGTGCATAATAGAAAAAGAAGACCTCACTTAGTCACATCTCTCACATCATGTTTTTCACACAGCAAAGCTCTGGTCCACCCATTTCTTTTATATCACTAGATTTGACACCATCGGAGGTGGATGTCACTGTACATCTAGTTTGATCGAAAACAACTGAAATAAATATAAAGTGTACAGATTTTATGTATTTATCACGTTGTTTAGCTTTTAAATGGACAAATCGAATAAGATGATGTAAATAATGAATGAAATTTACAGGAAGATGACAAAGCAAAGCTAGTGGAGGAGACAGGGCTGCAGCTGAAGCAAATAAACAACTGGTTCATCAACCAAAGAAAAAGGAACTGGCACAGCAATTCTCAGTCTGTAACATCCTTGAAGTCCAAGCGCAAGAGATAGATAAGCAACTTCCATGGCCAAAATCTTGAAAGCCGAACTCCACTTGACTATGTATCCAACTATACCAACTTCGTCGGAACAACTTCTTATTCTGCACCCACACATCTGGTAGAAACAGTAGGTTTACATGTACTGAACTGAGTGTTTGATTATTCTATTCTATTAAAACATGTACTGAGTTTTTATCGAAACTGAAAGCAAATAAAGAAGATTTCTGAGATTTTCCCATGTCTTTGGCAGAGGGAAAGTGGAAGAAGGATTAGGTTAATGCATTGTTATTTTCATTACTGGGTCTGTAAGAATCTCTCTTTATTGAGAGGAGTCGGAGCTGGAGTGTACCTCACAGGTGGATGGGAAGTGGTGTATGTTGGAATTTCTTTTCTCATCGTTAATCAATGCCAAAATCGCAGAGTATTATCACACAACATAAATAAAAACTGAAACGCGAAGATTTAACGTGGTTTGGATATAAAATCCTACGTCCTCTAGGAACAAAACATAACAACAATGAAAATGGAGAAAAAACCATAAAGAACTTCAGCAAAACCTCCTTTGCAAACACTGATCTTGAGTTCTCCAAGGTCGCCACTTCTCGCCTATGTCCTTCGTCGCCAGAAAAGAATCACAGCTCTCCTCTCTCTCCATCTAAAAAATGATGATAAAAATTGCCCAAGAAAAAACTGATGGAAACAATAAATCCCCTGGGTTGATCAGACCGGATCGAGAAAATTATAATAAATCCAGTGAACCGGGAATAAACCATTTAAGCCGAGATTTTAAACCAACATTCACAATTCTCCACCTTTGTTCAATATATCTAAAATCAATCAATTACAAGACTTCAGGGTCCATCACAAGCTACAAATAGAGCTTATCTTTTTCCAGACTCCCACTACGTTAAAAGAACTTAGTGACCATAAGAACTTTCGTCAAAATGGCAGCAGGATTTTCCTCCGAGGCAATTTTCTTAACAGTTATAACACCATTCTCAATAACTTCACTTATAAAATATAAACATACATCAATATGTTTAGTCCTCTCATGAAATGCATGATTTTTCATTAGATAAATGACACTCTATAATATATTGTCATATTAGAATTGCCTAACCTCAATTTAGAAGACAAACATTTTAGCCACATACCTCTTTGTACCTTCCGTGGCAAATATAAATTCAGCTTGAGTGGTAGATAACGCTACAATCTTCTAAAGATAGGACTTCTAGCTAATAGTACCTGAATAAACTGTGAAATGTATATAGAAGTAGATCTCAAATAATCAAAATAACTAGCATAGTTAGCATCAACATAGCCAAATATAATTTCTTTACCTGCATTCATCTTTCTATATTCTATACACAGTTAAATTGTTAGAAATATACCTCATGAGCCACTTAAGAGCATGCCAATGACCTTTTTCGAGATCAACCATGTACTTACTTAAGATACTTATCAAGAATGCCAAATCTGGACAAGTACACACCATTGCGTGGATTACACTACCCACAATGTTACGTAAGGAATGTCTTCCATGTACTTCCTTTTGTGTTCTAAATTTTGATGTTGATGCTTTTGACAATTTGAAATGCCCTCCAAGTGATATGTTAACACTTTTAAGATTATAGTCTCTTCAAGATCTCCGTGGTTGAGTCATGTATATAGTTTCTTCAAGATCTCCGTGTAGAAAAGCTGTCTTAACATCCATTTGTTCAAGTTCAAGATCATGGACAACAACATAAGATAAAAGAACTTGAACATTGAGCAAACCCTTTTGCAACAAGTCTGACTTTGTATTTAGGTTTCTCCACCCCTTCAATACCTTCTTTATCAACAAGAGTTCAAGTATTATTCTTTTCCAAGGACTCCATCTTCTCATGCATAGTCATCTGCAATTTATCTTTATCACCTTTTGTCATAGCTTCCAAAAATGATAAAGATTCAAAATTTTCCAAGTCAGAAGCTATAAGTAAGGCATATGCTATGATGTCAGCGTACCTTAATCGCTGAGTTGGTTTGATAACCCTACTTGTTCTATCCCTAGTTAACTGATAGTCAACAACATTACTATCTTCACTTTTAGCATTTAACATTCTGATCCACCTCAAACTGAACTTTCTCAGGAGTCTTAACCAATTTTTCCTCCTTTTTGCTAAGAGGAAAACTCTTTTCATCAAAAGAAACATCCCGTCTGATATACATTCTATTGATTTCCTTCAATGAACTATAACCTATATCCTTTAACACCTTCAAGATAGCCTAGAAATACACATTTCACAACACGTGGTTGAAGCTTATCTTGTTTGATGTGGGCATAAGCAACACATCCAAAGGTTTTCAAAACAGCATAATTTGATTGATAGTCATGCCACATCTAAAAAGTATAGAATCGAAAATAACTTAAGGGTGGGGGGTGAATTAGATTATTAGCAACTTTTTCATGATTAGCTTACTAATTTGTATAAGTTCAAATTTAGTGATATTCTCAAGCAATAAGATTAATTTTTCAGAGTTAAAATTTATAGTGAGCAAATTCTAAAGAGTTTAAAGAGAAGAGATGCAACCGAGTTGTTAATGTGATTCAGCCACTCTTGCCTACGTTCGTGCTTTAAGACTCCTCCTTGAAGATTGCTCTCAATTTCAACTTCTTGAGTTCACTCAATTGATCTTTCAGGCGTCAATCAATGTCTTACAAGACTCTTCTTCAAGGCGTCACCCTTTACATGGTTACAAATAGTAATGAGATCGAAATATTGATGAATACAAATCTTTCAAACTCTCAATGCATACAATCACAAGTTGATAAACTAGGAGAGGTGAGTGATCAATTGAAAGAAGAGATTCTCAAGTTTTGATTCGGCAGCACTTCGTTCCAATTTTTCAGATTCAGTGGTTTTCATGAATTTTCATTCTTCTATTTATAAGTGTCTTCAGAAAACAGCTAATGCGGTCGACACTTCCTCTTGCTCGGTCGACACTTTGTTGATGTTGTGTGTTATTTTAAAGTCATTACAACTTGGTCAACAATTTGGCTTCCCGGTCGACACTTTAAGACTCCTGAAATTTCTGGATTTTATCCTGCGGTCGACACTAGCATTGTCCGGTCGACACTTAAAACTCTTTAGAATTTCTGCATTAGTTCCAGCGGTCAACACTTTAAACTCTCTGGAAAGTTTTCATTAGTTTCTGCAGTAGACACTAGCACTATCTGGTCGACACTTGACATTTTCTAGAATTTCGTAAATATGACTAGTTACTTCGGTCGACACTCTGTTACTTCGGTTGACACTTTGAAGACATTTTTGCAAACATTTAACTTCAAGTTATAAAGCTTTATCGAAGAATGAAAAAACTTGAACAGACATGTTAGAAAGATTAAATACCCCTCTTAAAGGGTATTTTCAATTAGAACTAATAGAAAAATATTTCATTTACTTATTATCGACATAATCATCATTCAACGAAAGCTTGAATAGAAAAATTCATCATAAAAAATATATATTAACTCTAAAACGTATTTTAAGTTAACAAAAAGAAGTCTTGAAATCTAAGGGAGTCGAGGGCCTCAAATTTATCAAATATGCAGTCCTTTTAACCGCCTCTGCCCAAAAAGACCGTAGAAGCCCAACTGAAATCATCATGCAACGAACTCTGTCTGAGATGATCCTATGAACTGACGTGCCTACGAGCCCTACCCGTTGAGCACAAACCAAGGTAAGCATTCTAACTATTTTTCATCTAACCGGTTTGTGTGTTTTGTAGAAAAAGTCTTTCTTAAAGCTTGGAATGGATTTGTTGAAGAGGAAATTTGTCTTCCCTTATCAAATTATATAACCAAGCTATTCTCATATTTTATGTTTAGATGGGTGCACAGTAGCAGCAGAGGCGCGGGAGGCAGATGGGTGCAGTAGAGTGCGCACGAAACAGGGCGCCACGGCCAAGCAGGGGCGCATAGGCACGCGTGGGTGGAAACTGGCGCGCACGAGGGTAGTTCGATTATGATAAAAGATGGATATATATGAAAATAAGTTTTATTTAACATTAAAAGTGTTATATCTTTTTGTAAATGGTAGTTCATTTAAAATAAAATAAAGTTAATTGTACCACTTCTCTAGAACGAAGAAGATATAAAATTCCAAAAATATTTCTATCATTTGTCAACGTGAATGTTTGAAGTAAAAAGAAAGTTTGTTTAGTTGGAAACAATAGAGTATTTCATTAGAAAATGTGTGATTACCGTTTTTATCTTAATGCATCAATCATTGCTTGATACATGAATAATTTCTCTATTTTATTGATTAATTGTATTCACGAAATGTTATAAATACAAAGAAAACAAAATAATGTAAAAAAAGGAATAATGATCATATCAACTAAATGTATTAGCAATCAATTGAAAATCTTCAATGTGTAGTAAATATGTATACCTTTTGTCAAAAATGGATAGTCAAATAAATAAGAAAGAAGGTAACGAGTTAAATATGTTTAAGAATCACATAAAATAAAATATATAAAAGAGTCTATAGAAGTTATCAAGTGGTGTTCAAATGTCATTGGAGGAGAAAAAACAACTAAATACCACATGACAAATGAACACGACAAAGGAAGATGAATAGTCTTAGTGTCATATAAATACAACAAATAAGACGTAGAGTCTTGCCTGAGGATGCTTAGATTAGGCCTTAGAATGTTGAACCACATGGTGAAATTAGACTTGTGATGTCGAGTCTGACATCAACTGGATGACGACATCTACTCTCCATATTCTTTTTTCTATTTTTATTTTTTATTTCTACAACTAAATAACTACTACATTCACATAGTTCAGTTCCTTTTATTTTATTTCTCACGAAGCTTTGTTGTGTAGAAAAAAACACAACGACTTTATGTCGAATTAACTATTTTTTCGTAAAAAAAATAATATTTAAAAAAATAAAATTAAATATACTAACACATTAAAAATTGAAATAAAATAGAGAGAACACACAACTTGATGATATTTTTAAAGATTTGGAGAACAAACAATATTTAAACACCATATAAGAACTCAAAATAAAATTCATATGTAAGTAGACAAAGAAAAACAAAAAAGTAAAACATCACTCTCAATAGTGTCATTATGCAAGACGAAATGTCTATCCAACCTAGTGAGCTATACTCCTCATTATGGAAGACTAAAGGTCAATTGATAAAATTAAAATAAAATAAAAGTACTAACTAATAAAAGAAATTAGATACAATGGATTTCATTAAACACATCAGTTTTGTGGCTGGAACAAAGAATCTACATGTCAATCTTGGAAGTTGGAGGTGGACAGTTGACGTGCTTCAAACCTATGGAAGAAATGCCACACAAAAGACAAGCACAAAAATTTGTTCGGTCTAACTCGATTTGGCTGAGAAGACTCCAAATTACAGACAGTATAACTTTTTTAAAGCAAATTCAAATGAGCTAAAATTTTAACACATATTACTTTATGAGTGACTGAAATGTCCTTAAATTTTCAGATGCTAACTCGGTGTAAATGAAAAGTTATGCAAATGGGAGTGGCGGTCGCCGGAGACTTACCGCTCTGCTTTGGCCGAGACGATGGGTCAAGTTGTGGATGACATATCTCTCTCGTGTGGGATCCAATGGAAGCGATATTTGTGGCAGGTTAAAACTGAAGAATGAGGATGGTTGTGTGTAAAAATGAAAGGTTGAATCAAAGTGATGGGGTAGATATGGCCGAGAAGATGTTGGCTGGTCCGAAGAGATGATAACTGGACCTCTCGGCTTTTGGCTTCTCTTTTGAGGGAGAGCACTCCAACGAACTATGAAGAGAGTTTAATGTTTTTTTGCTATGGATACTACCTCCAATAAGGCAGTGAAAATAGAAACAATAAGGGCTTCTAAGAATACTCACAACTTAGAAGACAATGTGCACCAAAAATCGATCGGATATTACTCACCGGCGGCAATGGGTTTGAGATTCGATGGAGGCTCGATTTTTTAAGATGAACTTCAATTTATCAATTCCAACCAAGATGGCTGCTACAACAGCTAAGGAGGGGGTTAAATACCTTCTCCAATTACAAATAGGGTTTAGCACACAAAAGGTGGAATAAGGTTCTAGAAGTGCATAGTCATTCGGCCACCTCATCGACCGAGTACCCTTCTTCTCTCTCCTATGTTCCTATGTACTTTCTTCTCTCCAAATGCAGCTCATTCTCCCTCTTAAATGCAACCCTAATCCTACCATAAAGTGTTCAACCATGTATGCAAATGTAAATATAAAATAAACTAAAGAGTGTTTGAAAGAAAAGTTCAAAAGGTGCTCGACGACATCACTTGTCAAAAAGAAAAACAAATTCTTCCTTCAATTTGGTGTGGCTAAGAATATGCTCTATGATGGGAAGTGGTTTGACCTATCCATGTCTTGAGCATCTGTCTTTGACCTCATTTGCTCATTGTGATGCTTCAACTTGTCATTATTCATCTCTTCTTGATGGCTGCACCATGCATGAGGGCCACTATGCTCATCACCTTCAGATGCTTTCTCTCCCTTAGTTTGGTTGAACATTTTCCTTGGTTCCCAATACTTGTCTTGAAGGTTATGCTTTAACTCCACTTGGTCCCCCAATTTATCATCTTCAAAGTGAGCAAACACATTAGATAAAAGGCTAGGCCAAAAACTTGACTGAGGTAAAGTGAGGGCCTCCTTTGGCACATCAAAAGTGTGGACAACTAAGGGCAAAGTGGAGAGAGAGATGGGGAGAGATTATTGAATGTTCTTTTGTCTTATTCACTTTAATAAAAGTTTAAAAGATTTGATTTTAGTTTGTTTTATGTGCAAATGACAAGAAAAAATATCTTTAAAAGAAATAAAAATATCATTAAAAGAAATTTAGGATCCATAAAAGAAATCAATAAAAAAAATAGATTCATACCACTAAAAGAAAGAAGTAGAGCATGACGTGCAAGTAGAGAAAGAAATGAAGAGAGATTATTGAAGGGTCTAGTCTTATTCACTTTAATAAAAGTTTAGAATAATTATTTTTAATTTGTTCTGTGTGCAAATGATAAGAAAAAAATATCATTAAAAGAAAACCCATGATCCACTCTTTCATTATAATTTACAAAATAAAAATAAAATAAATCAAAACATTAAAATAAAATCAAAAGCTTAACAATTTTATAAATTGATATAGATTTTTTACAACAATTACTCTGAGACAAACAATTCTCATTCCCAAGATAATTAGCATTATTAATACATCATATTATTTTCCATATAATTGCAGAAAACACACATATTTGCTCTCACGCGGCCAGTTAAATTCCGTTTCTGATTGGAATTAAAGAGCCTTTGAAATTCGGAATTTGATCTCTAGCAATGCCATCAAAGCTCAGGAATCCTCCAGGAATAATGGTGTAAACCACAAGAGGACTTCTTACCACATGAACACCGTCTTCCCACACGATAACTCCGGATGCAATGGGCTGCTGCGAAATCGTCCCACCCGAAACTTTCACTATGAAACTTTGCTTCTCTCCAATGGCGCCGAAAGACAGCTCCTGTGGCTCCACGGTCACGCTTATAAAAGACGGCATGACCATTCTCACTTTATAGGTCGAGTTCGGAGCACCGACGTTGGTCAACACCCTGGTGAAGACGGCGGCGATCTGTTGGCCATCTTCGATGGCGACTGAGAAAGACGGGTAGTTCAGATCCCAGCCTCTGCCGGGAAGGATGCCATCGCAGACGCTGGTATTGTCTCCGGTGATGAGTTGCACGGTGGTGGTGTTGTAGCCCTCCTTGCAGAGGAAGCTGACGTAGTCCGATTCCTTTGCATCGTATACCAAACCTGGGTCTGTTGCGTTCAATGGGTTGATATGACCCGACCCGTATGCAAATTCGAGGTCTTCGTGCTTGTTTCTGTCCATGACAAATGCTGCTTACAGAGAAGAAAATGATAATCAGAAGTGGAATCTAATGCACCATACAACCAGTTAAACTTATTATTTCACCTGTAGTCATTAGAGCAGACTTAATGGCGGCCGGAGACCACTCCGGATGAACAGACTTCACATAAGCGGCGGCGCCGCTCACATGGGGGCAAGACATGGATGTCCCCGAGATCACATTAAACGGGACACTTCTGGTGTCCCCATCATAAATTGACGGACCGGCCACCGGAGACCAAGCAGCCAAGATATCCACTCCCGGAGCCGTGATATCAGGCTGCATCATCATCCATCCATCAAAATTAACATCAATTTTTGGTCAAAATAGCAAGCTACGAAACCCATTTTGATTCTTCTTCGATTACCTTAAGAATGTCTGGGTTGAGGATATTTGGACCTCTCGACGAGAAAGAAACAACGTATGGCGCCATAACATCATCGGGCGTCTCTCCAAACAGAATAGTCGCAATAGGAAAACTAAAACAAGCAAGCAGCTTTTCAGAAAAGTTTCAGAAATTTAACAACTCATTTTTCAAAATTGAAGACAATTTACTCTGCTGCTTTGATGTAATCCAAAATTTGCTGGCCATCTTCTACACTAATCAAAGTAGCTGGTAATGGATAGCTGAAAGAGAAATCACTAAATCTGGTATCGGCCATGATTGCCCCGACTCCGCTCGTTAATAAAATGCTAGATCCATCACCAACGCGTTCGCAAAAAACAATCTTTCCTTTCACTTTACCAGAATTCATTACGTCTTCGAAGCAGAATTTGGATATATCTGAAGTCATGCCAGCTGAGATATTTGCTGCATCTCCACCCCAAACTAATGGAAACGAAGCCCCATGGAGATCAAAGCTATTGATTGACATACCCTACAAGTTTTGTTTGGAAAGCAAGACAATATTTGGTCAAACCCTAGATCACACAAAAAAAAACTGCCAAGTTGCATGTTAACTTTCAGAAGCTTACATTGTAAACCTGCCCATTTCCGAGCACCACACGAGAAACGAATTTACGATCGATGGTGCTAGCCGCGACGGTAAGAGTCCACGGTGCATTATTGGCCACGGAAAGGGGGAATGGTCCTTCGTTTCCGGCAGAGTTTGATGTTAAGATTCCGTTCTTCATTGCGTGGAAAGATCCGACGGCAATTGGATCTTGGAAATACAATTCCGGGACGCCCCCAAGTGATACAGATATAATGTCGACTCCGTCCGATATAGCATCATCAAAGGCAGCGAGAATATCGGCGCTGCCACAATCTTGGGACCAACATACTTTGTACATGGCGATTCGGGCATTGGGCACTCCGCCCCTTGCAGTTCCTTCCGCTAGGCCGAAGTAGCTTGCTCCTTTCACCTCTCGGCCGGCGGCCGTGGAAGACGTATGTGTTCCATGACCTATGGAATCCCGTGGCGACTGGATATCGCGGGGCCCCGTTATATTCCTACTGTTGTAAAACCTTGCTCCGATGAGCTTGCTGCCACACGTTGATTGATCGTCAGGTTAAATGTTTTACTAAATTAAGTGGTAAAAGTTTATGCATTCAGCTTTATTATTTAAATACGAAGGAAACATCATTCGAAAAAAATATTTAGATTTATTGCCAATACTTAATTTTATAGTTAAAATAAAACTTGGAGCACCAAACTTTAATAATTAATAATGTTTTTAACTTCAAATTTATAAAAGATAAATAATAATTGAATATATTCATTAAGGAAGATGAGAAAGGAAGGGAGATTACTTGTTGCAAGTGAAATTGGCACCTTGGCAAATCCCTTTCCATTTAGCCGGCGGAGGTCCCATTCCTTCGTCGTTGAAGCTCTCCGATTCCGGCCATATTCCTGCAAAAAAATACTCACAACCCATTGTCATTTCAATCTCCTTTCTGAGAGAGAGAGAGAGAGAGAGAGAGAGAGAGATTTACCAGTGTCTAGAAGACCAATAATAACATCTGATTCATGAGGGCCACCAACTTTTGCTTGGGTTAAACCCATAAAATCCCATGATCTGGTAGTGTGAGGCTTTAGTATCTTGTTCTTAGAAACTGAAACTACGCCTTCCATGGCTGCCGATCAACACAAAACAATCACATTTCATTGCAGTGTGCTATGGATTCCAGCAAAAATGATAAAATTATCAACCAGCAGCTCACCTGCAATTCTTACTGCTTCCTCATCTGTCAATCTCGCTGCAAACCCATTAAAACTCCTTCCATAACTATAAACTAATGACTTTTTCGCCATAGAATTACTGCATGTAAACGGAAATGTCAAGTACTATAATTATAACCTTTTCTTATGTCACTTGAAAAATATGAAAAGTAATGGTTCGCAAGGAAGATATGACCTCTAAAATACTACAAAGTCTTGTAGGAAAAAGACCCAAAAAGTAACCATGAGGGCAAAGGGCTCAAAATGAATAATATTTTATTATTTAGTGAGATTGAGAGCTTTGTTGTGGTTTAAAACTAAGCAATGAGATCACAGTTTCACATTGAATTGTTTGTGATCTTAAGGTGCACTGTATCAGTAGCATTCCATATCAAAATAGTATAAAGTCTTTTGAGGTCAACTTCAAAAACATAATTGTGAAGGGTCTCGATCCAAAGCGAGGAATGTTATACCATTTGGTAGAAATCAAGATATTACAAATGTGCTTGTTGAGGACATTGGGATCCAAGGAAGGTAATGGCGACAATCAATCAGTATCTTGAAGCACAAGGTCGAGAGAGTGCATGATCAAGAGAGGGTAAACTATGCGAACTTGTATTCCTCAGTAAAGATAGAAAGTAATGGTTTAATCTCGCTCGGTTTACGCTTAAAGTTATTAATATGTTGGCATATATGTTGAGAACGATGGAAAGTCATGGTTTTACGGTCAAAGCGAACAATATTTTACAATATAGTAAAGATTGTTATAATTTGAATAATATATAAAGTTGATTGTAAGTAAAACCTTCCAATTGCTCTTTGAAGCATAGAATGGTGCATATAGGAAGCATGAAAATCTCCTTTTGGCTTCTCTCCAAGGTACACGATATGAACCTAAAAACATAAAGTTCAATTTCAGCTCAAAAAAACGAATTTCATGTAAAATAAATAAGGCAAAGAAGAACTCCATTAACGACCTTTCTCTCCTGGTCGCCATTACAGACAAGCACAAATGCTGCAACCAGCATTCCGTAGAGAAGATAGAATCTTCCTAACCTCTCCATCTTTTCCCAGATTTTCTATTTTTCTACTTTACTCTTCAAACATTCACAATGCTTTCTTCAAGAAAAATTCTACTGTATTTATGCTGCCACCCATCAGCTAAAACATCGATTATAACTCGCCCCAACTCTCTCTCTCCCTCTCCTCGTTTTCGTGATTGCCGTCAAATGATATTTGCCTAACCGATGACAGCTATGAAAGCTGTAGTACGATAGAAGAGAAGCTGGTTGTGTTCTTGATAAACTGCTTGATTTGTTTCTTTAATTCATAAAAATTAATATTGTTGGAAATCATTAGCTATTAGCGTCTTCTTGTTGATGAGCATTTTCGTTTTAGAAGGCCGTCTGCTCCTGCATGCGATTTGGAGACTTCTATGTCGTTTGCTTGAAAGGTTACGTTTAAAACGAGGATGATTAAGACCCAGAAGATTGTTAATTAAACGATGAATTTGTTGCAATGTATATTCTCCTCAAACCCGTTCATTTCAATCTATCGTCCTTGAAAAAATCATCATTCGAAGATAGAGATTTTAATTAAAATAAGGAAGGTAGATTATTGAGTGTAACGTAAAAACATAAATCAAAAATTGAAAAGCATGAACATTGTTAGATATTGAGCACATTGACGGTAGTAATTAATATTTTATATACTAATTAATGAAAAAACATTTAAGCGACGTATTATTAGGTAAGATGAAAGTATAAAACTAAAGAATAAACTTAGCATTAACTTTTATATACTACAACAATTAGAGGTGGAATCAGTTCAGTTCGGTTTGATTTCAATATGAATTCAAACCGAACCGACTAGGGCCGGTTCTTAGAATATGAGAACCGAAACAGAACTGAGTAAACTCCAAAACCGAACTTCACTTTTCGATTTTATTCAGTTTAGTTTAGATTCGGTTCAGATTTACTTTTTCGGTTTTGGGTTCGATATGGGATTTAGGCTCAATTCAGGCTTGGTTTTAATTAGTTTTTTTGTTGTCTTTGGTCTCTCGTGCGTGCTTTGTTACGCAGTTTGACTTCTCTTTAGGGTTTGTTTGCTGGTGTTTCAGAGAGTTGCAGATTAATCGGTGGCGAAGGAAAGATATAAGAAAGAAGATTGAAGCAAGAAGAATAGAGAAAAAGGAAAAATTAACAGTGTAGATATTTACGTGAGTGAAGGTTGGATTTTTGTTAATGTGTAAGAGAAATGAAAGTTTTTCTTTTTAATTTCTCTCATTTACCAATTTGCAGGGAGTGGAGGAAGGGAAACTCCCAAGGAAAGTTTCCTTCCTAGGAAAAGTTGAAGTCTAATCACGAAAAAATCTAATAACCAAATTCATCCCCCTTTCTTAAGTTATTTCGATCCTGTAATTGGTATCAGAATGGATCTTGATCTCTTGTTGTGATTGAATTATATACTTTGTGCCTTGATTATTTGCTATGACTTTAAATAAGAGCAATATGCATGTTAGGATGAGGATTTTTGTACAATCTATAGATTATGAGCTATGACATATTATTGAACATGCTCCTTATACTATTGTGAAATTAAAAATGGTACAAATGTTCTGAAATTACATTTTAGATATGATGAAAATGATAGATATAAACTAAATCTAAATGCTCAAACAATTAACACATTATAATGTGTACCAAATAGAGATGAGTTTAATAGAATGCAATGGTGTGATAATGCACATGAAATTTGAAGATTACTTGAAATCACACACGAGAGCATGAATCAAGTTAAAAATAAATAAATTGAATATCTTCGTATACGAATATGAATTATTCACTATAGATAAAGATGAAACTATTAGTCAAATGTTTTTCTCAATTTATCAACATTACTAATAGTTTGAAAGTGTTTGGTAGAGTTTATTTCAACGAAGAGTTGGTTAAGAAAATTCTCCAGTGTCTTCCAAGAGCATGGCAACCTAGAGTCACGACGATTCAAGAAGCGCGTCATCACTGCCTTATTACCTATTTTCGTAACGTACAAAAAAAAAAAAAATTTCATGCAACAAAAGATGTGTACGGACAACATTGTTATGCTTTGACACTGAATCCGTTCAAAGCAACAAGAAGATTCATTCTTCACGTTATATATCACAACAATATGAAAATACCATGTGTCAACGATAAATGTATAAAACATGTGCACATATATGTAAAAACAGACGTGCTGTGACCAGATCCTGTCAGATTTTATATGGGTGACAATTCACCAAGATAAGTTTTTATAAAACGATACAATGCAATGTTAAAAATATAAAACTTTTACCTCGACAAAGATCGCTCTTCTTACGTACAAGAGCAACATCTTCTAGTACTGGCTTGTAGTCCACAAACTTACTCGAGCCTAAAACAAAAATCAAAGTTAGGAAACCCCTCTGAACAATTAAGGGAAGATACATGGGTTGGGTTCTATACCAGGACTAGGTGCCCAAGCTAAAAAGTACATTAAATGGCCATGAAATTTTTCATTAAATATAATACAGTGCGATCAACTAGATCAAAAAGATCTACCAAAACCTGCATATCAGCCCCCAACAAGGGTCGACCGTTGATCCTCTTAGATTTCACCATGGGTTGACTGTCGACCCTAGCAGTCGACACTTATTCTTCTCTGATTGTTCCATAGGTCGACCAGTATCCAAAGCGGTCGACCCTTGTTTCTCGCGGGTCTGCCCTACGGTCAATCCTTCAAGGTGTCGACCAACCCTCCAAATGAAACAACATACCTAATTGGCTTTATTTCAAATGGGGTCGACCCTTGCCTAGCAAGTGTCAACCGCTGTGACGATTTCCAGTGACGTAAAGTCACGAAACTCGCATCCCTTCGTCATTTCTTACTTCTAATCAACCAAACAACTTACATAAACCTTAAATCTATTCAGATAATCCTCAAATAACCCAAGAATTTGAGTTTATAAGCTCGAATTTGAATTCAACATAAACCCTAATTTGCAAACTCTAAAACGGTGGTAAAAACCAGCTTACCCTCCTCGAACCTCCTTCACAAAATTGGTGCTCACAGTCCCGCGAACACGACTTCAGCCTCAATAATCAATGGTTTGCAAGTCTGAAAAATCTCTCTCTCTCCCTCACTTTTGATGGCAACGTGAAATGAGCACAAAGAAAGGGTTTTCCCCATTTTCACATTAAAATATTCTTTTTTTATTAAATTTCGTTCTATTTAATCTTTTACTCCATTTATTTAATACAAATAAATATTATTCATATTAAATAAAATTCTTTAAATCTTCCTTCGTAAACTCCAAACGTTATCCAAGTTCTTACCCGAAGTAAATTTTAAATTACTTAATATTAATTTCTCAAATTTTTATACATGCGGTAATTTTTCAAATTTGACCGACTTGACCAAAAATTCAACGTGACCATAATACGACAAATCAACCCAATACACAGTTGACCGTAACACGGAAAAATTACACTTGAAATTTAATTAATATAAAAATACTAGGTTTATAGTTTAAAAAGCAAAAAATTGTCACTTTGTCAACTATAGAAGTTGAATTTGTCCCTGCAACACCTTGTCTTTGCGAAGCAATATGGCTAGAAAACATTCTTAAAGATCTACATTTCAAGCAAGTGGGAATGCGAGTCTATTTGACAACAATTCGGCCATAAAACTCTCTAAAAATTCAGTTTTGCATAGAAGGAGCAAACATATTCATGTGAAGTATTCTTTTTTAATAGATGAATTCGAAGCAATGCAGAAGTGAAGAGCGCCTAGGTGAGATATTTACTAAACAACTCAAATTTCTTCCCTTTGAAAACTTGAGTTGGTGGGTGTTTTGACGTAGATAAAGAAGCTGTCGTAAGTGATCGTGTAACGATGGAACAATTGATTTGAAGCAATGCAGAAGTGAAGAGCACCTGTGTGAGATATTCACTAAACCATTCAAATTTCTTCCCTTCCAAAATCTGAGAAAGCCTTGGGTGTTTTGATGTGAATAAAGGAATTGTTATAGAGGATTCATTACTTATCAAAATGGGCCAATTATATAGGGGCAAAAGGTAAAGAAGTCATAGAATCAATTAATGGATTAGTACAATAAATTTGGGCTAATTATAAAATAATTAAGTCAAAGATTGATTTAGAAAAAGATGAAGACTTAAAGCAATATTGTCAAGGCAAGTGAATGAGTTAAATAGATCGACCCCAGGCCAAAAGTAGATTTGTCAGGTTTTCAATACTTTGAGGGTCAGCTTGTTTTTAAAATGATTTTAGAGTTATTTTTGTTAAATACATCATACTTTGAAATGATTTTGAATATTACCTAAAAAATTATTTGAAATGATCTAATAAAAAAAATTAAGATTTTTGTGAACGGGGGCGTGAAAGACAGTTGAAGAAGAAGAGGAGAATGAGAGATGAGATAGGTGGTGTCAAGAAAATAGATAAGATTAGGGTTTTTTTTTTTTAAGTATTTATTTATTTATATATATATATTATAAAAATTTGGAACCAAATCGGAACCAAATAAGTTTCATAGTTGGATTCCAGTTCGATTCCACAACCTAACAGTCATGATTTCAATTCCAATAATTTGAAATTGTAGGCAATGGGGAACCGTGTTCTGGAGTTGAACTAGGCGAAATCGGTCTGTGTCCACCCCTACCAAACGGGGAACTATTTAATACTAGGTTAAAGTAGAATTTATATCTAATTAGTTATAAGTAAGAAGTTAAACTTTTTTTTTTTACTAATCGAATATTCCCTGTTCAATTATCAACAATTTAGATATTGTCATTAATTGATCATTAAAACCAACACATGTCTATCATATTTTCAATTAAATCGAGTGTTAGTCATCTAATAATTTCAACCTAATTCCAAATTTTGTTAATTTCTATCTTCTATAACGATTTCTAACTTAATTTCAAATTTGAAAAATCTCAAAAATTAACGATAAATTCAAAATTGTAGTTAAAAAGTAAAAGTTTGATTTGTCAAAAAAAAAAAAATAAACCCTATTCGGTAAATGAGCTCAAACTTGAACATTTGAATTACAAAATAAATAAAAATTGTGAGGGAGAAAAACGATAAGATTTGAAATAATGAAACTTATATAATGGACTTTTACGATACATGCTGAGAGAGAATAGAGGAGGAAGCGACACGTTGACAGTAAAAGTTTGGCAAAAACTAGTATGGGCGTTCGGTATAAGTGGTCCCCACCTGACGATCAGTGGACCACATCGACGGCAATAAAAACTCAAGTAGGGCCCCACAAAAGAGCACCCCGAGTGGGATCCATAAGCTCTCAAATTAATGGATTGGATTAGGTAAGCTCACTAAGAGAGAAGCATGTGGACAGTGGACCCCACTTTCTTCGGTGCACGCTTTGGTCGGTCCCACTCTGCTTTTACTCTCCGCGGAACAAGCCTTAAACCGCTGTTTTACAACTCTCTAAACCGCGCGTGAGCTTTGTTGTAATGATATTGTCCGATTAAAGAGGAGCGTGTTGAGCAAAGCCAAAGAGGGAAAGTGGTGGTTACAGGAAGCAATGGGGCCAGTTGACTGTTGACCCGCCATAATGGAGGTGGACCATACCAACCTCCAACGAACTCCCCTACTGTGCGAATCACTATATTCACGCGTGTGACTCTTCTCTTCGCACTTGTTTCCGCTCAATAATATATTAAATATTTTAGGAGAAAATTAAAAAATTTATTTTTCAATATTTCTATTTAATAATTACAAATTAACTCTTGGAGTACAGGTTTTAAGTTGGATTTAGTTTACGTAAATTGAGAAGAAATGGCAGAGCTTTGCAACTCTCAATCATGGCGGACAGTCAATTACAGAGGGACAAAGCGGTGAATTTTCAGAGACTGAACCAACATGAAAATAAAAAATTACAAGACATCAATGGTGAAAAGAGAAACAATGGAAATTATATTTTCTTCTTTTTCACTGTTTCATGGTTTCAAAGAACATTGCGCCTTCTGTTTATTCCCCATGCTCCCCATGAACTGTATCTCTTGTTTATGAAAAATCTCCGACGAAAAATCTCTAAGCATCTGAACTTTAGATTCATCATTTCCACTGCCCCTACAGCTCACGCTCGGCGCCGCCATGGTCCCTGATTTCTTCGCCGTTTTAGGGCCGGAAGTGCTCGTACTAACAGCGGAGGTCGACGAGCTGTTGCAGAAGGAGAGCGCTGGAGTTCGGAGCTTGATCGCGGATGGAAGAGTTACCCCCACTGGCTGATTCGAGACGAAAGGGGAAATAGGTCTTGCAAACATGTTGAAAACCTGCGTTACAGCCGGAGATATAGTCCATATCTGAGGGCTTTGGATTGACGTTACAGCCGGCAACAGACTTGGTGGTTTCGCCGACGCTGGGGTGATCGGTTGGAGCGGAGCGAACCCGGTTGTGTGAGAAACACCTTCGTTTATGTCGATGAACTGGGAGTTCGAAGGCCGCGTTCTCTTTTTATTCTCGTTATTGCTCAGGCAGTTAAAGTTAGCGGTGGTCGGGATTTTGAGGGTCCCATTGACAGAGACGGCGATGGCTGGAACAGTTCCGGTTCCCGTTGCTTCAATTATCGCTTGTTCGGCGTGTTCGAGAAGCCACCGGACAGTCTCGCCGTCCGATTTGTGGCCCAATTCGCGGGTGAGCTGAAAGATTCGGGCTGCGCAGGCGGCGGGTATTCGGATCCTCCGACCCCGGCCCTCCACCTTGGTATGCCGGTCCTTCGTAGATCTCCGAGCTGTATTCACAGGCATCGGTAAAGGCAGCTGTACCACAACGGGGAGCCTCCCAGTGGGCGGTTCCGGCGGCAGTTTTGACTTCTCATCGGGGTCCGATATTGGGTTCGAATGGACCGGTTCTTCTTTCATCGGGATAGCTTCAAACGCCACCTTACCATTTCTAATTTTTTTCGTCTGAGTGTCTTCTTCCGGATTGCAGGTGCTGAGATCAGATGTTGCAACACCGTCCTTCGAGAACGGTTCCGGCGGAGATTTCATCTTCTCATCGTGGTCCGATACTTGGTTCGAGTAGGGCGATTCTTCTTTCATCGGGATAGCTGGAAGGGCTATCTTACCATTTCTAATTTTCTTCTTCGGTGGGTCTTCTTCCGGGTCTCCGGCGATTGTTCCGAGATCAGAGTCACCCACCCCGTGGTTCTGATCGAGCTCCTGTTCCTGGTACGTCGTCATGTGGGAATAAAGTTCAGGTTTTTGGAGGTTAGCAAGGGAGAATTGGGGTGTTTGTTTTCCGAGAAACTGAAGGAATGGTAGGGTTCGGTGTGGTTGTTGATGTTGAACAGAGGAGTCGGCGGTTAGATAAATAAAGAAGAAGATAAACTAAAGCTAAACATGAACTTCAATATAACAGAAAGAATGGAAGAAGGGTAATCTTGTAAATAATGAGTCATAAAAAGGTGGTTATCCTTATATTTTCTAGCTTTAGGTTTGATTAAAGTTAAGTAAATATCAACGTCATTTTAAATTTGAATTATTTTATCTTAATTACTATTATTAATATTTATTGAATATATCTTCATAAAGCCTTATCCAAATATTAATTTTTTCTTAGAATTTTCACAACATTGGAACACTTGAAATGAAATCCATTTGTTTTTTATTTTACTTTAAAATTCCTAAGCAAATACATTTAATATTTAGGTTTTTTTTTGTTGAAGAGTACTTGACAATCAAGCATGTCACGACTTGATAAGAACCCAAAACCAGAATGGAAAACGACCATACAAATAACATATAGAATCGTCTAACCCTTAACGTTAGTTATTTGATATTGCAACAAAAATATTATAATAGTCAAATATAAATTTCGTTAACACATGTTAGGGGTAGAATTTATTTCTAAAAGCTAGGTAAAAAAGAAAGGTAAATGTAAAGTCATGGCCTTATAACATTGGGTTAAAACTAAGTCAAACAATGACATTAGATATTACAATAATAAAACTTTAATAACTGTGTTAAAATAAAATAATAATGAAGTCTATAAAAATAAATAATTTAACGATACTCTAAGCTCAAAAAAGTAAAACTCTTAAAATATAATAAGTTAAGAAAAATAGATCTCGAGCTACTCTTGCACGACTGGTAAGAATCTTTTTTACTCAAATCTCAAAGATGGAGTTTGTAAGGTGAGTAGACTAAACTAGTAATGATAGAGTTTTACAACCAGTGTAGATGTTTTGAAAAGATAATAGAAAACAAACATTAGGGCAAGTGTCAAAATTAGGGGTGGGCACGCTCTGTTCCAGTCCCAGTTCCTGTTTGGAATCAGACCGAACCGTACTAATGGGGATTTGAAGTACTAGAACCGGAACCGGTCCCATGAAGGACCGGTACCGAACCGGTTTCTCCCATCTGTTTTGTTTTGCTTTTTTTTCTTTGTTAAAATTGCAAAAAATCTTAAAGACGGAGAAAGACTGAAGCTGGCTGCTATACACTGAGGTCTGCATCGGCGACCTGTCGGAGCTTCACAAGAGGCATCCCGCACTTCTCCTCAAAGTCTCTCAGAATCGCTATAGCTCGAGCCCACTTATTGGAGCTTTGAATCCGGTGACGAACCACGAGAGCCGCTGCCGCGCAAACAGCAGCTGCGCACACCACCGCCTCTCCGACCACCACTTTCCCCATGACACAACCAACGATGAAGATCGATAAACCCCTAATTTGATTACTGGGTGAAGGGGCGGCCAAGAAAAGTCAAAGTCTTTCTCTCTCTACAAAATGAGAAGTATTTATAGCGATTCTTCCAATTGGGAAATGCTTAAACGAACCTCCCATTCATGGTCGCTTTGCATGCCTTTGAATCAGTCTGGTAAGAGAAAAAGAGCGTGTTTGAGAGAAAATGAGGGAAACAAATCCCTAAAGAGAGAGAATGTCGGTACTCCCGCGGTTCCTGGTTCTTTGATCAATTGAACCGGGAACCAGACCGCGGTCCACGATTCCATTGATCTTGGAACCGTGGACTGGTTCCAAGGCTCAAAGAACCGCCCAAGAACCGGACCGAACCGACTGTCCAATCCGGTCCATCGGTTCCAGTCTGATTCTGCTCACCCCTAGTCAAAATCTTCCACTATAATATCATACATGCGTAAAATATACATACACTATCAAACAAGAAAATCTTAGTGAAAATGAAGTACTCATGGAATACTGACACACCATGTCATAAGTATAAAACAATAAAAATGACAATACTCGTTGACTCCGATCCACAAATGATGTTCATCAGGTTTATGATTTTGCGCCTAGGGATACAACATATATAACTGTCACATTATTCTAATTAAAAAACAAACACATCATGCAACGCTATATGCACTTGGTTTACACGACTAAGATGATCAACAAAATAATATTTATGCTTAAAAAAATATATCAAGTGAAAATTATATATAGTTGTGTTCATTATTAATAATGAAGAACTATAAAACAGACACATCATTTTATATGAGAACACAATTATAAATAAATTTTATAAAATAACACATGATATGAAAGAAAAAAAAAAAAACTCTATTTCAAAAGGGTCTACCAAAACCAAAACCCAAGTACCTAAAAATCTTAAGAAAGTCAAATTTCGCGTCAAGGCTTAAACCATATCAATATATGTATCCATCAATACACTTTTCTAAACCTTCAAAATTTGTTGTTGGAAAAAATCAACTCAGAAATTTTACAAAACAATCCCACAAAAATTAGCTCTAAAAACACATCCCTGTCTACCACGAAATTGTATGGTCGCCCAAACTGGTCAGTGGTCAATTAGAAAAATTGTTGCGGTTGCTAGTCCGGACACCTGCACTGATACCAAGAGCCTGGTCTATCATGCAAGTCATACAAACTGTCTGACAATTACCAAATTACTTCTAGTTGGACTCAACAGTAGCCATTGTGTTGGAACGAGGAAGAGAGATTTTTTAGGGAAAGAAAAAAATATAAATAGAGAGGAAAGAACTTGAGAGAAACTATTTGTATTGAAATGATTTTGGTTATTGGCTTCTCTTTTGCAAAAGTCTAAACTCACATCTTATTTATAAGACTATTTGGTAAAACAATACATGAACCACCTATTTAATGTTCTAACACTTAATGAGACATTTAAGTACATTAACTAATGTACTTATACATACATGAATCACAACTCCTTAGATGCTCTTTCATAAATACATTGACTTTAACCAAGATCATATTAAAAACATACACTAACTAAAACATATTGTTTGAATTAAGCTATATTTTCAACACATTGTTCCTTTCCAATCTTCTAACACTAAACAAAAAATATGCATACGAGGATGTCGACTGAGAGTATCAACCACCGTATTGGCTTTATCAAAATGATATTTCAAACTACAAGTTTATTTTTTATGTACCCTTCTGTCATAGATCGAATCAAGTCGTCAAGGCATATTTCAAACTTTTATGTTACGAGAATTTTCAATTTCTATTCCATACAAAACTTTATATTTATCGTCAACAAAAGATTATAACAACGAAAAACAGCCCATAAGTGGTGTGGTTGCACTCCTGCAACCCTAGTTTTCTAAATATCTATGCATTAACGCCATCGAAATGTATTAACACACATCCAATTCTCTAACCGATATATCTATCAACAATTTAAAACAATAATCATAGCTTAGGATATCAAGTGTGCTCGAATGAGCGTGACATTCTGACAGAATTGTAAAGATTGATCGTGCGATCATTTTGCCGAAATCTATAAATCACTGTTCGGAAAGACTGGGCCATGAAAAATGCTCTTTGTTCTCATGTTGTTTTATGCTGTGTTCATCTGATTCTGTTGGATGTACAAGATCCGTAATCACTTTTGTACCCTAGATTCTGATATTATGTTGTAACTTCTGTTTACAATAGAATTGGTAACCTTGAAGTGGACGTATGCTCAACGATTGGGTTTCAATCATTTAGTTGAACCAGACACTACAAATTATTTATATTTAATCAACCCAAAATAGCTCAATGATCTTGTTACCAAGTATTAAAAAAAAACATAATTAATAATACCGGTATTTTATTAACATCCAATTTGGGAAAATAAATAACTGGAGCTAATTATTGACATGGGCATAAATAATAGGAAAACCAAGAAAACAAGAAACAAAAAGAACATGGAACTTGAACTCAGTATAGAGAATTGTAGGTAAAGCAGGTAGCAACAATGGAGGCTATGCAGATGAAAAGAGAAGGAATAAGGGTGATATTCAGCAGCTTACTCTCTCCCAAGTAACCAGCCAGAGTTATACTTGCATCGGCAATCACTCGAGCAATTGTTCCGGCTTCTGTTGACAGCAATCCACCATTGTATGTCCCCCGAGAGAGCCTCGACGACATTACCCTCGAGAGAAGTGCCAAGTTTACACCTGAATCGATCATAAACAAAGGCTAAATCTTACCTAAGTTGGCAACAGTAAAATTTATTTCTATGAAGTCCATTTTGAGTTTTACTTTCTAAATGTAAAAGTGATCATGAAATTCATAAAATGTAAGACCTTGAACGGCGAATGTTCAGGATGTCTAATAAAGAGCGATTCAGAACATCTGTAAACTAATGATCTTATATATTAGCCACCCTTTTTTAATTTTTGGAAACTAATGATCTAGATTCGACTCCATTTTTCTCCCAACTTCGCTCTTTTAATTGTATTCGATCTAACTTTAGAAGAAAAGAGCATATTACCTTCAAGAACTTCAGAAGAAACGAACATAATAAGTCCTGAAATGACATATTGAGGTATTGTGTATCTAATAAATGCATGAAAGCTAAAGATTATGCCGAGGAAAACCATAATTTCCGATGCCAACAATAGTTGCCTGCAAGAGTTTAACAAGGTAATAAGCATAGAGATTTTGTATAGGTTTTTCCAGAGTTGTCGTTCAAGAACAATTATTAAAAAAATTAAGTGGAAAACAGTATAAACCCGTTGCTGATTGATTTACCTGTCTTCAAACATGTTGCTAATGTAGCTTCCAACAACTATATTCACTGGGAGAACAGTGAAGCCAATGCATGCAAGAAAAATTGCCACTGCACTCGTGGACCAACCAAAGTAGTACGTCGTAACGACAGCTGGATTCTGCTAGTAAAACCTCCATAACGTATTTAAGCATGAAATATATCAACAGTTGAACCTGATAATTGGACAAAGCCATCAAAATTTATTTATAGTCCGTGTTTCGCGCTGAGAGAAGAAGATTGAAAAACATATGTAACAAAATTTATAGCATAGACTGCAGAAGGCACCTTTACAGAAGGCGAAAGTAATCTATATGCTGATCTAATTGAAGCAGCTGGTTGGCGAGATATGGCACCAGCTTCTGGCTCGCTATCTTCATCTACAGCCTCGTCTGGTGAACTGACAAGCAATGGTTGTTCAATGCCTTTCTCAAGTGCATCGCTTTCTACTGCCACTTTTACGTAGAAGACATTTCCAAATGAGCAATCTTTCGTAAATATTGACAAGCTTATTATACCGATGAAAGAATAAGGCATGGCTATACATGCTTAAGTAGATTAGCCTATAGTTGAAGCTGAATCCATCAATAACTTTACCCAAAAGTCTTTGAAAAACGACAGCGATGAAACGGAGCCTAATGGGAAATATTTGAAACAAGATTACACTGGACAAAAACAACGTACCACTAGTAGATTCTGATTGTACATGGTCGTTGTCATAATCACGTGAAGGTTCCTTAAATAAGATCCACAGCAAAATTAGATAAAGTAACCAAGTAATGGACATTACCCATCCCGGCATAGTCTCTTTGTTAAATGTGATCTTGTAAATCTTGAAATTTGTCTGAAGGCAGGCAGCCAGAGCAGGACCGCAAGCCATTCCAAGAGCACTAGCACTTACAAAAGCAGCCGATGCTTGCATCCGGTATTTTAGCGGCACACAATCCGTAATATAACGTCGGTTGACAGCTCTAGCAGAACCCAGCCTGCATTCAAAAAAGTTCAAATCTGTTACTTTTATATAAGGTACAATAACATTTTTGCTAGCAAGCAGGAATTTGGCTCCATAAAAATGAGAGTAAATAAAATAGAATTTTGAAGTTTGCAGATTAGTCATCGTTACAACAAATACCAGTAATCATAGAAATCATTACTATGTTGTCCTACATTTGTCACCCAATCACACATGCACAAGAAAGAAGCCTACTTTCTCTCGAACAAATACTTCTTCTCATTTGATGCCATTTTCTTGATATGAACTCAACCAAGTTTACAACACAGCAGATTTTCTCAACAACATAAATATACGTTTTAGAGCGTACAACAAACAAATATTAGTTTTCTAGTAGTAATAGAAATAAGAAGCTATCGTGAAATGGCTATTGACCGTTATAGAGTGATTCTAATAGACCTCCCTATAAATAGGACATAAGAATTCTTACCCACAGAAAAGTCGTCCTATCAAAAGAACCCATATTGATTTGAAATCATAAGCTAACGCATACAAAGCGTTTCCCACAAATAGAACCACACTGCTAAACAGAAGAGGCCTGAAATAAGATTTATTTGACCAGGCGCTAAAATACACAGATGAAAAAACTTGTGCAACTGCCATTGCACCAATCACGATACCACAGACCGTTGCTTTAGCTCCAAGACTCAGGGAGTAGTCATCTGCTGTAGGAACAACGATATATGTGTTGACCATATAAAGAAATGTGTTTACTAAGTTCAAGATCAGCGACATCAAATGGTATTTTCATCAACGACAACTTGGTCAGCAACAGGAGGGGCAGGGAACTCTTCTTGCAAAATTAGAGCATGTTGTGCTAAAAAGTTGAGGAAGTTTGTCGAGTGAGTTAAGCGGTCTACAGCTGCTTTTATTGAATCAATAACAGGGTCCTGCGAATGAGAATCCCGTTAAATATTAAGAGACCAGTCATTTACAAATGTCCAACAAAATATACCAATATACAGTTCATAAAGAAACTTCCTTAGAACAATCAACAAATAAGACAACTGAAAAAAAAGGTCCTAATTTAAACAAACCTGGAGAGGTTGAACAGCTTCATCATATATTGATAAGTAGCTTCCCTGTCGGTCTTGAAGTTCATGTAGATTGCGTGATATGGCTCCAACAACAGCACCAATTCCCTGCAAGGTCCATTTTTGTGAAGTCATTTATTTTCTCTAGTAAGAAAGTTTGTGTAATTTTATTCAGAAAATGAAATAAGTGCTTTATCTATTAGATGCCACATACAATCACACAACAGAATGTAAGAAAATAAAGCCGTAGAAAAGAGTGAAAATATGGTGAGATTTCACGCATTACCACATGTTTGAACACTTGTTGCAGCTGGGAGTAAGGATGATTAGCACGGGTTTTGACATAGTAGTTAGTGAATCTACCACCAAAACGTTTATCGAACTTCTTGAGTATCTTACGCAGACCAATTGCATTCATCTCAACAAAATAAAGAAGTTTTAAAAGTTCTGGTCCAACAGCCCTGTAATCTTCTCGTAGTTCAGATGTTTGGGATATGTTAGGCCGCAACCGAAGAGCGTCATTCTGCTCATCAAGCTTCCGTATCTCGCTTGCAAGAATTCCTTGTTGTTCCAACAGAAATAAGACAATCTTCTCAATCTGAATTGATGATAAGGATTACAAAAAAGATTAACGAAAACTCACATTTTTCAACCTCATAAATAAAGATGTAATTAGAACATTTCACCCACCTGGTTATCGAGCATTTTTGAAAAATCCTTGAGAACCTGCCGGCGATCTTGCTCGCCAACTTCCATTTGTTGTGCATATTGTTTCACTTTCTTTTTCATTAACTTGTAGTTAATGTAACATCTGAAAACAAAAAAGAACGAATTAAAAAGCACAATCCCACATCATACACCTACCTAAAAAGAGATGGAAAAAAACCCTTTTTCCTATGATATGATCTGAACAAATAAAATCATATCAACTTATCCTGAGCAAATAAACAGCATACCATCATCCAAAATTTCCATCACTCGCTGTGGAAGTTAACATTGAACTTCACTCTACCACGATTCTCTTCTTATTTCAGTCTCCTTGTTCTTCAATGTAATAATACATACATATATAACCAATACGCTCCATATAATCAATTGACCTAGAAGGATGAGGTTTCAGCCCAAAAATACTATTTTGGATCCCACAAAATGTGCTTGATAACAATCCAGCACTGTAGATAAAAATAATCAAATCTCACAAATGCTGTAAAATTTACTTTTTTTCACCCTTGTCAACAAAGTTGGATTCTAATACACAAATTCTCGTTAACTTGATGATGACAAAACTACTAAATTCATAACAGTTTTCAGGAATTTGTAACAGATGCAAAGTAAGTGCTCGGTAGTAGTCGATGCACTATTATATATCAAGCTTACCCTTTCCATTCTTCAATTTGCCTTTCCTTCAACTTTTTCCCAAAAGCAACCATTTCTCACTGCAAAAGACATGCGAATAGAATGGAAGTCAGAGCAAACCTCAGCACAAATATTTCACTATTTTTTTTTTTGAAGTCCTAGAGCCAGAAAAACTAGATTAAGAAGAGAACGAATAAAGTCATGAGTCGTGCCAGTTACAGTACAGCTCTCCGTTAGTGCAATAGCAATGTCACTGAAAATAATGCAACAAATTCTTGAACAATGTCACTTACTTTATTCTAGAAAGAAGTGTGATTTAGAAATTATAGGACACCAACCCTTAACACTTTCATAACAAAGACTAAATCTAAAAGAAAAAAAATTTACTGCACACATCAAACCAGCTGATTTCTTAAACATAGAAAAACTTCATCCACCTAACATGAACTTTGAGTCAGTGGGATTGAGCTTAAATAATAACATTTTCGACACCAAAATGGCTCGATAGTGCTACCTTAGCAGTGTTTTTTCTAAGAAAAAAGAAAAGAAAACTATCCACTGGTCAGCATATAAATTGAGTAACATGCGTAAGCTGCCTATGTACAAATAGAGGACAGTTAAGTGATGACTGTGACTAGTGAAAAAGAATTTCTAAAGCCGCCCAGTTTGACCCAATCGGGAAAGCCAAATTCCAAAGTAGAAGTCTCTATCATCTTCTGGCAACGGAAAAAGAAACCATGGATGGCGGAATCGAATAGATGACATGTGACAAAAACACTGGCAATTGCTTATTTTGGCACTAAATTCCATTAAAGTACAAATATCACGATGGAGAAAAGCGATGCGTAGTTCTTTGAAGCAAAATCACTTCTAAACAACATAAACAAAAATCAGCTGAATGGCTTAATTGAGCCCCATTTCAAGTGCTATCGAGCATGCTCTGTTCGGTTTCGAGATAACCCAGGAGAGATAAAAGGACACACGTTTTCCAAACTACTATTTCCATTTCTCTCACAACAATAACAATTTAGCAACCTGAGTCAATCGACGGAAAGATCATAAACCATACACGAGTCTGTTTTTAATTTTGTCAGTTTTCAGCAGCCAAACAGGCTCGAAACGATCGTCAAAGAGAGCCAACAACGAGAGCTAAAATAAAAACTAGCGTTCAAACCAGAAAAAAAATCCAGGAAACAAACGCTTCCTCCAAAATCAAACAAAAAAAAATCGACAAATCGATGACGGAGAAAGTGAAAGATAGAGAAATGCCACCTCGCGAATTGATCGAGAGAAGTTGGAATTCAGCGAAACGAAATGGCAAGAAAACGAAGAATCAGAGAGAAAATTGGAGGTGTGGGAATACAGAGACCGGGAAGGAAGATGAAAGAAAAACGAAACCAAACTCTATCAAGAGGCTGCTAAAACCACGTCGTTGTTTTTCTTATGATGAGAACGAAACACAGAAATCAAATCATTGTCACCTCATCCTTTTCAAATGCCCACTTAATTTATACCTTCCAAATAATTAAATAATTACCAAGAATGTGGTTTGCCTTGTTATTTTATTTCTCTGAATATATTTGTCAAACTCACAAATAACTTATTATTTTAATTGTACGAATATTTATTTGATAAATTAAAGAATATGTTTAAAAAGTAGAACAAGACCGTAAAAATAATATTACTCAAAAATTACGTACTTGGACAGCATCTTCCGGTGTTTATTTATGTACAGTTTAGTCTAAAGAATTAAATATAAGTTTATGATGTTCCTTATTTTCACTATTTTAGTTTAGTTTTAAAAAATTATTGGAAATTTAAGCCATTTTCGAGATGTAAAGCTCATGAACGAGATTTGAGTAGAGAAAAGTTGAAAGAGTCTCAAAAGCAATTAAAAATGTGTGGAACAAAATATAAGGATGTGACATGTGAGGAGCATATCACGTCGATTTCATCACGTGTAAAAGACAAAGCACCAACTTTTCTACTACCAATGCTACCATTCAAATATTATGAGTTTGATGACTATCCAAATATTATGAGTTTGATGACTAAAGAGGTGTGGACAGGACAGGACCCGCGACCCGCGAGATATACTGGACAAACTAGATTGGTCTTGATCGTGCCTTTTTTGCACATGGCACAGTTCGAGATTGATTCCGAGACCTCAAAACTCATAGTTCATGGTTCGGTCCATGGTCCTTGATACAAAAATCTCGAAGAATCGAGAACAAACCGGTCTGTTGTACAATATTTGTTATTTTTCTATTTTGTTGTGTTATTGAATAGATAATCAGTTAAATGTATTGTTTTTTAGATATTGTCAATTTTTTGTTATTGTTATATTTTTTAAAATGATGATTTTTCAGTATACGCTCAAATGATGGATAATTTTGATTTTTAGCATTTAATTAATTATAAATATTTTCAACCGTCTATAGAAAAAAAAAAATCAGCGTTCTAAAATTTTTAAAGTAAACTTTACAATTTCTCTCAACCGTCCATAAAAATCACACGGTTGAGATATTTACATGAAATTTTGATTTAAGGTAATTATGATTTTAGAACTAAAAAAATGTTTGAATTCTTTCATAGTTCTTGCATACAATTTCAATCATTTAATATTTATACTTAAATAATAGTAGACTAATATAAATAGTAAGAGGATAATTGAACTTTTTCCATAATTGTTTGTATTCTAATTATCAGATCTCTTTGAATATCATTCATTACTGCACCAATTAATGAATATCATTTTGAGAGCTAAGAATTATAATGTAAAAATAGACGACAAATGCAATATTATCCTGTTATAGTAATGTTATGTTTAATCTTCATTTTTAACTTTTAATTCGTATTCTGACGTGACACTCATTAATCAATGTAATTAATGATTTTATTATTTTTAATTTCTCACAAAGCATCAATTAATGACTATTCTATTGAATGTAAGAATTAGAAAATACTAATAGAAAACAAACTTAATATTACTCTTATAATTTTTTTTTTTCGTGGTAACAAAAATTAATTTGTATAATAATAAAATGACAATTTAAATTATTATTATATATTTTCATATTAACGAAAGTTGTTTTATTCTAATAAATGGATCTTCACGCTCATTGATAAATTAAGGCGATTATTCAAATAATTATTATATTTAAAAATGTTTGTATTTGAAAACTATTTATATTCAAACTTTTTGAATTTTTTAATAGTTTATGCATTCACACAATTTATTATAATTAATTGACAACTGACTAATGAAGATAATAAAAGTATAAATTAATTTTTTTTCCTTAATTATTTATATTTTTATTAATGAATCTCCCTAAACGTATAATTTAACTTTTTTTTTATAACTGTTTGTATTCTGATTATTGAATCTTATGACACACTTCATTATTATTTATAATAATTAAACGACAATTTAGATTATTACTATTCTTAATATTCATTATTTTTGATAATAATTAAACAACAATTTAGATTATTATTATACTTAATATTCATTATTTATATATAATAATCATTACTATATTGTAGGATTGATATAACTTAATATGGAGTGAAGAATTAGGTATTTAGGTTATCTAATTTTTTAGGGTGATTAGGATTTCTTTTAATTTGCTATTTTAAACTATATATTTCCTCTTTAAATTAAATAAACTATTTCTAATATGCAAGTAAACAATAATAGAAAAGAGAAAAAAAAATAATAAACAAGTTTGTTAATGCGATTCAATTAAAATATTTACGTCTTCCTTCAAAGGTTAATCCTTGAAATTTCAGTTCCAATAACTCTTTTTGTGATTTTTGAGGTCAATCGAACTTTTACGATTTTTTGAGGGCGTCATCTATTTTTTTTCACAAACAATACAAGTGATTTTGAACCTAAGTCCTCAACTTCATACAAATCAACTCTATGTTCAAAATTTGTAAAATTAAATCAAATATTCCCATTTCCTCAACAATTGTCTTAAACTAAATACTCGAATATCATTTTTCATATTAAGATCCTTAATTTCTCATTGATCTAAAACATTTAAGTTTAAGCTAGTATGGTCTCCTAACTAAGAAATTTACTAATTGTAGTTCGACAATCTAGAGTGTTCATATATAATCTTTGGAAATTGTTGCACCAAATTTGAGTACTAAGGTAGGGTACTTTTGCAAGTTTTGGTGTTGGTTATATACCCCATCAAAAATGGTTCATCTAGCAGTAATGTAACTTTTCATCTACTTCTTGTGTGTAACTTATACTTGTTTTAGTTCTTCATGCTAGTTTTTTTTTTTTTTTTTTTTTCTTTTTTCAATTCTTATCTTCCTTATAAGGGGGTTTGTTGATTGGGGCAAAGTCATTTAGGAGTAGCTATAGGTCCAAGTTTATTGTAATAAAAATTATATAAAAATACCCTTCAAAATATCTTGAAATTACTTAAATCAAAGAAATTCTAAATAAAATTTAAAAAATTATATTAAAGCTCCAAAACATATATTTAAGTTTTATAAAAACTTATACTGGTGCATGATGAACGTACAGATAATCTAGAGAATCATTATAAACATAGTGCTTTCATACCAACTGTGTCGACTTTAAAATTTGTTGTTTCTAAATTTTTAAACTCCGAAAAATTTACCTCAATTTAATCATTGAATTACACATGAGTAACTCGTTCTAAACCATAATCTTAATATATTCTTAATTATGAACCGATATTTATATGAAAGCTTTTAAATTTATTTAAAAATCTCAATTATATTTATTGTAACCAAACTAGAATACTAAAATCAATAAATCCTCATTTATTTTACTAACCCTATGAAATAACATCACAATTACATTTATTATGATTAGCATATTTGATTGTATCTAGAAAGTCAAAATAATAAATTTCAATTTATCACTTTTTAACTCACAAATTCTCAATCACAAGTAAATTATCAACACATACTCGACTAGACTCAACTATCTATCATCTTAAACTCATGTTTAAATCATCAATAAGAAAATGAACAATTGAATTTAACTATCTAATCATATTAGAAATCATGGTTAATATCTCTCGAATAGATATTAATTTCAATTTCTAATTTTATAGTATTTTATCACTTGGTCACCTATACAGTATGCTCGTAACTGAAAGAATTTCAATAACAAATTACTAATGAGAAATAATCTTAACAAACAAAATATGTATAGATGTGAATTAAATGCATGTATTACAAAGTTTTAGACGTTAAAAGTTACATATTGTTGAAAATTCTATTCCAATCTCACAATGTGAACGATTAGTTTCTTACTCATAAGATTTTATCAGTCATCTCATTCATATTCATCTCATGCATTTAGCACCATTGCCAAATTCAGTAACTCGATAGGCTTTTTGACAATCAGCGATTTCTTACCTTCATAAGTTTCATCGACCTACAGTATGTGGCAATGACCAATTTCCATCACAACTTTATGCATTTATACATGCAGACATTTTGTTTTATTAATTTTATCTTATTGCATTTCTATGTCAATGTCTAACTATACGTATTCAAGCAGAATATCAGAATAAATAAGTATAAAGCAATAATTTTGTATAATATGTTTTGTCGTGTAAAGCTTATGGTAAAAACGTTTAAAATTAGTGTTCTACTTAATTAGATTCCATGAATATAAGATTTGAGTTTGCCTGCAGGATGGTGAAATCTTGGTCACGTAAATCAAATAATTTATTATTAATATATATATATATATATATATTTTAATGAATTCCTTTAGAAATAAGATGGAAATCCTTGCTCAATAAATTTATTATAGAATTGGGCTAGGCCTGACTTAACTGAGTTGGGTCCAAATCTCTCGTTCGAGTTCACTACAGAATTGGGTCAAGTTTTTGGGCAAGATCTACCTCACGGGTTTCATTAAGTCAAAATGATAAGGTTGGTTTATTGCAAGATTACTTTAGAGCTTAGGCTGGATCATGTATCTTTTTTTATTTTTCACTAATTATTTTAATGAACATGACCTCCCTTGAAGTAATGGGTTTTTTAAATTGTCCATTCTCTCCATAAAGTCCAACATTTGCTTTGAACTCTTTCGTGAAATCCAGGTGATTGCAGGTATTTTCACCTTCATCCCCACAAGTGTTAGTATTACTTGCTTTTTTATTAATTCCAGAAAAAATATTAAATTAGTGGTTCGTATTCATAAAAGACAGAGTGATGATCTAACTTCGTCCTCTTTTTCACAACAGGACTCAATTTTTATGACTTGTTAGATATCATGGACGGTTAATATTGCGATAATTAAATGACAGTTCAATAAGGTTTAAATGTCTAAATCTAAACAGTTAATTTTATGCAGGCCTAAACACAAATGAGTCATCACCAAAAATCAAATAAGCTCCCAAACAAGAAATAAAGAAAAAATAACTGTTTCCGATCTCCAGCTACTCACTTCTCTTATTCTTTCCTAAAAAGAAAAAGAGAGAGTGTTGTTTGGGGTAAGTGACTAACTCAGTAAGAATACTTTATCAAATACAATGCATGTGAAACTTCTTTTACCTTTTCATTTCAAAATATAATGAGATAACAAAGATGGTTTTCAAAACATCGTTTTAGGAAAACTCATTTCCATTATTTTAATAAAACAGGCTATGGGAGCCACCAAGAGGCAATAAGTCAAACAATGTCGTATACATAAACGACTATACAAAAATACATTATCATTGTACTTTCATAATAAAAATCACTTCAGTGAAAAAAGAAGGGTCACTCAATGACTCATCTATACACTAACACAGAAAGGTGGCGATTCGAAGAACCTGCAACACATCGTGAGTCTGAAAGAATAATAAAGGTGACAACAACCCATAGGTTCAACCACGCCACAAGTGTGGTTGGTGATCTGAAAACCAGATAGCGACACCACTCATATAATCGTATAACTCAAGCATATCCTGATCAGGTAGAGGGATTCGAAACCCAAGGAGCGCGTTATCACTACCCTATTACTCATTTTTATAACGTGCAAACAAAGACAACATTCATGCAGCAGAAGGTGTACTGGGATATCCTCTTGATACTTTGACACCGAAACCTTCCAAAGTATTATGAGAATTCATCCTCACAAGATATATATCATAACAATGTAAAATCATGCATGAATGGTAAACGTGTAAAATTGTATATGCATATACGTAAAAACAGATATGCTAGTGACCAGTCCCCATTAGGTTTAGTATAGGTGACAACTCACCAAACTAGGTTTTCATAAAACCATACAATGTAGTGCAAAACGTATGAAATCCCTACTTTGACGACAATTTCTCTTTTGACCAGTCAAAGTTGCCACCTCATTTACCAGTTCATAATCCTCAAACTTGTCCGAGCCTAAAATAGAACCAAAGTTAGGAAATCCCTCTCAATCACTGAGGGAGACATAAGGATAGGTCCTATACTAGACTAGGAACCCAATTTTGAACTCTATTAATGGCTTCGAACTTCACCGAGGTGCGTTTCACTTTAGCGATAAATTTTTTCCAAAAAATAAAATCGTGTGGTCGACTCTTTAGAGAGCACCGGTCGACGCATATAAGTGGAAGTCAACCCACCGAGCGATACTTAGAACACTCGGGTTAGCCTGTAGTTGAAACTTTATGCTAGTAGTCGACAGTTCATGTGACGGCCCGCCCTGTGAAGGAAAAGACGACCTAAAATTCTGTTGATTGTGAGAGTTTAACCCATACGAGTGGGGGTGCTACAATCTCACATCGCTTTGGAGAGTGAAAATTGAGTGTTTTATAAGTTGGGTTATTATCCCTACCTAATATAACGCATTTTGAGATAGACCCCAAAAACAAATCCATGCGGGCCTCGACCCAAAATAGACAATACTGTACTGGAAGCATCAGAGGACTCCACACTTCATACCTCTTGGCTTGGTCAGGTCGACACTTCATCCAAAGATATCGACACTTGATACCTCTTGTGTTTCACCCCAAAAATATACTAGCGGTCGACACTTCCTCCTGAGATGTCGACACTTTGGGTGTCGACCAACCTCAAGAGGTCGACACTTTGAACTTTTTGTTTCTAGCCACAAGGCTCAAAATGTCGACAAGTCATCCACAACAATCGACACTCAGCGATTTTCAGTGACGGGAAGTCGCGAAAGTTCTCCCCTTCACTGATTCTCACCACCAATCACCAAAATAACACACTTACAACTTAACCCTACTCAAATAACTCAAACACAACTCTTGGATTCGAGTTTCCAAGATTGAATCCAAATCCAATAATAACCCTAACTTTGAACGTAAAACCAGAGAAGAAATATTTACAATCTCACAAAACTCATTCACAAACATTGTTACACGATGTCTAACGATCACTTTGTTAGGCTTAGAACGCGGCAATTTTGCAAAATCCCGCCTCTCTCTATCTTGCGGTGACCGAGAAGGGGAAGAACACACCCAAAGAAAAGGGCTTCCCCTAATGAAAATCCTTAAATTTGATTCAACAAAATCCAGACACATTTCCACAAATCTAACTCAAGGGAAATACTGAATTACTCAACATTAATTTTTTCAATTTAATCACATAGTAATTTCTCAAATTACAAATTTTGACTAATTAACTCAAAAATCTAACGTGGCCACAATGCGATAAAGTGGGTCAACCCATGACACACTGACCGTCAACAACACAAAAATTAATACGTGAAATTTAATTAACTAAAAAATACTGATTTTTGCATACGTCCCTCTTCAGCTATTTGTTTCTTTTTCATCTGTTTCTTTCAATTTCTTCAGTGCACTTTTATGCCTGCCTGTGAAGTTCCTCAATGACCATTCTGTCCTTTTGCACTTTTTCTTGGTGCTGCGAAAGATCTATCCTCTAATACCTTGCCTTTAGTACAAAAGGAAGCATTTGAACATGCCTGTTAAGTGTTGATTTGCAGAGACGTTAGATTCGGTATGACTTAAATTCTAATCGATGCAAAATGATTCGATCTACATTAATCTTATTATGACTAGAATTATAATTTTAATTTAATGTATAAATATATGTTTGAGTCACAAAATTCATTGTACCTTTATATCTGATTAGCAAATTTCTCTTATACTCGTGATTTTTCGTCAAAAAAGTTTTTTACTTAAATCTTAGTGGTTTTGTTTTTTGCGCTTTTCTTTTTCTGGTTCACGTTCAATTCTCAACAAGTGAAATCAAAGATCCCTTTTGAATATACAACGTTTCACAGAATGCGAATGATTTACACTGGGATTTCAACATTGTTTAGAAAAGTTTGGTCTTTTTGTCTGAGTCGTGGTTATGTAAATGCAAACTTTGTGATTCTTATGACTGCTCAACGGCCTCGAACGGAGACTAAAGATAAGACAGATATTGGCATCGTCCAAATGTTGGCTGATCCAAATTAGGTAAACTTATTTATAATTTGTTTTGTTCTATCAGTGTTTTTTATCCTACATTGCATGCATGCTTGTTATTTGAGAAAGGGTAATCTTGCATTGTCGCTCTAATTTCACACCTTAACAAGGCGTTCGCGTGTCAGTCAGTTATTGAATAAAACTACTAAACATGTAATACCATGAACTTTGATACTTAAAACTTTAGATTCAAAATCTTAATTCAACGATTACGCCCCCAAAAAAAAAAAAGTTTATTGCATGATTCAAGTCTGCTCTGTTTCTCTATACACTTTGTGTAGTGAAAAAGTCTATGACAGCTCAAAGCAAGCTAAAAATGGCAACACTTTCTTAAACTAGAGGCCTCTTTTCCTCTTCTTCTGCATCTTCACTCTCCACTTCGTGCATATCTACTTCCTTTCTGTGTTTTCCACGCTCGACTGTGGCAACTGGCCGGAGCTGTTTGTTTTCCTGCGGCAGCATCTTTATCATAATTCCCATGGCTATCAGCAACAACCCTGTCCCATGTTGCTCCGTTAATGGCTTCGTAAATATCATGTATGAAAGCAACAAAGTTACCGCCTTCCTCGCCGTTGTTATCTGCACGTCTCACCATAATTCAATAAGTTAGGAAATCAAATCCAAATGGAGTTTTCAGATAGACGCACAAACACTTGAACCATCCCAATCTTCGTACTATCATTGGCTAGTTTGTCTCTCTTTAGGAAGAAGGAACAAAAGAGGAAAGTCTGATTTCTCTCATTTTCTTCAAGGGTGCTTGTATATTTGTTAACTTTTATCAAAATCTCTCTATAAATAAAGGGTTAGAGAAGAGTTCAAGGTGTCCAAGAAAAGAGTAGATAAGTGGACAAAAATACAAGGAGAGAAAAGAAAGAGTGCAAGTAACAAGTAAATGAAGTGGTTTTGTGCCACGCTAATAAACTAATTATTATTTAGAAAAATATTGTAATTTTATTTTGACAGTGATGATATTTTTCTCGACCTGATCCATGTAAGTTTTTCTAATTTAAGTTTCTACGAAAAATACTAAGTGTTTATTTTCGTCTACTACTTATTTTCTTTCATACGTTACGACATTATTTTTTCTTACAACTATTTAAGGCGAAAGTTATTACCATGGCAGTAGTAGCAGCTCCGAAAAGGGCGATGAGGGATAAAACGGAGACTTGGCCAACATACGTTGCCATGGATTCAAACACTAACACCCCGTAGACATAAGGATGCTGCAGGAAAATCAAAGGAATAAGGCGAGTATAAACAGTGAATGAGCTTTGCATAAAAGCATTGAGACAAATGGAAAGGGTACTTCTGAGCAAGAGTTCCAAGCTCTGAACAGCTCTCCTGTTAAAACCATTGGGACAACTAAGAGAGGCAACCCCACCATTGTTGAGCAAAACAGCATCTCCGTCTGTCATAACATCATAAGAAAACATAAAAACGAGGAACAATTAGAGTTTCTCTTCCGATTTAGATCCGTCTTTGCAGAGAATTTACGATGATCACCTGAGTTGTCTCGGGATTCATCGTGAAAATGGCTTCTTGTAAATTACCAAGAAAGGAATCCATGATTAGTGCACCACTAATCATTATAACACCGAAAATATTGAAATTTGGAGAGCTTCTTGCATCTGCTAAGGTGAAGAGGATCAAGCCAATGACTAGAAATATTGCAGAGATGTATTCATGAAGAGGATATTTCCTTCTCAATCCAGGAATAAATGCCCCCATCACCATAACAGGCAATACCTGAAAGCCATTCAAAACCTTAAAAACTCCGAACTGAAAAAAGCTCGAGCTCGAAACCGATTACCTTGGTGGATTTAAACATGATCTGAGCCGGATAATTGAGAAAAGCTAGAGACCCTTTTGTTAATCCGTGGGAACCCATTAGAACAGCCGAGAGTTTTACGTATGTTTTCCACGGATTCACCATTTGCTTTGTGGTGAAACCTTGGCAGTAAATCAGTGTTAGATAAACAATTCCTTGCACAAAGGTGAAATACCATCCATAGCTGGAGATCCAAAAGTGACCAGAATATAAGCTAAACAAAAATGATATGCAGATAAAAAGGAATTATGAGATTGAGATTGCCGATATACCTGAATTGTAGCCGATTATACACATATTCCTGTTTCAGGAAAGCACTTTTATCAAAATTTGAATGATAAAATCCACTAAATCGTGGATATCTAGACATAAAAAATCGCAGAGGCTATTAGGCCAGTAGAACATTGCACCAAATAACCCAGCAATGATCAGCAACCCAGAAAATGAAACAACCAAACATCTTCTGTTCTTCTCATTCAGAATACTAAACAGTGTATCCTTTAAATGCAAGCTAAGCTCGCCTATTTGTTTCGTTGCAAATGAATCAACAAAGGGAGACAGAAATTTGGGAAGCCATATTTAAAACTAATGCTCTCTGTTAACCAAAATCGTCTCAGATAACTCTTCATTTTTCACCTTCTCAGAGAGAAATTTTCTACTATATTTTCTTAAATTTAAGATTAAAAGATACGTAAACGAGAATAGTAGAAGTTTGGAAATAGATTGCAACAAACCTCGCAAACGCCATTGACGAGGTACCCAAAGAAGAACCCAGAAGAACAAATTAGAAACTGTTGCCATTTAGGTCGATCAGAGAGAGAAATCCCAAACAGGGATCTGCCTTGATCCTCGTTTTTCATTTCCCAAATTAAACTGTTGGATTAAAAACAAACCCAGAAATCTAATCACATCCAGAAACACGAATTGACTGACAAAAGCACTCAACCCTATTAAGCTCCAGGCTCATAACCTTTTCCCTGACAAAAATACAGCAAGGAAAAGAAAAAGAATTACCAGAGCCAATCGCATCAGGAAGCAAAGAATCAGAGAAGAAAGCAACCCACACTTTTCTGAGAGAGAAAGAGAGAGAGAGAGAGAGAAAGAGAAAGAGGAGAAACGTTAAGAAGACGATTCAGCAAGGTCTGGCGTGGAGACTCCATTGACTTACCCGCCTAAACACGTTTGAAAAGTCAAATGTCAACCATGTGCCGTGTCATTAATCCGAATAATAGTAAGAAAAAAAGCTTAATTTAACAGAATATTTGGACTACATTAACCATATTTTATTATATGATCAAATTTAGAATAATGTTTTTAATTTCTTCCAATTTTTAATCTCAATTATTATTTCCATAAACTCTACGTGATTTCCATTTCTCTAACTAAACATTATCTTAGTCTTAGTACTATTTGTGCTGATTTTAAGATTGTCTATCAGCCAAAATTTTGGATTTTTTTGTATAAAATTGTATTGTAATACAACAAAAATTTATTTATTAGGAAACTTTGGTTAGAAATTATTCTTTCAAAACAACGGCAGGCGGGGGTGGCCGGCTACTCGTTCCACCCCCTATGTGAAACGAATTGGCTTGGTTCGTTTACTAAGTTTCGAATTTTGAATATTTTTAAAAATAATATCATATTATGTGATTTAAATGATTCAATCAATGAAATGACTAAAATAGTTTATCGAATTAATAATTTCATTCTATAAAATCAAGTTTTCCGCCGTCAAGGAACTATGTTGCTGTTTTGAGATGAGAGAAAAATTGAGATTTTATAGTTTATCATGTGTGAAGGAACTAAATCTAGTGGATCAAGGTATGTTTTTTAGATACAATTAGATTGAGTGGCAATTTATATTGTTTTACAATCTTTGTATTTAGTGTTATGCATATTAACTTACAATTTTTTGAATTGAAAATTCCTTGAGAATCCAAATCGAACTTGACCCATATTTAATCTTGTTTCCCGATTCACTTTAGATTAGGATTAACTTGGTTTTATCTTGTTTTTCGTTTGGTTTAGATCTGAAAATTGCAAATGGATAGTACAAACTACCTAACAAGTCTAATGTCTTGCATTAGCTTTAAATTATTCATTTAATCTGCCAAATTCGAGATAAACTTTAATAATAAATGGTTAGGTACATAATAAATTATAATATTAATACACCATCTAGTTCTATTCTAATGTCAACTACAGAAAATACGTATTTGAATAAGTCATTGAGATCGAAATAAATGGTGGTGCTTAAATATCATGTCAATTTTCTTGTCATCTTAATATTCATGAAAAAATGACCATAAGAAATCTACAATAATCAGATAGTATATTAAAATAAGTCCAAATATAACATACTACACAAGTAGTAAATCACCGTAACATATGTGAATATGAATATCCAAAGGAATAACGAAAACATCCAAGATTCTCACCAATACAAGTAACACATTAACTAAAAGATAAGCTCAGCTCAATCTTGCATCAGCTGTTGTAGATCTCTCTGACTAAAACTTGAAAATGGAAGGGAGAGAGGGGGGTCGTTTGGGATGACTTAACAAAACTTAGTAGGGATAGAATTTTACATCTAGCGTAAATATTTTAAAAAGAATATATGAGCATGACGTGTATAAAACATCTAATAAAAACGGAGTAAGCACATCATGCCATAGACATAAATAATACTAATGATGATATTCAATCATCGCATGATAATATGGTTTAGTGTTTTGCGCCTAGGGATAACATTCATATCTCTCATTATTCTAGTTAACAAACAAATATATCCTATAACAGTCGAACATGGATAACGTAAATAGGACCCCCACTTGGGTCGATTGAACTTGGTTAACACGACCAAATGATCAATAAAAATAAATGTGAAAACTCACATAAAATCATCTCTAATGAAAACCTAGACATAAAAATAAATTGATACTTCAAATTGGGTCTACCAATGTCCAAAACTCGAGAATCTAAAAAGTCCAAAAATAAAATTTAGGTGTCGGTACCTAATCATAATACTATTATCAACATAAACATTGATTGTGATGACCCAAATGTGTACGTATGAGCACGGCTGCGAGGCAAACCTCGGATTGCAGGGAAACCTAGGGACTTAAGCCGAGTGTAGACAAATCCCAGACTTGAGTATAGGCAAATCCCGGTTCGTAAAATGGGGGCCGTCACAATCCAGCATCACTTGGGAAGGTATATAGAAATGAAACATATGTAAGAAAACATATGTAAGGAAACCCTCCCAAGATAGTAAGACGCATTTTAGAGCACAATTGACAACAGATTCTATTAGAACTCCGAAGTTAAAAGTGCTCCGGTAAGAGCAGTACCATGTTGGGTGACCGACTGAGAAGTTCTCGCCAAACAAATCCGTGAGAGGAGGATATTTGGCTACGGCCCAATGCCCAGAGTGGACAATATTTTACTGAAAAATGGGTCGTTATAAATGGTATCAGAGCTTGTACCCAACCGAAAATGTGGTCAACGAGAACGTTGGGCCCCTGAGGGGTGTGATTGTGATGACCTAAATGTGTACGTATGAGCACGACTGCGGGGCAAATCTCGGGTTATGGGGCAAACCTCGGGACTTAAGCTGAGTGTAGGCAAATCCTGGACTTGAGTATAGGCAAATCCCGGGTCGTAAAATGAGGGCCGTCACAATCCCACATCGCTTAGGAAGGTATATGGAAATAAAACATATTTAAGGAAACCATCTTAAGATAGTAAGATGCGTTTTGGAGCACAATTGACAACGGATCCCATAAGAACTCTGAAGTTAAAAGTGCTCCGGTGAGAGCAGTACTATGTTGGGTGACCGACTAGGAAGTCCTCGCCAAAACAAATCCGTGAGGAGAGGATATCGGGCTACGACCCAATCTCAGAGCGGACAATATCTTACTGGGAAAATAGATCGTTATATTGACATTTAATATTTTAAGTCTCAAATTTAAGGTTAGATACTAACATGACCCTGATCTCGACGCCCTCGAAGACCGAGATAGCAATGTGGATTCTCCGCTCAAAAAATGCTAAAAAAACCATCGGCACGACAGACATAATAAATTACATCCAACTGGGCGGCAATAAATAGTAAAACCAACCCAACAATTTATATATAAATCTTATTATCTATAAGACTTTATCCAAATTTATTTATATAGACATGGGTCAACTAAAATAAAATACAGGAAAAGATAAAACAAAATTCAAACTCTAATGGATCTATGTTGTACTGAACTAGTTAACACACCTTGTCTTTATTTTTTATCTCATGAGCTGCCACCACCTGTTTCTGAAAAATTAGACGAAATAACGAAGTGAACTTTATAAAGTTCAGTAAGAATCCCAGTGGATTCACTAAACTGAACTGAAATCACATCTAATCATGTACTAATTTTCTTACATAATTAGTTCTTACAACTATCGCTTCGATTTATCAACATCGATAAACTCTCATGATCACACATCCCCAGTTATTTGAGTTGATTTTTTAAACATTTCTTATTTAACTATGTGTCACACCTCCTTATTTAAGAATTGTATAGTGCATAAATGTAAATGTCTAGGCATATGATTTAGGTAATCATAGTCTAACTAAAATTTTTCCTTATTCTCTTGTGCAATTAATTTTTATGCACAACTTAATTCCATGTGCAACCTTTATTTTGCATCTTAATTCCAATTCACAATATAATATATATTTCATGTCTATTATTCACAGCACCTGTTTCTTTAATAGATTTTATTTCATGTACTTCACTTTCATTTTAAAAATATAATTGTATATAATAGGAGTATCTTTTACCATTTATTCTCTGAATTCCTTGGTTTATATTTAATCAAGATTTATATCTCATTAAAGTTATTTATATCCATTAATGTTTAATTCTATTGTTCACACTCAACCCATGAAATGAGTATGAAATGCAACTTTCACACACCACTTGTGTCATTATAAGTGAATCAATGCAAGTGTGTACGCCATATTATTTTCTTGATTTCATATTTATCAAGTACTATATTAATATGTTTTTTGAATGTCAATATATGTGATCCATATCGACATCTAATGTGAATGTCTATATGCATGATCAACAATCCCAATGTGTAAAGCCTTACACATACATATATCCTACTAACTTTTTCACAGTAGCTGTCACGGCCCGAGGAGGGGTTGGGGAAGAAACATCGTGTTGGGCGGCTTGATCTCCTGAAATGAAACCTGATGGCTCAGCTTAAGGTAACAGATTGACAGTGAAAGCCCACACATTTAAAACAAGTCAGGCCAACAAGAGAGATAATCCCAATCAGATTGCATAACATCATTAAAACTTAATTCATATCCAGAACTAGAATAAAGCCCAATCCAGAATATTATATTACAGACCCAAAATCTAAATAAAGTTCACAGTCTAAGTCTTACCACAAAAAACTACAAATAAGAAAAGAAAGAAGGAAATAGTAACGTCCTCCTCCTGCACTCAACTGGTTTGATCCCTACCCACTCTTCTCCTTACTTGGATTTTTAGAAAGAGGTGTCTTTGGGGTGAGTGACTAACTCAGTAAGAAAGTTATACCCTATGAATTCTGGTTAAAATCAAGTTTTTATCTTTATTTCAAAAACGTGATTCACCTTTCAAAACTATGCATAGATTAAATAAAAGAATAATTGAAAACATCTTTCTTTCTTTTATTTAAAACCTGGCTCCACGGGCTGTCTGTGAGGTATTTTCAAACCCCGTCACATACATAGATGACTATAAAATCAAAATACCCTCACAGTTTTCCATAGAAAACATCATAGTGAAAAAAGAGTGTCGCACAAGGACTACTCAGGCACACCTAAAAAAATGGTGATTCGTGAACCAACAACGTCTCATGAGCCAGAAGGTTAGCATGATGTCTATATGGAGATCTAGCCCATCACTAGTGTGGTCAGTGACCAAAGCCAACAATGATATAGACCATCACAAATATCCACTCTGATCAGGTTTAGGGGTTATCAGACCCGCTAGGATCGCGTCATCACCGTCATATCACCTTGTGTATACGTGCAAATAATACCACCTTCATGCAACAGAAGATGTACGGGGATAGCCTCTTAATACTTTGACGCCAAGGCTACTCAAAGTATTAAGAGGATTCATCCTCCCAACATATTAGAGCAAAACCCAAATCATGTAATGTTGAAAGTAAACATGTGAAAACATACGTACATATACATATAAAACTGAAGTACCGGCGACAGGCCCGTCATACTTTTATAAGTGGCAACCCACCAAAATAGCATTTTCGAAAACAATGCAATGTAATGCAGAAAGCATAAAATTCCTACCTCGACGACGACTGCTCTTCTTCCTTATAGAAGCAGCAACCTCAGCAACTGACTCGAAATTAGCAAACTTGTCCAAACTTATAAGGAAAACCATCTCATGAATATCCCACTCAACTCTAGAGAAAGACATAAGAATGAGTCTTATAGCGAGACTAGGAACTCAATCCGACAAGTTATGAATGGCCGCAAATTTTGCCAAGGCGCGTAGCGCCGATGCGACAAAATTTTTCTTCCCTTTATAAGTTTTAGAATGGAAGCCCAGATTCGAAGAACGAGAGTTCGCTCTAAAGAATGGGAGCCCGATCTCAAAGAACAAGAGCTCGATCCCGAGGCTCCCTCGGAGAATGGGAGCCTGTTCTTGAAAAATGGGAGGCCGATCCCCAATATATATATATATATATATATATATATATATATATATATATATATATATATATATATATATATATATATATATATATATATATATATATATATATATATATATATATATATATATATATATATATATATATATATATATATATATATATATATATATATATATATATATATATATATATATATATATATATATATATATATATATATATATATATATATATATATATATATATATATATATATATATATATATATATATATATATATATATATATATATATATATATATATATATATATATATATATATATATATATATATATATATATATATATATATATATATATATATATATATATATATATATATATATATATATATATATATATATATATATATATATATATATATATATATATATATATATATATATATATATATATATATATATATATATATATATATATATATATATATATATATATATATATATATATATATATATATATATATATATATATATATATATATATATATATATATATATATATATATATATATATATATATATATATATATATATATATATATATATATATATATATATATATATATATATATATATATATATATATATATATATATATATATATATATATATATATATATATATATATATATATATATATATATATATATATATATATATATATATATATATATATATATATATATATATATATATATATATATATATATATATATATATATATATATATATATATATATATATATATATATATATATATATATATATATATATATATATATATATATATATATATATATATATATATATATATATATATATATATATATATATATATATATATATATATATATATATATATATATATATATATATATATATATATATATATATATATATATATATATATATATATATATATATATATATATATATATATATATATATATATATATATATATATATATATATATATATATATATATATATATATATATATATATATATATATATATATATATATATATATATATATATATATATATATATATATATATATATATATATATATATATATATATATATATATATATATATATATATATATATATATATATATATATATATATATATATATATATATATATATATATATATATATATATATATATATATATATATATATATATATATATATATATATATATATATATATATATATATATATATATATATATATATATATATATATATATATATATATATATATATATATATATATATATATATATATATATATATATATATATATATATATATATATATATATATATATATATATATATATATATATATATATATATATATATATATATATATATATATATATATATATATATATATATATATATATATATATATATATATATATATATATATATATATATATACTCTGGCGACAAATTTCACTAAAATCACGTTATTTCCTGTCAATTTTTTGCCTCCAATCTACCATATATCCTGCAAGGGATTCACATACACCAACATACATCCAAAATATTTAGATTAAACATATGGAATTGAGCTTCATTGCTCAAATCCATCCACAATCCCAAAACTTTAAATTTAAAACCAAAAATGAAAGGTTTAGAATGACTGACCCACAAAATGTCTTTTCAAATGTTGTCACTCCAAGCTTCAGAAACTCGATTCTAACAACAAATACGACGGTTCACACCTCTGCCACTCGTCTCTCTCTCTCCCCTTCTCTCTTCACCGCGCCCACATATGAAAAAATAGGGTTTCCAACCTTATTTATCCAAACTTTCCCAAAGTGCATTTTAATCCTCACCATTTTAACATATTTATAAAATTCAACCATACTCTAAATTAAACCAAAATGCTTAAATCTCAAGCATTAATCCAAAGTAAAAATTTCAATTGTCTGACGTTAATTTCCTTAAATTAGCTATACAATAATTTACCAAATTACCGAATTTACCAAGATTCTCGAAAATCCAACGTGGCAAAAATAGAGATGACCAAGTCAACTATGACACGTATTTAGTCCAAAAGTTAAAAACCTGACACATGAAAATTAATAACCCATAAAGTTACCAGGTTTTACAGTAGCACTTCCATGTCACAATATACCTCCGGAGGGTTAGGGATTTTCAACTCAAGGTGGATATACAGTCGCTCTATTTTTATTTTTTGGCTTTACACACGTCACACAATACATAATCAGTGAGATATATATTAAGTTCGAATGTGACAAATCATACCTCCCGTAATACCATATATATATTTATATATATATATATATATATATATATATATATATATCTCACACTAACCTAAAAAATAATCAACATTAGCTTCTCCAAGAAGCTTTATCTTTACATTGCCATATCCCAATTATTTTCTAATACTTAACTTAGAATCTCCAACATTTCTCTAATCTTATAATTTCTTTTATTCACAATTTCCATCAAAATCCACTAACTCCCGTTCATCAATTAATAACTTCACATCAATTTAAATCCCATAATTATTTTTTTTCTTAGGAATTATAGAAATTAAATACCGATATGACAGTGAATTAGACAATAAAATTTTTGGGTGTTACAACTCGTGCTGAAATGGCGTCCTCAGGGTTTCTACAGCAAGGCTTCAAAAGTTTTGGCAAATGAACTGCAGGTCCCGGAATGTGAGTGCAGGGTTTCGCTTCTTTCATCGCAAGGTTCAGATGTAATCTCTACGTTGCTTGAATGACTTACTAAATGGGCTGACTATGGACAAACACTATTCTGATGTGTTCTATCTTTACACTAAAATGATTTCTGCTTTGTTTAACATTTTACTTAATTGCTGTTGTAATGCAAATCGAGTAAATCATGGTTTGGCTATTTTTGGAAAAATTTGGCGAAAAAGTTATAGTCCAGATGTCATTACCTTCACGGCTCTAATTAATGGGTTGTTTCTAAGGGGTAGAGTTGCTGATGCAACTAGTTTGCGCTTGAAAATGAAAAACCTCGGCTGTCCTCCGAATGTCACTACTTGTAATAGTTTTATTAAAGGACTGTGCAGATTAGAACATTGGAGTGTCTTTGTAAAGAAACCTATTTTTGGAAATGCAAGCCAGAGGATTGAGTCCCAACGACGTTGTTTATAGCTCTTTAATAAATGATTTTCGCTCTGCGAGAAAGTGGAAAGAAGTTTTATGTTTATTTAATGAGATGTTGGATCGAGAATTCAGACTAATGTCGTGACATTTAATGTGGTGTGATATATATACTTTGTAAGAAAGGAAATATGGAAGAGGTTATCAGGGTACTAGAAATGATGTTTGAGAGAGGGGAGAATCCTAATAAATTCATTTATACAACATTGATAAATAGGTCATGTTCGGAGAGGAATCCAAGTGTTGCATTGGAATTATTTAATTTCATACTAAGTAGAAGATGTGAACCTGATGTCTTCTAGATCTAGTTTTTCTCCTTATAGAGTTTCTGTTCTGAGTAGTTCTAGATTTTCAGAACAGCAAAACTCTGATAATCTAGACGAATCTGCCCTTTATTCTAAAATTGAAGGTATTTGAATATCTGAATAACAAATTCCCCATGGAATTTATACTAGAAATACGGAATCACCTATTGTATCTGAAATGACCTTTAATATATAATTGTTTTAATGGATTTTTCCCCAGGGCCAACAATTAGAAAAATAATCAGTGAAGAATTAATGTTTCCTAAAAATAAAATGTTTAGGGAATGGTATTTCAAGCGATATGATAAATCTGAATTAGAAATTATAAAAAATCAATTTTATATTGATTTAGAAATTAATTAAACTTTAATGATGTTTACTAAATGGTTTTGGACTTGGTATATAAACCATAGTAGTAACCTAAACGTAATTCAGGAATATCAAAAAACTTGGTTAAAAACTGGTGGTTCTACTGTTAAGTCAGTTGATCATCCTTTAGAACCAATCCAATTGAAAAATAATCAAGCAACTGTTGAAGCTGTCCCTTTAGTGGATTTGTCGTCACCTTTATCTTCTAAAGAAGAAGTTATCATTAAACAGAATAACTTTACCAATGTTAACCTGCAAATAATAGGAAAACAATTAGTTTGAATTGAAAGTTTCATCAATAGTGTTTTTCCAGATTCGAATCCAATTCCTTCAACATCTGAAAATCCTATGAAGATATCAAAACCGGATGTTAAACCTCCAATTCCAATATCAAATTTTAATTTTTCAAATCCGAAGAAAGATTCTAATTTTATCGATCTGTTAATTAATCGAATGGATAAGAAACTTCAACTCAGTACCTTAAGTAATAATGAATCCGAAGAAAATTCTGACTATCAAGAAATTCAAGATAGTCAGGAATCTTTTAAAACTATGCAGGAATTGATCATTAACTATGATAATAGTGAGAAACCTTTCAATAATTCGCCATTAATCATGTAAATTACGATAATGGCCCTTGAGTCGATAGTGTCCGTAGAACTTATTATAAACGACTAACTCCCCAAGATCTTATTTGGGAAGAAAAATTTTATTTAGAATAGAAATCTTATAGCGGAAAAACCATCTATGAATGGAACATTGATGGTTTATCCGAATATCAAATTTATGAAATGATTCATAAAATGCTAATGTATTCTAGTGTCTCTAAGGCTGCAAAGAATAGTGATCATGATATCGCTATCTTTATCATCAATGACTTTACTGAATGTCTGAAAGGTTGGTGGGACAATTATTTGTCCTTATCTCAACAAACCGAAATTCTTAGAGCTGTAAAATAAGAGAACTTTGTAGAAGTCTCTGTCGACCCAGCGTCAGGTCAACCTTTAACCCATCAGCGTACGACAGCTGTAGAAGATGCTGTCTACTACCTTATGTTTGCCGTGGATGGCTGTAGGCTGTTTTCCCATAAATCGTTGTCTGGAGAATATGCTAGAAATTTTTATCAAATTAGTTCTTTTATGGAATGAGATGCAACCTTGACTTGTAAATCGCTAAAGATTTAAATAGAGATTAAATGATCAATACGGTTTTGAAAGAAAATCAATATGGTGTAAGTCGACACTTCAATAAGGTTGGTTATTATTTCAACTTATCATCTGATGATTATATTTGTTTATCTAAAAAGCATTCAATTATGAATTAACGTTTTATTCATAAGTATATCTTCTCTGAGTAATTCATCAATATTTATCAAAAATGAAGAATTTTTTAAGTACTCACAGGCTCACCAACTTAACCAATGGACAATCCCCAAAATTAAATCCAAAATTTTTATAAATTAGGATTTTTTTAATCCATAAGCAAAAGAGCTGTCAAAACTTCAAAACAAACAGTCTGTTTAGATACTAATGACAAAATCATTAAACTTTTAAGTTTAAAAGATATCCAAAAGTATCTAGGAACATACAAATATTTACACATTGAATTAATTCAAATTACTTTTAAACCCTTGACTTTACCAGGTTTAAACTCTAGTATTCTTGCAAACTTAAAAGATGCTAGGTGTCAGATCTGGAAAAACTCCTTAATTGGAGTTATCTAAACTAGCCTATGTCATGGACCAATTTATTTTAATGTTTTTCCAAATCTAACTCTATCTTTGACAGATAGAAATCTATTTGAAGATGTATGCTTGCCTATCCAGACTCATGGATATGACTTTCTTCTAGGATTAGAAACCATTGCAGTCATCTATCGTATTAATTACAAAGTAATGAATACGATGACACCAAACGCTATTTTACGTAGCGATCCAGGAAAAATAATAGTCATAGAAAGTAATCTATTGATCACAAATGTTGTCATTCCTCGTCTTATTGACTGGGATGAAGTAACATTTCCCGAGCATCGAGTTATTCAAAACGCTGTTACACCTCAACCCATCATTAGCAATAAATTGGATCAAATTATTCAAGCTCTTGATGGAAGCATTGAAATCAAATTTACTCCAGAAAACTCTAAGAGAATTAAATTATTCAAGCTCTTGATGGAAGCATTGAAATCAAATTTACTCCAGAAAACTCTAAGAGAATTTCTTTACCAAGAAATTACAAAGTAATGAATTACAAAGTAATTACATCTATCGTATTAATTACAAAGTAATGAATACGATGACACCAAATGCTATTTTACGTAGCGATCCAGTAAAAATAATAGTCATGGAAAGTAATCTATTGATCACTAATGTTGTCATTCCTCGTCTTATTGACTGAGATGAAGTAACATTTCCCGAGCATTGAGTTATTCAAAACGCTGTAACACCTCAACCCATCATTAGCAATCAATTGGATCAAATATATTCCAGCTCTTGATGGAAGCATTGAAATCAAATTTACTCCAGAAAACTCTAAGAGAATTTCTTTACCAAGAAGCTTGTCCTCTAGACAAAGTTTTCCTCATTTTAGAGTTTCTATTTCAATTATTTCTAGACATTCAGTGTCTGGAGAAACCACTCAAACTCAAGTAGATGATTCAAATTTAGCATCTACTAGTGAAAGAATTCATATTTTTGAAAAAAAAATTCCTTCTAAAATCTACCATAGTAGACAACCAGAATCACCAACATCATCTGAAATGGATTTTAATCTTTTATTATGGATTTTAAACCATGATTAACTTTAAGAAAAATAATGAGCCAAGAATTTTATTCTTACAAAAACACTATATTTAGAGAATCGTTCTTTAAACATCATAATCCATTAGAAATTAAAAAGTTAGGAGAAGATTATTATTCCTATCTCAAAACTCGTCAAATTTTAAAATCATTTATTGACTGGTTTTGGAAAAATCATATTGATTTAAAGACCCAATTAAATGTCCTTGAAGAATATGAAAAGCATCAAACTTCTTGGATAAAAGCTAATGGAACAACTGTTAAAGTTGTTCATCCACCTTTAGAATTAATTACTTTAAAGAATGAAAAGACTTCAATTGAAACCATTCCTTAAATAGACTTGTCTAAACCAATACAAGAAAAAGATGATTTGATCATCAAACAAAATAATTTTACAAATGTACACCTACGAACTGTAGGAAATCAATTAACTCGTGTTGAAAATCAAGTAGATAAACTAAAGTTGTTGTTCCCACTCCGACTTTAGAAGCATCAACATCTGGATTTAAACCATTAAAAATTTCAATACCTGATCTTCAACCTCCAATTCCTATCTCTAAATTTCATTTTACTAATCTTGATAAAAATTTTGAATTTATCAATGAATTAGTTAAAAGAATGAAAAAATTAGAGATCAGTACTCTAAGTACTAAAGGATCAGATAATGAATCTGAATCCACTAATAGTGATACTAATGATTTATCCAAACTTCAAGCTTCCTTTGAAAATATTCAAGAAGATTATCCCATTACTAAAGAATCTTATCAATCAAAAAATATGTCTATCAATGAGGTCAATTATGATAATGGTCATTCCGACATTACTTGTTATACCTATTATAAAAGACATACTCCCAAAGATTTACTTTGGGAAGAGAATTTCTATCTTGAGCAAAAATCCTATAATGCGAAAACTATCTATGAATGAAATATAGATGGTTTATCAGAATATCAAATTTATGAAACTATTCATAAAACGATGATGTATTCAAGTGTTTGTAAAGCATCAAAAAATAGTGATCATGATATTGCTATTTTTATCATCAATGGCTTTACTGGTAAACTCAAAGGTTGGTGGGATAATTATCTTTCTATCTCACAAAAACTGAAATTCTTCAAGCAGTAAAGCTTGAAAGTACTATTGAATCCATTGTGGACCCTACCACAGGACAACATCATACTCAACATCAATAGAGGATTGTGTTTATTCTCTAGTCCAATTAATTATACTTCACTTTATTGGCGCTATTGAATAACGTCATGAAAGAGAAAGAGAATTATTACATAATCTTAGATGTCCATCTTTAACCCACTTTAGATGGTATAAAGATGTATTCATCACCAAAGTCATGTAAATAACTGATGCTAATTCTGAGTATTGGAAAACCAAATTTGTAGATGGTCTATCTCCTTTATTTGCCAAAAAAATCAAACAAAAATTACTTGATTTAAATGCTGGTCAAAAAATACCATGTAAAAGTTGTACCTAGGTCATTTGATAAGTATTTGTGTTCAAGAAGGATTATCCCTTTGTAATGACATGAAATTGCAATATCAACTTAAAAAATAAAATCTTACAAGGAAAAAGAAAATAGGAGAATTTTGTGAGCAATTTGTTTATAATATTCGTATCAAATATCCTAAAAAACATAGACCAACAAAAGCTGAACGTCATGGATCTAAACACTATAAATCCGGAAGAAAGAAAAAACATAAAGAAATAGAAATTCCAAAAGAAAAGAAAAGATCTTTTAGAAAATATCAAAAACATAAAAAGAGTAATAAATCAGATATCAAATGTTTTAAATGTGGCAAGTATGGTCACTATGCATCCAAATGTTCAACAAACAAAAAGTTGAATGAATTAAATATTGATGGAGGTGTTCGCCTTCAATTAACCAAATTTCTTCTTACATCCTCTGATGAAGATATTTCTGATGGAAGTGAAGAATCATTTTCTTCTTATTCCTCATCATCCGAAGAAGAATGTAATCCTACTGTTGTGGAAAAAAATTTATCAATCAATGTTTTAACAAAAAATCATTGAGGTCATTGATCAAATTCCTAATCCTACTATTAGAACCAAAATAGTAGAAATGATAATACAAAACTCAAAAGATCCTCTAGATATTCCAAATAGATATTCTAGTGATTCCAAAGATCTTGATCCAGAAAAACTTCTAACTTCTAAATACTACAGTCTTAATAAAGTATTTGATAGATTAGAAAATGTTTCGATTTCCAAACCAGTAACAATCCAAGATCTTAATCAAGAAGTTAATGAATTAAAATCAGAATTAATTCAACTGAAATCCAATTATTATCAATATCAACTACAAATGGATAAACGTATCTCTAATTTAGAGCATATGATAGATTATCCAGAAACAAGTCATAATAATTCTCCAAAAGAAGAAGGAGAACAAGAACCTTTTTTAAATAATATCAATCAAGTTCTTTTTCAAAAATAGTATATTAGGATTACTTTAATCATCAACCCATATTTTGTCATTGACAATATCACTACTCTTGTTGATAGTGGAGTAGATATTAATTGTATTCAAGAAGGTATTGTTCCTTCAAAATATTTTGAAAAAACAATCCAATCTTTAACTACTGCTGGTGGTACTAAATTAAAAATCAAATACAAATGATCCAAATTTTTATTTAGTAATAATAAAACTAGTGTGGAAACAAGTTTTTTACTTGTCAAAAACTTACAACAAAAGGTGATTCTTGGAACACCTTTTCTCAACAAAATAATGCCAATCAAAGTAATTAATAATACTAGCATCTTTACCACTATTGATGGTCATGAAATACTTTATCAATTTATTTCCGATCCAGAAATCAAACTTATAAATGAAATAAAATCATTTTATGGAATGAAAGAAAAACATATCAATTTTCTTAAAACAGAAATTTGTTATGTGAAAATTGATCAACAACTTCAAAACCCCATATTAATTAAAAAAAAATCGAAGAGATTGAAGCATTGTTTCAAACTGAAGTCTGTGAACAAACTCCAAATGCCTTCTGGGAAAGAAAACGACATATCGTTTCCCTTCCATATATCCCAGATTATAATGAAAAATTCATTCCAACCAAAGCTCGTCCTAGTCAAATGAAACAGGACATTTAAAATTATGTAAACAATAAATTGCTACTCTTTTAGACAAAGGGCTTATTCGTCAAAGTTATTCACCGTGGAGTTGTACGGCTTTCTATTTTAATAAAAATGCTGAAAAAGAACGAGGAGTTCCTCGTCTTGTTATTAATTATAAACCACTAAATGATGTTTTAAAATGGATTAGATATCTATTACCAAATAAAAAAGATCTTTTAGACCGTTTACAATCTGCCTCAATATTTTCCAATTTGATTTAAAATATGGATACTGGCAGATACAAATTACCGAAAAGGATCGATATAAAACCGCATTTGTTGTCCCTTTTGAACACTTTGAATGGAACGTTATGCCTTTTGGTCTTAAAAACGCTCCATCTGAATTCCAAAACATCACTGAATGATATATTTTCCAGTCATTCTACATTTTGTATAGTTTATATTGATAATATACTTGTTTTCTCATCATCAATAGAACAACACTTTAAACATCTTAAAATTATTAAATATGTTATCAAAAGAAATATATTAGTAATTTCTGCCCCTAAAATGTCGATATTCAAAACAACTATTCAATTTTTAGGACATAATATCAACTAAGGAACTATTAGTCCCTATCAATAGAACGTATAGAGTTTGCATCTAAATTTTCTGATGAAATAAAAGATAAAACTCAACTTCAAAGATTTCTTGGTAGCCTAAATTATTTAGGAGATTTCTATCAAAATCTTGCAAAAGATACTTTTATATTATATAAAAGATTACAGAAAAATCCACCTCCTTGGACTCATGATCATACTGAAGCAGTCAAACGCATCAAATTAAAAGCTAAGAATTTACCTTGTTTATGCTTAGCAAATACTTCTTGTAATAAAATTGTTGAAACTGATGCCTCTAATATTAGCTTTGGAGGTATTCTTAAACAATTAATCCAACCACAAATAAAGAAGAATTAATTAGATTCACTTCAGGGTTCTAGAAACCAACCTAATTAAATTATTCCACAGTCAAAAAGGAAATGCTTTCTATTGTTAAATGCATTCAAAAATTTCAAGACGATTTGCTTAATCAAAAATTTATTCTCAGAATTGATTGTTCTTCTATAAAATACATATTATCAAAAGATGTAAAAAATTTAGCATCAAAACAAATTTTTGCAAAATGGCAATTTGAGTTATCTATCTTTGATTTCTCTATCGAATATATTACAGGTACTAATAATTCTTTACCAGATTTTCTTACAAGAGAATTCCTGCAGGATGCAGTCCCCTTCGAGGGATAAAGGCCGAGGTCGCAGCAAATCAAAAATGTCTTATCAATTTGATTTTCTGACTATTGCAGAATCATCAAAGCATCCTAAAATTGGGGAAACATCAAAACCCAATGAAAACATCAAAAAGACTGCTAAAGAAGTCTTACAAAGTGGACCGCTGTATATCAAAAAGAGAATGGTTGAATCATTTCTCACTCTTTCTTAGAAAGATATATCATTAATCCAAAAAGATGCATGGTATCTTAAAGAAAGATATCTTGGTTCTTTTAATTATGCATCAGCTAAAGGAAAACCTCGTTATTATTATGAGGCTAATCTTGTTGAGACCCAATCTGTTCAAATTTTCCATCATTATCATGATGAATGAAACATCAAATCCCCTATAACACATTCTAAGTGTTATATAATTTGAGTTATTTATCCACAAGAATTGGGACTATCAGTTTTATCAACAAGATCATTAAAGAATGACCAAAAGTTCAATTATTGGGACTATATCCATGCATGGTCATATACATTTTATTATCAAAACCCGGTGAGATCTCATTCATGATTTTTCACCATTAATCCAGATATCTTGAATACTGATGACAAGTTTCCCAGCTCGTTTCTTCACTGGTGGGAATCACACTCTCCTGAAATCAGTATCTTTCCAAAAGCCCTTCAAGATAATTTTTCCTCTTGGGTAAAATATCATCCAATTATATCAAAACAAAAATCAAAGTTTATTGGCCAGGATCTTCTATGGTTTTGTTTCGAGTTCCAGATTAACTGGATTTGGCAGTGAAATCTAGAAACTGACAAAGATCATCTTGGATTACCAGAACTCCAGAGGAATTTCCATGTCAAATGGTGGTCTTGATTTGATCTCGAGATTTGTCTGGAGAAATCAAATATTGTTATAAAAAAATTTCAAAGTCAAAGTCAGAAATCGACTTCTGCGGAGACTGAATCTCTCAATTTTATAAATCAAATGAAAGCCATGCTTAAAACACAATATCCAAATTTGAGTTCCAAATAAAGGCAGATCAAATTATTAGAAACCATCAAAAACCAATATTTTGATCAGGATCATGATATGGATGAAAACAAAAGTGATACGTCAATGAATTCTAGTTTTTTTTTTTTTCTGTTTTGGTAGGAGAATCCCAAGACCTATAAGACAATTTTACTGACGTTGATCTTTGGAATTCTTTCATTGAGTTATCCTATCAAAAGCAGGCCAAAGGAAAACAAATTCAATGAATTATCAAAATTGGAGAAATTATCAAGCATCCAAGACAAATTTGCAAAAGCAGATATTAAAGCTGCAATCAATACCGCTGGGATCAGGCTATGAATTATGAATCGTAATCAAGTTCAAATTAATAAAAGAAAACAACCAAAATGGCTTAGTGCAAATTGACTTTTGATCAAAGCTTTTGAACAAGCCACATCAAAGATGGACAAGGTGGACTCCCTTTTATCAACAATCAATATGGTGGAGCCTACAAAGATGGAGACTTCTACTAGCTCCACTCCCACCAATAATGAAGAAAGTCGTCATCCATGACGACTAAGGTTTTATTTTATTATTTTCGCTCCTCTATATAAGAGGGCTTTGAATTCTTGTTTTGTTAAGCTTTGAACAACTCTCTCTCTCTCGTTTGTAATATTTGGTGTGCTATCTTTTGCTTTCTGCTCTTGATCTCTCAACCCTACTGTAAGTTTGTATTTCTTCTTTTCTTTGTTGAATAAAAAAATCCTTGTAGCACCCGGTTTCAATAAATCAAAATAAGTTATTAAACGGTGGTATATAATTTTTATGGTTAAAATTTGGTGAAATGTTGATTAGGTTGTAAATGACTAGGCAGGGGCAAGATGGTAATTGTGAATTTATATTGTGGATAAGGTATTTAAGGAAAGGTTTAGTGAGGTTTAGCCGCCACTGTTCTATTACTCTTACCTCTCAGCTCAAGCAGACTACCTCTGGGCGATTTCCCCTCCGGTTTTCCCCAACCAAGGTGAGTTTTGAATCAACTACTTGCCGTTCTAGTGCTAGGGTAGCCGAAGGATTGCAATGTATGTATCTTCGATAAGCTGCGGGTGAGAGATTTGGGTTTTTGGGGTTTAGTGATGTATCGGGAATGCTTAATCAGTAGAGCCCCAAACTGGCTTCCTTAGACTTCAGTAGTTAGATAAAGTTTAGTGGAGATCTAATCCATAATCTGTCAATGGTTTTAGGTGAGCAGATTTTTGGAGTAGCATATAGCCAAGCGATTTCCAGGAGCCAGGTAAGTAAAGTAATGTGTGAGCCTTCGGGCCTACATCACAAAACAGTAGGTTTATGCATGTTTGAGTGTTTCTTTTCTTTATGTCATGCATTAAGTTTTTGAAGAATTACGAAAATGAATTTATGTGCAAGGTTATGACGAGTATGAATTGAATGAAACAGAGTAGCTGTTAAGGGAAGTAATCCGCCCCTTAACTGAGTAGAGGATTTATTACATTGGGAGAACCGATCCCACTCCCAAGGGAATTAAGGGATCTGTATTAGCTGTTAAGGGAAGTAATCCGCCCCTTAACTGAGTAGAGGATTTATTACATTGGGAGAACCGATCCCACTCCCAAGGGAACTTAGGGATCAGACCAGTTTATGAGCGATGCACAACTGAGTTGAGAAAATTAGAAACTGCATGATCAGGGTTTATGTTTCAGCATACATTTCATTAATGCTTTACTTGCTTAGCATTAGGCTAATAGATGAGTTTTGTGATGTAGGTGTTGAGGATACAGCAGGTGATTTCCCTGAGAGCATAACCAAGTAGATGAGGTTGGTGGAGCACGGCTGTGCAACGGTCAGGCATCTGATGGGGCGGTTTGACTGGTGTCATTGACTAACAAAGATTAATTGACAGTATTTCAAATTTATTATACTGAGCTTTCATGACAGTAGAAATTTTAATGTTTTGGAATTCGCTTTTGAGTTTCTTTTCTGATAACGATATTCTGTTGGGATTTCAAGATAGTACTTATGAGTTTCTAGTGACACAAAGGTTTGGATTGTCTCTGGTTAGTTTTAGCAAGAATGAGTTACTTGGAGTTTTCAAAAGTATTCTTAGTTTTCTCTGAATTTAGTATTCTGTTGGTTTATTACTGGATTTGCAAGTGAAGCGATTAGAGTTGTTGTTTTGCTCTCTATCGACAGATGATATCTGTCGGTAGATGTTGAGTAAATTTTAAATTCTATCGGAAGATGTCTTCAGAAAAGCCATCGGAAGATGTAAATTTTAAAGTCTATCAGTAGATGCTTTAAGGAGTTACGTGAGTAGCGCGTGTCGGCAGATGTAGTCCATTCCATCGGAAGAGGGAGAAACCCGTTTGTCGTTTAGCGAATCGGAAGGTGTAGAGTAACCCGTTTGTCGTTTAGCGAATCGGAAGGCGTGGAGTCATATTGTTGTTATCGGAAGATGACGTGTGTTTGTCTATTGAGAGATGAAATTGCGCTGACTTCATCGGCAGATGAAGTTATGTTAACTTCATCGGCAGATGAAGTGGTGTGTGAAGTTACCATGATTTCATCGGCAGATGAAGTTGTGGGTGAAGTTGTGTAGACGTCATCGGCAGAAGCCTTTGGTTTCCTGCTTTTGCTCCTTCCGTTGACTAGTCGTCGGCAGACGAGTTCAACTCGTGACGTCATCGGCAGGAACCTCGTTCCGTTTCCTTCCGTTGACTTTGTCGTCGGCAGATGAATTCGACTTTTGTAATTCCTTGAGTAGTCCATCATTTAAAACCTTATTTTCTCTTGACCGAATACTTTAAACATTTCCATTAATCTTTCCAACAATATTTTCACAGCTAGTTAAATCTCCATTGTAGTTTTAAATAATTTTCCGCTGCAAAGTTTTCAAATGTTTTGAACGTTTAGAAAATGTCAAATTTTGAATGTCGAATGAAGTTTTAAATTTATTCGAAATTTCTTAGTTATGATCAAGTAATGAGTAGCGAACCGGGTTCAGATAACTCGGGGCGTTACAATCCTGCATATATTCGGACCAAGACATAACTTTTACTTGTTCAAATAACAATTAAGGTGAAGCAGGGTCAAGAACAACAAATCTCTTTATCATAAAGAAATTCATTTTGCAAGTTTGTTATTACGGATAGCTCCTACAAAGGATCAGACTAATGACTATATATATATATATACATACATATAATGCATGATTTTAAGCATTCTCACTATGCATATATTGAATGCATATGCATGAAATATGAACCTGTAAATCTTTGTTTATATGACGAGCAAAATATTACATAAATAATGATTATGCAACTATCTAGACACCATATGATAATGTCCCAAAGCTTATAAAAATCCGACACTTAAATCGTTTACAATCACGTTTTAAATATACATTTTAAATTTATCTTTTCTTTTAAACATATACCCAAACTTCTCTAAATCTCTATTATGAACTATAATCCTTAAAAAGACATTTTATTCTATTTCAAACCATAATTAAATTTTTTGTTCATTAATGCTTACAAACTATACAATATGTTATATAATTTACTGATCACCAAATTTGATATTCTATAATCAAATGAAAACACTTTCATACTTCCATTAACCATTAAAATTATCTTATTCATATAACACATCCTTAATTTAACATTTGTTACTAATATGTAATCCAATAACTCAAGTTTTTTTCTTAAAGCTTTACACATTGCCTTTAATTTAGGATCTTCATACCTTTAATTAATAACCATCAAGCATGTCAAATTCATGCTAATATTTAATCTTTAAACTCAAATTTCAACTCACAACAAACTAATATCATTCATTTTATCATTTACAAATATTATGTATAACCAAGTTTAACAACATAGAGATCGTAATTCCCTTCTCCAAAAATCACTTCAATATCATACTTTTTCAATCATTTAAACTCAATCCATCAAATATCATGAAGGATTATCAATATGAATTTCATTAACTTAAATTTTTATTTCCCAAAATCATCACTTTCTTCACCTAAACTATGCAATTTCAACATAGTTTAGAAAATATCAAGATTAGAGACTCTTACCTCTTTGAAGACCTTAATTCTCAACTTCTCCTTTTGATTCTTAGCTTAAAAGATTTTTTTTTTATGAGATAAACATGATGAGAACCACGAGTATATTAAACTTGAAACCCTTCAACAATGCAGAATAGAAATTCAAAAATGCATTTGAATCAAGTAAGAAAAACTTAACCTCAATCAAACCTTGCTAACGAAACCAAAGTTATCAAACAAGTAGTTTGACCTAGACCAAACTTGTTGGTAAGAAACAAAACTATAAAGTTGATCTCTCAAATTTTACCTTGAACACGACCTAGTTCTTCACAAAGAACTAAAGAGAAAATTCTAAAAAGTCTCACTCAAAAAGCATAAGCTTTAATCAAATATCATTCATCATAATTGTTCTCAAATGATTACAACTCTAGCTTTAATCAAATATCATTCATCATAATTGTTCTCAAATGATTACAACTCTTGTGTTTAAATAGGCTAAACAAATTATAAAAATAGAAATGTCCCTAAGAATCTTAAAATAGTATAGAAAGCAATCTAGGGTTAAGAAAAATTAACTAATACATAAAAATAGAAAGAAGATAATGAAAATATGAAAAATGAAGGTTTTGGCCGCAGAAGGATGCACTGGGGCGCACTGGGGCACGCTGAGGAGCTTAGAGCGGGCTGGGGGCATGGGACAAGAAGCTGGGGCATGCGCAGAGGACTGCTAGGGGCGTGCTGGGTGCACCATTTTTTGATATTTTGGCACTTTCTTGCATTCCCATGCAACTACATGTAATTCCATGTGTCTCCATGCATTTCCATGCATGCAAGTTCTTGGTTTTTGTTCCCGTTGTGATGGATCTTTTTCTTGCATCTTCATGACCATATCATGTGGGTTTTGTACCTTGGGTCTCCTTTATTTTCTAATGGATCATGGTTCTTAGCTTTAAGATTTATTGTATCTTGGTTCGTATCAAAACAACTCTTCTCAAGGGGTTGAGGATCAAATTACCTTCTTTCCCTCTCAATTTTACAATTTTTCTCCTTTTCTCCCCACTTTCTCTCTTTTTTTCTCCTCTGTGCCGCACAAAATGACCGAGTTCCTCAACCTTCATTCTATTTTCTAGTGTATTCATAGGGTGAAATTACCCTTTTACCCATTTTGTTCATGTAAAGTTACTATATTACCATTCCTTTTGCACATAATTGCTAAAATATCACGGTTATTATGACTTAATTATGTTTAGCTTAAACTAATTTATTTAGATTAGTTCTAAACTAATCACCAAGAATAACATAATTAATCATGATTAATTAATATTAATTACCATTTAATTATCTTCACATTAATCATATACAAATCACTAATCCAATTATGACACGTGGCATCACCTCATGGTTGTTCATTTTATTAAATAGCCACATATGTTAAGATGTTAGGAACATTTGTCCTTCAATGGCTTTATCCAAATTCTCATTCTAAAATTCAATTTAGAGTGATTTACCAAAATAGTACAATTTTCTGATAAAACTGACTCAATCAATATCAAATATGCATAACTTTTATCCATACGTCCACTTGCATCCATTTTAAAACTAATCTCTTCATGTATGAAGTTTCAGAATTATCCGAGAACCATAGAACTTGTTATTGAATTACCCTCACACTTACTCCAATAAGCAATTTTCACTTTCATATATACAAAGTTTTTAATATCACTTCTAATCAAATTTAGTTATTTTAATTGTGATTATTATAGTTACTCTTAACTAGGGTCAACACAGATACGATCCAAAAAATATTTAGCTTGATAACCCAACTTTTGCTCAAACCTGGCCAGGATCCGCAACTCATACCTATCCGAGCCGTGACTTGGCATCTCACTAAGTCGTGACTTGGCGTCTTCTTCTCCAACGCTGATCCGGTTTTCACAATATTTTCCGACATCAAAACCTTCAATTTTTTTACATAATTCAACCAAGCAACAAGATGTGATTTCCTTCCATAAGTGATAATTTGTACATCTAAAATTTACATCTCTCCTCAAAACATCGAATATACCTAAAATCTTATGAGAGGAGAAATCAAGTTGACATACCTCTTTAAATCGAACCACAGTGGCATTAATGACAGTATTCCCAACCAAATCTAGAGCTAAATTCTCTGAAATTAAGTTTCTTAATTAAAATTTAAATTTCAATGTAAACCTTCGAAGAAAATCATTACTTTTTACATACCTTCTCTAACAATTCACGCTTCCTATCACCTCACTAATTCTAATGGAATTTTTACTCTTCCTACTCTGATCCGATTATGGCTTGGAAGTTTATGAACCTCAATTAGACGTTCATGACAAAACTCAAGTTTTGGGATGACAATCTTCTTCATAAAACAAGAATATAATACTTATCGTCCATCGTTTACCCAGAACTCCGAATTTCGACAAGAATTCACCTCAAAATCATCCCTCTTCTCTCTCAAATAATAAGTTCTCAGAATAGCGGTAAGCGATTTAAGATTTCTGGAAGGCAAAATATAGGCAGTTTATTGAAGGAACATGGAACTGCCATTTTTTATTAATTACTTGCCAAATATAATTAATAAAATGATAAAGATAAAATAAAACATTGAACTATGAGGTTGTTTTCAATTCATATATAGAACAATTTTTTTTATCAATTCGAATATCAAACTATCCACCGTTAGCAAATCGACCAAATATATTGAATTGCCGTTAAAAAATTGCACGTGTCATGCACGCATGCATTTCAAAGTAGTGTTTAATCACTTTTCTCAGGAACCAAACAAACAGAAAAATGAAAAAATGGCAATAGCTCACCTGCACACCGGGGAATATGAAGCTACAAATAAGACGATAGTGAAAGACCAAAAAATTATGGTTATGCAAACCTGGTGAGACGAGGGCTTACACTGCGATTTCGCTTGCTGACTCTACTCGCTTACTTCTAAGAAAACAATGTAAGGATTGGGCTCTATTTTGGGCCGCAGTCCAACTTTCCTTTGGGCTGCGGCCAGTCCCTTTTAGGCTTGAGTTTTGAGCTTGTTTTAGCCCAAATTTTGATATTTTCCCACCCAAATAAATAAGGACTATTTTAAGGAACAATTTTTTGAATTTAAACTATGAAATTTTACCCCAAATTTTTCAATTTTATTTTTGGACAGGTATCCACTTATTAAATTAAATTTTGGACTTTTGAATAATCGAGTTTTAGTCAGTGGTAGATCCATTTTGAAGTAGAGATTTATTATATGTTCAATTGCTGCATGTTTATTTAATTAATAATTAAATTTTTTATTTATAAAATAATTATTAAAAATCTCTTGCTATTGTTTCATTGCTTATATTCTTTTTTGCACGTTTGCATTTTTCGACATGAAAAATCATTGTTTTAACTAGAGCAATGAGACATCTGACTGTGTCGTATCCTTAGACGCAAAATTTTAAACCTGATCAGGATATTTTTCGTTACTTTTGTGATCATTAAGTATTGCCATTTTTAATTTGAATGCATAAGACATGATATGTTTGGAAACCGTAAGTGATCCCATTTTAATTCGATTATCATATGTTGTTAATTGTCAAATTGAACATAAATGTTGAAAATAAAATATAAGTCCCCATTGAGTTTAGTCAACTCACTAACAATACCATTCATTCAAAAATTAATTAAGAGGACTTTCAGTTGATGACTCAACAGTGGCTCGGCGTGAAGATTTCTATAAGTTATTATTTTTCTAGAATTTATTTTCTTCGAGAGGTTAGACTTTATTAACAAATTGTAAACTTTTAAATTATTTAATTTGCTCTAGCACTATTATTTCAATAGTGTATTGCAGCATTATCTTAGATGTCATTAATGAACCTTAAATTTAGCCATTTGGTTCGGGCATTGTATTATAATCACTTTTAAGGCTTACACTATATATTAATTAATTTGAAGTAAAAAAGTCGACACAGACCATTTTCAGGTCGAGTCGTTCCCCGTACTGATTCAGGTCCCTTGAGGCAAGTTCGTGTTGACTGAAAAACTTGAACACTGATCCCATGTCATGGTGGAGAGTAGGCTTCCCAAGTCTGCATAGGAGAGAGAGGGAGATTTTGAGGGTCGAGTCATTTAAGTTCGTTTAAGGTGTAGGTGGTGAATTCAGATATTGAACTCGGTTCCACTAGTTTGACTGGACTGATCAAAATTCGACTCGTTAATGTGGTGAGCTGAGTTGGTGATGCAAAAATAATATGACATTTCAAAGCAAAATTGAAGAACAGACCCATTGAAATGAGGTTATCTCATATAACAAATGAAATCTACATACCATTTGGCTCATGCATGGCGTCACTGTTTTCTATAACTACAAGGTGGTTTCAGTCATTCTAAGATCTCGTGTCGGAATGACTGAAACAACCAAGAGTTGCTCGAGACAAGAATCATAAAAGATCAACCAGAAGTTCATCCAGTAAACCAGACCAGACTTCATCCTCCATTTCCAGACCTTCTTCTTCCTTTTCTTCGTCCATTTTTCTCCACCTCCCTCCCTTCTCCATTTCTCTCCCATACGCTTCTCTTCCTTCTTGTACCTCCCAACCCCGCCATAGCTCTTCGTTCAATCCATTTAACCAATCTTCAGCCACCTTCAGAATCTCCGCAAACTCGGATAGATTGCTCGTAGTTTCCTCGATTTTCTCTCGAAAGAAGTCAAGTAATATATTTTCCGATATAGAAGCAAAGCTGTTCGACCAGTTTTTAGCCTTAATTAGGTTAAGAAGTTCGACCGCTTTATGGTCTGTCTGGGCTTCTTCGTTTACGATCAATGGTTGAGTGAAGAGTTCAGCTTCTTCTTCAAGCTCTGATACTACAAAACGTTGCTGTAAATCCAATGGCTCCAGCTGAGCAAGATCCTTAAACCGCCTGATCTTCTGCATGAGCTGTTGCTCTGCTCCTGTTAATCACAAATCAGTCTTAATTATAAAGATTTACAAAGAAACTCTTTGTTACTCTTTTGGTGAATCTAATACAGTCAAGAAGAGAAAAAAGGAGGTGAGAGATTTTAGAGAGAGAGAGACCTTGTAAGCTGCATTGGGAAGGAGAGGAGGTTTCTTCTTCATCTTGAAAGGGACAATCCAGCACAGACACTGGACTGAACTGCTCTTTCTCCTCTTCACTTGACCATTCCTGTTCATATTATAATTATTTCATAATAATTAACATAATTAAATTCGAAAATGAGAGGAAAAAGGACAAAAAATAACCTCGAGAATCAGGTAAAACCAGAAAAACTTCTGACAGAAGAGAACAACTTATAAAGAAATTTTTGTGCGACAATAAATAATTAAAATCCGGGTGACAAATAGACCATAAATAGGGTTTATACTAGGGTGGTCGTCGTCCCAGAATTGTGGGATTCCGGGACCGGAACTGGATCCAACCGTGTTTCCTGGTTTGGCTCGAAATCTTCAAAAAAAAGTTTAAAAAAATTTCGGATCTTTTACACTCTTCTTTATTTGAAGATATATATTTCAATACAATAGTTATATAACAAGTGGATTTTTTTATTGGACAACTTCGGCTTTGAGCTCAAGATTTTAATTTTTTCACAGTAATACTTTTGTTGAACTAAGCTTTACTAATGACTAAATTGGTTACGTTGAGACCCATATTGTGACTGCTTCGACTAAATTATTTTATTCCACCTCTTGGAACATTTGTCTTGTTTTAGGGTTGGATTTTTGGAGTTTGGGGCCAGTTTTCGAGTACGGGATGATTTTTACAATTTTAGGTTGAGTTTTAACTAGATTTTTGGTAGAATTTTGACCCACAATTCAATTCGGTTTGCACAGTTTTTCACCTCTAAAATTGTGGACCAGATCATGGACCGCGAGTCATGAGAATTTGGAACCGGAACCGGTTTATTTGGTGGGCAAAACTTGACCAAACTTGGACCGAAACACCAGCTCTGGTTAAAACTGCGGTTCCTTCTAGTTCCGCCCACCCCTGGTTCCTGCGTCTCTACGACCCATTCTATGTTCTAGCGTATTGGCTTTAATCTTTTGGTATAACTATAGACCCATTTATCCATTTCATCACTTCGCTGACACAGATATAGTCAATTGATAATCCTACGTGTAAGAAATCAATCTATTAATTAACCCAACACGGGTAGCAAGCTAATAAACTACCCATTAATTTTATATTATAGTATCATCTGCTTGCAGTAAAATATCATTTTCATCAAACCTTGAGTGACTACCGACAACAGGGAGCAACTGGCAGTCTGGCACAGGGTGTTTAGGTCAATTTCAGAACCTATTATAAGATTTTACGTGATCTAGTGGGATCTGCCCCGCGAGTCTTAGTATAGCCTCGCAAGTTTAAAGGCTGCTGATCTAGCGATCTAGACAGCTCATTTGGCACAGAGAGGCTTGGATTTAATCAAAGTATTTAATTCAGTGGGTCCCCACTTGTACTGTACTATCCCCCTAGATGTGCCCCCACGCGTGGAGCGCATGCAACCACAGGTCAAGCTGTTCTTTCGACCGAGACACTTTCTTTAATTCCCAAAATGCCCCTTAGAAAACAAAAACCTAAAGTGATAGTAAAACTTCGATACTACTAACAATCTTAAACTCGATTCAAAAATACGTTTACAGGCTATTTTACGCTTCATGGGTAATAATATGTAAACTCTAAAGACATCGATCTTAATAAGTTTGATGGGTAATGATATGTTTACACGCTATTATAAGCTTTAATTTCAAGTTTTGATAGATCGCTTTCGTATCACATGTTCATTGATGCAATTGTTATGATATAATAATATATAACACAGAATCATTGAAGCTTTGAGATTGAAGCAAGATTTCCTAAAAGAAATATTCAATTAATTGATAGTTAATGTATAATGTGACACTTACCTTGGTGCTTGGTTCAGGGTAGGGAGGGAGGTTTACCCCTACCCGTCTGCTGACCACCTCCGATTGACTTTGTTGTTCACTATCGACGGCGTCGGTTTCAGTCGAACTCGCTGAAATGCCGTCCGGGGAGACAGAGTTTTCCGCTTTGAATTCGCTTTCAGACCAACTGGTCTGGCAACAGACTGTATTGGTTGACACCCTGTTAGAGATCAGAGCTGTGGAGTTGGCGTTGATGGAGGTTAAAGGATTTATATCCAACGATTTCTCGTCTTCATCGTGGAGAACACTGAAGGATTTCCACATTCTGATCTCAGGTTCCACCTGATCAGGTAATTTCTTCCAGAAGCTCTTGCTTAGGAGCTTCAACGAACGGTTTCTATGGCGGCAATGGTCTCTGCGAGCTTGACTCTGTGAGGAAGAAGAAGAGGACTTGCCGGAGGCAAAAGTTAGGTTCTTAACGGCGATAAAAACTGCCTCGGGGGCTCTCAGAAAAGCAGACAAACTCGTTAAAGCAAATCTCTTAGAACGGCTTCTACGGAGAAGTGGGTTTGCAGGTGAGAAGCCGGCCGAGTCTCTCTCCTTCAGATCGATCTCAAGGAGAAACCGGACGGTGGAGCAACATTGCCGCCTCGGAAACGATCCGAAGCCATTGGAAGAGCAAGAACCCAGATCATCCATCAGATAATCTTTCAGCATCAGCGTCTCCTTAGAAGAAGCCGCCATTGAAGGTGGAGATAAAAGAGGAAAGGGGGATTACAAACTGCCCAAGAAACTACCCATCAAGCCCACAGTTTTCCAATTTCTGGTCTGAAAAAGCAGAACAACTGAGACGAAGAGGTTGCTCTTCTATCTCTGTGATGGATTATAAACCAGTTTAAACGAAGAAAGGAAGAGGAATAAGAGGGCGGAGGAAACTCATAGGATGGTTCTTTTTGAATCTAAGGTTCTGGGGTTTTTATCTTTATTTTATGTTCTGAACTTTACTGCTAATTTAATAAATAATTATAAAAAAATAGAAGAGAAATTGGAGATATTTGGGCGGTGGAGTCAGGAGTGAGACCAGTAGTTGACCTTTTTTGAAATCTGTCCGGTCTAAATTTACGCTATCTTCCATGCAAACTGACCATTCCCCAAGCACGACCGCACGTGTGAATCATTAGTTTTCTTTATAGTTTGCATTAAAATATATTCAATTACTTATTTACAATTTATTTTTTTATCGAGAAAAATGGTATGGGTTGTTACTCAAATGAATGGATCTACTAAAAGGAGTAAGTTTTAATGGAACTCAATCAATCAATCAATGGTGAAGGCTACAAAAATGTAGAAGAAGAAAATTAAACATAGAGATGTTGGACCACTCCTTAGAGTTGAGGGTCAATTATGAGTTGCCCTTAATAACAAGGGCACTCACTCCACCTACCATGTGTTAGATGAGGGTATTAAATTGCGTGGCTTTGGATTGTTTTCTTTGGAAAGATGAAATTAGAAAGACCCCACCTTGCCCATAATTTAAGAATTGGATAACTAAAAGATATCGTAGTAAATGTTAGAGTTATTTCATTTTCTGATGAATTTGTCTCTGTTTGAAGATGTTTTGAAAAAATAAAATAAGAGGGTAGAAGGAGTAGAAGTTATTGCAATGCACTCTGTAGAAGTAATAATCTTTTCAAGTTATTTTTGTTAAAATTAGGTGATTTAAATTCCTTTTGAATTTAATAAAAAACTTTAGATATACAAAAATAATAAAATAAAATAAAATTAAAAATTTTCCCAAGGTTTTTGTGGTGGAATATGTAGTTGATATCCAACTTCAACCAGATCAAGCAATCAAACAGAAAATAGACAGAACACAATCGTTTAACATGGTTCAGACATTAATATCGTAACATACATTTACGGCAGAAAATCCGAAGGACACAAATCAAGAAACAACGAAACTAAGAAGCCACAATCTAGAGAATCAACACGGTTTTTTGTTGAAGCTATTGAGGTCCCAGCGGAATGACAAGTTGGTTAGCAACATTTTATTATGAAAAGATAGCTTCAGCTTGGTGGAAATCACTAAAGCTGGATGATCCGATTGTCGAGATGGACTCAGAACGCTTCAAGACAGTGTTCAGGGACAACTATTGCGACGATGAACATAAGTTGAACATGATAACTGCTTACTGCAATCTCTCTCAGGGAGATCTCACCGTGCTAGAGTACTACACCAAGTTTGTGGAGTACATTGATATATTAAGGCAGTGGATCCAATGGATAAGATGATGAAATTTTGATTAAATTTGAAGCCTAAGATTTGGTCTCGACTTGCTGTTTCTGTGTTCAACAATACTTTTGAGGTTGTGGTTGCTGTCCAACGTGCTAAGGCTGAACTTGATGAATTCCTTGTAGTGTATAAGGGCAAAAGAAACAAGGAACAACATGTAAGCGGAATGATGACAAGAAAAAGACCAGAGGAAGGGCCAGAATCGACGAGAACACACTCAGGGTGAGAACAATGAATAGTTTGGGGGAGGTTCTTTCAACAGTGAGCTTCAAGGTCCTTATGTTTGTTACACCTGCGGGCAGCCTAGACATAAAATGAGTTGTCGTCCTAAGAATTAGAGGTCTCCTCAAGGTAATTCAACTTCGACTCAGATAGCTTCTCTTAGGTCTAGTTTTGGAGCTGGTAAAGAATTTTCTTGTCAAAATCAGCACATTTTTTCAAGATCACAGTCTATCACTCCTCAATAACCAGCTAGTAATGGACCGTCATATCAGCATTGGTATCAACCTACCAGTGCCAACTTTCATAAGTCTTTTGGGTATCAAACAAAGTTTTGTATTTGTTCCAACTTCTGCAAGGTCTGCTAGCCATGTTGGGGGATCAGCCCCTACTTTGTCAAGGGGAGGTTTTAGCATAAATAGGAAGGAAAAAAAGAAAGTCACTGGTAAGGCTTCTGTAGTTACAAGATCTTAGGCTTTTGATCAGGCTGGTCAGGGATCATTGATGGTACGTGTAACGACCCTCAGGTCTGTGTAACAACCCTCATTCTGTATCAAAAATTTCTGTAAAATTTAAAATTTAAAATTTTCTTTTGATTTGAAACAACACCATTTAAAGTGCTCAGCGGAAGCTTTATCATCCGGAGAATTATATATTATAAACATTTTGTAAAATCCCAAGCTTATCAAAACTAACCTATCAAGCTATACATCCAAGCTAAAATCAACCTTCCAACTCTATATCAGAATAAATCTATCCATAACTCAAAACAGTTTTTCTTCAAAACATTTCAAACCTAAGCGTTTACACATATTACTTACTTCAAAACCTTACTTCAAAACCTACATACGCCCGGAGTTAAATTGCCCTAACAAATGGTCTGATCGTCGCATGAGCATACTCCTCCAACTACTTCCTAGTCATGCACCTGCTCATAAATCTGACCGGCTAAATCTTCTTCACCTACATCACAAAACTCAACTATAAGTCTAATGCTTAGTAAATAGTGCATAATGAAATGAAATCACTATAAATAACTTCTATCATATGAAGTTTTTACTTTCTCATTTTGTTTCTGTTTTCGTTTTTATTTTTGTTTTCGTTTTCGTTCCGTTTTATTCATTCATTTTCTTTCTTTTTACATATTATATTGAGTAGGTACATTGTAGAACTATCTGGCCCAACACTATGGGATTTACAGAGTTTTAACCCAGCACGTTATCCTCCAACCCAAGTTCAACCTAGGATTCGCAGAGCACTGGGTGGTCCTACTCACGGGACAGCCAAACTCGCTCTAGAAAGAGTAGGCACACCTCACGGGACGACCATACTCACGTAAAGAGGGGAGAAAAGGAGGCACACATCGCGGTCTACCCGTTTTCTTACATTTCTTATCATTTTTTTTTAGCGTTTCGTTTCAAACTATGTCATTTCATAAAACATGAGAAATTCATTTTCGTTTCATTTTCGTACCTTTCAAAATCATGATGCATGACATAATCAAACATACAATGCATGACATAATCAAACATACCATCATAAACATAACATTCTGTGTGGTAGGCCCGAAGGCAAAACGCATACATACACTGCTTACCTGGCGTCCCTAGCAGATTTTGTCGGTAGTACTCTAAATCGGAAAACTTGAGAACCTAAAACAATAACATAATCCATCAACACTCATTTCCTTCACCACCAATTTATGAAATCCAAAGAGAAAATCAACAATTAAGTCCTATTTAACTAAACCCGAAATAGATAGATTTTTGACCAACTTTGAAAATCCATATGAAATCCGATTTTTAACGATTCGAAGTTCTATATCATCCTAAAGTGTCTAGTTCCTAATGGTATAAACCATTTATCAAATCAAAGACAATATCATAGTTGGAATTAACAAAACTGAAACTATCCTATTCGTATTTCTAAATTACAGTTTTTATCAAACTTTCAACCAACTTCAAAAATTCATAACTGTAACGCCCCAATTTAAAAATCCTCAATTCGAAACTCTAATTTTGAAAACCCTAATTTTGAAAACCCTAAAATTTTTCCTAAATTGATTTTTTTGAAATTGAGCGTTAAATCGAAATTTTAAATTTTAAAACATATTAATTGAAAACTTAAATATCGTGGAAACTTGATAAATTAATTTATTAAAATCTTGAAATCATCGCATAATTAAAACAATTCATGAAAACTTTATTTAACGATGGAAATTTAACACAATTATTCAAAGTCTCAAATTAAAATAAACTTTAAATATCGTTTGAAAACTAAAGCATACTAGTTTAAATCATTTCCCTCGAAATCATCAATATGTTCTTCGTCTGTATGCTCGCTTGCCACTGGAGGGTTCTCAATTGCAGCAATTTCTTCCTCAGAAAAAAAACTCACCTACATCACAAGTTAAAACAAAACTGTGAGAAAATCTCAGTAAGTGAGAATACGTGCAAGTTACAAAACTTATACTTTTACTTTTATTTTTACCAAATCCTATTAACAGTTGGATACTGGTTGAAAATTCAACCTTCTTTTAAGACTTAGTCATCTCATTGTCGTTCAGGCATCGTCATCTTTTACTTTTAATTTTAACGATCAAGCTCACCATCTCACTGTCGTTCAGACTTTTGCTATCACGTTAAAACATATGCTCAAGCTCACCATCTCACTGTCGTTCAGGCTTTTGCTATCGCATTTTCCGTCAATTCTCTTTTACTTTTTCATACACATGCAAATAACCTATCCATTTTATCTTTTAAACTATTCTATGTCGATATTCTAACATATGTGCTCAATCATTAAAAACGTGTAACTGAAAAATAAAATAATTATAAAATAATCTTGTGATGTAGGGCCGTAGCCAAAACTTGTATTTCACTTACTTGGATTCCAAGCAATATGAGTTTATCGGGATTTTTCCAAAATTTCCAGAACAATATCTTGCTCAATTAAAATCTTTGATATTAATATCCTACTTAATAATTCCAATTTCCAAAGTAAATTGAGCAGAATTTCCTTACGTTGTGCTATCGGGTCGGACCGGGTCAGTTGAGTCGATTTGGATCGAATCGGACGGTTCTAAAATATTTTCTGCCTAATTCGAATATCAAAATTAAAATCCAACTTAATTTAATCCAACTTTAAAAGAATTTGGGCAGAAATTCTTACCGGATAAATTTTCGATCGGTTCGATTAGAATCGGGTCGAAAAATCGGGTCGAGTTGGGTCTGATTCGGGTCGGGTGAACAGTAGCGGGTCGGGTTGGTTCACTATTGGTTCGGTTCGGGTCAGGTTGACTTAAGTGAACCGGTTCGGGTTGGTTCGTTGCTGGTCTGGTTCGGTTCAACTTAAGTGAACCGGTTCAGGTTTTTAAAACAAAAACCCGAACCCTTCTTCTTCTCCTTCTTCGTCGCGAGTTCTGCAGAGTGAGAGGGAGAGTGTGAGACAGAGACAAGGAGAGTGAGAGAGATCGAGCGAGGGGAAGAGGGAGATCGGGGAAGAGAGAGAGGGCTTACTCCGAAGACAGTCGTTGATGGAGGCCGAGAGTTCGTCGGAGCTCGGCTGCCAGAGAGAAGGACTTCGTCGCCGGTGACCGAGAGGTAAGTTCTTCTTCCTTTCTGAAGAACTCGAGAGGGAGAGGGGAGCTGTGGGGTGAGATTCCTCCTCACCCGAACCCCTCTATTTATAGGGGAGGGACAGCCCCGCACCCAACCGAGAAATTCGTAATTGATCGGATTTTTTGAGCTACAATGTCCCCAGCTCGGATATTCAGCTTTTTCCATTCTGATCTCACATCCGAACTTGGTCACCATTCTAGACCAAGTTCAAGCCGGATTTCTTGCTAAGAAATAGCCATCCGATTCCCAAATCGGGATGATTGCTAAAATTCAGCAATTAAATTTTTAACTTCGATTTTTCCCTCGGTTTTTGGTCAAATTGTGGGCTAGATTCATTAGATTAGTTTCCCAAAAATCTGAATTTAATTGATTGTATTTTGATTTGGGAAATTTCAATTTTAAACCCTAGAATTGAATTTGGGAATTTCGATTTTGAATTCCTAATTGTTACAGTAACAAATTGAGTATAAGTTCGAATTCGATGATTCGAAGCATCACGTAAACCTTAAGATGTCTAGTTTCTTGTATAGGAATCCGTTAAATAGACCAAACTCAATATCACAAGCGAAATTGCCCATTACAGAATATGCCCAGATTTTAAACTAAATTTTTAGATTTTTGCATAAACCTAACAACAATCCACTTCTTTCCTATAAAGTTCTCCAATACGTTTATATAATCTGTATTAGCATCCAAAAGAGGAGTAAAATCCAACACTGAACCAACATTTTCATGTTTCCACAATTAGGGTTTAACAATCTCAATAAAACTCACAAAATATCAAACCAAAACCAACAATCCATCCTCCTTTGAGCCAAGAAATGAAAACCCAAGTGAGAGGAACTAAAAAAAAAACTTAGCTTAGATTGAAGAAACAGGAGGAGAGAAATCGGTTGGGGAGAGGGAGGGCTGCTGGTTCATGGAGAGGAAGAGAAGCAAAGGAAAATGGTTTTCTTACTTTTAATCATTTTCTTTTAATGGTACAAAATCCCCCCCTTCTTGCCTAAATTAAAGCTTCTTAAAGAAGCTAATCTTTAGTGAGGTGTCACCCCCACGTTAACCCACCTCTCCCTTCACCATTTCTTTCACATCTGCAACGCCAAACACCCCAATTCTTCACTCTTCCTTTTTGACTTTTCAACATTTGATTTTCTTATACACCAAAAGTTTGATTTGTCAACACACTCTTCCTTTCACTTTCTCTTTTCAATTGTAAACTACCCCATTTTAATTTAGTTTTTTCCACCTAAATCCATTTTCACTTGTTTTGACAATATAACTATTGAACATGATGTATTCACTATAATTTAGCTGATAGAATGTTCGGGTGTTACATATTTACTAACCAATATCTCATGTGTTGACTTTTCAACATCAATCTCTTAACATTTGCACTTTTCTTTTCCTCATTCATCCATAAATTATCTAATAAATTCTAATTATATATGTGATTATCTAGCCTAAAAAAAACTTCGGGTGTTACAGTACGATTCCTTTCTTCAGCATTATTGCTCATGTATTATTTGATATTGATGCATCATCACATTCATTTATCTCTGAATTATTTGTGCATAGTATGGACGTTAAATTAGTGAAGTTAGATAACCCGCTGATATTGAGTATCTTTATGAATAAAATTTTATGTTGAACTTTATGGTTCAATCTGCTGCTTTTGTTGTCGATGACCACGAATTATAAGTTGATATGATAATGATGCCTATGGGTCAATTTGATTTGATCCTTAGGTATGGATTGATTAAACTATCATAAGGCTAAAATTGACTGTCACTGAAGAAGTGTAACTCTTACGGTAGAAGATGGAAAAGTCTTGGTGCATCCTTGTAATGCCCGAGTAGTCCCTCTTGATCTTGTTTTACTAGCCTGCTTGGGTGGTGGGAGGAAATTGAAGCTTTACGGGAGTGGATTTGCGATTAGCAGTGACTTTGTTATAGTCAGCCAGGATTCTGAGTTATCAATGATTTATGATTACCTTGATGTTTTTCTAGAGGATTTGTTTGGGTTACTCTCGGATCGCGAGATTGAGATTTACATTGATTTAGTGCCCGATGCATTGCATTTTTTTTAACTGTTCATGGTTTTTGAAAGAAAATGATAAAATCAGTTTTCATATGCATTTTAATATAGTATAGAGTCATTTATTGAGTTTGTCATTAATCCCAAAGACTCCCTTCATTTCCTAGGTTATGATCGTGGAGGTTGCTGTTGTTGTTGCTCATTTTTCTTTTTGCTTGATCGTTTTTCTTTATTTTGGTGAGAATTCTCTGTTTATAATTACTATTTTCCCTGGTCTATAAAATTTTGGTGTTTATTATTTTATTTTCATGTAGCATTTTATTGTATTATTTAAATTTTGCATTATCTTATTCTCATGTGATCGCTAGTGAATTTTGGTTATTCTTTGTGTGTCAAGGCTCAGTAAAAAATTAAAGTATTCTGTTGTAAAATCTAGTCTTGAGTCTCCGAGAATCGAGTTGCTCAATCCAACATTTCTATCTACATTCATCTCCGGATCGTGACAAATTGGGTATTGACAGTGGTGGCATTACAATTCATTACGACAGTTAAAGTGCGATTTTTTCATGAAAAATCCAACATTTAATGACAACTTCAAAATATATTGATGTTCGTTTACATTTTATTAGAGAAGTTTTAAATCAAGGAGATATTAAGATTCAAAAATCCACACTAATGATAATCCAGCCCTTGACTAAAGTTCTAAAATCTGAGGATGGCTCAAGTTTGGTGGGAGCTCAAAAACATCAAGTCGAGCGAGTCTGGTAAACTTGGTGTGTTCATCAATGAGAGATTCTTCCTTGCATCCGTGAACGTAGGTTTAGTAAAATTTCAAACCTCTTTAAATCTCATGCAAAGTTTTCTTTTCTAGTGTGCGATTGTCTTGTTGATTATGGCTAAACAATTTGCTTAGCTAGTAGTTTTCAATATAAAATCTATTTGTCAGCCTTGGCTTTCAAAGTAAAATTAAACATAATAAAGACATTGCGACAATAGCCAAGAATATAATTCTTTTATATAATTATAATAATGATAATAATAATAACATTTTGAAGGTTTTACCTTCAACATACGTGTTTGAATTTTATTCTCTGATCACGATGTCGCCTCAAAACATGTTTATAATATGAAACTTCATTTCTTAATAAAAAACTGTGATGCAAGAGCCAAAAAATAGGAAAGCGATTCTTCATATTTGAGTCTTATCTTAAAATAAAAAATTCTTATTGTAAAAAAATGCGATATTAAAATATTATTCAAAGTATCCTCGACTTTTACGGTATCTACGGAGTATTATAGATAAAATTCTATTAGCATTTTAATTTTTATATCATAATGTTATATTTTAATATAGGGTAATTATCGATTTGAACTCTGTACTATACACGTTTTTTCAATTCGGCCCCTGCACTAAAAAAACCGGCAAATCAAACCTTGTACTTTGATTCTGTTATCAGTTTTGACCTTCTATCAACAATTTTATTAAACCCTCATTGAAAAAAATAACAAACGATCTTGGATTCAGTTGAAAGTTTTACCACATGTTCACTACTTAATAAAAAGTTAATCTGGAAATTGTCGTGATTTTTTAACACATGTAAGATTTATTGGAATTTTATTTTAGTATTTTATAAAAATATTATAATAAATCATACAAATTTTAGAAAATCACGAAACTTTTTCTATTATCTACCCATGATAAGTTCAACATGTAGAAAAGTTTTCAAATAAATCAAATATTTTTTGGTATTTGTTTAAAAATTAATTTATAAAATAAAGAAGAAGCTGAGATTAATTTAAGAAAATACCAAAAGACATTGGATTTATTTGAAACCTTTTCCAGATGTTCACAATATTATGGGTAGATAATAGAAAAATTTTCGCAATTTGTTAAAACTTGTATGATTTATTATAATATTTTTAAAACATACTAAAATAAAATTACAATAAATCGTAGATGTGTTAAAAAATCACGAAAATTTTCAGATTATCTTATCATTAAGTAATAAACATGTGGTAAAACTTTCAACTGAATCTATGATCATTTGGTAGTTTTTTCAATAAGAGTTTAATAAAATTGTTGATAGAAGGTCAAAACTGATAACAGAATCAAAGTACAGGATTCGGTTTGCCGGTTTTTTTAGTACAGGGGCCGAATTGAAAAAACATATATAGTACAGGGTTTAAATCGATAATTTTCCTTTAATATATCTTCGGTATGTCATTTACTCGTATGTACAAGTCATTTATAATTTGAAGTATTTATCATTGATCTCGTTTACTCAATATGTTAATCGAATGACACACGAATGACGTGTTATTATATAGATTAAAGTTTAAATGTAATATTAATTATTATAGTTTGTTAAATATAACTAAATGCAAATCCATTATTGTCCAAACAAATAATATGTTTTCCACATTTTCTCATACAATTATGATAATATAAACATTAATTAAATTCAAAAATTCCATAACGACATGTCAGCACTACTCTCAGTGTCATCCCAGCTGACGTAATTCACATTCCCTGCACAGAACGGTCTCGGGGAGAGAAGAGGAGTCTCAGCTATTCTGGCAATCAACAATGGTGTATCAACTTCTAGCTCTTCATCATCCATTTTCTCCTTCTTCACTTCACCTCCGCCAAATCCTCCGTCCGCCTCGAAACTCCGGGCGGCGAGAGCAGCAGCAATCTTAATATCACCCACGTCGTTCGACTGCAAGGGCTTTGGCAATCGCCACTTAGAGTCGGCGAAATTTAGGCAAGCCTCCTTTCCCCGCAGAGATAGGGCGGCGACGTCGTGCGCTCTCGCCGCCATCTCAGCCGTCGGGTAAGTCCCGAGCCAAATTCTCGCTTTCGTTTTCGGCTCGCGCAGCTCGCAGACCCATTTACCGTTGTTTCTCCGGCGGACACCTCTAAAAACCGGGTGCCTAGTTTCCTGAAAAACCCTCCTACCGGCTGGTTTCTTCGGCCTGTTAGAAGCCAGTATAACCTCTTCATCCGACAGACCCTCCAGAAGGGAAGTACTGCTCTCGGCAGACGAAGAACAAGACGTTTCTGGTTTTTCCTCAGACCCAAATCTGAACTCCATTGCAGAAAAAGATTAAAACTGAAAAATGAAGAATCTGAATTCTGGTTCTGTAAAACTTGAGAAGATAGAGAGTTGAGAGTTGAGAGTTGAGAGAGTATTAATGAGAAGATATAAGGAAGACGATGAGGGAAAAGAACAACGTGGACACGGAGTTACACGTGTTGTCCTGGGTTTTCATGGCGGACCAATTCAGAGTAAAAAAAATAAAAGAAGGTTTTCTATTGGTCAGGTGTTTGACTAGCATGTCCAACGCACTCGTCCTGTACGAGGTTTCAGTCTCAATTCTCATGGTTTTCAACAGTATCCGGACAAATAAATAATTTGGATTATTCATATATATTCTATATTCGTGTGCTAAAAATTCCAAGTACATCTTTGATAGTTGAATATATTTACTGAGATAATAACTGTATATTTTTCAATTTTAACATATAAAGTGGAGAGTGAGAGCTCGCTCAATTTTAAATGGACTCTCGGTCAAGAGTACAAAATGTAGATCGCTAGTTCATTGAGATCGGAACTTCGTTAATGACAAATTTATTAATAAAATCAAACTTCAAAAGTAATTTCGTTAATGAACATACTTTGAGGATCAATTTGTTAATCATCCTAATTTTTGAGGATTATTTTGATAATTACGCTGTTTTGTACAATATTTAGACATCATAAATTTTATTTAATTAAATAAATAAGTTGGATTATTCATTATATTAGTTACTAATTTAACAGGTGTAAATTCTTCCAAGTTGCAATTTAAATCCTGATTTTAGAATTCGCTTACTAAAATTGAGTCAAGTTAAAATTTGTTAATTTAAATAAATATTAATTATTGATTTAAATATAAACAAATATACAAATCCAATGAAATAAAAAAACTGACGGATGAAGTACGCAACCTCAGTGCTCACTGCCTGCGATTTTGCCTACGGAAGCACGAGCTGGACGGGGGTCAGACTTGGCTATGGGCTTGGGACCTTTGACTCTGCACAAGGTTTCGTGGCCCAATTGTTGGGCTTAGTAGGCCTCAACCTTAACCCGAAACAAAGAGATTCATTTAAAATCACGTAACACGTAATTATTTGAAATGTCACGTGATGTCGAGCGAGTATAGACCTTTGAATTGGGTACGAACGAAAATGAATCACTATAATGAATTGTAAGTAGAAATAAAATATAGTGGAGTTTTAGGTTACTTCTCAAATTAAGCATTAAATACGAGGCAGTCTATTGGCAATGCATTAGATTAGATGCCCCTATTTGCAATTTAATATTATTCAACAATATCTTTTATGAACAAAATAATTGTATTTTTTTAACATTTTGTAGGTGAAGTAAACGTGGAATCATCTCTATTTTCTGTAACAGATCTTAGTCAGGCCCTCTTTCGAAAAAAAAAAAGATTTATTTAATTTTGCGTTTTTTTATTTTAAACTTTAAAGTATGGATTTTTTTTTTTTTTAAAAACCCTTAACGTTTACTATTCATCGAACCAAACCTCAAAGTATCATAAATAAACAATTTGGAAGAGGGTGAGGAGGCCATCCTTTCACGTTATGACAAATTAATTTTAAAAAAAATATCAAACGATATTCAATTTACTTGAAATTTTTAAAACATGTTCTCCACATCATGGGAAGATGATCTGAAACTTTTCGTGATTTTCTAACACTTGTACGATTTATTATAATTTTAGTTAATTATTTTATAAAACAATTATAATAAATCGTACAAGTGTTAGAAAGTCACTATAATTTTCAGATTATCTTCTCATAACGTGGTAAACATGTGGTGAACATTTCAAATAAATTGAATATCGTTTGATATTTATTTAAAAATAATTTATAAAGTAAAGAAGGAACAAGGGTCCCCTATAAATTAATTTTAAAAAAATACTAAAAAATATTCAATTTACTTGAAATTTTTACCACATGTATCACATCATGGGAAGATAATCCGAAAATTATAGTGATTTTTTAACATTTGTGCTATTTATTATAATTGGTTTATAAAATAATTATCTAAAATTATAATAAATCGTACAAGTGTCAGAAAATCACGAACATTTTTAAATTATCTTTCATGATATGATGAACATGTCGTAAAAATTTCAATTAAAGTGAATATCGTTTAGTAGTTTTTTAAAAATTAATTTGTCATTTAGCGTGAGAGGACGACCTCCTCACCCTCCCTCAAGGTTCAACTTGCCTATTTATGATACTTTCATATTTTGTTCGATGAATAGTAAACTTTAAGGATTTTTTTTTTTTTTTTTCAAAAAAATCCACACTTTAGGGTTTTTTTTTTTTAAAAAAACCCTTTAATTTTAAAAGTCCAAACAAGCAAATACTATAAAAATCAAGATTAATAATATGGTATATGAAACTTTATAATATAAAAATTTAGTTGCGAAATACATGCGAAGATGTGTTCCAACGAAAGCCTGTATATGTCAAATTAAATAATTTTCAAACTCGAGATGATTTTGGTCGAGAAGTTATATCAAAGTATAAGATTTTATATTTTATGCATGTCTCGTAAATTTACCTCATTCAAAATTATAAAACCCATGTACAATGATTAATTAATTGAATTCATTTACACGTGCATGAGTGTTTAAATGTGTATATCACATTTGCATAAGGTTGAGAGGAGATTTTTACCAACAATTTATTTACCTCCATCTTTTTTCAAACAATATAAGATTGTACAACTCTTTTACTATGAACGGAGCTCTCACAAATACTTGATCTTTGGTTGCAATTTTGTTCATATGACATGGTACATGGCTATTCTGTCTATCTATGTTGAAACCAAACGTTCAATTATCGTATTTTACTCATGTTCAACTATGAATATATTACTTACATTTAGATTAGAGATGTTAAACAAAACGAATATGTAGAGAGAGAGCCTTTTGGGCCAATTCACAGTATATTCATTACATCAATTGCACAATATATATGTAGCAAAGAAAGATCAAAATCCTAACATAATCTAACAGAATGTACTAACAGATATACAAATACTGAGATGGAATATTATATATGATATGTGACTTATAATTCCCCCTCAAGCACATGGTTCTGGACGGTGAGCCATGAACTTGGATCTTAGCAAGCTGAAGCGAGTGATAGTTAATGGTTTTGATAAACATTCGATAAGTTGATTCTCAGAAGCAATGAAGTCGACATTCTCCTTATTCGCAACTTTGTTTAGAAAAATATGGTAGTCTATTTCCACATGTTTAGTTCGTGAATGAAAAACCGGATTGTATGCAAGATAAAACGCACTATGTTGTCACATTTGAGACAAGTATAGCTGAGAAAGAAAACCCTATTCAACAAGGAAACAACCCAAGTTACTTCCAACGCACCATTAGAAATGCTCCTATATTCAGATTTAACAATTGAACTCGAGACAACACGCTGTTTAGAATAAGACCAAGATATAAGGTTTGAATTGTGAAACAAGTAGTAGGTGCTTGTGCTATTTCTATTGTCGGGACATGATGCCCAATCAACATCATATAACATGTTAAAGGGAAAGACACTTTGCTTTGTAAAAGAAATACTGAGTGAGATGGTGCGCTTTAAATACCGCAAGATGCGTTTAGCAGCTTGCCAGTGGAGATTGAAGGAAGGATGCATTAATTGACACATCTTGTTTACAGCAAACGAGATGTCGAGGCGAGTTAGTGAACAATATTTTAAAACACCAATAACATGACGATAGAAGGAACCATCATGCATAGGGGAACCACTACTAAGTGCAATAATGGGACATGAAACCATAAGAGTAGGTGTCCCCTTGCAATTTAACATATTTGTATGCCTAATTAGATCAGTAATATGCTTTGATTGATGAAGAAAAACACTAGAATCAAAGTAAGTTAATTCAACACCCAGAAAATAATCAAGAGAACCAAGGTATTTTAAGGCAAAATCAGTGCCCAGATGAAATAGGACCTATTGAATAGCGACATTCGAATTACTAGTAAGCATAATATCATTGACGTAGACAAGCATGACAAGTTGAACTGAAGCTGATCAAAAAAGAAACATAAGACTGATATGGTTTTGAAACACGAATCCCCAATTAAGAAAAACAATTATTAATTTTTTGTACCATGTTCGTGGTGATTGCTTAAGGCCATAAAGTGTCTTGTGCAATTTACAGACGAGACCCACAATAGTTATAAAACCCAGAGGTTATGCCATATACACTGACTCCTTAAGTTCACAATGTAAAAATGCATCGCTAACATCAAGTTGGCAAATGCTCCATCCAAGAAAAACAACAAGAGATAATATTTACCAAATAGTAGTAGGTTTCACAGCCGGACTAAAAGTTTCAAAATATTTGACTCCATCAGTTTGATGAAAGCCCTTGGCGACAAGGCGAGCTTTATAGCGATTAAATGATCTATCAACATTTAACTTGAGTATGTAAACTCACTTGCAACCTATTATTTTAGCTTCAAGAGGTGGAGGAACCTGTGACCAAGTCCTATTTGTGTGCAAGGCATTAATCTCCTCTTGCATGGCATCTCACTAGTTTGGATCTACATAAGCTTGTTTAAAAGAGACTGGTTCTAATGTATAATCAGTAGACATAACCATAAAATGCTTTGGTTTGAATGGGTCATCATAGCATGAATTTTTGTAAAACAATTTGTATTAATAATGTCATTTTGAGTAGAAGTAGAGACAACAGGAGAAATACATGGAGAATAACAAGCAGTAGAAGTAGCATAGGGTGTAAGAGATGGACTAGAGGTCTACGATGAAGATTTTATTGAGTTAAAAGAAACACGATGAGGACTAAACTAAACCTCAATGGGAGGAGTGTGATGGTGCACAAACAGAGGTTGTAGAAGAAAAATGGAAAGAGGACTCGTTAAACACAACATGTCGAGAAATATAAATATAATGAGAATGATGATAAAGATGACTTAGTTCTTCACAAAGAACCAAAAAAAAATTTCTCACAAGAAGAATCACACAAAAAGTATAAGGGTGAATCAAATATTATTCATCATAATTATTTTAAAAGAGTTACAAGCCATGTGTTTAAATAGTTTAAAACAAATATTAAAAATAATCAAATATCCTTAAAAATATAGTAAATACATCTAGTAATCTTGGAATAAAGAAACTTAAGTAAAACATGAAAATAAAAAAGAATTGGAATTAGGAAAATGAATTTTTTGATGTAAATCTGCGTTGGGCGCGCAAGGGGGAGCACAGGCACTGGGCTAAGCACAGGGAAGGGCGCACGAAGTTGGGTGCGTGTGCAGGTCATTGGTCACTGTGCGTGCAAGGCATGCTGAGGGAGAGGGAGAGATAGTGAGTCGTTTGGGAAACGTCAGTCTATATCGCTTGCCTCGTGGTTCTAGTATGAATATGTGGTTTGAATTAATTCATAGGGTCTTATTTTCATAATAGTCTTGAATTCTTATCAATAAATAATAAAGAAAACAAGAGTCAAGTCACATTACACACAAATCTGTAAGATCAAGGTTAGTGACCCGATGTTATAAAGTGTTATAACACTTCGTGTGACACCGGTTATAAATACGATATAGGACAATATTAAAAATGTGGAAATTAACGACACAGGAGGTTGTTAACGCAGTTCGGCAATCAACCTACATCTGCGGGGCCGCGCCCAGATATGAAAACATTTCACAAGTTCAAATGTAACACCCCTAATACTGTACCCCTTTTTACCCGTATAAATTTTTCATTTTTACTTTACACTTTATAAACTTTAAACCTAATGTTAAACAGAATTGAAATCGAAACCGAAACCGGAATCGAAATCGAAGTTTGTTTGGTAATTCATTTAAAACATAAACTAAAATAATTTAAATAAAACTTAAAACATTTAAATATTTAATGAAAAGTAAAGCAGGGCAGAATCGGAATTCGCTGCCAAAAGGAGAGGGGCGATCGATCTCTGTAAACTACAGAGATCGATCGCTGCTTGCATATGGGTAGCAAGCGATCGGTCTCTGTAGTTTACAGAGACCGATCGCTGCATGCTTGCATGCAGCAAGCAATCGATCGCTGCATGCTTGCATGCAGCAAGCAATCGATCGCTGCTGCATACATCAAGGGCAGCGATCGATCTCTGCTGAAAAGCAGAGATCGATCGCTGCACTCTATGCAGCGATCCTCCATTTCCTTCGAGTCTTCATTTTACAGCATTTAACATATCTGTTTGCTCTCTGGAATCCGATTTCCAGAGAGCAAACCTCCCTTTTCTTTACACTAAATTCCATATAACTCACAACTTAAATCAACTTAAATCTACTTAAATCCAATTTAAACGCATTCTAAACTCAATCGCTAAATTCCATATAACTCACAACTTAAATCAACTTAAATCTACTTAAATCCAATTTAAACGCATTCTAAACTCAATCGACTCGAGTCGGACTTTGCGAAGTCCAACTGCGTGGATAGCTCTAAACATCGAGCATAACCGTATCAACCTAAAACCAATCAAAACATTTCCAAAACATTCATTAAACAGTTTATACCAAAACGTTTTCTAATCCCTATTCAGATCCAAACAACCTAAGTATACTATACAATTATCAACTCAAAACATCCCAAAATAAACCCAGAGTTCAGACATACATCCCCACGGGTCATATTGCGCCTCGACTACTCAGCGCACTCCCACGAGCATCATCCATCAGCTGCTCCTACGTCCGGAGGAGGAATATCATCCTCACCTGGGTCAACGTAACCTAGAACGTCACCTACACCATACAGACACATATGAGATATGGAAATCTCAGTAAGCTACGTAAATGCAGATGCATGCGTGTCGTGCATATGAAGTTCAGAAAACATACTCATCAGACATATCAGGTCATTTCATACATATTGCCACCGAGATATCAGCCCACTAAATGGAAAGGATACATTCCGCGGTCGAACTACCACTTTCCACTTAGATGGGGGGGGGGGGGGGTACATGCTCACAAATCCTACAGCCATGCCTGAGCCCCATCCCGCGTGACCTTTTAGATACAGATTACGTATTTTCGTTCATTATTCATTTCATTGAAAACTCGTGCAGAAACCCATTTTTATGCCATTTTGAAACACGTGATGCATGAACAGTTCATATCAGCGGAAAGTAAACAAACAGTTCATATCGGCAGACAATATAACATAACCTATAAACAACTAACCTAACTACCCAACCTAAACAACGTAAAACAAGGAACCCTCAAGGATCCTTGATACGACGACGAGGTATGGTGTAGACCTTTGGGTCAAGCAAGTCACGCGAACTTACCTCGAGCGCGCTGGATCTCAAGTTTCGTCTACGAGAGTCGGTGTCTGAGAAAAATACGACATTCACAGTTAAAACCAATTTAAACCATAAATGTCCAAATTTCAAAACTTAGCTAAAGAATTCTCCTAAATTCTTCACTTAACTAATTAAAGCTTTTCGAACATTAATTATAGCTCGATTATCCAAATTAACGAGTTTTCCCCTAAAACCCGAAATTTTACCAATTTATAACTTTTTCGCAATTCGACTTTTCTTCGTCCAATAACGTTCAAGACGTTCAATATATACGTAATTATAGCTAACCTATTAATTACGAGCCCTAATTCGCATTTTTTGTCGAAACGCTAATCGGAACCCTAACGTTAAATCGACCTAGAAATTGAAAACTAATGCTCCAAAATCATAGAGACTTACCGAGAGTAGCGAGGGAAGGAAGAAACGTGAAGGACGAAAGAGAAACGGAAGTCGGACGGAGGTCGGAATGGTGGAGCTCGTTGGCTGAGGGGTGAAGAAATCGCCTTTGTGATTTTGGTTGCCGCAGGGGAAGAAATGAAGTGAAGAGAAGAAGAAGAATTAGGTTAGGTTGTATTAATTAGATTTTGTAAATTACCAAAACGCCCTTTTTGATTTCTATATTGATTTCGTTCTTCGGTTTGTTAATCGTCTAACGAGTTGGATTCACAAAAACTCCATATTTTGCCAACAACTCATATTTATCACTAGGGTTTTATTAAAACTGTCCGTTCGCCAAACGGACCCCGTTTACTATTTTTACTAAAACGTCATTTGATTTACGATAGTGGTAATTACTCGGAATATAGCGTTTAATCTCCGAAAATTCCCATAAATTCCTTAAACTTCCAATTAGTCGTTAAGATCGTAATGACGCTTTCTTTTTGTAAAACGGACCTGATTTGACGTATTTCCAAAAATACCATCCAATAATATAATAATAATATATTCAAAAAAATCCGTACAAGCCGGATATTACATCAAACAAGGTTACAAGACACTCGGACTAAAACAAAATAAGACTCCCTCTTATCTTTGATGCCGCTTCCTTCAACCTTCACAAGTGAAACTGTTTTGCGAGCTCCCCTCGACTTAAATGTGACAAGCTCCCCTTGTCTCAGATGGCAAGCTCCCCTTGCCCACGATAAAAATAACAATCACAAGAATAAATTCCTATGACACTGTCTATGACGCTTAACAGTGTCTTAGGATATGATCACCCAGAACAGGCTTCAACAATTCAGTCTTTGATAAGACTAAATCAAATAATCACATACACCACATAGAACCAAGGGTGAAGAAATAAGAACGCCCAGATGAATAGAGAATTCCCCCAAAACACAAAATTGGCGTCAGCACCTTTAAACATAAAAAACAAGTCTTTTTATCAAACGCAAGGTGCAGATCTGTTTCTCTCACTAATATCTTCTTGAAACAGACTTTTCATTCAAAAGATCCTTTCCCACGAAGTCAGCCTAAGGATCCGAAAACTCTGCCAAACAAACTTGTCGCAGAGACACTTTCTATGACACTTTAGGAAAGTATCCCAAATATTTAGGAATATGAACCAAGTTTGTTACGATTCCTTTTTCAACAAATCTTATTTGAATTTACGAAATATTCTACCAAATATTATCTCCAAAATAGATGGATAGAATAATATATATATCCCAAAAGAATATAATTACCATAAACATAATTTCCATAACTTACCAAAATCAATAAGTTGCCAAAAACATACTGCCAACCCATAATAGCATTAACAAAATCAAAAAAAAAAAAAAAAGTAAATAGAAGATTCAAGAGGCCCGTAATGATCCATAATATAAACACGAATGAGTCGACTTGATATTTTAACATTATAACCACAATGACAAAAGAAGATTTTTTGGATTTTAATTCTTTCGTACTCTGGATGAATTTAAAAGTTTTCTATTTTGTTTCATGATTTTGAAATAAAATATTAAAACCAGTTTTACATATGTATTTAAATATAATATAAGATTTCATACTAAGTTAGTCACTCACCCAATGGACTCCCCTCCTAGGTTAGGATTTTTGAGGCTGATTTCATTGATGATCGTTGAGGAATAGATTCCCTTCTTCATCGTCCTCTTTCGTAAATTTCTTAAGCGTTATCATTTGTTCTGATAAAAAATTCTTAGATTGTATTATTTCAAGCTCACCTATATAAACATATAGACAGAATTGTATATATATGAATATAATTACACTAGATCAATCAGAGTTGTTCAACACAGAATAAGAGAGATTGATTTGAAATGAAGTAAATGGAAACACCAATATATATAGTGTGTCTGTACATGAGTTTGTGTGTTATATTATTAGATATAGTTATATATGAATATGAATATGAAGAATATATTTAGTGTGTGCTTGTTCTCTCTATGTAGTTATCTTTTGGACCTATTTATAGATATAAGAATTTATTTATTTACTTTGAGAGAACTCCCTTTTGGTATGACATTTGTATCACTCTCGGTTAATTTTCTTTATTTCAGTTTTATATACTTCATGTCACAGTGGTTGCACATACTCTTTTATTTTTGGACTATTATTGTTTTAGTATTTGATGTTCATCGTTACACCTTTTTACTAGCTTAATAATTTTTAGATTTGGCTTCTATGATTTAATTATTTGGTTCTTACATTGCGAGCCATATAATGTACCGAGAATGAGATGGTTCGTTTCTCTTGAAGATTAGATCGTTCCTTGTTTATGTTGCAATCCCCTCTTGAGTCGAGACTGGTTGGAGGAGAAACACTACCTGTGCATTTCTTTTTGTTTTTCTCAACTATGTGAGAGTGTACATTATTAGAGTTTGATATGACTTGAAATCTAGTTTGACTGGATCGAGCCCATATATTAATATTTGAGTTTTATGTTTTTTCTATATATTGATATTTGGGTCACAAAAATTATTTGTACCTAGATTTATCATTAGTAAATTTTTTTTCTACCCGTAGTTTTTTTTGTCCAAGGTTTTTTGTGTAAATTGTGGTGTGTTTGTTTTCCGCATCTATTTTTTTTTTCGATTATTAGAGTTTGATTTTCGTGGATTGGTAACAGAGCTTTGGTTCCACAGTTTACTTGATTCCCAACCATGGATATTCTTAAAATTAGGTTTTGATTTATCGGAGTTACCAAGCAATTTTGGGGTTTGTGATTTTTTTTCAAAAACTACAATTTGTGGAAAAATGAAAATTTTCCCAGTCGCGTTGCTACTCTTCTTTGCGAAGAAGATAGAAGAAAGCCCCGCGTGTCGTCATCGTTAACAACTGGAGGGGACGTCTCCGCCCTCGTCGTGCTGCCTCTCTGATCACGAGCCAGGAATCACCGCTACTATCCAAGTGATGCCGATATTGCTCAGTCGCCATCGAGGGAGAGAAGTCTCCGCTACCGTCGACCGAGAAGAAACCCAGAAGCCGACGTCGTCGCGCAGAAAGGTCATCGTCGATCTGCAAGCAATCGCATGCCCCGATGTCGTCGTAAAAGCATAAAATGACATGGCCAGAGCTACTCCGAGCAGCAGTCCTCCAGTTTGCCTCTCTCGTTTGAACCTTGTTGATCGTCTTCCTTGTTTTCTTTGGGACAAACAAGGACAAGTTTTCCGGTATTTTTTCGAAAAAATATGTTTTTTAGTTTGTGTTCAGAGTCGAGAGAATTTTCTGTGAATTCTTTTGGTGCTCGAATTTTAGTTCGAACATCGTTTTAAGATATCTAAAATTTTGGGGCTTAAATTTGTGTTCAGATATTTTGGATTTAGATTTTTTGGGTCGGATTTATGGATTTGTTTTGATATTTTCACAGCTATTTTATAATTGTCTGGGATATCGTTTTTTGTTGAGCTTCAAATTTTTGGGCCAGATTTTTTCTGTTGAAGCTGTTTTTGAGCGATTGGTTAATTCAAATTTGATATTCCGTTGTTGAATCGGAACATAAGGCTTCAGCAGGTGAATATGAGAAATGTGCTCGCACAGATGGATTTACACGACGCATTGTTAAAGCTCGATAAAACATCCTTGTCATGAAGTGTAGATGAGAAACTTTGAATGGATCGAGAAGCTCTATCTTTGATGCATGTACATTTGTTAAATCATATTTTACATGATTTGCTGAACAAGAAAACTACTGCCGAGTTATGATTAAAATATGAGCAGTTATAAACAAAGAAAACTCTAACAAGTAAGATGCATTTGAAACAGCAGTTATATTCTCATCAATGAATAGAAAGTATTCCAGTTAAAGAATACTTGACCGCATTCTAGGAATTAGATTTTGAATTTAAAATTTATGAGATACAAGCAAGATGGGAAGATTTAAGGTTGATTCTATTGTGATTGTTGTTTGCTTCATATGGTGCTTTCGGAGAGATTGTTTTGTATAGTCGGGGTACTTTAATTGTAGAAGAAGTTTATGGTGCTTTGCTATCAAAATAGAAGTTGAAGCAAATTATCGTCAGATCTGAGTCTCGCGGAGAGGAACTCGTCTTCCGGAGTAGAACAAGAGAGTCAAACAATAAAGACAGTAATAAGATTCAGGGTGTGAAGAGTGGATCAAAGTCACGAAACCAGGATAAAATAGAACTTGTTACTTCTGTCACAAGAAGGGGCACATTAGATTTGAGTGTTGGGAATCATATAATGTTAATAGAGCTGTTGATAAAGGAAAATAATTTATGACGTCTGGTGAAGTTGTTGTCGCAGAACAAGAAGATTATAGTGATAAAGATCTTCTATTTATGTTAGAGGGAAACTCAAAGCCAAACAAAGATTGGATTTTAGATACAACATGTTCGTTTCATACAAGTTACAATCGAATTGGTTTTCGACATATGAGACTGTTTTTGAAGGTGTTATGTTAATGGGTAATAACACACCTTGTAAGGTAGTTGATATTAGTGCCATCAAAATCATGATGTTTGATGGAGTTGTGAGAATGCTAGATAATGTGCGACATGTTCCCAAATTGAAAAAAAGAATCTGATCTCATTGAGTACTCTGGGGGTACAAGTACAACGTTGTAAGTGGAGTTGTGAAGATCAGTAGTGGTGCTCTTGTCATATTAAAGGGACACATAAGGTCTACAAATTTGTATGTGTTACAGGGTTTTACAGTAATGGGTAATAAGACTACGAAGTTTGTGAATTCACCTTCTAAAAGGATGTTTGAGAAGACTCGGAAGAAGCCAGTTCTCATGTGAAATTCAAGTTGGGATCTGAGTGTAGATTTGAGCCGGTGAGTCTGTATATTACAAATGTTTAGTCACTATTTTTAGTTTTATGTGTTGAATGTGTTCGAGGGTATAGATTCTAGTGGGGAGTCTTCAACATATTCTGATGCAATTCATTGTGACAACTCTAATAATTCAGTGATACAATGGAGGAGATGTGATTTCTTCTCAAATATGTATTTCAAGTTTAAGCGGGGCTTAAACTTGATCGATAGCAGTTGCTGAGTTGGCCCATCATGAGCCTTTGTGGAATGGTAGGTTATTTTTAATAGAGTTTTGCAGATTCATTTTCTTGCACTGTAATTTTTTTAAAGATGAAGATTGTCAAAATTTAGTGTTCTAGGTTCGCTACGGATTTAGTCGACTAGCTTGTATTGGATATCTCATCTAGAATTCGTGTCAATGTGGAGATTGTTAAAGTTTAGTGTGACACGAATTCTAGTTGAGCAGAGTCAGAATCGTATATCAATATTAAAGTTTTACATTTTCTCTATATGTTGATGCTTGAGTAGCAAAACTCATTTATATCTTGATTTCTGATTAGTGAATTTTCCTTCTGGTCGTGATATTTTTTTTATCGTCTAAAATTTTTTATGTAAATATTAGTGTCTCTGTTTTTCGCATCTATTTCCTTTTTTTTTATTATTACCGTTCGATTATCAACGCGCACTCTACTAACATGAGATTCTTTAAGTTACACTTGAAAGCAATCAGTTACCATCCATTTCTTCTGATTTTTTTATTCATTCAAGAAGATAAGGTTGCTTTTGCATTGGAGAAAAATAAGCAACTCTTAATCCTAATTAAAGATGATTAATTATTCCTAAATTAGTCAGCAGCTTTAACTTCTGTTTAATTATGTTGACATTGTCTAACATGTTACTGTTCAAAGAACATGGAAGACTAGGAAAGAAACAGTCTCCAAGATTCATGGTTGATTGGGTCAATTCTTTTATTTTGTCGGCATCGTTCTTTAATTCTTCACTTAGATTTACTTAATTTATTCAAATATAATATTTGATTTTTATCTGTTAATGACTCCCTGTAATAGCATAGCATGCCCTGTATTTAACCTATTTAAATATGGTCAGGTAGTTTCATGTATTTACACATTGCAGCAATGATAGTTCTGCAATGATAGTAACATTTATGATTGATGTTCAATAAATAACCAAATCTTCAATCACCCGAAGTCCGACTTGACACTTTGTATAATAAGTAATTTAATCAATTAAATGTAGTTATATATATATAAGGAAACCTAAGCTTCCCTTCTGGGCAAGCACGACAACTCATTGTGCCTTGGCAAGAAAAAAAAAAATTTATTATCAAGTTTGTCACGTGTACAATAACATGTTAAATATTATATTAGGTCTTCTATTTTGTATTTATTTTATTTTATTACTAAAGTATAAGTAAATAGTTCAATGTAAAATTCAAGAAACTCATTTAGAAGTTAATATGATAAAATCATATGTATTATGTGAGTACACCTTGTGAAAATAAGAGTGGATCAAGATTCTGATAACTGTGATGACTTAACTTATATTAGCAGAATGTTACAATCTCAAATTATTTAAATGAAGTGAAATTGAATGGTTAATAAGTATGGTTATTCTCCATAGTACAATGTCTTTTGAGATAAAACTAAAGAACAAAATCATGTGAATTTTTACTCAAAGCAGACAATATTATACCATCGAACCGAAGACTCTACAATTGATATTACAGATAAAGTCAAAAGAGAGAAGATTGTAGCAACCCATTCTGTAAAGACAATCACAAACCAAGATTTTGCTAATGGTAACGGCTCTACCATATTAGGGAAGATTCACAATTATTAGTTGGTTGAGAGAATGAAAAATCAAATGATTTATAAGTATAGTTCTTCTTCCTACATAGTATAATACATTTTGAAATAAAACTCAATAACAAAACCATACAGGATTCGACGTAAACCGGACAAAATGTTACTAACGGAACCAGAACTTCACATGTATGATTATTCCCAGATAAGATAAAATACAAGCCTTAGATAAAACTCGTGGAAATTGTTCAACTAGTAAAGAATATAGGATAAGATATTAGAAAGTACTAGGGGTGGGCAGGACCAGATCGCGGACCGAGAACTGGACCGGATCACTGGTTTCGATTCGATTTTGGTCCCATATAGTAGGACCACGGTCCGGTCCTCGGTCCACAACCTGGATTCTCAAAGGTTTTCGGTCCGGCGCTCGGTCCACAGCCCGAATTCCTGAAAAACCGAGACGGGACCGAGTGTTAAAAAACACTTCTTAGTTCTCTCTCTCGGCCTCTCAGTTTCTTCCAATTCCAAAAGCCCGATTTCCCGAACGGCAAACACCACCCCGACTTGCGTTCTGGCGTTTCCCCGACTCCCATTCCGGCGCTCCCCCAACTCCCTTCGTACTCCCTGCTCGGTGTTATCCGTGCTCCATGGCCCCTGCTCTGATTTGGATTCGTTAGCCTCTGGGCTCTGTCTTCGAATTCGCGCTCAGCTGCTTTCGGTTCGGAATCAGCTCGCCTGGTCACCTTGCCTATCCTCTATTTTCAGCTGTCTTCTTCTAACCTCACTGTATGTGTTAAAATTGTGGAATTTTTGTGCTAGTAAATTAGGGCTAATTTTGTTTGCTCTTGCTTTAATTTTTGTTTAGTGATTAGTCCGATAGTGAAGCATGAAACTGTTTTATTTTCCTGTTTAGTTGATATTTAGAATATTCAATTGCTGAGAATTGGTTCTGTTTTTCTTTCCAGAACTTTGTGATTTTTGTTCACTGTTTGAAAACTCTTTTAGTTGTGTTTTGTGATTTTAAGGTAGTTTGATTTGAAAATTTTTTAGGTTTAAATTAAAAATTATTTGGTGGGAGGAACCGGGACCGGACCAAAAATTCGGTCTGGTCCCGATCTCTCCTGGGACCAGTTCTGGTCTTTGGAAAAAAAAATACCAAAGATTTCAGGCTGATTTTGGTCCGGGCTCGGGATCGGACCGAATCAGCCCATGCCCACCCCTAACAAGCACTTGCTTAGTATGGTCGATCATGTTGTTCGACTTGCTTTTCCCTCATTGAGTTTCCACCTAGTCTAAGTTTGACGTGTTTGTCTTAGCCATTCCTAAGCGTTTTTCTCGAATACCCAATCAATTTTGATGTACCACTCTTACTTGAATTCGATAGTACAAAATCTTTGAACTATTTTTTGCATTAGTGAATCACTTAATTAGAAATGAGAAATGAGAGAGCCTGTATTTTCTTTCTCTATTTATTTGTGTAATAAGATTTAGATGAATTGTTTAGGATAAACCCTAGTTACCAAGTTACCAATACCATTAATAATAGAAATAAAGTTGAAATTTAAATAAACAAATGAGAAGTCCTATAACATTGCAGCAATAATTTAAAAAATGATCAATTAAAAAAAAAACTATAAAGATAATGAAGATGCATGGGTGCGACATGAAAGTGTGATCCACGACCTTGAAGAAATCAAAGAGGTTTCTTTAAATTTCATGTTTTGTAAGAACAAAATTTTTTATTCAACTCCTTCCCTCATTTTCCTTGTGGAGGCTCTAATCCTCCCACTACAATATTGTTTGTTTTGTTCTTTATTTTAGTCAAAAATGTGTTACACTAGATATAGCGAAGAACTCTTCATATAAAACATTTACTGTTCACGTTCCCTAACAAAGTCAGATTGTGCACCCACACTGATTTAAGCTGGCCTATTACAATCAACAGAATCTTAGATCTTGTTTGCTTTTACAGGGTGAGCTGCTACCACTTGTGGGGCTGACGACCCTATCGATCACACTTCTGGGGGGCTCTAATACCATTTGTTGAGTTCTTAGTGCTTCTAGTATAATATTGTCCGTTTAGTACAGTTTGTTCTTGAGGTGAACTTAAAATTCATTGTATTAGATAGGGAGAAGAACTCTTCTTATAAACTATTGACTCTTCACTCTTCTAAACGATGTGAGATTGTACATCGCATATTGGTATGAGTTGTGTTCTCACAATTAACATAATTTTAAGTAGTCTCTGCTTTCATAAGGTAGGTTGCCTCATTCCTAACATCGAATCATTCCCTCTTACATTTGAGAATCGCATTACCATGCCACATCCCATGCTTTTTATCCTTAAATAAAGCTATTTAATATGGCAAGATCGTAATCTCAAAACATGATTATGACACGATCATACAAGTATTCGAGCACATTTCAACAGGTAAGCTTGCGACATGAGTTTAGTATTCTTTAAAAGTTTCTTGTTTCTTTTCCTTACGATATGCAATAAATGAAATCATATCGAATTTGGTACTATAAAACTCTAATTTTACACAAATAATCGTAGAAAAATCTTCATTATAATTTTATTATTCTATTTTTTAAATACTAAATTTCATACGTTCTCAACAACCAAGAAAAACCGCCCCAAAAGAGAGTCTTAGGGAGGTAAACCCTACGCCCTATCCTGATAACATTAAAAATAGGGTTTGGTAGCATGGCTGCATGGTTTTGGCTTCATTATTAGGCTGTTCATTGCAAACTTTAAATAACTCATAGTGCATTAGTTGATAATAGTAATTTATTTTTGTTATCCTTTTAAATTTAATGGTAATTTGTCTTAATCTTTGAATTAATTTTATCCATTTGACTGCATGGACTATGGGTTATCCTACTATTCATTTTTTATGTTTCACGAGACAAGGTAAGAAACATGGCGATTGTGTCTTTAGCTTCGTATATTTATATCTACATTCATGAATCTCGTAAAATGATCAATTTCACCTTAAAAATTAGTAGCACATATAAGTTAAAAAAAAAAAGACTGATAATAATTATAGAGTTGCTTGTATTGAATAAAAGGACAAGAAGAAACTATGGACGCTATAGTCAAAATCCTCATTCAATTATCTCATTCAAATATTTCGACTTGCTGATAGAGAAAAGACAAATCTACCATCGAGTCTAAAGGAAACTAGACGAGAGGAAACTTCGATCACGCCGATCAAAACTCTTAGATGAGTCGGATAAAATGATAAAATTAGTCCAATTTTCTACTAATGTTCTGTGTTTTTTCTTTGACTCAAGACTAGCAAGAGAAGACCGACCATCTTCGGTCAGAGTCTTGCAAATCTATAACCCTAGTTTGGATCTGAAGATTCATGACATAACACATCAATTTGGTGCGAAGACGTAATATTCTATGCAATTAATTTGGTCCTTCTTTTAATCCAAATCAACATTTTTATGAAATTGTGATCTAAATTACCTAAAAATAAACAAGTTTTCTTCTTACCTGAAATGCATCGGATGCACCGTTTATCTAATTATAAAATTTAAAAGACAATTTTCTCAAAAAAATTAATCGAAATAGAAGTTTTCTATACGCCTTCGTTCTCATATACAAAGCATTATAAAAGAGAGCTACAACGATAAGTAAAAATAAAATAGTTATTGAATTATTTAGTTAAAAATAAAAACGAAAAATTACAATAAAAAAATAAAAGTATGAAGAAATGGGGAGAAAAACCAGAAGTGATAAGTCAATACCAAATTTTGAAAAGGGCAGAAATAAAAGATGACCCCCTTGAACCGTTGCCTTGCTGGAGAGGACCAATCTTTGATTGAAAGAACGTTCTTTATGACGTCATAAATGTGTCATAAATTATATCAAAAGTTTCATATACTTTTTTGACTAGTTTTAAATGAGCTTTATGACATCATAAATCCACCCCGTGTTTCATGGTCTCGCTCTCTCGTTTTTGATGAATTTATGTTATTACAAATCGACTTTTCATAGTTTGTCCCTCTCTCTCTCTCTCTCTCTCTCTATCTTCTCTCTCTAAAGCTGCAGGCCCGAACAGTGACACGTTGCTTGGTCATAAAAGGCCGCTCAGGGGAAAGGGGCTTGCATTAGTTTCATTTTGAACGTGGAGGCAAACTTCTGTCAGCAGACTCTTACCAACTCTTCTTTGCCCCTCAATTCCCCATCAAAATTCTCCCTCTAGAATCTCTCTGACGTATTCTCCTCTCCATCTGAAAAGTGTTCTTCTTCTTTTTTCAAAACAGATCAAAGATTACAATGTGCTTATCATCATCACCATCTTCTTCCCCTTCTTCTTCGGAGCAAAAAGATGTTCTTACAGACAGAGAAGAACAGAATCTCCCCGCGCTTCTCTCCCCTTTGATCCCCAAATCCACAACATTTCTGCAACAAAATCAAAAGTTGCAGAAAACCCATGTCTCCCTTGCTTTTACAGAGGCAAAATCCATAGGAAAAATTGCTTTTCCGATGATTCTGACCGGCTTATTGTTGTACTCTCGCTCAATGATTTCCATGCTTTTTCTCGGACATCTTGGCGAGCTTTCTCTCGCTGGAGGCTCGCTGGCTATCGGATTTGCCAATATCACCGGCTACTCTGTTCTTTCCGGCCTCGCCATGGGAATGGAACCCATTTGTGGGCAAGCTTTTGGAGCCAAGAGATTCAAGCTTTTAGGCCTTTCCCTTCAAAGAACAGTGATTCTTCTTCTGTTGGTTACAATTCCGATTGGTTTTCTATGGTTAAATATGGAGAAGATTTTGATTTTTTGTGGCCAAAACGGTGAGATTTCAGCAGAAGCTCAGTCCTACATTCTCTTCTCTCTCCCTGATCTTATTGCTCAGTCTCTGCTTCACCCTCTTCGAATCTATCTTCGCTCTCAGTCGATTATTCTGCCTCTTACATTCTGTTCTGCCCTCGCAATCCTTCTTCACATTCCCACCAATTACCTTTTTGTGTATGTCTTCGATATGGGAATCAGAGGGGTAGCATTGAGTGCCGTTTTGGCAAACTTCAACCTCGTCATTTTTCTGATCATTTTCGTCATAATTTCCGGAGTTCACCGGAAAACATGGCCGGGGTTATCATCGGATTGCCTGAGAGGCTGGAGATTCCTGATCAATTTAGCGATTCCGAGCTGCATTTCTGTTTGTTTAGAATGGTGGTGGTACGAAATCATGATTTTGCTCTGTGGGTTCTTGCTTAATCCTCAAGCAACCGTCCCTTCAATGGGGATTTTGATCCAAACGACGGCTCTGATATACATTTTTCCTTCTTCTTTAAGCTTTGGTGTCTCGACGAGGGTCGGAAATGAGCTCGGCGCTAGTCGCCCAGACAGAGCAAAGCTCTCGGCTTTAGTTGGACTCAGTTTCAGCTTCATCTTCGCCATTTTTGCGCTGTTTTTTGCAGTAATGGTGAGAAAATCTGGGCTACCATGTTTACTCAAGACGCTGAGATTATTGCTTTGACGTCGATGGTTTTGCCCATTATTGGTCTCTGTGAGCTCGGAAACTGCCCTCAGACCACCGCTTGCGGCGTTTTGAGAGGAACAGCTCGGCCGAAATTGGGAGCCAATATAAACTTGGCTTGTTTTTATTTCGTCGGAATGCCTGTAGCCTTGTGGCTGTGTTTCTTCGCTGGGCTTGACTTCAAGGGTTTGTGGCTCGGTCTGTTGGCTGCTCAGGGCTCGTGTGCTTTGACCATGCTGTTCGTGTTGGCTCGAACCAACTGGGATGTTCAAGCCCAACGCGCCAAGGTGTTGACTGGGTCAGTCGCCATTGATGACTGTAAAGATGATACGGAGATTATTGTTGAGAAAGTGAGTTCAGGACAAAGTAATGATCTTCTGGTTTGAAAAAAAAAACAGATTTTGATTTGTGGGTTTTTGTTTTCTTGGTTCCTGATCAAATGGGTAGGGAGAGAATTCTTGTTTAGAGAATTTTTTTTTAGGATTTTTTTTTCACGTGTAGATGTAATTTAGAATACTGTATTCTAGTATTTGTCTGAGGTTTTGTACTTTTCCATTGTTTTATTGTAGAGATTTTAGTCTCTCTCTCTCTCTCTATCTCTCATCATTCTTTCTGTTGCTTACTGTACAAAACTTGAGGAAAAATCTCACTGATTGGTTGAGAAAATTGTCTCTTTATCTGTCCTTGGTTTGGGGTACTTCCAAAACAGTGGTTATGGAGTTTTGTTGTTTATTGGTTTCTCTTTGCTTGTTGCTTGCATTGTCAACTCTTTATTTTTTGTCATCCTATCAACCACTAAAAATTAATTCCAAAATTAATTAATTTCAATAATTAAAAAATTTATAAGTTTGTTTCCCGTGCATCATCGATGGAATTGTTTCGCGTACTTGAATCTGCCAAAACGGATGCACAAAGCAGACTTTGAAATTGTTGATAATCATCCACTGCTTCGAGCTCCTTGGATATTGAAGTGTCTTTCTTTCTTTCTTTCTTTCTTTCTTTCTTTATTTATTCTCTGTCGGTGTAAGTCCAATGAACATGTACGAACACTTCAAAAATTGGGACACAATCCATTTCATAGAAATTTACCTAATTATTTAATATAAAATATAATTTTATACTAGATACTCTAAGTTAGTTACCTTAATTTGTTTTTAACCACTTTATTTGACTCAAACATAATGGTAACTATTGTCATTAAAACACGATTATAAAAAGGAAAAACGAATAACAAACGCAAAGATTGACATGAAAACTACTAACCAAAAAATTGATGACTAGAAAAGAGATATTCATTACGTCAACATCAAAATATAATGTGATTTTTGTATCTCAAACATTTGTGTGGCAATATGAACATTTCCACCCCCACCAAATAAAATTCAAGTCACCAAATTCTAAAAGAATTGACCGATGTAATCAAATTATATATCTTACTAGTGACAGTTGGTAATACAAATTTAAAAGTGTAGATTAGATTTTTCTTTTTTAATTTTATATTTTGTGAAAAGTGTAGATTTTTTTAATTAATTAATAAAACAACGTGACAATGTAACGAAGAAGGGGGTTTGCCGACATAAATGGCATCCACCTCGCCTTATCCAAATTGTCAATCAGGAACAGCTTGCATTTTTTTTTTTAGCCGGCATTTTTCAACTTTGTCTCTCCCTCAATTTTCATTTCTTATTTTTAACTAATCATTCTTTAATTTTCTAATTGGATTGCATAAATCATGGTCAATGCTGCAAATGTTGCCACGTGCACTTCATTTGAACATCCGTTGTTTCACACATTGACCACACGTGTTTTCCTCTTTATTGTTATTAATTTTGGTTGGATAATATTCAATTTAAATCATGAAGTATGGAGTATTGAGAAAAAACCACTTTCAACTAAATTTTCAAATGATCTAAACTTTAAAGTATAAAAAAATTCAAATTAAACTCTATCGGCGCACCGATCTCCCTTGATTTCGTCACCTCCCGATCTCTTTTTGTAACGACCCCTTATCCCAGCAAGATATTGTCCGCTCTGGAGATTGGGCCGCAGCCCAATATCCTCCCATCACGGCATTGTTTGGCGAGGACTTCCTAGAAGGTCACCCAACCTGGAATTGTTCTCGCCGAATAGCTTCGGAGTTCTTATGGGATCCGTTATCAATCGTGCTCCAAAACGCGTTTTGCTATGTTGGGAGGGTCTCTTTACATATGTTTCATTTCCACATACTTCCCCAAGCGATGTGGGATTGTGATGACCCCCTTTTTACGACCCGTCACCTTCCGATTCGCCTGCGCGGACGTACCGTCATCCGAGTTCCGGTTCGTGCAGCCATCGTACCATACTTACACATCCGGGTCATCACAATCACCCCCCCTCGGGGGCCCAACGTCCTAGTTGGCCACATTTCTGGTTAGGTACAGGCTCTGATACCATTTGTAACGACCCCTTATCCCAGCAAGATATTGTCCGCTCTGGGGATTGGGCCGCAGCCCAATATCCTCTCCTCAACGCTTTGTTTGGCGAGGACTTCTCAGAAGGTCACCCAACCTGGAATTGCTCTCGCCGAATCACTTTTAACTTCGGAGTTCTTATGGGATCCGTTGCCAATCGTGCTCCAAAACGCGTCTTGCTATGTTGGGAGGGTCTCTTTACCTATGTTTCATTTCCACATACTTCCCCAAGCGATGTGGGATTGTGACGACCCCCTTTTTACGACCCGTCATCCGGGTTCCGGTTCATGCAGCCATCGTACTATACTTATACATCCGGGTCATCACACTTTTAAGGCAAAGATCGGGGGGCCGATCTCACAGATTAAGGGGCCGATCTCCCCCGAATATAAATAGATCGGCCCCCATTTTGATTTTTCACCCCCTCGATCTCTACCCTAGCCATCACCCACCCCTTGGGATCTCTGTTCCAGCGACGTTCGACTGCCCTAACCACACAAAATCGATCAAATCACCCTCAAAAATCGATTGTCTACCGGTCCCCTCTCCAATCGACTCAAAGTAATCTAAAATCGTGTCCCTTCTCCAAAATCTCCCAATAATTAGAGAAAGAATGAGTCCAAAATTGTTGTTCAAACGCAAGGCTCCATCAACACAAGATGGACCATTCGAAGGAGGCCCGTTACAACGTGCACTGTCACAAGGTGGTCCGACTAACCGACCTCGGCCATACGATCATTCGTCTAAATGGTCGCGGTCTCAAGGTACTGCATATCGATCTTATGAGTTTAGAAGTCAGCTTTGTGAACTTAATTATAAGGATGACATGACAAACTGGTCGATTATTTTCCCGAAGATTATTTGATTTTCAAGTTTTGAATCTTTAGGAGTTCACCAATTATTTGACTGAATTAGACAACGAGGCCTGTCTGAGTTACATGGTGACTATTGTGAGCATCTCATATGACTATTTTATGCGAATTTGGCTCCAATAGGGTAGTATGGTTAGGTGAATTCCTTTATATTAGGATCGAAAATCTTGATATCCCCATTGAACGTAAATCATTTGATTGGTTTTCCAGATGAAGGCAGCGAGTAGGGGTGTGCAAAACCGGTTTCGGTTCAGTTTTGGAGAGAAATCGAACCGAACCGATCGGTTTCGGTTTCGGACTTACCGAACCAAATTCGGTTTTGGATCATACCAAAACCGAACCTAAACCGAACCTAAACTTTCGGTTCGGTTTCGGTTTTACAACATATTTTTCAAAAAATAAAAAAAATGTAAATTTTTTTTACATTTCTTCTCTCCAGCATTGAGCTGGGATTGGGAATAGGAGGCTTTGGTTTAGTAAGAGACTTTTCTATGGATTTAGAAGGGCCGGGTTCTAGCAAACTGTCTAAAGCAACGGCTGTGAAGGTCGGCATGATCTTGGTCTGCGGATTCAAACTGTAAAGCAGCAAAGATTTATTATTTTGCACTTGTAAATCAACCCAAATCCCAGTTCATTTCCTCAGAAACACAAGACATTGAAGAAGAAATAGAAGAAACCCAGTTTTCTTTCACTAGGCTACGAAAAAAAAAAACATCCAAAAGATTAATTCAAGAGCTCCTACGAGTAATGATGAGAAATCACAAGATTTACAACGGCCCTCCAACTATTTGGGAAGAACAAATCATGCTACCACAAAAAAATATAGCTCAAATCTCCACCAAACTCGTTCAAACAACACAAACTTTACTTTTCCCAACTATTGGGATAATGAAGAAACAAGACCATCAGGATCTGAGAAGAAAACATTTGCCTCTTTTTTATATGATTATACAACCAATAGAAGCCAATCCAGAACCACAAAACAAAACTAAGAAACACCAAGAAAAGCGAAGCAGACAGAGAAAAGAAAAATTACCCACGAGCAGGAAGCCGTCCAGGATGATGGTATCGCTAAAATTAAGAAGCTTGAGGAAGACGAAAATGGAGTCGTAGAGTGATTTTGCCTGCTCGGTGCTGCTGTCGTCGGTGCTGCTGTGAGCTGTCATCGCGTCGCCGTCGCCGTCTCTGGAGGAGAGCTTCTGAGATAAAGATTGAAGACTGAAGAACTAAGAAGCCCCGACGATTTCGGGCTTCTGGCTCTGATGGTTTTTTTATTTTTTTGTTTTTTAGTTAAGGTCCGGTTCGGTTTGGTTTTGACCGATCAAAACTGAAAACCGAACCTAAATCACCGTTTTTATAAAATGCAACTGAACTGAACCGACCCTATGCTCAAAACCGATCAAAACCGAACCTAAATCACCGGTTCCGGTTCGGTTCCTCGGTTCCGGTTCGATTTGCACACCCCTAGCAGCGAGGACTATGAGCAATACTACCACGCTTCTTGATATTACAACTTTATAAAAGCGGACAAAGGGCTTAAGCTTCTCAGAAAAATTCATCGAAATCCTAAGATTTGAGCATTTGTTAAATCAAAATTGAAGAACTTCAATGTAGAAGTGCGTGTTGTTCACAATGTGATAACTCACGCTATTTTACCACGACATAGTCATAGAGATCTGGTAATTTGCATGGATCTCTACGTTATGGAGAAGCTGTACAATGGTGATGTTTGGCTCATGATACTTGATTTTGAACCACATGTTAGAGATTAGTTGGAAGTGCAACAAGAATATACCATATAACATGTTGATTCACAAGATATTGGGTCACTTTAACATTCGAACACCCCCTGAAGAGCAGATGAGAACATGGAAAGCGAGTGATGTCTTCGACATGTTGCATTTAGTGAGGATGGGCCTAATTAAAGTAGGAGGTAGGTGGGTGTTCAAGGCCGATCAATCGGCCTCCACCTTAGTGGCTCCTCCACCCTTATTCACTTCACAGAATCTTCCTATGTAGGATCCGCCTGTATAGCCCCATCAACACTTCAATCCATGGGATAGAGTTGAACAGAAGCTTGACATCCTCATTGGCAGAGTAGACCAGCTGACTGTGGCCCAGAGAGATGTGGAGGCATCAGTTGAGGAGTTGTGGCAGTCATATAGAGCTTTGAATGCTCGAGTTGAGGACTGGATTAACTTGGGTGGTGACGATGAACCCACAGAAGGCTGAAGATGAAGACTGTTTAGATTTGTAGGGTTTGTATTTCATTGTTTGTAATGGTGCAATTTACATTCACGTAGACTTTTGTGTATTGTTGTACTCCACTTTGTGTATGCCTATAGTTGGTGAAATATAGATACTAGATTTGCTGTTGGTCATTATATATTGCTTTAGAAATGTAGGAACTGTTAAAAATAGCTATGCGAGAGTTAGAAAACAAAGAAAATTCTGATCAAATTTTTAACTTTCCATGAATTATAGAACGTTATAATCCATGCATGTATGAAAAAAAACTAAACAGTCTAAACAAATTACAATTCAAACAATCAAAACACAACACAACTGCATATTCTAAATAATTGCACAAACCTTACAATCTATACAATCTTCACATTCTAAACAATCTTGACACTCTTCTGATCACGGTCTGTAATTACTGCATTGATCATGCATAACAACTCCTGCATAAGAATAAAAACACAAATTAGAACACAAGAAAGGACGATTTTCATGTATATAAACTTAAGCAACACTTACTTGCATCCCCGCGGTGTGGAAACCCATGAATGTGTCTTGTGACGCTGAAGCTGAAGCAGCGGTTGGAGTGGCATGAAACTCTTTACACGTGTGACTATTATAGCCGACACGCCGACATATTCCACATGTCATTGCTGACTTCTTCATACACATTGTTGAGTGACTTGGCTCATTGACATCTCGCACTCTACATCCTCTCCTGAAAAATGTGAGAATGTATTACAAGTTACTACTAATGTGTATCCTATGTGTACTAAGTCAAAGGCTGGGAATTTTGGGCCAAAAATATCGTTAACTTCTACCCCTTCTATTGAGTTTGAACCTACAACGTATTCTCAAGTTGCGACGAGGAGATAAATGCTTTGCAAGCAAACAGCACTTGGTCTTTAGTTCCTCTTTCGCTTCATTGTACATTGATAGGCTGCAAATGAGTTTTAAATTGAAATCCAATGCCGATGGTTCTTTAAAGCTTTACAAAGTTTGGCTTGTCGCAAAAGGTTATCATCGAATCGAAGGGATTTATTATTATTATAAACCTTTTATTCCTATTGTAAAACACACTACGATCCAACTTGTTCTATCACTAGCAATCTCCCTCAAGTGGTCTTTAAAACAACTTGACATGAGTAATGCTGATGAGAACCACATGTGTATTAAACTTGAGACCCTTTAATAACGTGGGATAGAAACTAAGAAACAGCTTGGATCAAGTATAAGGTTATTGTCATGGATAAGCACGTTGGGGCGCGTTGGATACGAGTGTGGGCAAAGGTGGGCATGCAAGTCAGGCGTAGAGCATGCAGGCGGGCGATGGAGTACACGGGCGTGCTATCGAGTGGACGCACGGGATGCACATGTGGGCTGTGCGCTTGGGCCTGCTTGGGCAGCTGCTAAAGTGTGGGGCGCGCCCGGTCAAAATGTCGACTCGCTCATTGGCAGGCGGCGCATGCTCTGGCAAGCTGGTTGCGCATTGGGCCCACGTTGGTAGACTGTGTGCAGCGCCTTCCTTGCTCCTCCATAAATGCAACTTCTTGTTCCTTGGCTATTCTTTCCTCCATTGCTTCCTCATGTACACCTAGCTTAGTTATTGGATTTTGCTCATGTTGTGATAACTAATTCTTTTGGATTTCCATGACCAAACCATGTAAGCATTTGTTCATTGAACACTATTTATCTTCTAATGGATCATAGTCCTTGACTTGATATTTGTTGCACCTTGGTTCCTATCAAACGCTTTTCTCCATAGTGACCTTGCCAAAACAATATTCATGGAGCAACCTCTTGGTTTTATTACTCAAAATCATCCTTCATATTTTTTTTTGTTTGTAGAAATCTCTATGTCTCAAACAATCTCAACGTGCCTAGTTTCACAAGCTTCAGTCTGCTCTACTATAATTTAGGTTCCATGCTTCTCGAGCTTATTCTTCTTTGTTTATTTATAAGGTTGATGTTGTAGTTGTCTCAATGCTTATCTACAAGAATGATAGCTTACGAGTAATTATTCTAGCACCATTCACAAATTGACTATTTTCTTAAGCTCAAAATTTGCTCTTAACGATTTTGGTGAACCTCACTACTTTTTTTGGGATTTCTATTTCTGATACTGCGGCAAATCTGCTACTGAATCAATCAAAGTATATCAATGATCTGTTGATTCGTGCTAACATGCATTATTGTAAGGCTGCTTCTACTCTTATGGTGTTAGTGTTAGGAATATTATTAAGAGGGGTAATGTTTTTATTATCTATTAGAGTTAAGGGTAAATGGGGAATTAGAGGGAATAAATTGGTTAGGAGTTTGTTATGATTTTGGGGGTTATATGTGTGGGGGGAGGTGAGTGATACGAGGAGGAAAATATTGGGTGAGTGGGAGAGAAGTAGAGGCTCTCGAATTCCTCTGCAAATTGGGAGAGAGAAGGGCTCTCGAATTCCCTTCAATATTGTGATTTGGGTTACACTTTAGTGGTATTTTCTTTGTGGATTCGTTCGGTGAGTGTGCTGAAAAACGAAGAATAACAGGGTACATATCAATAGTATCAGAGCAGTCTTACCTGGGGATAGCTCACGATGAATGGTGGCAGGCGATGGATTCCATCAAAGCGAGCATCGCTCGGCTGCCAGAGATTGAGCGAACAGTGGCGATGATCATGGCGAAGCTAGACTTGTTAGCCGGTGCCGTGCATACAGCACCTTAGAGGCAGTGGGATACAGAAAAATAGAAACTCGACAACGAATAGGGAAGAGGCAAACATGTGGGGCAGTCGAGCTGTCAAGGGGAGTCGGAGCAATCGGACATTCGACAACCCAGCCCAATGACCCCCAGTGATCACTCAGCCAGCCACGGTCCGAGCCCTTCCTGTGAGCCCAGCGCGGTCAGCGACTTCGTCTTCAGCTGTGTGCACAACATTACCCACAAAATCAGCTTCTACTAGCCACTTTTGTTCAGCAACCTCGTTCCGGCGTATGGCATTCACCGACTTGATCTCGGGGAGAGAGACAGGGCAGTGGTCGGTCGACTTCAGCTAAGCTCTCAGGATCTTCCTCTCTCTCTTGATTCGCAACGCCATGACTACGCAGAGGAGGAAGAAGCTGCACCGCGGGTTGAAGAGAAATGGGCCCTCCTTCAACCAACTAGACCGGGTCCAGGGAAGAGTGGGGCCAACCCACACAATCTGGGCTTAACAGCTCACTCACCAATCCACTTTGGGGGCCAAAATCTTCTAGTGAGCCCAGCCCGAATTCGACCCTCACTGTATAAGCATGCCACTATGGATTTAAGATTTTTAATCCCACATTGAGGACAAGGTAAAACTTTAGGTGGCCGGTATTGTTAGGAATATTATTAAGAGGGATAATGTTTTTATTATCTATTAGAGTTAAGGGTAAATGAGGAATTAGAGGGAATAAATTGGTTAGGAGTTTGTTAGGATTTTAGGGGTTATATACGTGGGGGAAGGTGAGTAATACGAGGAGGAAAATATTGGGTGAGTGGGAGAGAAACAAAGGCTCTCGAATTTCTCTGCAAATTGGAAGAGAGAAGGGCTCTCGAATTCCCTTTAATATTGTGATTTGGGTTACGCTTTAGTGGTATTTTCTTTGTGAATTCGTTCTGTGAGTGTGCTGGAAAACGAAGAATAACTGGGTACATATCAGTTAGGTTCTCTGCTGACAAAGGACTCAGATAACCTAGTTCCATACAGTTCTATTTTTCGAAACTTAATGAGCTCTCTAGTATTGCACTCTTACCCGGCCATACATCGCATTTTTTGTTAATAAGCTAGGTCAATTTATGCATTATCCGACTGACTTACACTGGAAAACTCTCAAAATGGTGCTATATTTTTTACAAGGTACTCTGCATTATTCTCTTAAATATAAACAATCCTCTTCCTTTGATATCTTGGGGTATACTCATGCCAATTGGGCATCCTCTATTGACGATCGGCGTAATACTAGTGAGTATTGTATTTTTCTTGGTCCAAATTTTGGTCCTCTGCTAAATCGACGGTTTCACGCTCTAGTATTGAAGTCGAGTATCGATCTCTTGTTGATGGTGTAGATGAACTTATCCGGATTCAGTCTTATGTCTATACCAAAGGTTCTTTGCAACAACGTCAGTGCAACATAGCTAGCTACAAATCCTATTTTTCACTCCAAATCTAAGCACGTTGCTTTCCAAAGCTAAACGTGCTGCTTTGTACTATCACTTTGTACGAGAAAATGTAGCAGCCAAACAATTAATGGTCTCTTTTGTTCATTTTATTCCCAGCTTGCAGATGGTTTAACGAAGCTCAACCAACTTAAAATTTTCTACTTTCTAGATCCAAGCTTGTCATGCTTCTCCCTAGAGCTTGAGGGAGGTTGTTAGCTCTCCATATCTTAGTAGCTCTCACCATCGTCATATCGTTATTCACATTGTGCATGATGCTCTGCAATAGTTTTTGTGTATCTTCTGATTTAGTGTCATGTGAGATTGTAGAAGGTTCTATTGCTAATATATACATATTCATAAATATAAAAATTGATTGTCTTCCCAGACTCTCTCTCGCTCTTCCGAAACTCAACTCTTAAATGGGTTGGAAGAGTGTTGGCTTCCGGTTAAAGTCCTCTTTTACACGACTAACATATTTATTGCATGTAAAATAACATAATAATATTAAAAGAATAGAGACTGATAAGAGCAGCAATTTCAAAGGTAATGATTAAAGTCAAAGATCAAGCGCAAGTATCTGAAGAATCACTCGCTTTAATTGTCACCTACAAGTCCCATTTGAATTCTTCAAGGTTGTTGCCATCAAATAAACGTGACACGATTTACTCGTGAATCCAATTCATTCTACGCTAAACATTTCATAGCAAATTGTTCTTGAGTTCAACCCATGTCACGTTTACGTAACTACCCAAGAGTTACTATAAATGCAATAATAAAGCATGGTTACAGAGAGTAAAACGAACCAGCACACTAGGTTACGAACAAACGAGAGAAATTCATTTGTCTAAATATATATAAAAAATACTCGAAGTGTAAATCATCAGAAATAGATATAAAATACAAAAGATGCATGTAAACTTTACAAAATTTTTGTCACACAACCATCGTTTCGGCTAAATTTCAAGTTCATATTATAGCAGCGATCAAATTTTGGAAAACAATGATGAACATGATGAACACTAAGAATTTTCAACGTAAAGAATCAAAGAATTACAATACAAATGACTAACTTCAAACTCTAGTTTCTGGAAAAACATGATAATCTTGGACTGGACAACTCTATCTGCAGGAAAAAAAATGAAAGAATGTGACAGATTTTTCTAGCTACAAAGAATATATTGTATGTTTTTTTGTGTGTTGGAAGAATAAAAAAATGAGTAAAATGAAGAAGAAATGAAATCAAGACTGAGAAAAAGAAGATGAGCTGCCTCCAATCTCTGATGGCAATGGCAATGGCGTCCATGCTGACACAGTGTAGAGGGACTGCTCCTCCCAGTTTAGAGTCAATGCTTCATCTCCAGTTGGCTTGCTCACATTATAACTATCACAAGCATACATCTTCAGCAGAATTCGGCTCTGAATCATTTCTCGATCAGAAATCCGGACGCACTTAAACCCGTTATCCTCCATAGTTTTTCTCCATTTCTCGAAGCTCTCGTGCCTCTCGAATCTCTCGATTCCCTCACAAGCGATGATGTTCCGAATTTCCATTGCAAACATCTCTTCTATTTTGATTCGGACGGGGTTGTTGAGAGGAAATATCGAATCGAAGGAGTCGAAAATGGCGGAGTAGTATTTCAAGGTGTTGAAAACTCTCATCTCTAAATTCGGGTCGTTGTGATCGGATTCTTGCTCTGCAATGACGACAGTTGAAGGATTTGTGCTTCTGATGAGGGCTAGAAAGTCTCTTATTGCACTTCCATGGCGGTCGTGGAGCAGTTTATGAAGCTGGAAAACACAATTCACGGCTACACATTCTTGGTCCTTCACGTGAAGCATCCACAGCCGGACATCTTCTAGCCGGTCGACGACTGGGTGGAACTCGAATGGCAGATTCAACGCCTCAGCAAATCCGGAAAGCCGGTAGCCTGTCTCGTTCAATTCCTGCTTCAATTCTCCTACGCCGGTGATCCTAACATGGGTAGGTGGATTTGTTCTCGAAGCTAAACTTTGAAACAAGCTCGGCCATTGAAGGCCTTGCTTTATCTCGAAATCTATGATGTGAACTCTGTCTTTCCCTTCAAAAGCTCTTAAGAATACCTCATTTGACGTGAAATGGATGAACTTTGGGATTGGGCTCACCTGGTTTAGAAGCCTTAATGCAGCGCCGGAATTGTCATCGGCGCGATCGAAATCTCCGGGAGTTGATATGTGAAATATGTGCGGCCATAGTCTTGCCACTCGCAGAGCCAAGGCTTCAGTATAGTAAGACACCAGACGGCTCATCGAAGATCCTCGAGGAGAAGCAAGATCTCCTAATCTGTCGATAAGATGGTTGATCAATGCGATGTTCTTCGATCGAATCGCTTCGACGCAGGCCGTCAGCAAGCTGACGAGCTCAAACCCTTCTCGCTCTCCTCGATTTTCTGCAGTTCCAGTTTCTGATTCAAACCCAGGAAGTAAATGTGGATTTCTAGACCCATTTCCAACTTCTTCTGCAGCGTTGTCGTTGATCAGAAGGACAAAGCTTTGATTTTCCGACGAACCACTCGAATCTGACACGTCTTTCTCAGGAACGGCTGAGCCTCCTTCTTTCTCTCCGAATTCAGTTATCTTGTTCACCCCACTTTCTACCGGGGGTGATGAAATCACTTCGCTCGGAACAAAGCAAACTTCTTGAGGGAAACCTGGCTGAAACCAAAAAAAGTCAGCGCCGCCAAATTTTTCAATTGTCAAATGACGGATACATTCTCCATTTTTGCAGCTTCCACTTCTTTTCCTCTTTGCTATGTCTGCACAGACTTCTTCTTCGGCTAACCTCTTCAAGTTCTTCCCTTTCTCCCAATACTCGCTGCCAATCTCTCTCCGAACCTCTGAAAATGGCGTCTGAAGGCTTGTCGCAGTTAGAGGTAATCTAATCTGTTTGAGAGAGCAACTGGTAGCTTTTGAATCATTCGTCTTCTCCACCGAAAGCCCAGCTGGCCTAATCGGCTGCGAGCGTGAGATCTCTTTGCGAGAAAAACTGGTACATGGTAAATCCAATCTCTGCGTGTTCATCGAAGGTAACTGGAAATGGCAAGCTTGAAACTGCGCTGCTGCTTCGCTCTTCAATCTATGCCTCGGCGACAGTAATGTTGAACTAGTACACCCAGCCAACATTCTCCACAGATTTCGTAATTTCTTTCTTCTATTTTTTTTTAAGATTCAATTCTCCCACCCACCCTATTTTCTTTCTATATGTGTGAGTTCTTTTTATTAATCTTTAGAGAGAGAAAGAGATGAAGAGAGAGAATGTGATTGTGCGAAACTTCTAAGAAAAATCAGAAAGATGAAATTCAGGAAGAGAGTAGGAATCCGATGAAAGAAGAAAAATATGAGAAGTAAAAGCTTTTCTACTAAATTGAGTGTCCTGTTTGAGTAATGTTGAATAAAAATTTAAAAAACAAAAAAAACAGAGCACGCTAATTCCCAGCCCCAAAAAATTGAAGAAATTTCGCAAACGAATGAAAGAATAAAAGCCTATCAGAGTTCTATTACAATCATCGGATTCCAGAAATGTTCAAGGAATGCTCATTGGAAAAGGTTACAGTTTATCTCCAGAACTGAAACGAACGCCATTAATGGAAAGGAAGAAACATACTTGCTCAAATTAACGTTTGAAACTCTGATAATTTTCGAGACCCAGATCGCCGGTCGACGCGAAGAACACTTCCATCACAACCAAACTCGAATTGAAAGAGAACAAGAGAAACCCAGCTGCAGAAATCTCCAAAAAAGAAACGGCGAACGTTAAAGAACAGTGCTTTTGTCAACTGACTGCGTTCATTTTAGCTTCATTCAGCTGTCTCCATCACTACTTTCCCTTTTCCTTTGTCTTCTCTTGTTCCTCCTGCTCTGTTTCTGTTTCCTTCCGCAACATTGAAGAAAGATGGAGACCTTGGGAAAGAGACCTGATTTCGCAGCCGTGAGATTCTCATCGTACGGTGGACAATGGGAATCTATGTGACCGTTGGGATGTGTCGGTAACATGTGACCGTTATCAGATCGTACGGTGGTTATTAGAAAGTGGAGCCAACGTTGATCCGTGCACGCAGATGGCACGTGCATGTTCCCTTCCCTTCGACCGTTGGTGTGGTATTGCCTCTTTTTCCTTGTTAAGGTTGTCAAAAGGTTTTTCTGAAATCTGGGTTGGACTTTCAGTTGCTTCTGACTAAACAAAATTTATAATATTTATATATTTATTTAATTATATATTAAAAATTACAAATTATAAAATTAAAACAGTCAAAATTGATCCAAACTGAATTAAAACTGGATAAAACCAACATAGAACCGAGTTTAAACTAAAAAATTCGATAACGAAACCAAATAGAGCAAAACTAAAAATATCTGCTGGATTTGGGTTCAGATCCGACGACTGTTCGGTTAGATTTGATTTCGGTTTTAAAAAATTTGAAACTCAACCGTTCGATTCGGTTTCACTTGGAGGTGGAACCGAACCGAACCGAACCGAACCGAACTAATTCCACCCCTTGGAAAAACTACATTATATTAATCATTTTTGTACTAAACATTGTTACACATGACAGCATTGTTACTACTTTGTTGAAGTAGTAATATTGGATGTGCATTTTTATTTGAATCTCTAATTTTATCTCTACTTTATCATTCTTGTATTGATAGAAAATTATACTAAATTATGATAACTGAAATAAAATATCAATTATACTAATAAATAAATTACATAAGGTAACATTATCTTTTGTGGTATTGCTTTTATCGTGCTTCTTAAATGTTAGTTCTAACAACCAAAAACTTAAATGGATCCCATCAAAATTTTGAGTTAATGAAAAACTTCGAAAATTGACCTAATGTATTATGTCCTATAAAATAAAACAATTAGATTTAAGTCTAATATGACAATTAAGTATCGTGCCTAAACAAAATTTAAAAATATAGATTTAAAATCTTACCCATTTTTATAATCGAACGAAACATTAAAATTTAACTAAATCAAAATTTTGGATACATAAAATAATGTGAAGATAAACAATTTAAACATGTGGTTTGGAGACTGTTATAGTTCCGTGTGAGTCGAATTCTAGTTGGGCAGGTCAAACTCATATATCAATATTAGGGTTTTATGATTTCTCTATATATTGATCATTGAGTCGCAAAACTCAATTATACCTTTATTTTCTACTTATCGCAAATGAATTTATCATTTGCCCATGTTGTTGGATTCGAGTTTCGAGAAGAGGGACTCTTCATTTGAGGTAGAACAAAAGAGTCAAACAACAAAGCAATGATGGTGTTCAGGGTTCGAATGACATATCAAGAGGCACATTAAACTGAGTGCCGAGAATTATAGAATGTTAAGAGAGCTGCTGAGAAAGGAAAACAACCAATGATGTTCGGTGCAGCTATTGTCGAAGAAGAAGAAGATTATAGTTATGGAGATCTTCTAGTTGTTTCAAAGGGAAACTCAAAGCCATACAAGAATTAGATTCTGGATACAGCTTGTTCATTTCATAAGTTATAATTGAAATTTGTTTTCGACATATGAGACAATGTCATAGGTGTTGTGTTAATGAGTAATAGCATACCTTGCAAGATAGTTAATATTGGTACCATCAAAATCAGGATGTTTAATGGAGTTGTGAGGGTACAAGATAATGTACAACATGTTCCCGAGTTAAAAAAGAATATGATCTCGTTGAGTACTCTAGATGCGAAAGGGTACAAGTACAACGTTGTATGTGGAGTTGTGAAGATCAGTAGAGGTGCCCTCATCATGTTAAAGGGATACATAAAGTCTGCAATTTTGTATGTGTTATAGGATTCTACAATGACGAGTGATAAGGCTATTAATTTTGTGAATTCACCTTTTAAGAGATTGTTTGAGAAGATTCGGAAGAAGTCTAGTTCTTAGGTGAAGTTCAAGTTAGGATTTGAGTGTATATCATAGCTAGTGAGTCAACCTATTACAAATGTTCAGTCACCAGTTTTAGTTTTGCGTTAGAGTAGTATCGCAAAAGGAAGAACCAAGTGGAAAGTTAAACTCCGAGGTGATATGGTAAAACAGTGGGTTCTGCGTTGAATGTGTTCGAGAGTAATGATTCTAGTGGAGAGTTTTCAACTTGTTTACATGCAGTTTGTTGTGACAACTTTGATAGCTTAGTGATGCCATGAATGAGAATATGTGATTTCTTTTCAAGTATATCTCTCAAGTTTAAACGAGAATTAAACTTGATCGTTATCGATTGTTGAGCTGGTCCATCAAAGGCCTTTGTTGAAGAGAAGGTTATTTTTAAATGAAGTTTTACAAATTTGTTTCCTTGCACTAGAATTTCTTTGAAAATAGAGATTGTCAGAATTTAGTATTTTATATTCGCTTTGGGTTGAGTTGTGTAGTCAGCGTTGGATCTCTCGAGTGGAATTCGTGTCAAAGTAGAGATTGTTAAAATTAAGTGTGACCCAAATTCTAGTTGGGTCGAGTCGGACCCATATATCAATATTAGGTTTTATGTTTTCTCTAGATTGAGTTGCAAACTTCAATTGTAACGTCCATCGGTCCTCTCAGTACAATATTGTCCACTTTGGGCCACAGCCTGCACGGATTTATTCTTAGGGTCAGCCCCAAAACGTATTGTACTAGGTAGGGAGGGAGAACTCTACTTATAAACTATGCATTTTTCACTCTACCAAGCAATATGAGATTGTGCACTCCAACGAGTATGGGCTGGACAGCACCGAACCCTCATTGTCTTCACATGGCATGCTGTCACAATTTTCCCCCCTTCGGTGGTCTGACGTCCTCGTCAGTTACACCTTTTAGTTGGGCAGTGGCTTTGATACCATTTATAACGTCTACCGGTCCTCCTAGTACAATATTGTCTGATTTGGGCCACAATCCGCACATATTTGTTCTTGATGTCAGCCCCAAAATACATTGTACTAGGTAGGGAAGGGGAACTCTACCCATAAATCATGCATTTTTTTACTTCCTCAAGCAATGTGGGATTGTGCACCCCACTGAAATGGTCTGGATCCCACCGAACCCTCATTGCCTTCACATGGCAGGCTATCACATCAATTGTACTATGATTTTTTATAGTGAATTTCTACTTTGCACGTGGTCTTTTCTCGTTCAGGATTTTTCACGTAAATTTTAGTGTCTTTGTGTTTCCGTGTTTATTTTCTTTTTCTCGATTAATGGAGTTTAATTCTCAAAAGAGACCCTAAATTACATACAATATTTACATGCGCAAGATTTAGAGATTGATAGCAAATTTGATGTGTTGACTTAAATGATGTTTGAGTCTAAATTTGTTTTTGATGATGTATTTGTCTGTTTAATATTGTAATTTGATTATGTTTATTAATTGAATTTAATGAAATGCATTTGAGTTAGATCTGTTTGAGATACCCTTAAAAAGGGTATTTTAGTTTTTAATGCATGTGATTAAGTGTACAGGGCTGAAATGTGTTAAACAATATAATCAATCCACCGGTCACAAAACGACAAGAGCGGAGTTGTTTACAAAAATCAATCCACCGGTCACAAAACGACAAGAGCGGAGTCGTATACAAGAATCAGTCCACCGGTCACTAGACGACAAAGGCGGATGAGTAAACCAAATTACTCTTCCGGCCACTAAACGACAAAGGCGGATGAGTAAACCAAATTACTCTTCCGGCCACTAAACGACAAAGGCGGATGAGTAAACCAAATTACTCTTCCGGCCACTAAACGACAAAGGCGGATGAGAGAAACTGAAGAGATCCCCCGCTCACTAAACGACAAGGCGGATGAGCTAACACGATGAAGTCCTACGCTCGCTAAACGACAAGGCGGATGACTTCAACGAAATCCTCTTCCGGTCACTAAACGACAAAGGCGGAAGACGTCTAAGATTTAATCATCCGATGCCGGTTCAAGCGTTTAAAGCTTCATCATCCGATGCCGGTTTCAAGCGTTTAAAGCTTCATCATCCGATGGCGGTTCAAGACTAATTCAGCTTTGTCTTCCGCCAGAATTCAAATTAGCCGCGCAGCTACAGTGTCGTCGTTTTCAGCCATAACTCCAGAACATTAATGGCGACGAAGATTTGCAACTACAAACGGCAACGGCTACCTGAACTTGTACGAAAGCTGCTCCAACGGTAACTAAACTTCTATTATTGGATAAGGAGCATTGAAGCCAAGCCGATTTGAAGACAGAGTATTTAAGTCGAGCTTAGAGCACGAAGGAACAACTTTTTGCAAATTTGAATACTGAGCCCTAAGCTGCAAAAGTGATAATACTCTGTATTTTCTCTACATCTCTCAATCCTAACTTGAGATTCAATTACTGTGAGAGTGTAGTCTGTACTTAATTTTACAAACTCAAATCATTTGTAAAGGCAGTGGATTGATGCCCGTGAAGTTCAATCCAGATCTGTAAAGGCAGTTGATCGGAGCCCGGAATCCCGATCTGTGTATTCTCGTGAGGAGAAGGGTAAGGATTTTCAAGGGGTGAGTCTTAGAGCGTGGACGTAGGCAGTTTGGCCGAACCACGTAAAAATACTGGTGTCGAATTTCTCTCTCTCTCTCTCTTTACATTATTTGATTACTTGTGTTAAATCTATAAGTTTAATCAAGGGAGAAATTAGGTTGACTCGTAATTAAAATTAAAAAGTCTAATTCACCCCCCTCTTAGACAATTCCGATCCTACATGATGGGCTTTTTTACGCCAAGACTTTTTCCTTTCACAATCAAATATATTCTATACACATATTATTGAAAGAGTAATGTTACATTTATTCTCTTATTCTACTCTTTTAAAATATTCGTTGACGTGTCAAATAATAATTGGTGTAAGTGATGTTATAAATTAATTATTTATAATTTATTACATTAATTGCAATTTAACTGCACCAATAATTGTTTGACACGTCAGCGAATATTTAAAAAAAAATAGAATAAGAGAGTAAACATATAATTACTCTTATTGAAAATGCAATGTTGAATTTATAAATTTAAAAATTGTGACAATTTATATTTCCAAACAACATTCATCTTATAAAATTCCTAAAAGTATTAATTTTTATTTTATATCATAGATATAATATATTCTTTATATGTGATCTGAATTTGCAATCAAGTTAAATGAAGAATAATATTGCGTTTATTCTCTTAAAATAATCGCTAACGTACCAAACAATGATCGATGTAATGAATTTAATATTAACGATTTTTGTGTAGATTTTACTAACTATTTTTTCCCTCTTATGGGTAGATTTTACGCACTTAAAGCTTTAATTTACTTCAAATTTTGAGCTACTATAAATGTATTGCAGTGGCTGAGGGTAACTGGTTGAAGCAGTCATCAATATCCCTCATGCAGGTTGTTTTTTAATTTTAAGAATTCGCAAGAAAAGTTGTGACAATAATCGGTTTCAGTCAATTGAAAAATTATAGATTAAGTTACGAGAATTTAAATTTAAATTATCTATTGCACAATTAAAATTTATCATTTTATGTTTATTGTTAATTTAAATCAATTTATATGGATGCATATCAAAATTTATATCTTTCGCTGATTGGAATTATTGTCAAGGTAGATATGCATAATTGATCTAAATTACATATTCATTAAAATAATGTTTATTTAATAAATAAAATAAAAGATTAAAGAAATGCAAATGTAAAGTTGAGTTACTCTATGATTTCATAACTTAAATAATAGAGATCATACTAATGTTTTTGATCATTAAGGTTGAAAAATTAAAGTTTCACTTGTTGACAATTAATGTTTTAGTTTGTTGTAAAATTAAAATTTCGATTTTGATTTCTTGAAAATTAAAGGTTTGATTTTGAAAATTAAAGTTTTGTTTTTCAAAAATTAAATTTGATCTTTTTCAAGAACTAAAGTTTTGATTTCTTGAGTTTAATGTTTCCAGCTTTGAAAAACTAATGTTTTGATTTTTTGAAAATTAAAGTTTCTACTTTTCAAGGATTACAGATTTGATTTCTTGAAAATTATAGTTCTGATTTCTGAAAATCCAAGTTTAATTTGTCAATATCTAAATATTTGGTTTCTCGACAAATTAAAGCTTCAATTTTTAAAAACTAAATTTTAAATTTTTGAGAATTAAAGTTTTGTCTTCTGAAAAATAATTTAAAATGATTACCTTACTATTTTATGTGTTTATGGTTTTTTGTGAACAAAATTATTCATTCTCAAAATACAAGATTTGTCTCTAATTAAAAGCGTCATTTGCTGAATTCAAATATTATGCACTTTCTAGACAATTGGTCAAAGAAATTAACAATTGGAGTAACTTGTTACTACTCTATCTCATCGCAGGCATTTCTTTGTTCAAGTGTTTGAATTCTTCGTAAGTGTTTTCCTAGTAGTCTTCTACGTCAATACTTTGTTTATGATACGACTGAACCATCGCCGTTTCTTCGTGGCTTTTGTATACATATCGATCTCGACCTTGCTGAAGTCATATTCGTACGTATGTTCTCATATTTCCTCGATTGTTCATGTATGCTAAAATACTATTACATACAAAGGAGGAATATTAGTATATTGTTTATTCCATATTTTTCAAAAGCATAAAGAAATTAGAAGGACCAAACACTTGAATTAAGGGCGAGACTCAATTTCACAAATTATTTTTTTCAAGATTGAAGAATGTTTTGTTCAGGGTTTCCATGTTATTTATGTCATGTCTCGTCAAAGAAACAGAGTGACTGGTTTGTTGTTCAGATCGTCGATTACTCTTTTGGTGAGCCAAAAGTTCATTAAATAATTGAATAGAAGAGGAAGAAAGTATTTAACGTAGAAATACCAACACAATCCCAAATCTAAATAAAGAAAAGAAAACCCTAGTGCTAAATGGTAATTCATAAAATTAATTAAATTCTACAACGTTTTAATAGGTTTATAAGACATTTTTAATAGGTTTAATAGTGTTTTTTGATCGACAAATTTGCTCCAGCAAGGATGTTTTTGCCAAACGCCGGCCATCTCTTCAATCGGGATTCCCTTAGTTTCCGGCATAAAGTGTTGATGAAGAATCTAATTATCAAAACAAAGACTGCAAAGAAGATAAACAACCCAAATTTTAAATAACAGTGGAATATTTAAATAAAATAAAAGTCAATACTCAATACAAAATTGGCTAAAAGCAAGGTCAATGATATAACATCTAAAATAAATGTGCCAAATCAAAAAAGAAAATTAAATTAATCTTAACAAAAACATGAAACAAGGTCCAACTTTATAACGACTAGAGTTGACAAACGAGCCGTCAAGTTGAACCGAGACTGAAAAAGTTCGGCTCACCGAGCCTGACTAGCTTAACAAACAGAGACAGAATGAAAAACAACTCAATCCAAAAACGGAGCGAATTGCTTGATCTTTTTCTTAATTACTTTAAATGACAATGGAATATTTAAATAAAATAAAAGTCAAGACCCAATACAAAATAGGCTAAAAGATAAAGTGATGATATAAGAGCTAAAATAAATGTGTCAAATCCAAACCAAAAAATTAAATGAATCTTAACAAAAGCATAAAACAAAGTCCAACCTCTCTAAAACCCCTCAATAGATAAAAAAAAAAAAAAGTAAATATAATAAAATGCAGGTCGCCAAGTCTAATCCCACAGAGACCACGGATAATCTTGGCTCAAACGTGAAAGGAGTAATTATACTAAACTCAATAAGGGTATCATTTTATATAAGCATTTAAGTTAAGAACAGTAAGTGAACATGTCATGTATGAAATATTTGTTTTATAAAATTGAGTTAATAAACCAACAGTAGACAAACTTTGAAAATATTTCACTATAATGTGACACATACATAAAATAAACTCTACTATATATTATGAAAATCACAGTAAAAATGGAGTCACTCATGAACTCTAGGCACATCATGCCATATGCATATAATGGTGACGATACTCGACGATCGTTGAAGTCATGATCATTAAAATATTCATTATTAAAATAATTCTGTTTAATCTCTATTAAGTCAACATTTGCCACCTAGGAATGTCAAATTTCTTGAAATCGATTTCTTATTAACCTTGAAGCTTTTGTCGTCTTAATCAATATAGGCTTCCAAATCTGTCTCCTTTGAAACAATATTCGATCGTGCATGAACTGGTTTACATACTCTTCCTTGTCAACCTTTGTTGAGTTCTGATCGATGCTTAAATTTTAATTGACTTCTATTGGAGTATTCCCTTATTTGCACCCCAAGCATTCTTGTTTCACTTACTAAATCAAGGGTGTACTTTCTTTAAGAAATAAATAAACCTTTACTTCATCGGCCGCCTCGATTCCAAAGAAATATCATAAGTTTCCAACATCATTTATTTTAAATTCCATTGGGAATTGTTTCTTTAGTTTTTTTATTTCACTTGTGTCACTTCCTATTAGTACAATGTCATCTACATAGACGGTAAGAATTGTGATTTTTCTATTTATACATTTTTGATGAATGCAGTGTAGTCTGCTTGACTTTGAGTAAATCTAAGTGTACTCATATTTTTGTTGGACTTTCCAAACCAAGTTGATGGGGATTGTTTCAATCCAAGCAATGACTTCTTGACTTTGCCTATTTTTCTTTCTCTTATAGTCTTATCAAAATTGGTGTAGTAACTACATAAGAACATTTCCTTCTAGTCTCCGTAGAGGAATGCATTTTTAACATCTAATTGGTTCAAGGGCCAATCTCATATTATAATTCTTGAAAATAATGTGCATGGAGGTTGTCACAATCCAGAGGAAGGTCAAGATAGAAACGACGAATCGAATGACCCGATCTTCAAAAGGATTTAATTGCTCAGCTTAAAACTTTGTTTATAGTAGAAGACTTAAAATTAAATTGATTGATTCACCAAAAAATTACAAAAACAAATTATTCTATTTTCACCAATAAATTATTCTATTTTCTGACATCGCAAAAGAATTATCACAAGAACTTGAAACATGAATACAAAAAGTGCATAAACATATTTGTTAGAATTTGGTGTGACCCGAATTCTATATGAGCCAGACCGGTTAGGTCCATTTTGGGAATCTCGTTAGGGTTTTGTTTTCTCTATAAATTGATGTAAACTAGAGTCACAAAACCTACGGTTGTATTTCGATCTTCATAGTAGATTTGTTCCTCTGCCCGTGATTTTTTTCCGTAAGGGTTTTTCCACGTAAATCTTAGTGTTTATTATTTTCTCATCTTTTCTTTTTCGTATTTCGGATCGTTCGTTACAAGTGGATTAGGGCGTCTAATCCTAACAATATTTAAGAGTCGTGGTGAAGCAACGGTTCATTAAGAGGATTGTCAGGTGTATTTTTGCCGCTAAGATACACACCATCAACGCTTTCTTTTCTTTTCTTCACCAAGAAGAGAAGGAACAACCACGTCTTTCGCGATGTACACGTGATGTTGGTGTTTAGTTTCTAGTTATAATTAAATACAAATATACGGTTTTTGCAAACTACATATCTTGTACCTTTGTGGATTTGAACATTATTTGTGCAGATGGTTCAGAAGAGCCAAAGAGCCCTTCGTTAATCCGTGAGAGCCCATTAGGACGGCAGAGAGCTTCAGGTAGAACAAATACTCGGTGTTTTCAGGCGGACACCGCAATCCAAATTCACATTTTCTCGTCAAGTCTCAGTTAATTATAGAAAATACAAATAATGGGTGAAACACATATCAAAAGAGGGAGGCCACGTAAAATATCCAATGTCAGCTAATTCAAATAAGAACTGTGATTCCAACCCCGACAACCCTAGTCCCTGGTCATGGAATGAAACAACAATTAGCTTTACTTGGTGGGATTTTGTGCCAATCATGCAGTTTCTACATTGGAATTAGCCCGAAGGCCTTTTTCATGCATTATAATGAAAGTTTTAGGTCTTTCCGAAATAAAATTACCCTAGATGTTCTTCGTTTTCCAAATACATCCGAGCAAGTATACCCATCTCCAACCCTGAAAATCAAATCCAAAAATCCTCTTATTTAGCTCTAATTTAATGTTATCTCACGTAGGTAAATTCTTTAAAACAATAATAAATAACCCATTTGTTTAGGTCAAAAAAACCAGTGAGAGTTGAAGTGGAAAACTTGCCTTTTTATATGAATTAGCAGTGTGTGGTTCTTACTCTTATCATTTTCTTTAGTTAGGTATGTTGATTTTGCATTGGATATTGACTCTTTAATTTTCCTGCTTTTTTTAAAAACCTCTTTCTCTGTAATATATAGTTACATGAAATCATCATTCTACAAAATTACATCAACAAAACACCCAGAAAAACACAAAAAAAAAAAAAAAAAAAAAAGAAGAAAATAATTACAAAAAAAAAAAAAAGTAAATGAAAATGCAAGTAATTTAAGTGTCACAATCCCATGAGGAGGTAGGGACACAGCTTAAGTAATGACACCAGCTGCAATGCTCATTTCCATTCTCACCTCTGAACAGCATCACCAACCCCACTGTAAATCTGCATCAAATGAGAATCACCATTAATCACTAAATAATTATTCATTTATAAACTTTTAAAAAACATTTTAGAAGCAGAAGAATGCAGAGGAAGATAGCCAAGACTTACCCGGCAACCAAAAGAAGAAGGGCGACCAGCCAGAAAACATACTGATAAGGCTTATACTTGGATACAGAGCGAGCGCCGTCAGGGAGATGACGATGCTCGGTCCAACCAAATTGTGGGCGGACGAGTACGATAAAGCCGAGAAGGAGACCAGTCAGAAAGCCACCAATGTGTGCGAAATTGTCCACGTGTGGGAGAATTCCAACAGCTAAGTTAATGGCTATGACAACTATAAGGGTGATAAGAGTTGCAGCCTACAAGAGCAATTCAATTGAAAATATAATTATTAATATTTTCGATCAAACCCGATAATTTTATCGGGTTGGGAGTGAAAATTCGCAGCTAACCTTGTTGGTATAAGTACTCCAGTTTGTCAAAAGCTCAGAAAGCATAGCTCCAAGAAGTCCAAACAGAGCACCAGATGCACCAACTGAAATAGAACCTTGACTAAACAAAGCCGCTAATATGCTACCGCCGAATCCCGCCAACAGATATATCAGCCCGATACACACTGCATGATTCAACGTGAGTTTTGAAAATAACACAACAATGAAAACATAATGAAATAAATAAAAAGTGAAGTGTAATTTATGCCCTGGCCTTTGAAATTGTTTACAGCGCACGGCTCGAACTCTGATTGAATAAAATAAATTTTAACTTTTTGGCTAATATACCTTTATTGTTATTTAATCTGTTTAATTCATCACGTGGAATGCGCGTGACAAACTTATTTCTCAATCTAACATATTTCTAAACCTAACAGAAAACCATTCATTCCGTTTTTTGGTTGAATCTAGCAAATTTATAACAATGGAAGAGACGATATAGAAATTATCACCACGAGATTTGTCAGAATTAAAATTATAATTAAAAAGAAAGACTACCACAAGCATTTTACGTAATAAATTCATTAGAATAAATAACGAAAAGAGTATATTTGTTGATAGCCAAAAGACTGGAATTTATTTTTACTCAACCAAAAAAAAAAAAGTTTATGGTGTCTATTGTAATTGACCTTTAAGGTTAAGAGTGCTAAATGGCACTTCATGCCATAAAAAATGAATCATGCATTAGCATCAATCTACAAACAAATGGAAAAAAAACGGACGTACCGAAACCAAATTGTTGTTCAAGGCGGATGCCAATGAGGATGAGACTCACCATGTTTACAAGTAAATGAATCAAACCAGCATGCAACCAGATGCATGAGAGAAGTCTCCATCCTTGCTTCTCATTAACTACCTTGGACCACTCTAACCCTCCCATTTTTTCCAATCTGGATAACAAAATTTGCATAATTACATTCCAGACCCCAAAATATGATCTTCCTAAACCATTCTCCCTCTTTCAAAACTAGTAATTACTGCCTAAGAGAGTATACTGAAACAAATGTGTAAAAATTGGTGCACAGTTTTGGTTCGGTTTATTTTCGGTCTTGGAGGCGGTTTCCTAATCCTTTGTAATTCGTATTAATCCATTACAAATAGAGGGGGTAGTGAGATGAGAGAAATGGATTGTGAATCCAAAAGAAAGAGAAAATAGAGAGAGAAAAAACGGAGAGCGAGAAATAACTCGAGTTAATTGATTTTTCTTGTAATTTCAGTGCATGTTGTGGGGATGTTGTAGCATTACGAAAACAGTGCATATTTTTTTGTTTATTGAATCAAAAAGAGTTTTGGGCCGTCGATGTAGGACGATTCTGTCCTAACCATGTTAATTATGTGTTATTGATTTCTTCTAAATTCTTCATAATTAATTATAGTGTAATTGACAGCAGAATGCCTGACAGGTTTGAACCCAAACCAAGAATGCCCCTTGACTCTTTCTTCCCCGGCCTACCTCATTTACCAACTCTTCAATTATTTAATAGACTTTTGGCTCACCAGAAAAGCAATCTACAATCTAAAGCAACTTGCAACCATTGACTGTGCTTCTTTAATGAATCAAGTCATAAATAACATCAATAACATCGAAGCAGTTAAGAAAAAAAAAAACCATTCTTCAACCTTGAAAAAAATGATTTGTGATATTGGAGAAAGTATAGGTGTCTGCCTTAATCAAGGTTTTTTCCATCAGTTTTGATAAAAATCTTGACACAATGCGGAATCATGAACAGCATAATTGAGGTTGCCACTCTTCGAAAACTTTTCTGTGATATAAATTGACCACTAACACCAGGTACTTATCCGTATTAATCTCATGATTTTACCTAAAGGATTATCATCATTCAAAACTTTTACATCACCCCAGAAATAGACCAGTATTTGATGTCTCCCCCCAGATTATCATGTATTGTCTACTCTCCAACTAATTAAAGCGGGGAGCAGAGAACTTCATACGAAATTCCAGCAAGTTTTACAGGATAAAGGTGATCCCCTTCTTCAAATTCAAACCAAAACTAAATTTTTGATACGAACACACTACTTTCCAGAAAAACAGCTGCTGAACCAATATATGTCTAGATTTTCCGATAAAATTTCAACAATTTTGACAGGAAAACAATTTGCAAGCTACAACTTTCTTAAAATTTCAAACCGAGCACATTTTTCTGAAGAACATGTACGCACTCTACACCACTAAATTTCGAAACCCGAATTCCAAACAGTCAAATATTATCTAATAAAAAAAATCAGCAACCGCTGAAAATTCAGATAAGGGCATATCAGAAAACTACTCACGTAGCAGATGAAGGGCCGAAAAGAGGATTCTCCTTAAGAGGCTGGAACGAGAACCTGCCTAAAGATTTCGCCACGCAATTCCCTTGAAACCCTAAATTGTTTTTGGGGCAGTCGTTGATATACATCACTATGATGAACACAACAATATTAGCCACCACATACATAGGAATCAACCACGGAATCCACCGCTTCTCCGTAGTCTCTACGTAGTACGACGACGAATTATTCCCCCCATTCTTATTTCCTCGCTCAAAATCTTGGGTGGCCATAGTTTCAGTCAATCAAAAACTCTCTTCTTCTCCTCTCTTTCTACCAAATTCTGGGAGTTATGAAACGAATTATCAAACAGAGTGCGCAAACAGATAGATGGGTAGCTGATAAAGAGGAGAAACAACAAACAGGCAAATGGGTTTTGCAAGTTGGACAGAAAATTGAGTTCTGTTCCATCCTGATTCTCAGTCGGTTATATATATTTTAGGCGGTGACGTTCAAACTGATAGCATATCAGCATCCGCTGGCGTTGACTTTCAAACGTGAAGTTACTGTTTAACCCTTTTATGCGCGGAATGAAAATCAACATCGCTATGGTTACCATCATAAACGACATGTGGTCTTGAAAACTTTGGGCATTAAAAAAAAAAAAGAAATAAGATAATTATAAAATAAAGAGTATCGTTACTATTACTCTCTTAAAAAAAAATTAATGGGGTGCATGAAAACCAACGCAGGATAATTTAAATACCATATGTGTTTTTGAAAATCTATTTTATGCCCACCATTATTAATTTATTATAATCATATATTTCAATAATAATAGACACGAAGAAACATTGTGTCACGACCCAAAAAGAAATCCGAGACATAACGGTGAATGACTCGATCCAAAAATCAAATTGAATTGTCTAATCCTTAATTTTTAACATTTAATATAACAACGGAACAATTAATAATTTAAATAAAAGCTAGTGCCCATAATGACGATTTAACAAGTCCAAAAAATAACATCCAAATATAATGGTAGTATAAGTTCAAATAAAATGTGCCAAGTAAAAATCCAAATAATTCAAGCTTACAATTCCCAATAAAATATAACCTCTCAATAAAATGGTAAATTTAAGAAAGATAATAGTTTAGAATAAAATGTGCGCCGAGCCTACTACTGAGTCGATAATTGTGTATTCTCCTGATTATATCTTAAAAGTGGTGTCGTTGGGGGAAGTCGACTAAACTTAATAAGGATATATTTTATTTTCAGTATTCATGTTCAATTTAGCAAATTAAAATAGAAGCACTCACGGTCTCCATGCATATATTTCTTATGCAAAAGAATGAAAATGGTGATACGAGGCAATTGCTAACGCCATATAAAACACATTGACCAAGTTTATGATATTGTTGTTTGCTCATATTTTATTATTTTAATTTCTACTTAATTCATCTTATCCAATTTTCATCATCAATTTATTTTGTTCTACTTATATTTAAAACTTAATAATTTTATCTCTGTGGGATTCGACATTTATCACAATTACTTGCTTGTAATACATACATTTACATAGTGTTAGTTTTTACACAACATACAAGGCTCAGTCAGATGTCTCACTATTCTAGTTAAAACAAGTTTTTCATGACAAGAAATATCAACATGCATGAAGAATGTATGTCTTAAATTACATCACTTACAACGAATTTTTAATAATTATTTTATAAAATAAAATAATTAATTAAAGCGTTGAAAATAAATTTTTACTTCAAGTAGACCTATTCTAGTTCAAAGTCCAAACCCAAGAATCAAATTTTTAAATTTCATACTTCGCACCTAACCAAAAATAGGATTATTAAATTTTTGGTTCAAAATTTCATCTATAAATACCCAATTATTCCCTTACAATATTTTATTTGTAAAATTTGGGTTAGAATTACACCCAAAATCGGATCCAAAAAGAAGTTGGGCACAGACTCAAACAAATTGGCCAACAGCCCAAAATAGCCCAGTCTGCCACTAGGTAAGCGACCCAAAACGATTTAACTATTAAGAGTGGCCAACGAAATGGGTCAACTCTGTAGTCCAGAGACTACTGGACCAGTCTGGGTCAAAATTCAAAAATATGACCCATTGACTTCACCGAACCGTGGTCCAAAAAAAGGATTTGAATTATGGTCAGATGAACCACCTCTTGTTCCCCCATCGGCGATTCGCGAGGTCACCTCTCCGACCTCGTGAATTTCACTATAGCCGAGTAGCCGAGACTTTTTCGGCCAGTTACCCAAAAAGAAATTCACCGTCAGAACCTAATTGCAATTTTAATTAACCCAACCATTTATCCAATAAGGACAGCAGAAATATAGAAATTTTTAGATTTCCCTCTGATGACCATGACAACAACTCGGATCGGCTCCACCACTGCAAAGCAATTAACATCTACGACGATTGCTTTTCAAGATCAGTAATTCAGGCTAGAAACTAGAGGCAGAAAAATTGGGTTCTTCATAATACCAAATTTTTTTATTTTTCGTTCCTTCGAAACTTCCGACCGACAGCAACCCCAAAAGCTAAGCTTTCTCCCTTCCAAATTCACCCAGACAGTAGAATAATCCTCTTCCAACACAGAAGAAATCACTTAAGAATTCGTTGTAACATTTTCAATCTTTCAATTAAGCAGATATTTTTTAACTTCCTTATTCACCCTTATGGATCGGAATCAAACAAAAATTCAATATCTTCTTTTTCACATGTCAATATTAATCAATATAATGACATGTCAGTACCATGTAATTCAAAATTTGAATAGAAGTTCATGTGTTAGTGGTCAAACATACAATCTGTGGTGTTGTAAAAAAAACTTCATCAACTTGGTTCTTTCATTCTGAAATATATTGCGAATATCTCTTACTATTGTTCTTGTAAATGGCATAATAAACTTGAGATTGAGATACAAAGAAAATGTCTTAAAACCAATTCTTCTACCACTTTCAGTGGCAATTCTTCTCTTGCTGGATGCTATGCACATGCTTGCTTGACATTGGCGGTTCCTGTTTGTCTTTTTATGGCAAAAAGGGGAGTAGTTTTGAAGATTGATTGCTTTTATGATGCTGTGGAAATTTCCTATATTTTAACTGTTGTGGTTATCTCCTATATTGGTGCTACTATTTGAAATGACTTTATATTGATCGGATTGTGTCAAGAATTTCTCATTCAGGGGGAGTTTCGAATTCTCTCCTTCAGGGGGAGTTATGTTTTGCCAAAAAATGCCAAAGGGGGAGATTGTTAATGCAACGATGTGTTGAGATTATATTTTTGGCAAAAGATTATTTTTGGTTATATATCTTTTTGGAAATTATATTCTTTTGGAATATATATTATTCTATCCTTCTATTTTGGAGATAATATTTGGCAGAATATTTCGTCAATTCAAATGTGATTTGCTGGAAAAGGAATCGTAACAAACATGGTTCATATCCCTAATTATTTGGGATACTTTACTAAAGCGTCATTCAAAGTGTCACTGCGCTAAATTTGTGTGGCAGTGATTTTCGGATCCTTTGCTGATTTCGTGGGATATTATTATTTGAATGAATAGTCTGTTTCAAGAATATATTGTAGAGAGAAACAGAGCCGCACTAGCACTTAATATAAAAGTCTTCTCTTTGTATGTTAAAAGGTCCCGACGCCATTATTCTGGAGTGTGGAATTTTTCTATTCATCTGGGCGTCTTTATTTCTTCACCCACGTTTCTGTGTGGTGTATGTGATTATTGATTCGGTCTTGTCAAAGACTGGTTTGTTGAAGCCTGTTCTGGGTGATCCTATCCTAAGATATTGTCAAGCGTCACAGACAGTGTCATAGGAGTTTATTCTTGTGATCTTCATTATTATCCAGTCTTGAGAGGAGACTGCCTTAGAACTCTGGAGGAGTTCTATTTATTGACAAGGGGAGCTTGTCGTTCTTGATCGTGGGCGAGGGGATCTTGCCATAACACGGGTTTCGGGAGGAACCAACAACAAGGGGATCTTGTTGTTATCTAGATCTCGGGAGAGATCGTTTCAAAGTCGAGGAGAGCTCGCAAAACAGTTTCACTTGTAAAGGTTGAAGGAAGCGGCATCAAAGATAAGAGGGAGTCTTATTTTGTTTTAGTCCGAGTGTCTTGTAACCTTGTTTGAACTTGTGAAATGTTTTCATATCTGGGCGTGGCCCCGCAGATGTAGGCTGATTGCCGAACTGCGTTAACAACCTCCCGTGTCGTTAATTTTCGCATTTTTAATATTGTCCTATATCGTATTTATAACCGGTGTCACACGAAGTGTTACAACACTTTATAACATCAGGTCACTAACCTTGATCTTTCAATTGGTATCAGAGCAGATCGTCTCTGTTTCTTAGGCGAGATCCGTAGGACTTGATCTTGGTTTTTGCTACGATGGACTCTATGAAAGAAGGAGATTCAACAGTGCGTCCACCCTTGCTAAATGGAAACAATTATGCTTACTGGAAAGCTCGAATGAAAGCGTTTATTAAGGCTGTTGATGAAAAAGCCTGGAAATCTATTATAACAGGTTGGGACCCACCAATGATTATAAACAAAGAAGGAGTCACAACTATCAAAGCTGAAGAAAGCTGGTCCGTCACTGAAAATGTTCTAGCAAATAGTAACTCAAAGGCTCTTAATGCTATATTTAATGGTGTTGATCCTACTCAATTCAGACTTATTTCTACATGTGAGTCTGCTAAAAAGGCTTGGAATATTCTTCAGACGACTTATGAAGGTACTTCAGCAGTAAAGTTATCAAAAATGCAGTTTTTAACAACGAAATTTGAGAACTTGAAGATGCATGATGATGAAAATATTACCGAGTTTAATGCAAGACTCTGTGACATTGCTAATGAAGCTTTTGCCCTTGGTGAAACTATTTCTGAAGAGAAACTTGTGAGAAAGACTCTAAGATCTCTGCCCCAACGCTTTGCTTATAAAGTTACAGCAATTGAAGAAGCAAAAGATATCACCAAAATGAAATTAGAGAAGTTGATGGGTTCTCTTAGAACATTTGAGATGAATCTCGATGTAAATGTGGAAACAGAGAAGGTGAAAGACTTGGCTTTAAAAGCAGAGATGCAGAATTTTGAAGAATTTAATGAAGATGATCTGGAAGAATCATTAGCAGTGTTATCAAGAAATTTCAGCAGAATGTTGAAGAAATTTGGTAGAAATAATCGTGGTGTCAGACAAAATGTCACTAACACCAAGAATGACTCTACAAGTTATAAAAAGTTCAAAGACGAAAATCAACCTTCAGATAAATTCTTGAATAACAGGGGAATTAAATGTAGAGAATGTGCTGGTTTTGGACATATTCAGGCTGAATGTGCAAATACCTTGAAGAAGAAAAAGACTTCTCTCAACACAACCTGGAGTGAGAGTGATTCAGAAAAAGAAGATGAAATCTCAAACCGAAATATGGCGCTGGTTGCTAAAGCTAAACCTATAAGTTTTGATAGCGTTACTGAAAATGTCTCTGAAAGTATATTTGAAAATAGCGATGATGATACAGAAGAAATTACAAAAGAAGATTTTATCAATGAAAATAAGAAGTTTTATGAAAAATGACAGAATTGGTTGAAATAAATCAACATCTTCGAAGACAGATTGGAAGTCTGAAAAACGAAAATGGAAGTCTTCAAGATTGTGTTATTGATTTGGAAGCTAAACTGAAATCAAGCCAGAATGAGATAGAGCAAATTGGAAGTCTGAAAAACGAAAATGGAAGTCTTCAAGATTGTGTTATTGATTTGGAAGCTAAACTGAAATCAAGCCAGAATGAGATAGAGCGGTTGTCAAATGAACTGAATCACATGAAGAAGAATGTCAGAATGCTAAACTCAGGTTCCTCTATTCTTGATGGTATTCTAATGGCCAGAAGATCATGTGATGATACCTCTGGGATTGGTTACAAAGGAGAATGCTCAATGTCACCGAAAGTGTCAAACATCGATGCTGAAAATAAAGGGAAGAAAGTTGCGATATCCATCAACAAAACTGAACAGAAATCTAACTCTAAAAACAGTCGTCAGATGAAGTCCAATCTTCATGTTCCCAAGAATAAAGGTAACAAATTTATTCCAATTTGCCATTATTGTTTTCATCAAGGTCATATTCGTCCTAAGTGCTTTGCTTATCTTGATGACTTGAGAAAAGGTACTGGTAGATATATCTCTTCATACAGATTTCCCAAACAGAAATGGATAAAGAAAACCATTGGTAAGAGTAATGTTGCTCGTACTTCTCTAAAGGCAACATCTGTTGATGCATGGTACTTTGACAGTGGATGTTCTGGACATATGACAAGTGAAGCAAGATTCTTAAAGAATATCACATCAGGAGGTCTGGAAAAAGTAACATTTGGAAACGGCGTCACAGAAAATGTCGTTGGAAAGGGAACACTAGACGTTCCAGGACTGCCTCCTCTGGAAAATGTTCTTCTTGTAAAAGGTTTGAAAGCGAATCTTATCAGCATAAGTCAGTTGTGTGATCAAGATCTAAAGGTGTATTTCACTCGCAACAAATGTGTTGTCTCGGATCATACAAATAAATGCATCATCGAAGGAATAAGGTCTTCTGATAATTGCTATCTCATTTCATCATTGTCTACATGCGAACTAAGGTCAGCTCTGGGCCTTTGCATTCTCTGAAGAAAGTACTTGTGAGTGTTGTTTTTATTTTTTTTTTGCATTCGTACAAAAAAAAAAAAAACAAAACAAAAAAAAAAGAAGGCAATTTCTTTGCTATTCTTGGTCTTCAACGTCCTGCATGACACATGTGATTTTCTATGAAGATTTCGTCCCTTTTTTGTGACACCTTGAGTTTATTTCTCAATTTGTGGAAGGATTTATGATTTATTTCCATAATGTTTATGAACTTTTGGCGGAATTTCTGAAAATATGGGAGATACAATATATTTATGGGATTCTGGATGTATTTTTCAAATCTGTTGGAAGTTAATTGTGGATATATCTTTGGGTTTATTTCCCAAATTGCCACATCTCCTGAACATGTTACACCAAATGTCACTACAGAAGATCCTGCTACCCTTGATCAATCTGGTTAGATGTTTGTTTGTCATTTCTATGAGACTTCTTTCAGTATTTCTCTCTTGCTGGATGCTATGCACATGCTTGCTTGACATTGGCGGTTCCTGTTTGTCTTTTTATGGCAAAAAGGGGGAGTAGTTTTGGAGATTGATTACTTTTATGATGCTGTGGAAATCTCCTATATTTTAACTGTTGTGGTTATATCCTATATTGGTGCTACTATTTGAAATGACTTTATATTGATCGGATTGTGTCAAGAATTTCTCATTCAGGGGGAGTTTCGAATTCTCTCCTTCAGGGGGAGTTATGTTTTGCCAAAAAATGCCAAAGGGGGAGATTGTTAATGCAACGATGTGTTGGCATTATATTTTTGGCAAAAGATTATTTTTGGTTATATATCTTTTTAGAAATTATATTCTTTTGGAATATATATTATTCTATCCTTCTATTTTGGAGATAATATTTGGCAGAATATTTCGTCAATTCAAATGTGATTTGCTGGAAAAGGAATCGTAACAAACATGGTTCATATCCCTAATTATTTGGGATACTTTACTAAAGCGTCATTCAAAGTGTCACTGCGCTACATTTGTGTGGCAGTGATTTTCGGATCCTTTGCTGATTTCGTGGGATATTATTATTTGAATGAATAGTCTGTTTCAAGAATATATTGTAGAGAGAAACAGAGCCGCACTAGCACTTAATATAAAAGTCTTCTCTTTGTATGTTAAAAGGTCCCGACGCCATTATTCTGGAGTGTGGAATTTTTCTATTCATCTGAGCGTCTTTATTTCTTCACCCACGTTTCTGTGTGGTGTATGTGATTATTGATTCGGTCTTGTCAAAGACTGGTTTGTTGAAGCCTGTTCTGGGTGATCCTATCCTAAGATATTGTCAAGTGTCACAGACAGTGTCATAGGAGTTTATTCTTGTGATCTTCATTATTATCCAGTCTTGAGAGGAGACTGCCTTAGAACTCTGGAGGAGTTCTATTTATTGACAAGGGGAGCTTGTCGTTCTTGATCGTGGGCGAGGGGATCTTGCCATAACACGGGTTTCGGGAGAAACCAACAACAAGGGGATCTTGTTGTTATCTAGATCTCGGGAGAGATCGTTTCAAAGTCGAGGGGAGCTCGCAAAACAGTTTCACTTGTGAAGGTTGAAAGAAGCGGCATCAAAGATAATAGGGAGTCTTATTTTGTTTTAGTCCGAGTGTCTTGTAACTTTGTTTGAACTTGTGAAATGTTTTCATATCTGGGCGTGGCCCCGCAGATGTAGGCTGATTGCCGAACTGCGTTAACAACCTCCTGTGTCGTTAATTTTCGCATTTTTAATATTGTCCTATATCGTATTTATAACCGGTGTCACACGAAGTGTTACAACACTTTATAACATCGGGTCACTAACCTTGATCTTTCATTTATCAATCAACAGTGAGAGATTTTTTATCAACCAACAGCCAAAAATTTATCAACCAACAGTAAGACAGCAACAAACGTATTTAGCATATAAATTACACATACAGTGATGTCTGTGCATCGAGTGAATAGTGAGGGTGAGCACTGAGCAGCGTTGAGTCGCTGAACGGCGAACAATTTCGATTAAGCAAGAACGACGTTGAACGGCACTGTCGATCAATGCTAAGTCCGACTGCCCTGACGGTGGCATGCGAGTTCGAAATGAGAAGTGAGACTGTGAGAGTGAGAGACTGTGATGAGAGTTTGAAAGTTTGAGAGGACTGAGTGCGAGCGAGCAGGCGAGGCGAGCACCGATCAGGCGAGCGAGCACCGAGTAGGCGATTGGATTTGGTGTTGGAAGTGGAACTAGAAATCTGGATTCTCCGATTCTAGAACACAAACAAAACACAGAAAGTCTGAAACAGGGTTTTTAAATTTTAATTTCATCCTCAGTCCGATCCACGATTTTTTGGGATTTTGGCATCTAGACCGTGGACCGGACCGAAGTCCCACGATAAATGTAGTAAGAGGACGGGTCACGGACCAAGAACCATGGATAACCGACTGAAATTGGACCGAAATCTTTGATCCGGTCCAGTTATCGGTACTCGGTCCGGTCCTGCCCATCCCTATCTAGTATAGGCTATGGTGTTTAGAGTTGGTTTATAAGCCTTTAATTTTAAGTCACTCGTGATATGCTTAGCTGGGCAATGGGGCTCTCATCGAGCGTGGACCCTTGCGGGTCGTGACAAATAGTAACCAATTAATTTATTTAATTCCAGGATGTACATATATAGTCTATAAAAATAAGAAATAGTATCAAATATAAGATAAGTAAGATGCATATAATATTAGATATACAAAATGCAATATAGGATTGCACTGGAATAGCCTGTTACAATATATGGCCTGTTACATATTTATTATAAAACAATGGATTTTTCCACATTTCATAGTCTTGGTCTTGGAGACTTTTCCACATTTTATTATCTTGGAGTCTTTTCCACACATATCTTGACATAGACTTTCAGTCTTTCTTTGGTGCATGGTGCAATATTTTCCATACCAAAACATGATGATTATCATCTTGAAAACCAAACAAAAATTACAAAATTAGAATAAAATATTGCACAAAAATTTTCAGAGCGTCAAATTGTAAAATCCTAAATGTTAAAAAAATTATTGAACCTCAAATTAATAGCTATTAGAGTTTAGTAACTCGAATTTAGTTTAGATCATGATAAAAAAGTTACAGTTTTAAATACTTATGATAATATTGTTTTTCACTAGGCTCTACTAGTAGCAATATTATTATGATTATTTGTTTCCTTTGTTACACAGTGCCACGATATTTACCATTTTGATTTCTATTTTTGCCTTGTGTCTATATTTTGCCAACACTTTAAATTATTGTAGTAAATTTCTGTCTTTAGTGGGTCATTTTCTGCCCGTTAACATTTTCCGCGTAAAAACTTCATGTTCGTTGTTTCGTTATAACAGTGACCGAGTATCATTTGATGCATTTTGAAATTTTGCTTCAACTTAAGCCAAATACACCATTTATGTATATATTACTTCCAAACCGGTCTAAAACGAACTAATTGATTAACTCCCAAATACACAAGTTTGGATAATATTGAGCGTTTTAAATGAGTCATCGGTCTTAAACATAGTCGACGGAAAGAAAATGGCTCATCTAGAAGGTAGACAATTTCAAAATACTATCTAATTGAACATTCAATGCCACTTACTTGGTGGAACAAACTTTCTATTATTCTGTTTGAAAGGTTTGCTCAAAAGTAACTCAAAGTTAGACCAAACAATACCATTCATATAAATTTCATCGCAACCACAAAAAAATGACCACATTTTTGTTGTAATAGTCGGTTGCTACATTCACGGATGGGATGTTTCAGGACAGAGAACATGATGGCAAAGATAAGTAGGGAAATTCTGATATGGAAAATTGGACTTTGGAAGAACTTGTGGAGATTGCTGAATTGACCAAGAAACTTACAAGTCTTTCTAAATAAAATTTGAAAATAATATTCAATTGCAAATGCATGTCTAATTCAGGAAAAGGTCTATTTCTAGACGTTTTAGAAAACAAATAGACATTGTTACGTGATCATGAAGATCATTCTTCTTTTTTTTTTTTTCTTTTTTTTTTTTCTTTACTATTTTTCAGTATTTTTATTTAGTTTTATATGTTGTAAGTATCCCAAAATAATAAATAATAATAATAAATGTCATATCCAAAAGTAATAATATTACAATTATTTGTTTAGTAGTGTGTAACTTCAAAGTATTGAAGAAAAGTCATAAAATTTAGGCACTTCTTTGGTCGTAATTTCCTACACATAATAAATGTCACATTGAAATATAATAATATTATAATTATTTGTTTAATGAATAATTTCAAAATATTGAAGAAAATTCGCAAAATTTAGGTAATGTTTTGGTCACAATTTCCTATAAATACCCACAACCTTAATCCTTATAACTCACAAAATCTTTCTTCTTGCAAACAATATCATAATCATGATCTTCTTCAGAAACCTAGTGTGTTTTATCCTTGGTTTTCTTGTCTCTTGTCTCTCATCGTCTGGTTCATGCTGCGCTTTTTGAAGTCCGAAACAATTGTCCCTATACAGTTTGGGCCGCCGCGGTTCCCGGTGGTGGCCGTCAGCTAAACACAAACGGTGTCTGGAGCTTCAACGTTAACCCAGGTACGACCGGTGGCCGTGTGTGGGGTCGAACCAACTGTAACTTTGATGGTTCTGGAAGAGGAGGATGCCAGACTGGGGACTGCAATGGCCTCCTACAATGTCAAGCCTACGGCCGACCACCCAACACGTTGGCCGAATTCGCATTAAATCAGTTCAACAACTTGGATTTCTTCGACATTTCTCTCGTTGACGGGTTCAACATTCCGATGGACTTCAGTCCCACTTCCGGTGGGTGCAGGGGAATTCGGTGCTCGGCCGACATCAATGGGCAGTGTCCTAATGTGCTCAGGGCTCCCGGCGGCTGCAATAATCCATGCACTGTGTTCGGAACCAATGAGTATTGTTGTACTTCCGGCCCTTGTTCGGCAACAGAGTATTCGAGGTATTTCAAAACGCGTTGCCCAGATGCTTATAGTTACCCTAAAGATGATCAGACAAGCACTTTCACTTGCCCAGGCGGAACCAACTATAGGGTTACGTTCTGCCCTTGATCGCCATGGATGGAAAAGGATAATAATGTAATAAGAGAGCTTGATAGCTTTTTTTAGCACAATCCTTTCGTGCTAAATATAACGAGTTTTATCTATGATATAATTCATACTAAACATTATGAGGAAACACAAATCAGATAGAGAAAAAGATCAGAATTAAAATCCATAAAAAAATAACAAGCAATTGATAGAGATTAACAGTGAAATTGAAGTATAAACCAGAGTTTCGTGCAATGAAAACCTAAAAATTTAGTAGAGAACCATGTACTATACTCATGAGCTGAGAAAATTAATTTTATTATTTTATTTTAAAAAACAATGAATCAGTAAAAAAAAATGCAGTGACATTGATTTACATTCATCAAAATATATTTTATCATAATAAAACTAACTTCATTGGCTATCAGTAGTTCAATTATTAAAAACATTGCTACATAGATAAGTAGTTATATACAAAATAATGTCTTTACTATTTTTCGTGAAAATAACCTCGTTTATAAATAAGGTCACTAATGTACATTTGCAATCGATTGCCACAAGCACGTAAAAAAGAAAATGATGATGATTCGTAGATGAGTCAATCATGTGAGGGAGAAAGAATGTATGTTCGAATACCATTCAGTAGCGTAATCAAGAAATAAGGACTGCGTGAATACAAATCAATCTTGTATTGTTCGTAACAACAAAAGACTATTGCCTGTTTTAAGGATTCAAATCCGAGGACAATTCATCACAAATAAAACCATTCGCACAGCGGAAGGTCTAAAGAAACACTCTGTGGTTTTTGGTTGTTTGATAGCAATACAACCCAAAACAACTAAATTTCAATAAACAAAGGGCCCAACACTGCACAAAACAACCTAAATTCTTCTGTCATATATATTAAATGAAATATTATGCATAAAATATAATAAAGGTGTAAAACTAGCATAAATATAGTATAAAAATTAACATGTTGTTGAACAGAATATGTCAAGTTTTATATGTGTAGGCTTAAAAAATAAAAATTTTAAAAATCATGATGCGATGCAGTACAATAGAAAAAACCATAAAAAAATAGTGAACTATCGTAGAAACCTCGACGACGAAAGCCTTACCGACCAGACGAAATGCGCTACCCTGAACATGTATCAGAATTGAAAATATTGTCAAAATCTATTACAAAACTGACGATAAAAACCTCACACAATCACTAGGGATATAGTTGATGGGTCCTATACTAGGATTAAAACCCCAATAAAAAAAAAGGATAAACGAATACAAATTCCCGTAAAACTCATTGTATGGTCGCACAGACCCCCATAGTCCAAGGACTTGACTGCTGTCGTGGTAGCCCACAGTGGAAGTTCGATTTTTGTCGCAATCGCCAGCAATGGAAGTTCAAACTAATGTCGTGAATGCCCGGATTGCAGCTACGGACACCTAGGCTGCAACTGCGGATGCACGGGCCAGAAGCTCAAACTACTACTCCGGACATGTGTCCTCCGAGGCTGCCTAGCTCGAATAACAAACATCTGGAGACAATGTTTTAGCGATGGGTTTCACGAAAAACTTGTACTTTCCATCGATTTTTATCTCCAATTAACATATAACTCTACATGAACCATAGCTCCAAATCTTACACTAACGGAAAACAAGGAAAAAAACGAGAACAAGGATAAGAAATCGACTTATCCTTGAAGAACCATGCTAAAACTTGAAGATGGACTCCATGATTGCACAAATCAGATGTCAAATCACCAAATCTAACTGTCTTTTCCCCCTCTTCTCTCTCTTGTTCTTTCTATGCTTGAAAGGAAGGGGAAGCCTTCCTATACAAAAGTAAAATAATTTTTTTAATTATTTATTTAATTTATAAAATATAATATATAATATAATATTATATATATCAAATAAATTTATAAAATTCAAATTCGTTGAAACTTCAAAAATTATTCAAAAATTTCTTAACAAACATTTCCGAGGAAATTCTAATTTAACCCAATACTACTTCAAATTTTCACTTGCGGTAACTTCTAAAATCTATCGATTTGATCATTTGGTAGAAAATCACACATATCCAAACGTTAACGGCATCTGGAAATTCAAGTCAATACAAAATAATTTGACCTCGAATAGCACAAAAAATTAACTCGTGAATTTTATTGATATTTACTTTGTAGATATTATATATCAAACCAACCAGGTTCAAATAGAATTCGTGTTGCACTAAACTCTAATAATCTACTTATTGATAGGAATCCAATACATAAAATATATCTTCAAAACTCTAAATAAAAAATAATCTCCTCTTCACAAAAGCTCTTAAAAGGCAACCTCAACACTGATATAAGCAAGTAATGTTTAAACTTAAACGACATACTTGAGAAGCATTTCAATTTCATCTGCATTGTATAAACATATTATTAGCATAATCACAACCAACTGCATCTAAATATGTAGAAGACTCTCAACTTGAATCATTAACCATAAACACATTCAACGCATAACAAATTGAACTCGTTTTTCCATATCGTCAGTTAAGTTTTATCTCCCTCCTTGATATGCCGCTAACAATAGAACTTTGACGTGAAAGCAAAATTGGTTATAATGTGGTGACAACATCACCTCGAACATCTGAGTTAGGCTGACATTTAGCCTCTTATGATGGCCTGAATTTAAATTAACAACTTTAATCACGATTGGAATAATAAATTGTAATTAGGAACAATGATAAATTTGAAACTATTATAAATATGAACCAATTTAAGAGATTGAACTAGAAACTCAAAAAAGTTAAAGTTGACTTTTAACTTTAGAAGACCAAAAAATTTATGAGCCAACGACATGCCAACACATCAGCTGTAATTCGATTCTTCGAAATTCTTGTATAAATTTTTCTTTTTAAACCTTTAAATCAATTAAAAACATCTTCAAAACCATTTAAAGAAAATATATTAAAATAGGAGAATAATCGGCCAAAAGAATCGAGGGCAAAAAGGGCAAACCATGCCCAAAATGCATGGCCGATCGATCGACTGTGGCGATTTCACGCCAGGCGATCGATCGCCCCAGGCGATCACACATACGCCGATCGATCGCCCATGCAGGCGATTGATCGGCACACGCTCTGGAATTTCTTCCAGAGCGAGTACCATTGAGGCGCCGATCGATCGCCCTCCATGGCGATCGATCGGCATACTCTCTGGAATCCGAATTCCAAAGAGCTTGCTCCTCCTTTCCTTCCCCTTTCTTTCCTTCAACTCCCTACACATATACTTCACAATTTTTCCTTCATCAATTTACCTCTAAACACTACATACATCACAACAATGCATTTCAACATAGAGTCACCTGGCACTCGTACATCCTCCATAATTTTACTCAAAAACCAACTCGAGACGTATTTAAAACGAAGTAAGTTTTCACGAAAACGAACTGCGGGGATCCATTTGAAAACTAAACAAATCCCTATAAATTTGAAAATCACCAAACAGTTCCAGTAAATTCCGAAATCATCAAAACACTTCCATTAACAAAATCAAATTCCAACTAATCCTTACAACAACCTAAATATACTATTTACACATTTTCTACCCAATGTAACCCAAAATACTTACATACGTCCCCACGAGACAAAATACGCGTCGACTGCCCAACGCACTCCCACGAGCCATCCTTCATCAACCTACTCATGCGACGGGTGGAGGAATGTCATCCTCACCTGTATCAAAGTCACTTACACCATAGAAATAAACTATGAGCTAAAGGCTCAGTAAATTTACGTAAATGCGAATGCATGCTGTGCATATGTCATTCATAAAAATCATGCAATCATCGGGATCATTTAGTTACATAACGGGATGTCACCGAGGTCTACTCTCACCAGATGGAGAGGGCACGTCTGGCGGGTTAGACAACCATTTCCATCTACCAGGGGGAAAACATGTTTCACCAACTAAACAGCCATGTCTGAACCCCACCCCGTCGTGACTGAGATTACGTGCATTCGTTTCTTTACATTAATTCATTTCTTTTCATAAAACCATGCAGAAACTCATTTTCATGCTAATTTGAAAAAGTGTGATGCATGTACAGCTCATAATTAACATAGGAAACAAACAATAAATCTTAAAAAGATACACCACAACCTAAACTCCTAAACTATCCAACCACCTACTCTACAACTACGGAGTTCACCAATATCCTCGATAACATTATAATTCTTGGTGTAGGCCAAACCGACCAAACAAAGCACGAAGACTTATATCGCGTCCGTAGCACACCGAGCTCCGTCCACGAGCGTTGTTCACCTAAAATATTTCATAACACATGGCATTAAACTGAGCCTAAATCATCGAACTTTGCAACTAGCGGAACTCCTAGCTAAAGAAAATTTCCTAAAACTCTATTTTGACTCATTGAGACATTTCATCGAGCAATTCGTACTCGTAAATCCTTAACCTCCATTAATGGAGTTTCTAAGTTCTCCAACAACCTAAACTCCAATATCCATCAATAAACCTACTAACTACGTCCACTAATCGTTAATACATCCATTAGAGGTGTAATCACGATAAACTTATCGATTTCAAAACTCAAACCACGTTTTTAACAAAAATCTTAAACGAACCCTAAACATTTAAGCCCAAGAAATCGAAATCCAACGTCTCAAAAGCACAAAGTCTTACATAGGGAGCAAAGACGGAGAAGAAACGTGAAGAACGAACCGCCGGGGAGTGAGCTTCTGTCGCTGGAAGAGAGAGACGCACGAGAGGGGGAAGAAAAATCGCCTGGAGGAGAGGAGAGAAAGAAATTTACGTAAGTGTTGAGGGAGAGAGAGGATTTTGTCATTTTAATAAAATTAACTTGCCAAATTACTATACTGCCCCTCCATTTGATTTTCTATTAATTTTATTCTTGTCTCGTTAATTGACTAACAATCCGATTTCTCCAAATTTTCTTATTTCACCATAAATTCTAATTTATTACTAGGGCTCTATTAAAATTTTCCGTTCGCAAAACGGACTTAATTTGACATATTTACAAAAATATCATTATATATTGAAATAAATAAAATCTCGTAAAACCGGTTGTTACATGTATCAATTAAAGTAATTAATTCAGCTTAAAGTTAATTAAATTTGGTTTTATTGTGATTTTGAGTAACAAAAGGGCAAAACAGACTTTTACAAAACACAAAACGAATAATACAACCAACTAACTCTTAAAATATAAAATAAATTAATAAAAAGTAAGAACTTATTTCACTTCACGCTAGTGTCATGAAAGAGAAGATATATAGAACGTGGAAAGAAGTTAAAAAATAGAGTATTCGTCCTCGTTTTGACTTCAGGTAAGTTTCTTCGTACTCTCTATTTACGAATACATACATAAAATACATTGAATTCAACAACTCTTGAAATAAACGATATATAAATGTTCCCAGTATTGAACTATACATGTTTTGATGTTTGGAACGATTGGAAATGGATAATTGGGTCCAAAATCGAGAGAAACCCAAATGAAAATTATTAGTTGGATGTTACAATGCTCAAAGATAGCCAGCGCTACTGTTTTCCATGTGGCACTACAACAGTCGAGAACAATTAAAAAACAAAGTTCATCCATTACAACACTCTCAGTCCAGCTAGTATTTTATGTAAACTTGGAACCTTTCAATAATATTTTTTTTTTTTTTTTTTTTTTGTGGAACTTTGAACATGAATAGAAAATGTTTTAATAGATATAATGACACAATTTATTCAACAACTTGTTTAGTGAATAGCATAGGTTAAATGGTTCATATTACATACAACATTAGCACGTTTAAGTATAATTTTGTAGGTTAGATGCCACGGCATTTAGGATAGTAACGCTTAGGCAAAACTCGTGAGTTAATACTAGGGCATTGTGGAGTCTCTCGGTATTCCCAGTACAATATTGTCTGCTTTGGGTTGGAGCCTGCACGACTTTGTTCTTGGTCTATGCCCAAAACGTATTGTACTGGGTAGGGAGGGGAACTCGACTTATAAGCTCTCACCAATTTTTACTGATTTCACAAGACGGGTCGCCACAATCATCCCCCCTTCAGAGGCTCCGTCATCCCCGTCGACCACACTTTCAGGTCGGGAGATGGCTCTGATACCATTTGTGGAGTTCCCTAGTACTTCCAGTACAATATTATCTCTTTTGGGGCCAGAGCCCGCACGACTTTATTTTTGGGCTATGCCCAAAACGTGTTATACTGAGTATGAAGAAAATTTGACTTATAAGCCCTCATCAATCTTCACTCCCGAGCGATGTGGGATTTGACATCCTCACTGATTTTACAAAGCAGGTCACCACAAGCATGGCAGAGGTTTGTGCCACGACATTGGTGTAAAGTTTGGGATAATAAATAAACATTATGCACATCTAGCTAGGAGTGTTCAAATCACGTATAAATGTGATAGTTAGACATTGATACATGCATCGTGAAATTCAACAAAAAGATAATAAAATGATATGTCATTTGTATTGACATTGCACTAATTCATTGGGTGTGTGCTTGATATGGTGCATGTTCATATATTTGTGTTACATTGTAAGCATATAGATGACAATTTGGATTACATGTGAGTCAAGTTCACTTGCTTACTATGCTAAACAGACGTTCGTTGGTTAACCCTAATGCCCAATTTGTAAATAACCTATGCATTAGGGTGATTTGTATTCGCTGGCATCATTACTTAGGTTGGTCGTATGATGATGGGCAATGTTCATTTGTAACATAAGAACCTAGTGATGTCTTTCCTTGTGTGATTACAGTTAGTCATGGTTTATACCGGAATTGACCTATAGCTTCGTAAATCCTCGCGAGGCAAGAATTGGCCACTAGAGCCACATAGTTAGACTGTGAAATCTAGAGTTAGTAGTGGTCGTCACGCATGTTCTATGTTCATATTGACATTAATATCAGAACATGTCAGTATGATGAAAGTTCATATCAGAATAAACATTAGCACATGTTAGTATAAATGATAAAAATAAATGTGCCTTAGATATTCATTGATCTGCAATTTTAAACTGAGGTCACATAGAACTCTACTAATGAGTTTATCTTTGAAATGATTTACAAAAACGACTACTAGGAAACACAAATAAAAAAGAGAAAAATATAATAATTAAAATTGAAACTTACTTGAAGTCCTTATTAAAAAAAAAATACAAACAGAAGAGAGAGATTCACTATGAAATTGAAGTACAAAAATGCCAAATTTGTCTTGATTCCATTGCTTCCACCACAAAATATTAAAAAGTAATGCTACGTGTACTCTCTTAAAAAACTTGTTAACATATCAAATAATTATTTGTGCAATTAATGTAATAAAATCATTTTGATAATTAATTACAATAATAATCTTTTAACAGGTCAGCGAGTTTTTAAGAGAGTACATGTAGTATTATTCAAAATTAAAAATTATCTATTTTTCAATTATGTTGACCATAAGTTTTCATGAGTCAATTTTCATTCGCGAGTTTTGTGAGTTTGAGAGTTTTTAATACATTTTCGAGTAGTTGTTTTCATGGGTTTTTTATAAAGACAAGATTGATAAATAGTAGGGGTGGGCAGAACCGGCCCGGAACCGCAAAACCGGACCGGACCGGCAGTTCGGTCCGATTCTTGGCCGGTTTTGCCTCCCGTGGGACCGGTTCCGGTTCCACTGACCGGAGAACCGGGAACCGCGATCCGGTTCCCAGTTTCCTGTGCGGGTCTCGGGAAATCCCATGGGAGAACCGAGACCCATGGGTATTTGCTTTTCCCTCCTGCTCCTTAGCTTTCCCTGCCATTTCCCAATCTCTAGAAAAAAACTCCTTAACTTTTCCCTCCCATTTCCCAATCTCCAGAAAAAAACGTAGACGGAGGCAAGGAGGAGAGGTAAATGCCACACCTACTGTCTCTGTCTTTCCCCAAAGCGTTACCTTCACTCGCACTTGAGCTTCGCTTCCAAAGACTAGGGCTTTTTTAGCTGGCTCCATTTTCTCTTTCTTTGCCGGAACCGCAGAGACATCCGGTACTAACTGAGCTTTTTTTTTTATTATTCTTTGTAGCTGTTTATTTCATGATATATTTTTTTTTTGTTACCTGAAAAGTTTCTGCTACGAGGACAGAAATGTCGTGGTTTGACGCGTAACTTTACATTACTACTAATTTCTATGTTTTCCTCGATCTACATTTGTGGTGAAAATGCTCTGTTTTTTTCGTCGGAAAATGGGGATCTGCTCCTCCCCATCTGTGATTGTGATTAGATCCAGTCAGGTTTGAAGCTGAAACACTAAACCAGCTTGAAGAACTGTGGGTTTCAGGAAAAAAAAATGTATGGGAGGGAACCGGTACCGAACCGGAACCGGACCGAAATTGCGGTCTGGTTCCGGTTCGGTACCGGTTCCGCTAGGGGCCGGTTCCGGTTTTGGAAATTCATTTCCCGAAACCCACGGTCCGGTCCGGTTCCGGCCCAGAACCAGCCCGGACCGGACCGGACCGTGCCCAGCCCTAATAAATAGATCGAAGTTCAATATCGAGTTGTGAGTATAAAAGTGTCAAATCCAACAAGTTTCAGCACTAGTGCACGCCAGAGCGATGTAGTGCCCGAGAATAAGAAATCGCAACTTGACAATGAGCGCTACAACGCTCCTTCTAAGCGTTGTCGCCCTCAAATGCAAAAAGTCACCACAAGAAGAGGAACAGTGTAACATTCATGAAAAAAATTCAAAAAACTCTAATGAGATCTATAATACTACACTAGAGCCCTGCCGTAGCACTAGAGTGCTTATAACTAGGTGCTAGGAAAAATCAAGTCAACTAAGCAGTTTAATGACGATTTTATAAATAATGGACACCCAGAACAATCAAAAAAAAAAAAAAAAAATTGGAGTCTCGAGAACATGACTGAAAATAAAATATTTTGACATCCTTCATTTGACGATTCTTGTGGGCAGAGTTACATGAAACATCGAGACCGGGATCGATTATCTAGTTTTTATCTCTCAAACTCTTGTTTTTAATTTTATTCTAGAAGTTTTCATATTTATCTGCAATTAATTGTCATTCTAATTAACTCATCATTAGTTAGAAATTACATTTAAAGAGTTTAGGAAAGCATACATGTTAGATACAGATAGCATAACATACAATCTTTGAGTGAAAATGTTTATGTTGGATAGCAATATATCTACATAATATGTGTAATTTGATATTTATTCTCATTGAGTTAAACATTATAGAATCCGAAGAGTAGAACTCATTCAAAAACTAGTTCAAGGATTGAGGGAATCTCCTCTTATTATATACTGGATCTTTACTTTCTACTTAGTCGATGTGGGATTGTCAACAAAACAAACTAATAATGTTATTTTAGAGCAAAAAATAACTAAATTATTTGATAATATTTTCTATTTTTCTACTTGTGAGAAAAAAAAAACAAAAAAAAAAAGTCATCCAAGCACTTCCTTAATGTTCATACGACAACCGTGGGCTTTTTTGCCTCGTTGTCTTGCTTACAAGCTGGACCGTCCTTTCCTTGACGCCTGCACAACGACCATCGTTTCTTTGTCTTCAAATCGTATATTTTGCAGAAAACCCGCCTTCTGTTTATCGGCTTCTGTATTGGGTTTTCTCTGAATACCGGGTTTGGAGATTGACCCGATTGATCTCCATTTTCAATCCTGTACATATTTTTATAATTTTCGTCAGAGTTTTCCATTTCTCTTGACAATCAATCGAGATCTAGGAAGAGGGTCAGACTCTGTTTTTGTTTTCCGTTCCTCTTCTTTGTTCCAAATGCCTCGGGGAACCCTCGAAGTTCTTCTCGTTGGTGCGAAGGGTCTTGATAACACTGATTTTCTCAGTAAGTTTCGTTTCTGAAGCTTGTTTTTCATGTATTTTCTTCGGTTTTGTTATTATGCGGTTGACTTTTTTGTTTGTAGTGTTTAATAAAGCTATTGTTGTTGGTTGTTTGATCAAGCTATCCTAGTTTTCCAAAAATGATAATCAAATGTGATCATATGATTGATGCTCTATACAAATTCACATCGATCATACTCATGATCAGTGATCTTTAAATTGGTTGTTCTACACTTGTTAAATTAGATATTGAATGAGCTATCAGATAAATCACTAATGGTTTTATCCCCTAAAAGAATCCCAAAGAGAAAGATGATGAGACTCTTTGCTTTGAAGCTGCATCGATCCACTCTTTCTAACGTTGGATTTTTTCCTCCCCAACCAATTTGGTCATAATTTGGTTGATGAAGCTGCTGATTTGATCTTTCTAAAACAAGTACATTTTCTCAAAAACAGAAATTTTGTAGCTGATATTGTCTTTCTCAAACAAAGGCAGTTTCTCGAAGGAAGCATCATCTTTCATGACCAATTTGTTCTTCCTTATTTTCTTGTTGAGAAGTTTTTATTTTAATTTTGTTTTTCTCAACAGATGACCTCGATCCGTATGTCATTCTTGTTTGCCGTACGCAGGAGCAGAAAAGCAGTGTAGCGTCAGGTAGGAATCTTGAAGAACAATGAGCTCTTAGTTTTCATTATTGTCTTTTCTAAACAATCTATTTTTACATATCAATCAAGTTCTAAGTTTTCTTGTTGATTAGGAGCTGAGCTCATGCTTTTTCTTCAATCTGAATAAGCTTATTTTTACTGATAAAAGTTGTCATCGTAAATATCGGAATAACATGTTTTGATTTGTTCATTTATTAAAAAGGATTTTTGCTTTCTTGTGCTAATATTACATGAAAATCTTCAATTTTGGACATAAATTGGATTGTGCGAACAACGTAGATTTTCAGATTTTCCTTCCTAGCGTATTTCTAGATATCTGTACTGAAGAAATGTATGGACTCTTTCACATCCATTGTGCAAGGAAAGGAACTGAACCGGAGTGGAGTGAAAGTTTTGTATTTACTTTGTCAGAGGGCGTCGAAGAGATCACTCTAAAACTAATGGACAGTGATACATTCACAGAGGACGACTTTCTTGGACAAGCAACGTGAGAATTTAAAATTTTCTAAACTCTTGTATAAACCATGAATTATCATTTGAGTTCCAAATCTGGAAATCTCCGCATGATATAGATATTTTCTTTCCAATCGATGACGAACTAGAATAGTATAATCAAGTTTTTTCTCGGTGTCTTCTGCAGCATTTCACTTGAGCCACTTTTTTCGGAAGGAAGCTTGCCTCCAACGTCATACAATGTAGTGAAGGAGCAAGAATATCGAGGAGAAATAAGAGTTGGCCTTACCTTTACCCCTGAGGTAGCTTCATCTTTTATTCTTTAGCATCCCAGATTAAAAGGGAATCAGGATGAAAGTGATAACATGCTCTCTCTCTCTCTCTCTCTCTCTCTCTCTCTCTCAGGTAAATTGTGACACAAGTTATGAGGGAGAAGAAAGTTTTGGTGGGTGGAAGGAATCTTCATACTGAGCCAAAAAGGATCACGATCTTTTGGAAATGGGAATAATGAGCTTCTTGTCTCAACAGATTTCATTTGTTTTATCACAGATGAAGATCATCAACTAGTTTCCTGTTGAGTTTGACTTTATTGATTTGGTTGAAATATTTGCATCGAAGACCACATAATCTCTATCTACATTTCCATAAAGTAGTACAGATAAAATACCAGAATCTTCTCTGTTACATAGGGAATGTTGGTCTAGATTTCAGGCAGGAAATAATGAAATCACAAGATTTTCTCCACCTTTCCCTATATCTCTAAGCAAATGCCACAAGGACTCCAAAGTTATTGCAGAGTTTATGAAATTTTATAAAGTTCACATTAAAGTACAGAAGAAAACAACACAGTACAGAGGGTCAAATGTGTAATGGAGTAGTTTTCAGCTGATCATGATTAGTGATTACAATTATTTTCTCCTCCAATACTCTACTTGCCCTTAGAAACCTTGTCACCCTTCATGTGAGCTTGTCGCATGGTCCCAAAACCAGGCAAACTTACATTTCCCATAGGGAGGAATGAAGAATTCTTCCCTGAATTTCCAGCTAGATCGAATTGGGATGATATATTGTCACTTTGAAAATAACTGGTCGACCCAAAATCTGGTAATGTAATAGTAGAATCTCTTTGCGAATGGGCAGATTCAAGGTTCTCTTGGAAGAATGTATGAATGCCCAGACTATCATCCACTGGTATTGATCCTGTTAGAGTTTTGAATGCAAAATCTAGCACGGATCAGACCAGGAAAATCCAAAAGGAAAGGAGGAAATCGATTCGGCTGTTTTGTTTTCCGCTCTGGCATGATGATTTTCATTAAGAATAGCATTAGGCTCTTCACTTTTCTTAAATGCCTCCCCATGGATTGTAGTATCACCAATAATAGTAGAAGAAACATAGTCAGGCCCCTTAACTGGCTTTATTGCAGCCAACACTTCTTCTACAATCGCTTTATTTTTACAAAGAACTCTCCCTGAGTTTTGCCAGCCTTGTTCAGTAGCCATCGAGTTAGCACCTGGCTCAAGTTTGAGCTCAGCTGATCGTTTCGATGATTGACGAGGGAAACAAAGCTCTTTCTTATTCTTCAATGTTTTTGGGTTACCTCGGGATCTCTTATCGATACGACTTTCAGTTAGGATCTTCCCTTGACTGTTATTAGCCATAGGAATTGAATCAGGTCCATTATTAGCAGCATCCACCACTGGCAATGCGCCTGTAAGAGTCTTAATTGCAAACTCTAGACATGGGTCTGAGAAAAAATCTGCTATTGGAACAGAGAATTGTTCTTCAGACTCACCCTTATCCACTTTCTCATTTTCGACCACCCCGGATGTTGATTGTTCTTTGTTTTCACAAGATTTATCCAAATTTCCGTTTGATGCACCATTTGTTTCATCAAATGCATGATCAACACCTTTGGCTTCTGGGTTGACCACAAGCTCCTCATTTGGTTTATCTGCATATGAATCTGAATTCAGATTAAGATCCGGAAGAGTTACAACTTTGACACCATTTCCATCTGAAACTCGAGGACTGCGTAGCCTTGACTTGGAAATGGGTATAAACTCTGGTTCTTTCCCAGCCAGTCGTTTCGAAGATCTATGAGGTGGCATATGATCTTTCAGTTTCTTATTATTTGATTTTCTCAGTTTACTCTGAACAATTTGAGCTTTCTCCCCTCCAGTTTCCTTCTCTGGTAAATCTGTTCCCTGTGAGAAACAAACAGCTAGTCGATGGACTGAGGACATTCTCCGGCAACAATAAATTTGTAGGATTCTGAATGTTTGACTTTCGATTGTTTTTGCCTTTCTTTTGATAGAGCTGTTTCCTCACCGTTTTCGGAGAATAATTCATATGTTTTCTATCAAGTGTGGTGGCCGAAGCATCACATTTTTGAGGAGACGTCTTTAACCCATCCTCAGTTTGTTTTCTCTCATCTTCAAGAATTTCTTTGCTGCCCTTTTTACATTTTCCCATACCTAGAACAATGTCATCATAAAAGTAAATCACATGTCTTACTCGAATTGATTTGTCAAGAGATCAGTAGCTCATCCTACCTGTTGTAACTGGCTGCCTAGCTGGCGTTTTCTCTGTTTTCTGCCTTTTGGTCACAGATGATGACTACGATAGAATAGAACATCATACAATAACTTGTCACACACATCATTTTCATAGATGCTATAAAATTGTGTGCAACACAGAACTTTGTCTCATAACTATCCTAACCAGCATCAGAAAATTGTCCCATAACTATCCTAACCAGCATCAGAAAATTGTCCCGTATAAAAAATGAATATTTCTAATACCTACCAAAGACATTTTAAACTTTGAAGTTGAAACTATATATTAGAACTAAACTAGCAATATTTTGAGACAAAATACCAAAAAAATAAAAAGTTCATCCACAAAATCTGTACGTCCATATCTTTTCCCCCATCAGTCCATAATTGCATTCTGACGTTTCATAAACCCTACAGATTAATTTTCTAACCATGCTTTATGAAAACATCATGAACAAAGCATAAGGTGTCCCATATAAAGTCAAAATATCACATCACAAACTGAAAGTACAGGCAGGAGCAGAGAAGAAAATGATCAATTTTCAGCTAGAGTAGAAATGAGGTGCAGTCTTACTTTATTGTTAATCAACGGTTGATCAGTTGAGTTTCTTTTCTTTGATTTGATCGCGTATCTACTGATCATGCCTGTTTTCAGATAACGAAAAACTTCCAGTCTTGAGCGGAATGTATATCCTGTCACTGGATCTGTGTAAAACTGTCAAAGAACCAACGGATTCAACAATAAAAAATACAGAAACGTAACAAACAACCGCATGCAATTTAAAGCACAGCCATTAAAATCAGTCAGAGACATTTCATTTTGATCAATATAAACTAATAGTTGATATATATAAGAAGAAAGAGAAATAGAAGATTGGAATTTTGAATACCGAGTCTCGTCTTGTTCCTTGTGCATTCTTTGTTATCTTTGTTTTTTGTATCCATCCTTGCGGTAGATCTGCTTCTTTACATTGTTCAACCGTAGTCTACATTGTACCAAATAACAAGTGCATACTAAAACAAAAGAAAGATGGACCGATAATATGATTAGCTAACTTGCTTCAATTATAATTCCATTTGCATGCTTAATACTGGATTAGACCTTTGGTTAGCTCCCCTAATCTTATAAGCATCCATATTTGCTTCTATTTTGTTTCACTTTTCAAAATTTCTCAGCTCCATTGAGATAGAGACCGTCAAACGAGGGTAAATGCTATAATTTTTACTTAACTATGGGACTAAACCAAATAAAACTCGCCATGATACAAGAGAAGCTTAAAAAAATAGACCTAACATATTTAGAAGCTGTTTGATGCACTGCAAGTATATGTGTGTGGACAATATATATATATATATATATATATAAATCATAGATTTGCACTTAAAGCCCTGGAAATGGTTTTTTTTTTTTTTGTATAAAATCAAGCAGAAGAAAGAAAATACAACTACAATCAAGAATTGGTCAAGGAAACAAACTTTGGTTGTATTTTTCTCCTTCCGGTTGAATGTGCGGGACTCGGGCTTCAGAGTTCTCAGATATCGTAGTACTTCTGGCTTGGAATAGAATTTGTTTCCTGACACTGGATTGATATAACACTGCAGAAGAAAAAAAAAGTCAAAACAGGATTCATATACATTCATTATCTTCAAACTTGCAAAATGACCTCATAATTCAAGGACTCCTTCCTTAAATTTGTTTTGCCAAATAAATAAGAAGTCTCGAACGTTTTATTAACACTAGTAAAACATTTGGTTAATTAATAATCAGAATCATGGAATTGAGCTTTCATATTACTATGACCAATGGAACAGCCATGGAAGAAATTGAACTTTCATATTTCTACGGCTCAGGCAATATACCTTATAAAGAGATCCAACAGTTCGACCACTCATTCGAGTTTTCATTTCCACATTCCAACCATCAGGTAACCATGAAGGATACTCGTTTGTTTCCACAGGAGGCTGAAACCAACCATCAGCTACACAATAAAAGACATTCTAGAACTGATACAAGTCAGATGTCAAGTATGTTCCAACAGTAAACTCACTTGCATTGAACAGTCACTCAATTTTCTGTTTTCGGCTGTCGGTAGGGGCTTCTGGTTGAGAGAACTTCTAATAAATTGGATGACCTCATCCTTTGAAACGAAGCTTTTCCCAGTTTCCAAGTGTTTGTAAAACTAAACTAACAAAAGCAAATTGTAAGAGGAATATCATATCACAACTAATTACGTCCATGAGAAAAATTACCATCCTCTGATGATAAAATCCTCACAAATTCATAAAAGGAAAGATTTTATGATATCTGTTCAACAAGTAGGAAAAACTAAAGAATATTCACTTAAATACAGAAACAGAAAGCACAATATCTGATATCTCAATGAACAACAAAGTCACCGGAAAAAGGCTCAAAACCACATACATTTGATCATAAAGCTGGAAATAACACAAACAAGCCAAAAACATCAAAAGCTGATTATACCCCAAAATAATGCGATTCGGAAGAAATTATTGATTACCCTAATTTTACGACCAGTCTTCTGGACTCTGTACACCACTGTCCAGCCTGCGGAAAGCCACTCCGGCGACCCTTTAGCTACCATATCCGTAGATACCGGAGTCTGCAACACCAACAAATTATAACCCACAAACTAGCTGAAGCTCCAATCTCTTGTACCAAACTCTTCCTCACTACCTAAGATTAGAGCCCTGAGCTGAACGAAAATGGGAAATAATTAGGTGAATGAAGAGGGTACTAAGGGATTAAATCTCTAAGTTGAGTTACGAAGAATTAGGATCAGAGCGGAGGGAGTTCGATCAGGGAGTACGAATTGTATCCTGAGGGTTGATCTATTTGTTTGGGACCTAATCTCCAGTTTCTGAAGGGTTTGACCGTTAATAATGTAGATTCACCCTTTTGCTGACATCCCAAATTTATTTACGACATGTCGTAAGTATATCTTTCTGTCTTTATCCACAACTTGTAATTTAACGTCGACTTTGTCCTTGGTTCCATATATATGGATAAATGTTGTTAAATAATAATCTTTTTGCTTTCTTTTATTTTTATTTTTTTTTACCCAATTAGATTTGAGTTGTTTATTTCAAAAATGACACAAATTAAGTAAACCTCTATCAACGATTTTAGTAATATTTGAGCTAATTAATATCCTTGGATTTGAAATTAATAGTTTCAATTTCTTTGGGTTTCGGAAGTTCTCTTTTGTCTTTCAAGGCAGGTCTAAGATTTGAGTGTTTTTGTTGGGCTTGATGGAGAGGCTTCTGTTGCGGGTTGTGTTTGTTAAGAAGGGAGAGAGGGGGCTCGATTTATGGCGTGTTCAATTTCAAGGTTTGCATAGCAGTGAAAAGAAGAGGGAACTTGGGTTTAGGCAGGTGTGGTCGGACGATGAGAGGTAACCTAGGTTTTTGTTTTCGGTGAGAATATGGTTGAGGCCGTAAAATCACTTGGTCAACAACATCAGCCTACCTCTTAGACTTGTGACGATCAACATATAATTTCATACGAGATTGAGACTATGTAAGTCTCTCTTTCAATAATCAACTAAGCATATCCGCCATTGCTGTCAAATTCGTATATTGATATGGAGCTAAGGAGAGTTGTCGTGGCTTAATCTCGTATAATGCCTCAAAGGGAGACATATTAATAGTTGAATGATGAGTGGTGTTATACCACCACTTAGCCAATGATAACCACTCGCACCACTGTCTTGGTTGGTGGGAAGTCATACACCTTAGAAACTCTCCAAGGATTGGTTGAGCCGTTCAAATTGGTTGTCCTATTGAGAATGATAAGTCGAGCTTGATTGAAGTTTGACGTCCAATAACTTAAATAACTCGTCAAAACTTACTAGTAAAAGTTTTAACTCTCCCTCTGATGAGTCAGGGGAGCAGAAAGACAAGATTACTGTGCAAATGAAACAAGTATGTTGTCTAAACATAATTATACCATTACCATTATTAGTTTGCATTTCTTTTTTTTTTTTTTTTTTTTTTTTTTTACATTTTAATTGGTATGAAATTGGTTTCAAAATAGGAGATATGCTATACAGGCAAAATCAACTAAAGCTCTAGTAAAATTAAGCATGACTCCTTTGCCACGTGACGATTCAGCTCCACTAAAAAATGCTACCCATCTTTAGTTGTGTTCCAATCTAGTCCTTCAGGTAGAATAATTCTTCTATTTGTTTAATGACTATTTAATTTTATTCCAAAATTTAGAATACATCATTATGACCATACGTATCCATTGTTTAACATCAGACATTGTAAGATAGAGAGAAGTGGTGCCCTCAATATCTCCACTGATCTTATTTGTTCTATAATCCTTATTGTGATATATTTTTGTAATTTCTTATTTTCTATCTTTATTGATTGGATAAGCTTATGAGAGTTGCCAGCGTGGCACGCGTATAGACTGGGTCGATTTGCTAACGGTGGATAATTTGATGTTCGAATTGACGAAAAAATTATTTTGGATTTGAATTGAAAAACACTTCATAGTTCAATAATTGCACTTGATATGATTGTATCTATTACCATCATTGTATACGTGTAGGCAGATAAAATTTGGAACCTACTGGGATTAATGCAGTTAAGTTTTACATGTATTGTATAGTCTTTGGCGTATGCATATATGTAGATATTATTATTATTATACTTAGGAGTTAATACATTGAGAATGAGTAATTGCACTTGATATGATTGTACAAGTAGTGTTACTTAGCAACAACTAGATGAGTGAAATTAGGAAATAAGAGTAAGAGCATAGTTGCACTTGATGATGGTGATTAAGAGCATATGATTAGTTGCACTTAAGGATAGATATGCATGAGATTATGTTAACTTTTATAAGCGAATATTTTTTATAATTTTTTACTTTGGTTAAGTTTTTCGTTGTAAATCTAGTCTTAGGTTGGGCGATCGGATATTGTAACAGCCTAAGGAGGGTTTGGTGGGGTCCAGTTTATACTAGTGGGGGTCCACAATTCTACTTTGCTTAGAAAAATAAAAAATACATGGTTTATAAGTAGAGTTCTTCTCCTTATCTAATACAACGTGTTTTGAGGCTGACCCCAAGAATAAATTTATGCGAGCTCCAACTTTAAACGAACAATATTGTACTAGAAATATCATAATACGTTACAAATGATATCAAAGTCAACCACCCATAGTTCAGAGAGGCTAGTGTTCATGTGGTATCGATCTCCTTCTATGTTTCAAAATTTCACTATCACTATTTTTCGGTCAAAGGTTATCTTCGTAATTACCTGCCTTCGTTCTCGTTACTTTGTCCTTTCTCACGTCAACGTTAAATTATAACGGCATTGCAGTATCAATCACTAATTTTTCAAAAAAATAAGATAAAAGAAAGAAGAAAATAATATTTATACAAAATAAGAGTTTTAATTTTTGTGGAGTGATTCTTTTTCTATTTCTAAACATTTTCAGTTTTGTTTGAAAATTAGATTCCATGTATATTTTGACTTGTTTGTTCCTCCATTTGAGAGTTTCATTCCAGATAGAAGGGCACCGCCTTACATAATAAGTGGTGAAAAGTTATATGGATATGTTTTTAATCATATGTATTACCTAAAATGAGATCGTTCATCGAGCTTAATCTAATGCATATGAAACAAAAATAAAATGAAAGGGTCCCGTTTATTGGTTTGGTTTGCCAAAACCAACATACTAGTGGTAGTTTGATTTTATCTCAACCAATCCAATCCATATAGTAATATTTTGGGTTAATCATCACAAATATCGGGTTGAACTACCCGATCTTCAACAGGGACCTAATCGCCTAGCTCAAATCTCAATTTGCAGCTTAATCAAAAATTTAAAAGTCATAGTCTGAACAAAGTGTGCCAAAATCTACATAGTTAGATTACATAATAAAAAAGTAGTGCAATATACTACAGCCCAAAGAATACTGTGCAAAAAATAAAACATCACACACCGAATATAGTTGTATAGACCAAATTACAATAAAGAGTCATCATCAAAATAGAACACTCCAAGAAAGAAAATACATAATGACAGCAGCAAACACCACGAATAGCTACTCATGGCCACCACGATTCATACATGGGAAAAATGAAAAGTCTTTTAAAGTGATTCACTAACTCAGTAGGGAACCCTATACCACACGCAATGCATGAACAAAATCGTTTTTTTTATCATTTTATTTATAAACAATGAGCTAGCGAGAAAAATGAAATGCATAGATTACATTCATCAAAGATTGTTCTAACAAATTTAAAAACAAGCTTCACAAGCCATCATTGGCACAAATCTTGACAAAATTGTTACATACTAGCTATATAAAAATTGTAATGTCACAATTTTTCAAAGAAAATAATCATAGTGAAAATTAAGTCACTCATAAACTTTTACATACTGAATATTGCAAATGCGTAAGGGAGAAAGAGCGACTATCCGAGGACCAACCAACACGCATCAAACAAAACAATAAAGCATTCAATCCAAATTTAGGGATTCGAAACAGATGTGCCACGACCCAAGTCCTAGCTTGCTATTTTTGTTATCTCCATTCGTTCTTGGATTCTTTCGTTTGTCCTAAATTTGTCAATTTTTGGTTGCCCTCCATTCGCTGTGAGCGTCTGCTCCAGTATAAATCTTCGAACTATTTTTAATTTTGGGCATACTATATCTTACTCTGTCACCTGCTTCTGAACCCAATCATCGAGTTTCGGTCGCCTGCCATTGACTTAGGATTGTCGAACTCAAAAGCTTTTCACAACTCGGACATCCGCACTTTGATCCGAGGTTGCCCGCTTCTGTGACCACAACTCTCATTTTTGTGTCATTTAGTATCAAAGCGAGGATGATGTGCCATGGCTCGAGTCCTGCTACTTAGTTTCATGCATTTTTCTTTTGTTTAAGTTAATTTATTTTGTTTTTTTTTTTTTAATTTTGATTTATTTACTGTTTTGCTACAATGGGATGGCTATTAGAATAAGGTTTGGGGTCTTGGAAAAAATTTGTGGAAAATTAAAGAAAACTTAGATTTTCTCTTTAGAGAAATCTTTTCCTCACTGAGCTCTTGAAGTGTTGTCTTGAGTTTTTCGATTTTCTGATGCTTTGTCTATTTTTTTTTTAAAATAGAATTCTAAGGTAAGGATCTATTTCTCACTACTTTGGAGGAATTTTTGTTTCATTTTTTCTGTTCAAGTTTTTCTTATTTTATGTATTAGTTATGAAATGTTCTTTTCGTCTATCAACATTTCTTTCCATTTTTATTATTCATTATATCTGTTTTCATAGTTGATTCTGCTTGGACTCTCTCGTTTGCCCTAATCCATCGATTTCTAGTCGCCCTCTGTTCGTCATGGGCGTCCCCGCTCTAGTACAAATCTTCGAACAATTCCTATTTATGGGCATACTCTCTCTTACTCGGTCGCCTACTCTCGAACCCAATTCTTTTATCATCGAGATCCAAACGCCTACCCTCGATTCTAGACTCCCAAAACCTGAGAGCTTTCCACAACCTAGACGTCCGCACTTCGACTTGAGATGGCCCACTCCCATGACCACAACTCTCGTTTTCGCGTTATTTGGTATTAAAATGTCCTAATTTTGTATTAGAACCCAAGAACACACTATTGTTGTCCTGATGTCTCAATTGCACGAAACAACATAAAATACTTGTACGCAACAGAAGATGTGTGACAAACAAAATGAGTCAAGGCACAGCCCAAACAACCTAGAGGTTCGTCCGAGATATACAATGTGAAATACTGCGTTCATAAAATAAGTATACGTATAATATAAAAATTGAGATGTTGTTAAATGAGACATATTGGCTTTTTATTTGCAACATCTAACAAAAAATAAGGGTCCTAAAAAAACTATGATGCATATGGAGTACAATAAAGAAACCGCTACTTCAGTTATAGACTATAGTTGGCCCTTTTACTCATAGGTACGACACTTTCGAGAACAAGTTCAAAATCAGCAAAGTCGTTGGAACTTAAATTTGAATTTGATTTCATTTGATTTTCAAATTTGGAATCCAATTTCAACTGGTCTCACTCTTAACTCAAGTGTAATCGTATAAATCGACACTCCTCGAGGAATTTTGATGTATCACTTATTACTATGCTATTTTGTGTCAACGTTTATAATAAAAATACCACATCGGTAAATAAGTTATTTTTGCAAACAAACATGAAAGTAATAACCGTAAAAATTTACTGTGTGAATACAATAATTGATTGGGAAAATCGAAGTGTTCTTGAATAGCTATATCTACAAAATCTTAATTGAAAGAAAAATCACCTATAATCTGTTAAAATCTTTGTAGAATACACAAGCTTGTACAAAAAAGAAGAAGTGGATCAATTATGAAGTGGGTTTGGCCCTCCAGGAACTTCTCTAAGAGAAACGCCATGGACTCTTCTGTAAGCAAGCTCTGTAAATTTTCCCGAAGATTGCCGAGAAAACGAGGATCCAGAAAAGAAAATAGAACCACGATCGTCTGTCTCCCTTTGATCTCCATTCGCTGCTGATCGATGGATTTGGCGAGAGGTGGAGAGGTGGGTTATCATTAAAACAATGATTAGAACAACAAATGTGTGTCCGCGATTACGAAAACCCATGAGAATATTTTCCCGAGAAAATTTCTGGCGGAGAAGGAAAATGAGAAACTGAGGGAGGCTTCCATTCCAACTTCTTATAAACAATGGAGTTGAAGAGCATCATGTGGTTAAGATGGAGCCAAAAGAACTCAATTAATTCTCGCTAACAATGGCGGAACTACCATAATTCATTGATTAATTTATTTAATTATAATTTTCTGAAGACTGAAATGATGACGGTGAAGAACGAAGACTGCCATTTGTCAAGACTGTGGGCGTTGACTTTGATTTAATAAGATTCCTTTTCTCATTTAGATCTAATTAATCTCGCTTGGATATTCGCTAATAATCACGGTTAAGGCCAATTTGACATCGCTGTAAACCAGCTCTTGGTTTTAGTCTTTAGTTTTAATTTTTTTTAATGAGACCCTCCCCACGTATGAAAAGAACCTGCTTTAAATGATCCTTCTGTACTTATTTATTTATTTAATTTAAACAATCCCTTGAGTCAATAACGTGATTTTATAATTCTTCATAGAAAAAAAAAAAAATCTGATTGAAAGTGTATATCATCATAGTAAATAATTGCTGATATAGTTGAAAAAAAAAAAACACAAGTTCATGATCGCGCTCTCGATGTGAAAACTATCTGTAGTTTCTGCGGTGAAATTCTAGGTATGATCGGAGAATATTGATTAGAAGAATTTGGTTATCTTAATGAAGATTTATATTGACAGAATGAGAGGGGTAGAACTCATTCCAAAAGTTAACTCAAAAGCTAACTCAAGAATTGAGGGAATCATCTCTTATTATATACTGGATCTTTATTTTCTTCTCTGTCGATGTGGGATTGTCAACATCCGCCTACACGTCTAGCATGGGAGGTTTTTCCTCCACGTCTAGCGTGTTAATGCGCGTGGGGTTCTCACTTCGTACAGAGTTTTTGGCTCTGATACCATGATAGAATGAGAGGGGTAGAACTCATTCCAAAAGCTAACTCAAAAAATCCCCTCTTATTATATACTGGATCTTTACTTTCTTCTCTGTCGACGTGAGATTGTCAACCTATATTAAGTATTCAGAATAAGATTAGAAGAGTGGGGGGAGATTTGGCTTGTTTTCTATGAAAATGGAATCCAAAGCAAATTTTTCTGAGTTGTTTTCTTGGAATCCAAACAAGAACAGTGGAATTTGCAGGCCTCGGATAAAAAATGGACCGACTTAAATTATTGATGCAGAATTTAATTAATTTAGAACAGAACATTATACGCATAGAATTGATGATTACTGCTACGTTACATTTGTTTAAATCTCCAACTTTGGTATTAGATTTGGGTAATCTTAATTTTATTTGGAAAAGCTCGGGCTGTCATTAAAGTTGATCGCAGCTAAATTCTAATATGTAATTGCTCGAAAATAATGTTATAGTGCAGCTGGCGATCCAACGTAGGTAGAAAGTCAATTGTTTTGGGCACTGTTTGATGTGTGGAGAGATCCAAAAGTCAAGGCAGTTGTTGATTTGATTCTTTTAAAATGACGTTTTTAATATTCATTCATGGACTGTATTTGAACAAGGGGAGAGATTTTCTTTCATAAACTATTACAACCAGCAATTATTATTGGATTGATTTCGACTGATTCAACTCTTCCTTTCTTTTTTTTTTCCATCGTTCTAAACCATTTTCTCAGCAACCAAACAGGCTTTCAGTTAATTCCTTCATCTTGCAGTGCGAACTTCCAGCAAACCAACACGGGTTTCTTACACCATTCGAACGTTTCAAAAGAATGGAAATTTGGTGTAATCTAAATCACAAATCACCAATCTACTGGTGTTGTTAGTAACTGGTGAAAATTAAACGATTGAAAGAGAAGAAGAACGTCAAAATAGTTAAAAAGTTCCTAAATTTTATCAGGAAAATATTGCTCACAGCGGATTAAAGCGAATCTTCGAGAAAATGAGTTCATCTCACGCTTTCGATCGGCCTCTTGAGGCATTTCGTCTTGCACAGCATCCAACTAAATAAATCATCGACTGGAAGAGACAACGCGAAAGCTTAGTTCAATGTTTTCCATAATATCTTTTTCTTAAAAATTTAAGAAAAAAAGGAGAAAAAAAGAACAGATAGTTTCTGAGTAGTGATCGAAGACTCACCAGAACGACAAACAAGACAACATTAAAGATCGCAACGAGTCTCCATTCAGTTTTCATGTACTGCGCCACTCCAGCCCTGGACCATAATTTTTAATTAAACAAACAGAAAGAGAAAACCATTATCATAAATAAATGAAGGTAAAAGTATTTTCAAATTCAGTAATCTACTTGCACGATTCGCAATCATAACACTTGATCTTCCGAGAATTCTTGTAAAGATTGCAGTCAGCGTTAGAGCTAATCGAGTGAAAGCTTAAATCATAGAATGATGCATTTACAGCAGGGAAACCACATCTGCAAAACAAGACAAAAGCTTCAGAAACAAATACTATGAAAAAAAATAAAAAACTTGAAAATGGAGCATACTCAGAAGGTGGTCGGCAACAACCAGCTTCAATCGGAGTCAACTTTGCCAACTTATACTGCTTCAGAGTCTGTAAAAAATCGATAAATTGTGCTTGAGCTAATAGCCAAAAAATTCAAAAAAAAAAAAAAAAAAAAGATTGCGTTTGATGTAAGGACCTTATACTTTATCAAGAGATTATTGCAGTCATCGGATTTGACGAGACAACTCTTCAAATGCTTCCAGTTATTGGTATTATTAAGCTGTGATAGACCCATAAACAATTAAGCTTAGCTTTAACACTCATGATTAAGTCCTTGTCCACTACGCAATCAAGAAAATCATGCCTGATTTAGAAACCATGAACTGTACTCTCCTAATTTATACTCTTTAAATCTGCACAAACAATAAGAAAACATTAATTCTCCGCCAACCAGTTACTATCGAGTATCAAAGGATAGTTTCATAAATCATCACCTCAGTCCCGCGACGGGATGACCAGAGCCATTGTTCGTCACGATAAACCTGAATGTAGATGGAAGGGCCATGCATAAGATGAACTTTTGACGACATTTGTCAGTGTGATTTCAAGCATGTACAAGAATGAAAAACTATTTACTTGGAGCACATGAAAAATGCAGTATTAGTCTCTAAAGCACGACGACCGTCTCAATATTTTGTGCTGATGATGGGAATTTGACTCTAATTTCATAGAAGGAATATACGTAACCACACAACAATGATTGTCATTTTTTTTTTCTCTGCATAGACTAGTCTCAGCTTAAGATCAACTAAACAGAGGTTAGAAAAGGATGTTCTTGTGACCTTTATCAGCTGTTAGGGTTGGTTTGTGTTAAAAACCACACACGAATGGAAAGAAAAATATGGAATTGAACACCAAAAATTTAACGTGAAAAAACTCTAATAGAAAAGAAACCATGGCGTCGGAGAATATTCACTATAAATATCAAAATATAATCGTGAGTTTGCGACTCAAACTTAAATGTATTTAAAGAGTTAAATAAAACTTTTAAAGAGATATGTAATAGAAGCTTGTTTCTATGAGCTTTATCGGCCGTTGGGATCAGTTTGGCTTTATGAAACCAGTGCACAATACAAAAAGGCCTCGTTTTGGGGGAGTTCGTGCCATCTATAAAACTCTATCATTCTCAAATATTGCAAATAGAATGTGATGCGATGGGATAGCATGCAATAGAAACAAAGACACAAGTTACCAACTCTTAACGGTCAAAGCGAACTCTTCCATTGTGAATTAAAGGTTTCAGAATGAATCGAATCTCCACAATTAGGATTCGAACATAGTACCGAGCCATTTTTTATTATGTGGTGGACTATTGACTCAATTGCTTTATTTCTATGTTGAGTGAAATTACTAAAGGTAAAAGGGATCTTTATGTGAAACTTAATCGACAAACAGGCCAAAAATATCGCTCTTCTCCTATTATCTCTTACAATACTCAGATAACTAAAAGGACACGAAAAATTAAGATATAAACTCTTGTTATACTACTGGCTCCTCTAGAACTATAATTATAAGTTCATTTTTTATAAATATATCGATTGGGCAAAAAAGTAATCATCAATGCATATCAATATCAGTAAAATGCAAAGTCTGTCGACAGATAATAGTCAGTTTGGAATTTTTACTTACGCCAGCACCGTAAATACCAAAATGGCCACCAAAATAGTGCACAACATGATCAAATACTGCAAAGGAAAAAAGTTAAGGTCGATTTGAGAGGCGAAAAACTTAAACAGTATTATAGATGTCATCTGAAAAGGATACAATCCAAAGCAATATGGAATTGTTCTTTAGAGCACCCAAGAATCCAATTACAGACCTGAAGTTTCAAGCAAATGGAGTTACATAGTCACTTATATTACATTGTATCGAAGAGAAACTTACACTAAAAATATAAATGCCCCGAGGCCCAAAACTGGGAGAGTAAGAGATTTTCTACAGTCATCATGATGAGTGCTCATCCAAATTCCAAAAGTTATCACAACAATAGCTAAAAGCTGCAAAAAATGGAGATTTAACAAGTCATCCCACAGTATAATCTTCCTTCTTCTTCTTCAAAGTTTTCTACTTTTGGTTTCTACCTCCTATCCAGTAGCAGAAAGTTGGCACATTTAAGAGAAATTTGGCAAAAACATGAAAGACATTTTCAAAATGCAAGAGAAAATACACAGCAAAGAGGGGAGAAAAAGAAGAAAGCTAACAGCGCTGTGCATACCATAGTTAGAAAGTTGATCCATCTAACCACAAAGGTGCTAGTTCCAACCCCCATTTTCCCTTCACTCTCTCTTTCCCGGACAGAAGCAGAAATGAAGAGGAGAGATGGAGTCGAGGGAGAAAGAGAAGAGCGCAGAGTTTCTGGGTTTCTTCAGAAATTAAGAGAATGTGAAGAAAAGGGTGAGCTTAGCTCTGAGAGTGGCAATAGGTTTCGAAGCAGACAGAACATGATAACTAAATGGCAGAAGATGGCCTACTGTTGTCTGGTTCGGATCTTCGGGGATTGAGATTTAGAGAAAGAGGACATAATCGTCAATAAAAAGAACACCATCCACATGGTTCATGTTCTTGTGGAAGACAATCAGACACAATAAGACACTATTTTAACAGAAAGCAAAAAAGTCGAAGTTGTTATGAGCTCCGCTACCCTAATCCAATTCACCCTTTTTCATGGTCATCGTATCACCTACGCTGCTCCAAAAAAGGAGAATTGGACGTTCAATCACTAAAGATACTCATAGAGATTACAACGATTAGACGATGGAATATTGAAACGGAGGACTTATCTATTTTTATCTCTATTTCTCTACTCTTTAATTTCCATCGTAATTTCCTTTAATATCAATTGCAATATTTTTTTGTTTTTTTTTCCACGTAATTATATGAACTAAATTTTTATTTCAAGGTAAAGTGTAATTGGACCATCACATTATGATGAAAATAACAATTTGCACCGTAAATTCGGGTAAAGTGTAATTTGGCCCCCACACATTATGGTGAAAAGGGAAATTTACACTGTAAACTCGGATAATTGGTAAAAACAATCTTAATGTATTGATAATGGACAATTCACCCCCTACCGTGTCATTTTCCGTTAGAATGACATGTTTTCGTCACATATCATATTTTTCTACCCGAAATGTCCATACCTGGAGTCAAAACCAGACCGGACCGGTTCGCCTAAATTTTAAAAACTAATCAGATTTCTGCAAAACCTGACTTCGACGAAGCCTCGCTCTCTCGACTCTCAGCTCGCCTCTATGTCGCCTCGCACTGCTCGCTCGCCTCTATCTCGCCAGTCGCCCCGCCTGCACCGCCACTGAAGTCAGGTTTTGCAGAAATCTGATTAGTTTTTAAAATTTAGGCAAATCGGTCCGGTTCGATTCTGACTCCATACATGGGCATTTCGGGTAGAAAAATATGACACGTGACGAAACCGTGTCATTTTAATAAAAAAATGCACGGTAGGGGGTGAATTGCCCATTATCAATACATTAAGGTTGTTTTTGTCCATTATCTGAGTTTACGGTGTAAATTGTCATTTTCACCAAAATGTGGGAGCCAAATTGCATTTTACCAGAGTTTACGGTGCAAATTGCCCTTTTCACTCTAATATGGGGGCCAAATTGCACTTTACTCTTTATTTTATGGTAACAATTTCAACTCTGCATTAAACTTAATTAGGTTTTTATGTTTTTTAGTTCATTTATTCGTATTGAGTTTGTTTATTTTGTTTGAGACTTTGTGAATCTAATTACATTGTCATTAGTTAGGTTAATTTTTTCACAATTAAAAAATAAAAGATTTGCATGTTGGATATGAATAGGATAACATACAATCATCGAGTGAAAATCGTGAGTTTATATAGAACAGGAATATACCTACATAAAATGTGTTATCTATTTTAGAACAAGAACATAATGAATCATTGTCGTTTATATTCACATTGGAGTATAGTGAATTGAATTTCCGGTATTTCTAACTGATCATCGAGAGCTCCTTTAGGATAATTATGTTTATTGGTTAATTAATTTGTGCGAATTAATTAATTTAAAAAGATGAGAAAAAATTATAGTTCTAGATTTTAATTAATTGAAGTTAAATTGTTTAAATTTCTACTTTTTTATTGTTTAAAAAATCTCGAATAGTTCATTTACTAATAATTTATTAGTAATTTGATCATTAAATTGTTTAAATTTCTACTCAATGATTGAATAATTTGATCATCGAGTTTGAATATTTCTTCTCGCGACATGATTTGAATTTCAAGCTAAATCCCAATTCAAACAGAAGAAATATGCCATGCTAATGTTCCTCGGATGATCCATGTCTTCGAGTCCGAGCACATTGAACTATCCATGTGGCTAAGTCCCCTCACATCACGATCATGATTGCGTAATCATCAACGGAGGTTAGTGATCATAAAACAATGCACAATAGGCCAATCTTGAGAAAAAACTAGCATTTTTATTCACTATTTTTGAAGATACATTACAACACTTCATCGATAATGCATTTCAGAGCTAGCTAATTCTACATTTTACTTTACCTCATATGCTTCATAAACAGTACAAAAAAGCCAATTATAAGTACTAATTTCTCTAAATCTCAGACTTCCTACTCTTTCCCTAGTCTCTACCAAGTACAATATGGACAGTATTTTCTTTTACTCAACGTTACGTTACATTAAACTTTTATCGAATCTAAACCCGCGATATCGGAGAAAAGGATAGGTTTGGCACAAATGATGAGGGGTTACCTTTTCTTTTCTCTTCTACCATGGCTTCATTGATTAAAAGTATTGCTTCTTCCTCGATGAGCATTTTCAGAGGATTAAGTTGCGTCAACTGTTTGTTTTTCTGTTGCCACAACTCCTTGCAGGCTTCCCGACCATGCAAAAGTGCTACGCAAATGGAGAACGCTTGTAATGTCGATAATTGCGCGTGAAAATCAACATGGAATTTGCCCTCTTCGGCCATTGTTATGGAAAGTCCCGGAGTATTTTCTTTCGCTCCCTATATAAACACCACGATCATTAATGGAAGTTTGAATAATGACATTTTTATATGGCTATATCAAGTTCTTTACCTGAATAAAAAGTTCAAAGGGCTCCTGATTCTCCATTAATGGTTGAACTTTGGAGTCGTTAATATCAGGAATGCCCAAAATAATAAGAGGGCAGGCCATGTCCCAGCCGCCACAATCGCAGCCTCCTCCCAACCTCCACCTATCCAATAATGGAGATGGACCCTTGGTTTCAGCAGATGGCAAGCCATGGCTACCAGAGGTAATTACCACTTTCACCCTTTCTCTATGTTCCCCTTGTCTTTTTTGTTTCGAGCTCTCTCTGTCTTCAAATGGGATTTGCATAACGATTGCTGCAGTTTCAAAGTTTGGATGTAAATCCACAGATGCTAGAGGATGACCATTTAAAGAGCCATGATCAGGACTTTCAAAAGCATGTATTTGTTGAATTTTAGGCCTGATAAGATGGGACCGACCATTTAAATTTGAATCTTTCTCCACCAAGCCCGGCTTGGAAGTTTTTGAAATTTTTACAGAATCATTAGTAGAGTTGCCGTCTTCTTGGGTCGAAACACTGTTTCTTGCTCGTACCGTGTCGTATACGACAAGCTCCGTCACCATAGAGTTAGCAAAATCACCATCTCTAAGATCAGTAGTAAAATAACTAGAAACTTGCATTTGTCCTACCATTGAGGAACTTTTGCAGCTTTCGTCGAATTTCCATCTGGTGGCATCACTCTTTTTTTGTTGGTTGATAGAATGAAACGTATAAAACCAGTTGAAATCGTTTTTTGTTTTCCACGTTTTCGCCACGAAGCCATCTTCTCGAGAGTTCAGTGAAAACTCATAATACGGCACCCCGTGTCTATTTTCCGACTTAAGCAAACCGTGTAGGTGAACTGGTGAAGACGAAACAAGAGATCGCTGTTTAACTATTGTCTTAAACTGAGATTCCAATTCAGAACTCTTCGCCGCTTTATCAAAGTCCTGTAATAAAGCTTTTCTGTATGTCAAGTTTCTCCTTAGATCTGATGCCCTTACTTTTTTCAACTCGCCAAGTTCTGAGGCATAGCTTGAAGGACTTTTCAAAGACTTGGATTTCCTGAAAGGATCAAAAAATTTTCTGATAGGACTGAAACGGGATTTGGCCGAATTATCGCTATCTGATGGATACGATGGAACGGGTGGTTCAATGACGGATTGTTCAACAACTTTATCGCCATTGTTAAATGGCCCTGCCAGTATATCACTTTGCACACTTTTTCTCGAAAGTTTATCAGTATCATCTGAGCACAGAGAGAAATCAATGAAACCGTTTGATGAGGTTGATTCCCAGCGATCTTCATCATCAGTCTTTCGATTCAATTCTGAGTTCATTGATAGTCTTGAGGATCTTTTCTGAGTGCTCTCCTCATTGTAACCACACAAAGAATCAACAATTTCGAAATACATTGAGTTGTCACTGCCACTCGATATTTCAATTTTTTCCCTTTCGTTCCTATCTCTCCTTTCCTTCATTTTGCTTATTGCTCTTGAGCTTTGATATACCGACCCACGCTTAATATCTACATGACCTTCGTGCCCGACTGCTTTCGATGGATTGCTTCTGCAAGAAGAACTTCGATATCGAACATGAGAAACCTTGGTAAAATCATCCTTTAAAATCAACGTATCGTCCTTACGCTTTGGTTTCCCCCTTTTCTCGATGATGGAACACGTTCTAAGAGGTGGAAGAACTGTGTTAGGACTTAGATCTACAGAAGATGTCTTGCCCAAATCAAAGTCTAACTCCATCCCCATTTTAGGATCCAAATTTCTGCAAGATTATTTCGAAAAATGTGAGAAAATGTAGAGATTATCTACCCTCATAAGGCACTAAGATATCAACCAATCCACAGCAATTCAACACAAACACCACTAAAAGATCAAAAAATTAGGGAAGAAATAAATCGTTAAGATCCAACTGAAGTTCAAGTTGATATGTTTGTCTATGTCCTAAAAAAGTATCAACTTCAAGCACATTTGGCATCAAACACAAAACACAAGAGCACAAGTTTTTAAGCCAGCTATAAGTAAACTAAAGCATAGCAAACCAGATCTTAATAAAGAGCAATAAATATACTAAACCCAGAAGCAATCACTCGAAATTTCTGAGCACTCGATCCCAACCTTAAAAATGTCGAAAATTCAAAATGATAAGCACGTCATTGCTGGATATTAATCAAGCTCGGAGTCACCAAGAACCCTTCAAAACAAAAAATCAACCTTGACGGAAAATTGTCCTAAATCTTTATTGAAACTAGGAATCCAGAAATCCTTATTACTCTCAAAACGAAAAGTGAAGTAGCAAGTAAAGGCTAGAGATAAGAAATTTACAAATAGAAAAAGAGAAGAGGAAGAAGGAGAAAGTCTATCTTCACCTGCATTTCAAACCAGAAGAAGCTTGAGAATAAAGAGAAAAGGAAAACGCCTGAGAAAATGGACATACCCCACCAGATCTCAGAGGAGTGAAGGCAAAGTAAAACCCAACGAAGAAGAAACATATTCAAATTCGATCATAACTCCTCTTCTCGTGAGCTGAAAGATCAAAATGGGTTACCACAGAAAAGTACAAAAACCCAAGAAGACAAGCATTAAGGTTGCAGGCGGCCAGTGGAGTAATTTGAATGCTCAGCAAAAGAGCAAGAGTGAAGCAAGCGACAATGAGGGCTTACCCAACAACAATAAAGCATAATAATAATAAATACAAAAAAGCAAGTTTCTTGAGAAACATCAGAGAGAGAAAGCACGCTGAAAAATGGAAATCAATAGAGAGAGAGAGAGACAGAAAGAGAGGTGGAGAGAGACTGAAAACTATGTATTCATAAAGAAGAAATGAGGACGAGGGACAATGAGCTGCAAAGGAACAGTCGATGTCTACTGAAAGAATCATCTCCATCCTCAAAGCCATCATGTGCTGCTGGTCTCTACTTCTACTAACCATCTCTTTCTTTTCCACTTTTTAATTTTTATTTATTTATTCATTATTTTATAAATCCATGGTCCACACAATTTAGGAAACTACGCTTTTACCCACAAACAATAAACAAGAGTTTTAATCGTGTTGATTAGATGACTATTATTGGAATTTTAAAGGGTACTAGACAATAAATAAATAAAATTTAATAAAAATAGATTTCATACACTCTAATTTTATGCCGTGACATGAAACTTACGTACGCATCATTCATCGTTTGTAATATACTATAATAATTATATCAATCAATGAACATATCATGTAAGAGTCACAGTAGAGTGAATCACGGTAGAGTTTTAAATTAATTTTTCGGTATGTTTGTTCATCAGATCATCCACCAGCTAAATAAGAAGGATCGAAATGTATTAGCAAAGTTAAAAAAGTGTAGATTTTAGAAATTAATGAAAGAGAAAAAGGAAAAGTTCAAATAATTGAGAGGGTAGAATCTAAAGTAGTCGTCTAGTACTTTGTGTAAAAAGTTATAAAGAAAATGGTCCAAAAAAGCAGTTGATTTGATAATAATTTTCATTTTTAGTAAATTCAAATAATTAAGGGGAAATTATTTCGTGGAGGGTGAGTCGGTGAGGGTGTAGGTGAAGGGTAATCGAGTAAATTCGCTAATGAAAGAATGATTTAGTAAATTCGACAGCATGAGATTGTCTCCGGGAGATCGTCCGTCAGTCAAGCCAAACCCATGGAATATATTTTGAAAATAATATATTTAATTTTCTATTAAAATTAAATCTATGGTTTTCTTTAGAAAAAAACGCTAAAACGTCTTAGTATCCAAGAATAGAATGTTCGTTTAGGCTCAATTCTGTCAAGTATGATTTGTCCGGTTTGATGGGGTATAATCGACTCGTGTGGTTCAATCTGGTTTAACCTACCAAACGTTTCGGTCTCGGTTTGACAAATTTAAAACCGTCGATAACAGTTCGATTTATAATTTTAGTATTCAAAAATTGTGAAAATCAAATCGAACTGTGGATCAAAAATTCAATCTGAAACAAGTAATTAACCCAACCCAAAAGCAACAAAATATATAAATAATTAAAAAAAAAATTAAAACCAAACTCGGATCAAACCAGTATCACGTTTCAATGTGATTCGGTTCCAAAACCTCGAGGTTCTGGTTTTGATTTCTAAATTTAAGAATCGTAAGCCGCAGTCCATCGAACCGGCCCACGACCACCGAACCAACCCATGACATATGGTGCAACACACAAGTTTTGGTAATGTGTATGGTCTCTTTAGATTTATTCATAATTGCAGCATAATGTTATCTCATTGATTAATATAGTTAATGAGTTAGTTATTAGACTAATTAATGAATGATGGAAAATGACACGTCATGAAATAAGATTAAAGTTTAGATTTGATAGTTTGCCCCAATGTGTTTGATAATTGAGTTTTAGTCATCTACATATTTTTGAAATATTAGTTTTCACATGAGTGCAGACTTTTTAAATTCACGAATTTAAAAAAATTAGATTTTTGATAAAATTTAATAATAATATTATATTTATTCACTTAATTTATTAAATTAATTATATTAATAATATACTTTTCTTACCAATTTGCCCCTGCGATTCCTCGGCAAACATAACGTTTAAACTCGATTATCTTTCGCGCGATTAGGGTTGCCATACCCTACAAATGCATTTTCTTCACATTGCCAAGATAAGTTTCTGACGAAGACGAAGAACAATCCTCGTACCCGCCGTCTGGGGCTTCGATTTTCCGATTTTAAGAGATAAATCACAATCTAGGGCTTCAGCTTTCCAATTTTTTTTTTTTTTCGATTTTGATATTTATCTCCAAATTGGATAAGTTGTTGTGTTGCAAGTCTCTTTTGTTTCTAGGTAAATCGTGTTGCAAGTGCGTTTGGTTGGCTAAGATTTGCGAACTCACCTGAGCGACTGCATCTTCACTGTTTTAGCTTAATCCTGCACTGTAATGATCTAAACTTTATCACTGCATTGTAAGGTTTTAGTTGAATCTTCAAGTTTTTTTTTTGGCAAATGATGCTCTGAAACAACCGGCTGGCTCCCACCTTTATAATCAATATCCTGTAAGTTTAAATTGCGACAATTTAAACGTGTAATTTTATCTACTCTGGTTTCTGTTAGTTTTAAAACGTGAGTTTCACCTGCTAAAAATTTTTCCCCAAATTTGTACAAACTGAAGCAATGTCGTTGAAGAAAGAGAGACGAATTTGGAGTGTTTGAGGAAAGTGTGGGCCAAATACTCGTTTGATATTTTATTGTTTGTTGCTTCTGAACTGTGGGAGTTGAACCAGAAGCTTTCCTTCAAGAGGAGATAGTGTGAATTCTCAGTTAGAAACAGAGTGGCCGGAGAGAGTAAAGTTGCCGGTGAACTGAGAAGGAAGAAGAAGGTGAGAGTGGCGGTGTGTGTGAGAGAGTTGACAGTGCATAAATGATTGTCTGTGTATTATGACTTCAACTGATGTTTTTACATGTATACAAAGAACTAAGAATTATAACTAAAAAGATTAAGTGCAAAAATCGGCCTGAAGTATCGTAAAAGTGCATAATAAAGCTCGGCGGGTACCCACTGACCCCCCGCAGAGGGTGCAACGGGTACCCGCCCAAAATGAGCGGGTACCCGCGTCCGCATTTAGGTGACATTAACATTAATTTTTTAAAAATATACTAAACGATATGCAATTTATTTGAAATTTTTATCACACGTTCTCCATATTATGAAAAGATAATCTGAAAATTTTCGTGATTTTCTAACATTTGTACGATTTATTGTAATTTTATTTAACTATTTTATAAAATAATTATAATAAATTATAGAAGTATTAGAAAATAACAAAAACTTTTAGATTATTTTTTCATGTTAAAACAAACATGTAATAAAAATTTCAAGTAAAATTAATATCGTTTGATAGTTTTTTAAAATTAATCTAAATTTCTTCTTTATTTTATATATTAATTTTAAAAAACTATCAAACGATATTAATTTTACTTGAAATTTTTACTACATGTTTGTTTTAACATGACAAAATAATCTAAAATTTTTTGTTATTTTCTAATACTTCTATGATTTATTATAATTATTTTATAAAATAATTAAATAAAATTACAATAAATCGTACAAATGTTAGAAAATCACGAAAATTTTCAGATTATCTTTTCATAATATGGAGAACGTGTGATAAAAATTTCAAATAAATTGCATATCGTTTAGTATATTTTTAAAAAATTAATGTTAATGTCACCTAAATGCGGACGCGGGTACCCGCTCATTTTGGGCGGGTACCCGCTGCACCCTCTGCGGGGGGTCAGCGGGTACCCGCCGAGCTTTATTATGCACTTTTCAAAGTTTAAGCTCTTTTTTGCACTTTTACGATACTTCAGGCCGATTTTTGCACTTAATCCTAACTAAAATACAAAACAAACTATAATGTAGCCATAAACTGTAGCAGATACGTTAACATCTCCCCTCAAGAGCAAAGTCGTAGATCGAAGATCTTGGATGTAACAAATCAAATTTTGCTGGTGGAAGAGGTTTTGTGAAGGTATCGGCTAGTTGGTTGTTAGATGGGGTAAACTTGACGAGAAGAGAATTGTTGAGAACTTTTTTCCGAACAAAGTGAAAGTCGATCTCAACATGTTTGGACTTGGAGTGTAGAGCTGGATTTGAAGCAAGATACGTTGCGCTCAAGTTATCGCACAGAATAAGAGGTCATGTTGTGGACATAACTCGCAATTCTGTTAATAATGATTGAAACAATAAGACTTCCGGTGTGCCATTTGCGACACTCTGAAACTTTGATTCAGTGCTGGACCGTGAAATAATTTTTTGTTTTGCCAAGGACCATGAAATTAAATTATTTTCGAGGAAGATACAAAACTCATCTGTACTCTTACGATCATCAGGGCAAGAGGCCTAGTCCTCATATGTATAGCAAGTCAAATTGCAGGTTGTAGATGACGAAAAAGAGATACCTAAAGACGAAGTGCTTTTAAGATATCGCATAATTAGTTTGACAGCCTGGCAATGTAGATTTGTGGGCACATGAATAAATTGTGAGACTTTGTTGACAGCAAAAGCAATATCCAGTCGAATCATACAATAGTACTGTAAAGCACCAACAATACTACGATAGAGGTAGTCATCAGGAAGTGGGGTACCTGATTTTTGCGACAAGATCGGTCCAACCACCATGGGAGTAGGAATCGGTTTGCACGAGTCCATATTGGCGCGGTGAAGCAATTCATTTATATATTGTGATTGCGAGAAACACATACCTGTAGGGGTACGAGTAACCGAGATCCCAAGAAAAAAAAAAGACAACGGTCCAAGGTCTCAAACTTTAAATTTTGAGTGCAAATAGACCAACAGCTGATCAATGTGACTATCCAAGTTGCCTGTTAAAAAAATATCATCCACATATACTAGCATAATCAGCATATATCAGTTTGTATGACATATAAATAGTGAAGAGTCTGATTTTGATGCCAAAAAATCTCATTGTATGAGAGCATTACAAAGCTTGGTGTACCAGGCGCGATGAGATTGTTTAAGACCATATAAATCTTTATGTAGTAAAGAGACAAGCAGATGAATGAGATTGACTAATAAAACCAAGAGGTTGCTGTATAAAAACCGTCTCCGATAAGTCGCCACGTAAGAAAGCATTTGAAATGTCCAGCTGTCTGATATTCCAACCAAAAGAGACTGCTAGAGAAATTATGGTGCGAACTGTAGCTGGTTTGACAACTGGACTGAAGGTCTCACATAGTCTTTGTCTTTTGTTTGATCATACCAATGAGACGAGCCTTGTATCTGCTAATTGTACCATTTGAATTATGCTTGGTTTTGAAAACTCATTTGCATCCAATAGTTTTAGCTCCTTGTGGAAGAGAAACCAAAGTCCAAGTGTTTGTGTCTATGAGTGCTGAGATCTCCTCATTCATAATAGTTAACCAATGAGAACTTTTCGAGGATTGGAGAAATGTTTGTGGTTCAAAGTCGGTTTCAACAGAAAAGTCTTTGGATTTAAAAATATCATCTTTAGGTCGGGTTCGCATAGGGTGGGCATTTTGTAGAGTTGGGGTAGGTGCTTGGGTGGGTAGTTTAAGGAGTGAAAGGGAAGTGGGTGGTTGAGATATATGGGTAGGGAGGAGGGTGGGGGGCTAGACTTAAGTGGAGGAGCATTTGGATTTGTAGGAAGAAATGTATGGGGAAGATATGAGATTGATAAGGAGAAATAGGGAGATTGTGAGAATGATTTTGATATTGAGGCGAAAGGAAAGTCGAACTCCACAAAAGTGACATGACGAGAAATGTAGATTTTGTTTAACTGAGGATCTAAACATATAGAACCTTTGTGGTGTGGGTTGGGGCCTAAGAAAACACATGAAAGAGATCGAGGTTGTAATTTGTGTTTGTTGAATGGTTGACTAAGGGGAAAACATAAACATCCAAAAACATGTAGTGATGAGTAATCTGGGAAGGATCTGCATAAGCACTCATAAGGAGATCAGTTTTGTAAAACAGGAGTATGTAACAGGTTTATTAAAGAAGTAGCTGTAGCAAAGGCATAAGGCCAGAACAGAGAAATGATATAGAAGTGCAAGACCAGTCTCAACGACATGATGATTTTTTCATTTGACGCGACCATTTTGGTTAGGAGTATAGAGATATGAGATACGGTGATGTATACCAAGTAATTTAAATAGTGGCGATAAGGATTGGAACTCTCCACCTCATTCTAATTGCACAATTTTTATAGAGACTCCGAATTGAGTATGAATAAATTTATGAAAACGGACAAAGGTGATTTAAACTTCACTATTTAATTTTAATGGAAACAGTCAAGTGAAGCGAGTGCAGTCATCAACGAATAACAGAAAATAACGTGCACCGGTGAAAGAATTAACAGGAGATGAGCTCCAAACATCAGTATGTATTAAATCAAAAGGGTATCTAGCATGTGAACTATAGTTTACAAAAGGTAAATGATGAGTTTTACTCATCGAACAAGCAACACAAAATTGAGATACATCCTTTTTGGTAGAGGAATATTACAGGATTGTAAGACATGCTACAAAATATCTGACAATGGATGTCCAAGTCGATAATGCCAAAAAACACAGGGATTTTGAAGCGGGTCTGGGAACTGAGTAATGAGTGCTCGAACCGGAGAAGATGATGGCACCTGATAAAGTCCATCAGTGAGAGAACCACGAAGGAGAAGCTGGTGGGTGATCCGATCCTTGACACAAAGAATTTTCATGAAATTCCACATATACAGAATTATCACAACACAACTGTTGGACACTAAAGAGATTATGAGACATGCGTGGAGTGTGGCAACCAATATACAAATTTAAGGAGCGGGTGGAAGTGGGAAGGGAAACAGTGCCAATTTGAAGGATAGGAAGTAAATTACCGTCGACAGTGGCGACATTAGAAGAGTTGTGGTACGTCTGTGGCTGTCAAAGAGCTGAGGCGTGCAGGGTGAAATGGTTTATTGCCCCTGAGTCCAAGAGCCACGACGAGCCAGAAGAGGGAATAGCCGGAGTCGGTAGAAGATCGACGCCGGTGACCTAGGAGGAGTCCAAGAGATGGATGGATTCCGGTGAGCAGTGGACATGTTAGTGATGGGCTACAGAAGAGTGAGCGAGGTAGGCTGTGGGAAAACTGAGAGAGGCTTGGTTCGAGTTATAGGATTGTTGGGTCGGGGCGGTCGGTCTGTAACTTAAGTTGAGTCGATGGTAGCATGTGGTTGTAGCATGACCTGGTTTATTACAAATCTGGCAACGGGCTTTCGACTGGTTATTTGACCGGGGCAGGCGCAAGGAGAAAGACTCGGATCTGTTCTGGTGAAAACCATACTGATTTTGTGGTCGGAAGTGAGCTGCAGGGGGTGGACGAGGGCTCCAACTGAGACGAAAAAAGCAAAGATTTGCAGCATTTGCTTGCATTTGACTCAACATCGGAAGTGAGGCTGTGATGACCCGAATGGACACGTATGAGGAGGAACCACCCAGTGCTCCGCGAATCCCTAGTGGGACTTGGGCCAGAGGGTGACGTGCTGGGTTAAAACTCCGCGGATCCCAAATTGGATTTGGGCCGGAGGGTTCGGTCGTAGAAAGGGGGATCGTCACAATCCCACATCGCTTAGGGAAGTATGTGGAAATAAAATATATGTAAAGAGACCCTCCCAAGATAGTAAGACGCGTTTTGGAGTACAATTGATAACAGATCCCATAAGAACTCCGAAGTTAAAAGTGCTTCGGCGAGAGTAGTACCAGGTTGGGTGACCGACTGAGAAGTCCTCGCCAAACAAAGCCGTGAGGGGAGGATATTGGGTTACAGCCCAATCCCCAGAGCGGACAATATCTTACGAGAAAAGGGGGTCGTTACAGAAGCAGTGGAGTTTTGTCTTTCCAGACGAAAATCGAAGCTTTGTAGAAGACTGAGAACCTCTTCCAGTTAGGGTTGATCTGCTCGATTTTGATTGGAAACCACGAAAACGTTGTATTCGCTTCCTAGGCCGCTCAGAAAGTAAATCATGCAATCCCGGTAAGAGATTGGTTCACCAATTTCTGCGAGAGTTTTGCACAACATCGTAATTTTTTAGATGTAGCTAGCGGCTGAAATGCCCTCTTTTGATAGCGAGTGAAATTGGCTTCGGAGATCAGTGATCCTTGCTAGAGACGACGATGCAAAGATACGGGTTAAAGCATCCCACACCCCACTTGCTGTTGTGAATGATACAATTTGGGGCAGCAAGTCTTCCAACATGGATGAAAAAATCCAACTCATGATGAGTTGGTTATACCGCATCCAAGCAGTGTATTCAGGGTTGATTTGAGACGAGAGCGAGTCGAGAAACTGTGGTGGAGGTGGGAGGGTGCCGTCTGGAAGATAATTGATGTCGTTCGCTATAACGACGTTGAGGAGCTGTGCCTTCCAGATAAGATAGTCAGTACAGGTGAGCTTGATGGTTAATGTTTGATTTACATATGGGAACTGGGGAAGGGGAGATAGTTGAAGTGAAAGAAGGAATCGTGGAGCTGGAGGATGCCATTCTTTTTCTGCTCTGATACCAAGTTAGAATCAGAGTGGCCGGAGAGAGTAAAGGTGCCCGTGAACTGAGAAGGAAGAAGAAGGTGAGAGTGGCGGAGAGAGAGTTTGCAGAAATGATTGTCTGTGTATTATGACTTCAATTGATGTTTTATGAGAGTGGCTGAGAGAGAGTCTGCAGAAATGATTGTCTGTGTATTATGACTTCAACTGATGTTTTTACATATCGTAGGGGTGGGCACGGGGCGGTTAGATCTGGTCCCGAGCCCAGACCGAAACCTAATCGAGTCTTTGGGATTTTTTTCCCGGGAGAAACCAGGACCAAACCGGGATTAGACTAAAAATTTCTGTCCAGTCCCGGTTCCTCCTAGGCGATCGATCGGTTGAAGAGACGTTCGTTGAGCAGATGAAGTGCCGATCGATCGGCTACTCCAAGCGATCGATCGGTTGGGTGATTACAAGATGAAAATCGAGCAAAAGCATAGCCGATCGTTCGGCCAAATCTCAGGCAATCAATTGACTGTGCGATTAAAGTTTTTAATCCAAATTTAAGGGTCTAATTGGATTAATCTGAACCGTTGATCAAAGCAGAACACCTAATCTCTTACAGAATTATGTTATAAGTTAACATAACGAGGGAGATAAAAAAGAATGGGAGGACATTGTTCAGAGGCAGAGGGACGAAAACCATAGCAAGAGCTTTGGCGAGAGTGACGACTGACGAGTGTGCGTCTGTGCGACTGAAGAACTGAAGAGTGAAGACTCTTTGCCAATGGGGGCAAGGGTGACGAAAAGCGGAGCGAGAGCTTCACTGAGAGTGAAGAATTTTCGATCTCAGTTTACAGAATGATTTTTTTAACAATCGGTCCCGTCTCGGTTTTTCAGGATTTTTGGCTATGGACTAACGACCGAACCGAGAACCGATGAGATTTTGAAGTTTGGACCGAGGACCGAACTGTGGTCCAACGACTTGGTACCAAAACCAAATCGAAACCGGTGGTCCGGTTCGGTTCTGGGTCCTCGGGCCGGTTGTGCACACCCCTTCTATATCGATAATGAAAACTGATAAGTAAGAAATTATAACGTAACCATGAACAGAAATAAATGGAAGAAGACACTGAATCCGAAGGTGAGCAAGGCCGCTGCAGATGACGATGGAGAAGAAGCAGAAAACGCCAAACCCAAACCAGCCATCCTAACAGTGCCACCAATGGCAGAAGCCATGGGCAGAGAAGATTAGAGGAATGGGAAGGGAGAGAGTTGAGTTAGTCATTCAATAAAAAAAAAAACTTAGTTAAACTGATCTCAACAAAAGAATTTTTCACCTCTCCATTCCCCGCCGCGAAACAAGAACAGATTTTCCGAAATAGAGAAGACGATTCTGAGTCAACGCATGGAGAATCGGAAAAGTATGAAAGGAATGGATGTTTTGGTGATAGACCCACGTCTGGAGGAACTGAATCTATGTCTGAAAATGTGGAGGGCGACGCAGTTCAGTTGTAGGTGTTTCGGGTAGAGGAAAGAAGAAGAAGAGGGTTATCCGATCTCTGCCTTGCTCTGGCCGTGGTTGAGGACGATGAAATTTTAAATTTTAAAATACAGTATAGCAATTTGATCGTAACTAATCTTAAATTACAGAGTTTGAATTGATAATTACTGTAATTTAATTTATTCACCGAAGAAGAGTTTGAGGACAGATGTCTGCCTTGCAATTTCTTCAACGTCTCTGTCTTTATGCGTGGTGTTTCCACTGAAATAAAATATCTCACTACGTTGTTTTGATGTATTTCACTATAATATTTTATTACATCACTAGTTTCGGTCATCATCTCCACGTTATCCTGATTCTAGTGATGTTGTATTTGTGTGGGCAGCTTATTGAAGTAACCTAAAATGGCGAAAATGGAAGAAATATGAGCTACAGCTATGGCGTCTGTTAACAAGACAAGTGTCTCAGAGCAAAAATAAAATAAAAAATCCTGCGTAGCGCTGCCACCCAATTCTAGACTACATTAGCAGGACTCGAGTGAAAAAGTGCCGTTATTCTCTCTCTACATCTCTCTATCTCAGAAACACGAACGTCCCCATCTTTCGAATTAACTCGCGTAGCCCATTGCCGATTGTTCAGTCTATAACGTAAGATTCTCTCACGGATATGTTTCTATTTCTTCTTTTGATGGATTTTTATGACTGTCTAACCTTGCAACTACCCATTGTCGTTTCATTGTTTCTGAATGTTGTTCATCCATTTACAGACTAATCTTGCAAGCTGAGTTGAAAAACACGAGATAAATAGATGTAGGAATTGATTCATTATGTGTTCATGGTCTATGCAATGTTAGCTTCTTCGTGTTGAGGTTTGCTTAAAGCGAAAAAAATGGTGCTTGTTTGTGAGAAGAATGCACCTTCTCTTGCGAATATTTGGTCTTCTGCTTGCTTGATATGGGTTTGACCAAGTGATAGAACTTTATCAAACTGCACAGTCAGACTAGTTGCCAATGTGGGATTGCATATTTCGATGCTTTTAATGTAAAAATACAAGAATTTATCGGTATTCATTCATACATCAATCATAGTAGTGAGGTTTTCCCATAATTATGTTCAACCTTTTGTCTTATTTCTTTTTGGGTAGCTCTATCTCTGTAATTGCTAATTGGGGATTCCAATGTTTTACAAGGAGCAGAAGATGGCATTCATTTCACAGACTGGTCTTCCTTGCTGCATTCGTTCTCCGACACTGCAAAACCAATTGGGATGGACTGTTTATTATAGTTTCCCAAACGATATGGAAAAACTCAAAGTGAAGGAAGCTTCAATTTGCTTCTCTAATACATCCCGTTATTTTTGTACGAACACATGTAGGTTGCATAAAATTAGTTTAGGAATAGGATTAGACGGTCAGATTCGGAGTCGAGGAATTGTTTCTGCAAGTCGCCCTACAGTTGAGGCTGTCATCAATACGGAGCCATTGACTAAAGAGGATCTTGTAGGATACCTTGCCTCTGGGTGCAAGCCTATGGAGAAGTGGAGGTAGACTTTTTTTTTACCCATTCTTTCTTATTTGAATATTAATGCATAGCTTTTATTATAACTGAAACAACATTATCAAAGTATTCGAGTGTTCTATCAGAACCTTTTATTTTATCAATCACAATAAGTTGACCTCAATCCAATCTATTCATTGCAGAATAGGTACAGAGCATGAGAAGTTCGGTTTTGAGGTTGGATCATTACGACCAATGGGTTCTAAGCAAATAGAAAAGTTGTTAAATGGCATTGCAGAGAGATTTGGTTGGGATAAAATTATGGAGCGTGACACCATTATAGGACTCAAACAGGTGTAATGTATCTCGCCTTTTCCTAGTTATACCTTCTTCCAAAACAAAAGGAAATGAAAGTAAACCTTTATATTTGTGCAGATGTTTATGGTAAATTCATGTATATAATTATGTTAATTATGGATCAGGGAAGGAAAAGCATATCACTGGAGCCTGGTGGTCAGTTTGAGCTCAGTGGAGCACCTCTTGAAACATTGCATCAAACTTGTGCTGAAGTTAAAGAACACCTCCACCAGGTGCGGGAGAGACAATCTTTGATACACTCAAAAGCAAACTGCTCTTTCAGTTTGTGCTTTTTCTTTAAAACAGCTTGGAATCACAATTTATTATTGATATTTGTTTTTGAGACAGTGAACCTTAATCTTCTCTTCAAATTGGATTCATTGTTTACCTTTTTCTCTTTTAATTACTTTACTTATACCAATCAGTGCCGGAAGGTATCAGTTTGATTTTCATGTTAACTTCTTACTTAAAATCCTCTCTTCATTTGGTTCTTTTCACGGGCTTTGCAGTTTTGTGAATATCGATCGTGGGATAAGTTGTTGAGTGTTTGATCATTATAACGACATGATGATCTTATAAAATGTGTTGTGTAATAATTTATTATTACCTTCCATATTTGGTCTCTATTTATTATTATCTTCATATCTTACCTTTTTCAGGTTAAAGCTGTTGCTGAAGAGCTGGGAATCGGGTTTCTGGGCATTGGCTTTCAACCAAAATGGCGAATCAAAGACATACCTATAATGCCCAAGGCATGGAGATTCTACTTCTTTTTTCTTTTAACCATTTGAAGGAGAATGCAACTCACACTGCCTAACACATTGACAAAATAATACATCAGGAAGACTAAGATGTTTTTTCTTTGATATTTACGTGAGACTTTTTCTGAGAATGTAAATATTTAAGCCGGGATTGATTTTGACTTGAATAGGACTCATTAGAGAGAAAAGTCGACTGCTTGTAAGATTGTAATCCATTTTAGTTATTTTCTTAACTATAAAAATCGAGGTGTTTTATATATATATATAATTTTTATCATAAACAAATATATCGATGTAAAATAAGTTAAGATCAAGAAAGATAATTTGTCAAATGCAAAAGGAAACTGAGTCTTTACGAGTACATGCCAAGACTTTCATTTTTTTTTTTGGCATAATTAAACATATCTTTGTAGTTACCATTAGTTGATACTATCGAAACCAAGTTGAAACTTCTAATGAATGTTTGCAGATGAGAACACTTAATCATTTGTAGATCTTCTAAACGTCTTTAGTAACTCTGCAAATGCTATTGCCCTTGTATTGACTGATGCATTGCCACAGGGTAGATACAAAATTATGCGGAACTACATGCCGAAAGTTGGCTCCCTCGGGCTTGATATGATGTTTCGGACATGCACAGTTCAGGTTATATCATGGTTCAACTCTTACTTCCAACAAAGGAATGCTAACTTATTAAATCGACAATGATGACGGGAAATGTTTTTTTTTCTTTCATTGTAGGTAAATTTAGACTTCAGTTCCGAGGCCGACATGATCCGAAAATTCCGTGCCAGTCTTGCATTACAACCGGTGAGCAACTCTTGTGTTTTAGCATGTTTTCTTCTAAATTTCTAAATTCAATTTGCATAACCGTAGTTTAATAAATAAACAGATAGCGACTGCGATATTTGCAAATTCACCGTTTACGGAAGGAAAGCCTAATGGGTATAGAAGCATGAGAAGGTCTTTGACATTACTCATCTACTCGATTCCTAAATGTTAATAAACTTTCTAGTTCTTTCTTGGGAAACATTTTTTGATTATCCATGTTTAATAGCCACATTTGGACTGATACTGACAAGAACCGAACCGGCATGCTTCCATTTGTTTTTGATGACACCTTTGGGTAAGTTTAGTAAATTTACTTCGAGGAACATATCATGTCCCGCATGTTTTTGCATGTTTTGCTGTTGAGAATTAAATGGGGAAGAAGAATGAGGGTTTGGGAGGATTTATTGCAGAGGGATTATGGCATTTTTGTAATTAAATGAATTCTTTGTGAGGCTTGTTGGCTAAATTTGTTAATTGTGGAGTGTGTGCTGAAAGGAACATAGTATTAAGGAGAGATAATCACAGAAGGGAGGGAGGGGGAGTAAAGAGAGAATGATGGAAGACATTTCAGGAGAATACTATTCTGCGCTAGGAGCAGAAGTTCGAGCTCTTGGGATGTTTTCCGAGGGTTGTGGAGGAAGATATTTTTCCAGTCAAGCATTGTTGATAGACTTTTGGGTGATAGGTGCTTTTAGTTGATTTACATTTTTGTTAAATATTTTTTGGTGGGATTTGTTTTTCAATAGTTGCCTAGAATATAGACGACGCTTCCATTAATTTTTCTCGATTAGTGTGTAAGAAATGAACTCTACATGCTTGAGAGCTGTTTCATACATATTTCAATGCCAAGAACTATGCTGGTTATATGTGCAGATTTGAGCAATATGTTGATTATGCTCTTGATGTTCCCATGTACTTTGTATACCGGAAACAGAAGTATATAGATTGCAGCGGAATGTCTTTCCGGGTATCGATCTATTCTTTTACAGTTTGTGTTTCTTCTTACAGTAGATCACTCTCAATACCTATTGTCCTCCAATCAGCCTAACGCATGTCTTCTTATATTCATTCAGGATTTCATGGCTGGAAAACTTCCTTGCATTCCTGGTGAATTTCCCACCCTTGACGATTGGGAAAATCATCTAACCACTATCTTTCCCGAGGTCTGCATGTATAGATATCGTCGATATTTTGTATTTTCAGAGGTTTCCAACGATTTGTTACCTTTTGTACATTACTGATTTAGGTCAGGTTGAAAAGGTACCTCGAGATGAGGGGTGGTGATGCAGGACCTTTGACCAGTTTATGCGCTTTTCCTGCATTTTGGGTTGTTACCACTTCTCTGTTTTGACATAATCAGCCAACTTCATCAATGCTTCTCTTATCCATAATGTTGTCTAGTAAAAGAATGATGATTGACACCTGCAATGAATAGAATTCCTTGTTTTACTTTCTCTCTCCTCGTGTTATCTTTCCTCGCTGATCGTATTTTATCGTAACTTCAGGTAGGTTTGTTATATGACGAGGTTTCGCTGCAAAATGTGTTAGACATGACGTCAAACTGGAGTCGAGAAGAACGGCAAATGTTGAGGAATGAAGTAAGTTTGCATGTATTCAAATGTAAAAAGTTTGTCAAATGTGTTCTGTTATTGGGAAAATTTGTTCGAGAAGAGGTATAAAGTAGGATATTAACGATTAAATTCAACTCGTCGAATCACAAAACTCGTTATAGTAGGTTCCAAAGATGGGTTTGAAGACACCGTTCCGAAACGGACTGCTCAATGATGTTGCTCGCCGTGTTGTTAAGTTTGCCAAGGTAAAAAATAGGACATGTAGTTTCTCTCTCCTCTCTCTATATTTTGAGCCATGCTTGTGTTTGTGGTTAAAGCATATGCATTTTGGTTCTACTGCAGGATGGGTTAGAGAGAAGAGGTTTAAAAGAAACAATCTATCTGGATGATGTAGATGAAGTGGTAAAAACAGGTGAGAAAGGCCTAATGTTGATCTTTAATCTCAGCAAATTTGATCTTTGTTTTTTCTGAATCGTGTGTAATGGTTCGTAGGGGTGACTCGAGCCGAGAGGCTGTTGGAATTATACGATGGGAAGTGGGGACGGAGCGTAGATCCGGTTTTTGAAGAGCTGAGATATTGATTACGCCGCCGGAATGTCTGTCTGCATAAAATCTTAACTGCACACTTTTGACACTCTTGTTTTGTTATGGAAATAAATTCATATTTTAGGCCAATTGCCATCACCGTTCCACATCATAGTGATTCAGGAATGTAACGCTTACAAACTGTGACCTTCACAATAAGTCATCGATGTAGCACTTAAAGGTTATCGGTACAATGCCGTCTTTCGGTAATCTACCGCACCCGTGTTTATTACCCGGCGCTAGAGTGTCGGTACCGGTTCTTCTGTTTCATCCTCTTCCTCCAAACGCTGCTGCTCCCCTCTTCTTTTTCTATAGGTCAATCCAATGGGAAGGGCATCAAAATTTATGGTTGAGTTTACACGAGTTTTGTCGGATCGAGATCAAATTTTGCGACCCACGGTTTCTCGTTCGCAGAACACTGAATCGAATCGTAGAAGACGTCTTTTTATGTTAAAAATTGATTACGGTTTTCATAAGGGTGTATGAGTCGGACTGAACAGAGACCAAATTCATGAGTCCAGTTCTAAACGCAACTACATTCCTTTTTGGCCAACAATGGGGAGGTTAGTTTATGCTCGTAAAATGAGATTAGAACGTAGGGAATCTAATTATCGGTAATGGAAGGCCGACACGTTTACGAATGGTTACCTTGGGTTCTGTTAAAGAAGCCCACGCTCACTCATTGACTTTGTTTCTCACCGCCAAAGCCCAACCGTGCATTAATGGAGGGATAAAAGTCTATCCGCTCGATACAGAAGGCGCGTGGTGACCGTTAAAAACGCTTGGATAATACCAATTTCGTAAATATCGTCATATGTGGAGGGTATATGTGAACTTTCGATTTCCACTCTTATAAACCCTTCTGCTTTTCGTTTCAACCAAATCTCCTTGGAGAAAACACTTCCCCACTGTTTTGAGAGCGAGGAAAAGGAAACTGCCTTCTGCTCCTTCGCCTTCACTTGGAAGGTAACTTCGCAATCGCTGGATGTTCTTACTTTGATTTTCGAAAGTGAAAATACTGTTTTCGCTGTGGGCGTTTGTGTTGCTATAACTGTTCATGTAGTTGTTCATTTTGTAATACGTATGTTGGGATTTTAATGGGGAAGGGAAGGCCAAGGGCTGTGGAAAAAGGGGTTCTAGGGCAGAATTTGAGCGTTTCATCCGTTTCTCCATTGAACATACCTTCTGGTCCTGTGTATTATCCCACTGAAGATGAATTTAGGGACCCTTTGGAGTACATTTACAAGATCAGGCCAGAGGCTGAACCGTATGGGATTTGTAGGATTGTTCCGCCTAGTAGTTGGAAACCTCCATTTGCATTGGATTTAGATTCTTTCTCATTTCCAACTAAAACTCAAGCCATTCACCAGTTGCAGGCTAGACCTGCTGCTTGTGATTCAAAGACTTTTGATTTAGAATATAATAGGTTTTTGGAAAATCAATGCGGAAAGAAGGCAAAAAAAAAAGTGGTGTTTGAGGGTGAGGAGTTGGATTTATGTAAACTTTTTAATGCAGTGAAGCGATATGGAGGTTATGAGAAGGTCGTTGGTGAAAAGAAGTGGGGGGAGGTTTATAGGGTGGTGGGGACAGTAATGAAGATTTCTGAGTGTGCTAAACACGTTCTTTGTCAGCTGTATCGAGAACATTTGTTTGATTACGAAAACTATTATAACCAGTTAAACAAGGTAGTAGCCAGTAATAGAAAGAGAGGCAGGCCGGAAGAGATAAAGAGTGAAGGTGTGATTGAATTTTCTCTCTCTAAAAGGAGGAGAAGGAAAAAGGATACTGAAAAAGTTAAAGTCCCGATGATTAATGAGAAAGAAGAACATGATCAGATATGTGAACAATGTAAAAGTGGGTTGCACGGAGAGGTAATGCTTTTGTGCGATAGGTGCAATAAAGGATGGCACATCTATTGTTTATCTCCTCCTCTGAAGCATGTCCCTCCTGGAAACTGGTACTGCTTGGACTGCCTTAATTCTGATAAAGATAGTTTTGGTTTTGTACCTGGTAAAATTTTCTCTTTGGAAGCATTTAGGCGTATTGCTGATCGGGCCAAGAAGAAATGGTTTGGCTCAGGATCTGCTTCAAAAGTTCAAATTGAGAAGAAATTTTGGGAAATTGTCGAGGGATCTCTTGGTGAGGTTGAAGTAATGTACGGCAGTGACTTGGATACATCAGCTTATGGGAGTGGTTTTCCACGAAAAAATGATCTGAGACCAGAATCTGTTGATGCTAAGGTTTGGGATGAATCTTGTTTGGACCCGTGGAATCTCAATAACTTGCCTAAGTTGAAAGGATCAGTGCTTCGGGCAGTACATCAAAATATCACTGGTGTTACAGTACCCTGGTTATATATAGGGATGCTATTCTCATCTTTCTGCTGGCATTTTGAAGATCACTGTTTTTACTCAATCAACTATCTGCACTGGTATGTATTAACAGTTCCTACATATGTTTTTTTTTATTCCGTTAAAAAAGAAGAGAGGATGCTTATTTCTTGAAGGTCAGAGGTAAATATATAGCAATAATTTGTTTGTTAGTTTTGATTTTGAGATGTGCACCTTGTTTGTTTTATTTGATAATATTTTGATAGGAATTGCTGCAATTTGTAGTAAAATTGACAAGAACAAATTAAACACTTGTACATATATATAAACACGTAAAATACTACTTAGCAAAAATTCGAGAGCCTGCTATCCCTCTCTAGCAGAGATTCGAGGTTTTGTCATTCCTCCCCATTTCTTACCGTAATTCTCAGATAATACAACTATCATTTTCTTTTCCCCTCATCCGCTATTTAATCTCTAATTCAAACTAGAAATTACCATTAATTCAACATAGAAAATACCTAAACATAATTCTTAAAATACCCTTAATACAATACATTATTACCTTTCCTAACAAATTCTCTGTATAAAAATTGTTTACGGTGGACTAAAAGTTCAGTATGTAATGGCTGACTATTGTTTTTCTCTCTTTATTTCTATGTGCATTTATGCACTCACTTGTAGTTTAATTTATTGAACTTCAATGCCAAGCTGGTCACTTGTCAGACTACATAAGAAGATAGGAAAGAACGAAAAAATGCCATGGGACAATTTATTCAATCTCATAGACTACTTTTATATGTACTTTCTATAACTTTGAGGCATGAATTATAATTTCAGCCTTTGTTTTGTATATTGATATAAGAATCACTACCTCTTTCTTTCCTAGGGGCGAACCTAAATTCTGGTACAGTGTACCTGGTAGCGAGGCCAATGCTTTTGAGAAGGTAACACTTCCGTTTCTCTTACGCTACTTTTATCTCATGGTTAACTGGATAATGTTTGTATTTACGGGGAAATACAATCACATTAGAAAATGTATTTCTTCTTCTTCTTGTTTTTTTTTTTTTTTTTGGGGAGAAAGGGGTGGGGTCGGTGGGGGTGTTATCGATTAACTTGATATTTAATCTTATTCAATAGTTACCATCAAGTTGCTTATTCTAATGGTCCTCACTGAGTTTTTAAAGTTTCCGGATGCTATAACATGCTTTTTCATGCTTTGCATTTCTACAGGTTATGCGAAACTGCCTTCCTGATCTATTTGATGCACAGCCAGATCTTCTATTTCAACTTGTCACCATGTTGAACCCATCTGTCCTACAAGAAAATAGAGTGCCTGTATATAGCATACAACAGGTTTGAAATAGGAGTTCTCACCCACACATTTTTTTTTAATTCTTTTTAGGAATCATAGACAATATTAAATATTAAGAAACTGTACCATTAATTTTGACTTTTGATTTGCATAATTAGATCATCAATTGACATTTTACAGATAAATGCTTTCAAAATATATTATTTGGGTCCTTCATCAGTATCCTTCTCTATTGGATGGTTCAATTTAAGTTGTTAGAATAATTATTTTTCTGTAATGTATAACCACCTTTTCCTATTGTATAATTACTGGGGAAGCTTTCTTGTTATTGGACGAGCTCAAGAGAGTGGTTGTATTGGGTAAGTAGAGGCAACCATAGGAAGCTGAGGAGTTGTAGAATCTGTCTAGCTTTGTCGCCAATTCTTATAGTTGATGTGACACCAATTGTGTGGTTACATCATTAATTGAGCTTATGTTAGGATGTTAAGGATAATATGCTATGTTGGACGAGAGGGTTGATTGCAGCATTAATGGTGATGATATTGCATAGAACTTAATTTTTATTTGCATGTCCGAGGAATGAGGGACAATATGTTCCTTTGGGAATTTATTTAATAAGCTTTTATTCATTAATCTTTTCAATATTTTAATTGTGTGGCTATTGGTTTTCAAGGCAATTTCTTTTTCAATTTTTATTTTTATTTTTATTTGTAGCCTCTTGTGTGAAGAGTTTTTTTTAATGGAAATAATTATGATTATTTGTTGTATAGTACTTTCATTGCTCTGTCATTTTTCCATATGCTGTTGCTGTCGATTTCATTATCATCTATTTATTTGTCTATTTAATACTTCTGTATGGATTCAGTTGGTGGCTTTTGATATAAGTTCACATTTTTTATTGCTGATAGGAGCCGGGAAATTTTGTTATCACCTTTCCTAGATCATTCCATGGAGGTTTCAACTTTGGTACGCCTCAATTTTGTTTACGATTAATAGTTTTAGATGGCTCTTTGCCATTTTGTATCTTTAGAAAAGCTTTTGTATGTTCTTTGTTAACAATTTGGCACTCTCATTTTGTTCACAAGTTGTTCTTTGTTAATGACTATAAAGAAGAGGAAGATGTGAATCATCTTCTTTTACATTGTAGATTGGTTCTTTTTTATGGTATGGGGTTTTGGAAATGGTCAATCATTTGTTTGTTTATGCATTGGTGATGCTTAAGCTGGTTACTAGTTTTTTGTTGGAATGAAGGAATGTGGGCAGTGAAGACGGAAAAAGTATTGTTAGGATTGTGGCCCCATTGCATTTTTTGGTGCATTTGGAGTTAGAATATTAGAGTGGTCTTTGACATTGATGGTTTTGATGAGGAATCGTTTAGGCATTTGGTTTTTAATTCTCTTTTTATGGTGCATAGAGGATAGTTTTATAAGTCCTCTTTGTATAGTCTCTTGTGGGGTTGAGTTTTTTATTGCTCACCTCCTTTGCTCATAACTTTGACTCAATATACATATTTATTACTGTTTAAAAATTGCTTAGTCACAGATATGGAAGAATTGGTATTTTATTTGAATATTTGTGAATTATTCAAACAAAAAAATAATACTTATGTAAAATATTATAATCCCACTCTATTCCTAAAGCTCAAACCCTGTTTAATTTTTTAAAAGTAATCCAAAGTGCAAATGTACACAAACTTGGCAATAGTCTTTATCGATATCATGTAAATTGTCTTTCTACTTAAATTTTGATAAGTATGTTTGTCTTTAAAAGTGTTTCAACATTATAACGTACATCTATTTTTCTACAAAATATAATAAATCTGGAATTTTTTAACATTATGATTCTTTCGTTTATATTTATAAATAATTTATTTGTTAACATTTGTATGCGGGCAATGCTTTGTTAAAATTTTTCAAGTTAAAATGAGTCATAAATTTTTTTTATTCATGTTTCTTTGACTGAATTTTTTATAAGTTTTGACGAAATGTTGTAAGAATTATATTTCTATTATGTCTTCGTACGAATTTTTATCATCTTTGAATTAACCAAGAGTTATTTCAGGTTTAAATTGTGCAGAGGCTGTTAATTTTGCTCCTGCTGATTGGATACCTCATGGTCAATTTGGGGCAGAGCTGTATCAGCTTTATCGCAAGATTGCAGTTTTGTCTCATGAGGAACTTCTTTGTGTGGTTGCCAAGGTTGTTCTTCTATAGTGTATAGTTAGCCATCAATATTTTATGATTTTATTTCAAGAGGCTCAAAATAATTCTAATTACCATGGGTCAAAAATATATACTGGTTTGCTTGTTTGTAAAGTTGGTGACTGCATTTGCCATATGTGGTTCTCGTCAACTTGCATTTGCCTTCATTATTTGTATCCTCAGCAAAGTCAGGATCGTGCTAGCTGTATTTGGTGGATATCACTGGATAATGTTTTGAACACAAACAAGTGAAGTCAGAGCTTAAATTTTAGTCAGTGTGGAAAGAACCATGTGATTTTTAGTTTGGTCCTTTACTGTTCCAAAATTCATTCAAATTATCTTCCTTCTATGTGTTGGTTAGGTCAGGTGTGTGGATTAAGTTGGATAGGCAATGTGGAGCATTATAGGATGAGAAGAATGTTGTCCAACTTCTAGGGGTGTGTTTGGCAGTTTTTCAAAGTGCAATACCATTCTTTATGTACAAAATTGAGTGAACAATGATCTGGCATGCACATTTTTTTTCAATATTTTTTGGACAAATTTGTAACTGTGCTATTTATATATATTGTAATGGAGGAAGAGTCCAGGTTTGTTCTGCCAAAGTTTATGGATCTTAAGATATTTTATTTTGATTAACTTTTTCAAATGAATTTATCTTGATCTATGATCTGATTAAGTATCTCGTGTCACTAGTAGCAAATTGTGTGTCATTAACCAATCGTTATAATTGCTTGTTTGGTTGAATATTCAAGCATTTTGTTATATTGTCTAGCATTTTTAATCATTGTTATAAATTTAGCAGAATGATTGCAATAGCAGAGTAGCACCTTATTTAAAAAAAGAGTTGCTTAGAATATATCTTAAAGAAAAAAGCTGGAGGGAGCAGCTTTGGAAAAATGGAATTGTTAGATCATCTTCTATGTCTCCTCGAAAATGCCCTGATCAAATTACTTCTGAAGAGGTAAATTAGTTACATGGTGATAATTGATACTTTATGATCCAATGTAATTATCTTGATGCTAGGAAGCTAATATCATGATGAATGCTTCATTATGGGTTTTGCAGGATCGAACATGTATTATTTGTCAGCAATATCTCTATCTTTCTGCAGTAGCTTGCCGTTGTCGGAGGTCTGCTTTTGTATGCCTTGAGGTATGATGGTTGAATAGTTATTGCAAAGCTAGTTAGCTTAAATATTAAGTCCGATACTTCTTTTTGTAGTCTATATTCATTTTCATTTTTCCTTGCATTGACTTCTGATTTTGTGAACAATTGTCCACGTGGAAGGAAAAGGTGTGAAAATTGTGCTATATATTGTGAATCGATTGGAATAAGCATTATTTCAAGAAGTTTGCACGAATTTGACGAGCTTTATGCTTCTATTTTCTTGAGATAATAAGAATGATAATGATAACCTTTTGGTGAGATAATAATAGAAGTATTTTATTGTAAGAAAAGTAGATAACTATTATAATGATAAAGAAGAAAGATAGTAGTATTATGGTGATAAAGAAGAAAGATAGTAGTATTATGGTGATAAAGAAGAAAGATAGTAGTATTATGGTGATAAAGAAGAAAGATAGTAGTATTATGGTGATAAAGAAGAAAGATAGTAGTATTATGGTGATAAAGAAGAAAGATAGTAGTATTATGGTGATAAAGAAGAAAGATAGTAGTATTATGGTGATAAAGAAGAAAGATAGTAGTATTATGGTGATAAAGAAGAAAGATAGTAGTATTATGGTGATAAAGAAGAAAGATAGTAGTATTATGGTGATAAAGAAGAAAGATAGTAGTATTATGGTGATAAAGAAGAAAGATAGTAGTATTATGGTGATAAAGAAGAAAGATAGTAGTATTATGGTGATAAAGAAGAAAGATAGTAGTATTATGGTGATAAAGAAGAAAGATAGTAGTATTATGGTGATAAAGAAGAAAGATAGTAGTATTATGGTGATAAAGAAGAAAGATAGTAGTATTAAGATAGTAGTATTATGGTGATAAAGAAGAATTATAATTGTGTTTATTGCCAGGAGAGATTCGGATTAAGAAAAACAATAAAGATAGAAGGGATTTAGAATTGTTTTATATCGCTTTTTAGTTACTTCTGGAAGATTCAATAAGCGAAGCTGCTTTGCTGATTTTAAATACAACTGGCAAACAAAGAGGCTAATGCTTATTGTGTGCTCTGAAATATTATTTTGGACTTGGAAAAGTTTAAATTAAAATGGATATATTTTATTTTCTTTCATAATGTAGCACTGGAAACACCTTTGTGAGTGCAAATACAGCAAGCGCCGTCTACTTTATCGTCATACACTTGCAGAGCTATATGACTTGGTTCTCGCAGTGGATAAGTATGTTTCTGATGAAACTCTGCGGAGTTTGGATATGCAAAAGCGAAACTCATGTCATAATTCATCGAGTTCTTTGACACGGAAGGTGTGTCATGCTACATTAGAAAGATTGATGGATTTTGAATTTCTTATGTTATGTTCAAAATTTACTATTATATATGTAGTTATTCCTGAAAGTGGGTTTGATTAATATTATTCTCTGTCCTTGAGTGAATGCCAACTGCTTTTTAGCACAAAACTATACAATAAATGATGTAGTAAATAGCATCCTCCGGCACTTTCTTTTTGGGAAATGGCTATAATGGTATTGAAACAGTACCATGTGGATAGATGTATTACATATTTTAAATTCATGCAGAATAAAGTTATAAGATCCAGTGGAGATACTTTCAATTTACTTCCTTTTGTTGACTTTTTTTTTCAAGGATATTGTGAGTAGTCAATGATCCATCTGCTGATATAGGAGGTGTTTCTTATTTGTGATTTATGTTGTATAGTATTGATTCGGCTACGATGGGTGTGATAGATGGCTTCTTAAACATTGCATATGATTATGTTGTATTTAGTTTTTAGAGCTTACTTTTTTGCCGAGGCATTATGTTCTTCCTTTTCCTGTTATTAACCATATTCTTACAGAAGGCTACAATGATATACTGCTTGCAGGTAAAAGATGGTCTAGTCACTTTTGCACAACTTGCGGAAAGTTGGTTATTGCATGCAACTACTGTTTTAGAAAATCCATTTTCAATGGATGCATATGTTAAGGTGTTGAAAGAAGCCGAGCAATTCCTATGGGCTGGCTCTGATATTGATCCTGTCAGTGACAATGTATTTCCTCATTTACTCCAAAATTTGTTTGGCAATTGTTTATAAATGTGTTTATTTGATATTGGAATATAGGTGCGGGATATGACAAAGAAGTTGATGAAAGCTCAAAAGTGGGCGGAAGGCATGAGAGATTGTATTTCTAAAATTGAAAATTGGTCAAACCATCTAAGTAGTGATGTGCAGAAGATTAACTTGGATTATGTCAACGATTTTCTTAGTTTAGATCCTATCCTATGTAACGATCCTGGGTATCTGAGGTTGAAGGTACAATAGATTTGGTCCATTGATTACTATTTCAATCTTTGGATGATTTAGGTGGTGAATTATGAATATTACTAATTTTAATGATCCTACGCAGAGTTATGCAGAAGAAGCAAACTTTATGGTACAGGAAATCAATACTGTTCTATCAATATGCTCAAATGTATGTATGAACTTTAGAACTCTAGCTCTTCTTTTGTATGTTACTATGTATTTGAACTTTAGAGGAGAAAACTTTCCTTTTCTTCCCATCTTCTAGAGCTCTTGCTCTCTAATCACAGTTTTGGTGTCCATTTTGCGTTCATTTTGTTTTTCCAAGACTGACAATTCTCTCTTCAGGTCTTTGAGTGGGAATCTTTGTACTCCAAAATTTGTGACTTGCCACTCTATTTGAAAGAAAGTGATAAGTTGTGGCAGAAAATATCCTCAGCGAAGGTAAATTTTTAATATGTTGATTATCCAGTAATTAAATCTCTCTGGTGATAATTTGTCACATGCAACAAAGTTTCTAAATAGTATATTTTATTACTGTTGAAATAGCCTTGAGACATTCTTTTTTCTACTCAATTCTATTGTGATTATCCTGTAATTAAATCTTTCTGGTAATAATTTGTCACATGCAACAAAGTTTCTAAATTTTATATTTTGTAACACGTTGCTGTTATAATAGCCTTGAGTTTTATTCTTTGTTCTAGTCAATACTATTGTGATTACCTTGGTGACCCACCCTTGTCACATCCTCTTTCTCACCAAAAAAACTGTTAAAAAAGTTTTTGAGGCGAATGGGACCAGAATTTGAGCCTTGTTCTGAGTTTATCGACTTTAAATATATTTCTATCATGATTACAACAATTGACATTTTTTATCAAGATTTCTATCATTTATATTTGACAATATGATTTTTATTAATGAATTTCTCTAGATCTGCATAGAAAACATCAGAGATATTACTGAAAATCAGCGTCCTGCTGTTAATGTTGAGGATCTATATGAGTTGAAGTCAAAGGTGAGTGGATTATTAACGCAGATAATTTTTGTTTAATGAGGCTTTATAACTTTTTTAAGGAGACTAAATTACATATTGAGTAGATTTTGGATCTCGGAGTTCAACTTCCGGAGACAGAAAAACTATTTGACTTAATAAGGCAAGTTGAATTATGCCGTTCCCGGTGTTCTGAGACTTTAAGAGGTCCTATGAAGTTAGAGGTTAGTCTCATGGTTTGTTAAACCTCAGCCCATCTGTTTTCTATTGGTCATTTTAGAGGCTGATTTTATGAGTCATGTGTGCAGATTGTTGAAACACTTCTTAAAGAATTTGGTGCCTTTTCTGTTAACATACCAGAACTGAAGGTTATCAGAGAGTACCATGCTGATGCGGTCTCATTGATTTGTCGCTTTAATGATGTTCTTAAAAACTGTAATGAACGGGAGGGTCAACACAATGTGGTTCATGAGCTGAATTGCATTCTTAGAGATGCATTATCTTTGACAATTCAAGGTTCTTGTGTACAAATTGATAACTACGTCTCTTTATCATGTCTAATGGTTAATATCTCTAACGTTCAAATATCCTGATTTTCATTTATTCATTGCGTACTGATATTCTCCACGTTTTTTTCTTTGGGTCTGGCTGACGGTGGCAGTTGACGAATTGCCTCTGATCAAGGCTGAGTTAAAGAAGGCATGTTGCAGGGAAAAGGCACAAAAGGTGACTTAATGGTCTCCCTTAAAAACCAAGCTGTTTTGGTGATCTATATTTAGAAACTAATTTTATTTATTGGATCACATTATTTCTTTGATTTAAAAATTCAACTTCAAATTATTTTTGCTGATATGTCAATTTACCAAGTTGAAATTTCTAGTGAGTTTCATTTAATATTAATGTAGGCACGCACTACCAAAATGACTTTGGACTTCATTCTGCAACTCATGATAGAGGCAGCAGCGTATATTTCGATATCCCTTTGTCTCAATGCTTCCTTCAATCCTCGAGTAGTAAAGATCAATTTTGATCTCTATATTTTCCTTTTTCCAGAGAGAAAATTGATGGAGAGAAACTATTTGTTGGCATAAGTGGAGTACTTGATGGTGCCATGAGTTGGGAGGATAGAGCAAAATATTTTCTGGCAAATGGTGCTTTGTTGTCGGACTTTGAAGATATAATAAGGTTCCAGTATTCTAGTGTTCTTTGACTGAATTAATGTCTTATTTTTTTGTAATGTTGTTTTGTTTCTGCGACGATCACAATTTCTGATATTTTTATCGTTTTAGGACTTCTGAAGACATTTTTGTGATTCTACCCTCTCTTGATGATGTCATGAATGAAGTCCATGAGGCCAAGTCTTGGTTGACGCTCTCAAAGCCCTTTTTAGATTCTTGTTTTTTTCCAGTTAACACATCCAATTCCCTTCTGGAATTTAAGAAGCTAAAGGTTTAACGTCTCTTACATTTTTTTTTTCTCCAAGTTAAATGGCTTTGACTTGTTTTGACAATACTCTCTTTCTCTATTCATTTTTTCAGGAATTGATTTCTCACTCGAAGCTGCTTAAAGTAAGTTTGGAAGAAAAAAGGTTGCTTGAAACAATTTTAAGGAACTGTGAGGAGTGGAAGTGCCATGCAAGTTCTGTACTGCAAGATGCAGTTTGCCTTTTTGATACTGAAAATATTGAAGATGGAGTGAATGATGACCTTATTTCCACGATTGATCGTTTAATTAGTAAAACGGTTTCGGTTATGAAAGCTGGTTCATCTCTTTGGTTTGACTTTTGTGAGATTTCAGAACTTCAAAATGCATGTTCTGCTCTCAACTGGTGCAATAGGGCTCTTTCTTTCTGTTCTCTTGCTTCTTCTTATGAGGTGATTATTTTCTTTTTTCCAACACTAACCTCTTTATACATGAATTTTTTTACTTTATTCTGCAAAATCAATGAAAATTATTAGTGCCATGAATCATTGGGATTGTTTTAGTTCTCACTATGCTTAAAGTTTAATCTTATTTTCTGCTAGTACGGTCTTTTAACTTTTGTCTAGTAATATTTCATCATCGGCCTAATTTCAACACTCTGTTCTTTTTTTTTTTTTCCTGATAGGACGTTAAGAGTCTGATTAGGACTGCAGAAAGTGTTTCCGGTATATTTGTCTCTAGTAACCTGTGGAACTCATTGATGGATGGGATCCAATGGCTCAAGCGAGGTATGGAGGTGACTTCTTGCCCATGCAATTTTGAGAGAAGTACTTTGAGTGATGCAGAAGAAGTGCTTGCTGATTATCTGGTATTATCATTGCTCTTTGGATTGAACCTTGTAAAGCTGCTTCTCTAAAAAAAAAGTGAAATTTTTTGATTTTTTACTTATACAATTTTTTAAGATATTGTTATTTTGCAGACAATCAAAGTCAAATTCTCTGGAGTTATTCACAAACTTGAAAATTCAATTACCAATCATAAGTGAGTCTCATGTTTCTTTGTTACTATCAATCTATCAATTATATTTGATCAAAGAGTATATTTTTGATTTCTGGTGTTTAATTTGGAGAGGAGGCTTAGTGCCAAGATGATTTAAGTATTTGAGGTTTGAATATTCGTAGTTCTTCCTACCAATGGCTCTCTTCAATTGGATGTTATCATTTGATTTGGATTTAGATTGTTGTGATCTGAATTTTGAACATCTGAAACAACGTTAGCGTTAGAAGAAAGAAAAATGCAAAAGACTAAAAAGAAAAGATAAAAACTGTATATGGTTGACTGTTTGTTGCGTTTCAATGCAATTATAAAGATAAAGTTGGGACAATCTGGACCGGCATTAGCCGCCCTGGTTTTGATTAATGTCGATGATGAACGATATAGGAAAAGGTTTGTGAAGTCGTGCATGGACAAGAAATGCAGTCTGCAGTTTTCTTTTCTTATAAAATGCTGATCACAAAACAAGTTAGACATGCTTCTTGCTTAATCGTTCTTCCTATTGATGATGTTTTGTATCCAACTAAGGGTATGGCAAGAAGAAGCGTATCATTTCTTAAATATGAAATCCATGGAGCGGTCTTGGTCTCAAATGTTGAAGCTTAAGGTATGTCTGAGCGACTTATTATTCAGGTTCTTTCTTCCTTGCGACGTATAAGTATTTCATTTTTGCTGTTGCTCTTACTTCCCCCTCCCCTTTACTTGAGGCATTTTTTCTTGGAGCAATCACTTAAGGCCATTTTTTTGTTTTATCTTCTCAGTTTTTCTTCTCTATGAATTAGAAGATCTAATTTCTAAATCCATCCCTCATTACTCATTAGCAAAGTTGTCTACTTTGTTTTTCCGAACGATTGCCTAGATATCAAATTAAATCCATCTCTCATTATTCATTAGCAAAGTTGCCCCTTGTTTTTCCAAACCATCGCCTGGATATCCCTGTTCTTGCTTCATGGTTGTTCATTGAGTGTTTTTTAATGCTCATACGTTGTGGACATATTTCTTTTATTACTAGTAATAAGCCTGAATTTATACATTGTTCAGCAGAATGGATTGACTGGGCATTTGTTCAGGCAATATCTTCAAGAACATCTGCCTCATTGAAGCTTGTATTTTGAACAACAAATATGCTGTATTTTTTCTTTTTATGAATGTTATTGGTTCTATTTCATTTTTTTGCTGGTTTTAATCAATTATTATATGTTTAATCTTCGAAAAATGTTTTTGGTTAGTTTCACTGTAGTTTTACATTGTTACATATTTTACTCAATTCAATGTATATCTGATTTAATTCAGGACCTAGGGAATACTGTTGCTTTCAAATGCTCAGAACTGGATGTTATTCTATCTGAGGTTGAAAAGGTTGAAAAGTGGAAGCAATTCTGCACAGAAATTGTGGTTGATTTTGTTAGAGACGATATTCCCCTGCTTGTTGTTCTGAAAGAGGTGCAATCATTTTTTAACCGACTCAAAATTACATTTGGTAGAAGTATTTACAGGAAGGTGATTTTAAGAAAAATGCTGCAACCTCATCTCTACCCACAAAAACGATGATGACAAAAATGTTTTTTAAGCATATATTTAAATCTTTACCATCCGCTCAAAAAAAAAAAAAAAAAAAATTCCAGAGGACCAAATACGACAAAAATACTATTGAGGCACCATTTAACATTTTGCCTCCTTAGGTGAACTGCCACATCTTCCCTTTTGGCTATGAAACCTGCCTACAATCTTGGCAAAGTCAAAGAAATCTCAAGCCAACCCAATCCCAACTCCACTTCCTAAGAGCGTATGCAGGCATTGTAAGCACATGTGGTCAGCATCCTTTTGGTCCTTTAGACACGTAAGATTATAATTGGGGAATGGAAAGCCCTCCCTTAGTCTTATCCAACTACCCAAAAAAAAAACTCTTCTACAATGAAAGTACCCACAGCGGGTGAAGCTTGAGCATTCCAAATTCCTAATTTCAGAGAGACAAGATGAACTGTCCTAGCTTCTCAAAATTTGATTTTACTTAAATTAGTCCTTAGAATGCTTCCAATTTTCTTTTATCTTGATTAAACAATCCCAAGAAACCATCTGAGTCCTGTGAGGAAGGTATATAATCTGTCTCACAGTCATTCATAAACTGCAAAAAGAAAATTTTCTTTAAAATACTTCCACACCCTCTCTTAAATCCAAAGGTAGCATCTGTCACTTACAAGTACTTAAAAATCTTTTTGTATTTGCATGTATATATAAACTTGTATAGTTCTGTTAAAAGGCAGATGGTTTAGAAACATTTTTTGTCAATTAATTTTCAGAAATTTGTTTGAATGTGCAGATTAAGCAAACTATTGACAGATCCTTGTGTATATATGACAACTCCTTGGTCTGCAAGGAGAGAAGTTGTGGATTTTGCTCCATTGCTTTAGAGAATCAGGAACTTCTTACTTGTCCAATATGTAAAGACGGGTAAAGTATTTTCTTTTGTTTTTTTTTTTCTGTGCAACGATCTGAGTTCTTCATTAACCTGCTTCTCAAGCCTGATAATGTTACTGAGTTTAATAGGTCCTTCAATCCTTTACTGCATGGATATTTCAAGAATAATTCTCAAGCTTTATAATTCTCTTAAAAATGTTTCTGTATAGTTATTCTCTGCATACTTTTTTTATGATTGTTGATTCCTCGTTAGCTTTGCCTTCTTTCTGATTAGCTAATTATTATTCCTTGTATCTTGTCAACAGATATCATTTTCAAAGCGTTGGGCCATTAGGAGTGAATAAAAATCATACAGCTGTTTTTATGTGTGCACGATGTCGATGCTTAATGGATACTTCCAGCCATTATATCAGATCCATTCTTGTATGGAATTTCATTTTCTTATTTGCTTTGGGGAAAAAGCTGATAGGTCTTTCTAAATCTGTTTTTCTTGGTACAGAGAGGGGGCCGGAATCAACCAGAACTAGAAAAGTTGATTCAGCTTAAATTCAAATCAGAAGATTTCTGTGTTGGGTAATGAGCTCGCTACTTATGATTTTTTTTTCTTTTTTTCCCATACAAATGTCGTATTGTTGGTAGAGTGGATCAGATATAGCTTTTCTATATTGCTAACTTACAAAACATTCATTTTTTCTTCAATTTCTTATTATATAACATTAAAATTTGGTAAAGAGAGCAAGGATGATACATTATCCAATCACACACATCACTCGTATAATTGCTGGGTAATTATGCATCTAATTTTTTGGTGGTTAACTGTTTGCTTTGAAGTAATAGTTTTGATTTTTTACAGGATTCCAGAGGTAAATATGTTAAATTTACTAGTAGACCAAGCTCTGGTTTGGAGATCTCGTATGAAAGCAGTTTTGGATTTTGCATCATGCCATATTGATAAAGATCTCAAGGTTGTTTTTGAGAGGTTAACAATTGTTTCTAAGGTTAGACTCTCTTTCTATCTCTACCATGTGGGTGAGGCTGTGATTGTGTGAAGCGAGGGAGGACGATACAGAGATTTAGATTGTCAACTTTTTCTTTTCACGTGGCTTAAAATGTTCAGTTCCGCGCAGAACACAATATTTGGATAATTGATGTACATTGTCTTTGATTAAATTTAGCCATTTATGCTTTTTAGATGTTGGAGTTCTTTTTTCTTGGACTAATAAAGGATTTTTTGTTGTTCGTACAGGGCTTAGAGGCGGCCAGTATCATAGATCATGAAGCTATTTCTGGTCTCGAGCTGGCATTTGTGAGAAACTCTTGGAGAGTCAGGGTCAGAAGAATGGCAGAGGACTTGCAAAGGCCCACATTGCAACAGATAGAGCTTCTTCTGAAAAAGGTATTCCTCTTCTGACTGCTTTTTTGTTTGATAGGGAAACGAAATCTAAATTTCTTGAATATTATTATATGATCTTTCTTAGGATAAATTATTATTTTTAAATGAAATGCTTAGACTTTGGTGGAGGATCTGCAGATATTTGGTAGAACATTTAAGTGTTAGGGCAATTAGTTTATGAACAATTTATATAAACTCTTTTCTGCTATATTCTTACAATGCTTTGTTTAGGGATTGGATCTTAAAATACCACCCGAAGATTACTATCTACAGAAGCTTATGGAAGTGAAGAATGTGTGCGTCCATTGGGTGAATCGTGCCAAGAAGGTCTGAATCTCTCTCTCTCTCTCTCTCAAAAGACCATCTGAGTCTCTTTTCTTTGCTGTTTCATAGGTTGTGGCAGATTTGGGCGCTCTTGAATTGGATAAAGTTTTTGAACTTATCACAGAAGGTGAAAATCTGCCCGCTCAGGTTGAGAAGGAGCTTAAGGTGCCAATATTATTTCTTAGCTTGTCAATTTTTTTTCTTAGCTTTTTATTAAGCAACTTTTTCTTTCTCTGGTGGTTTCAGTTACTAAGAACACGAAGTATGCTATATTGTATTTGTCGGAAGCCGTATGATCAAAGAGCCATGATTGCTTGTGATCGATGTGACGAGTGGTATCATTTTGATTGCATTAAATTACACTCCACCCCTAAGATATTCATCTGCCCGGCTTGTAAACCTCTAGCAGATGTGAAGCTGTGTACACTGCCACTATCAATGGATTATGAAAGGTAAACGCAGTTTATAATTTCTCCAAAACAAATTTTATTCCCATGGAAGGTGATTTTTGGTGTTTCCAAATTGATTGAGCTCGTCATATTGATATAGATTTGGGTCTGTCATCGTTTGACAAAAGGTAATACTAGACTAAAATACTACCATACCAGATTCCATTGATAGAAATGATAAGATAATAGACACTTGGTTAGTCAAATTATATCAAATTTTAGTTTATTTTTCTCTATATTTGAGACGTCTTTGGGTTATTAAAAGTTTGTTTGATCAATAGTTGTAGTTACATTGAAAAGACTAGTCAAACAACCTCTAAAAATTTGCCATAATGAGAGTAATGTTATGATATCTAGTTAATGACATTGTAGTTTACGTTACATTGGTGTTCGTGTTATGTGGATTTTCGATTGGATACTTGCACAAATACCACAACATTTGGCGAATAATTGGGTGTCCATGTCTTGTAATTGATTAGAGCGTAATTTGATATATATGCGAAAAAGGTTTTTGTTTTAATTTGTTTCTGATGATGATTTTACAGTGCAATGAGTCCAAAATCCGTCGAGCCAAAGACTCCATCTCCTCGGAACTCAAAGCCAAGACTGAAGCTGAAAAAAGCCGAGTCGGGAAACGTGATGGCCAGTACAGACTGCACGGATATGTTGAGGTATTCGAGTGGTATAGAACGGTTATGGTGGCGGAATCGGAAGCCTTTCAGAAGAGCAGCGAAGAAACGAGCGGAGCTAGGAAGTCTTTCTCCACTCGTTCACTTACAGGACTGACCACAGTAATAGAGTAGCTTCGTAGTCCATTCAATTTATTCAATTGATTTCAGCCATCTCCAATGTTGTAACTTGATGAATTGACTCTAACTACCCTCACTGGAAATGGAATGGGATGGCATGTCTGTGAAAGCTCCTCCATGATGACTTCCTTTTATAAAAACTTTACATATTTTAATTTCAACTTAGATGGACGTGTTTATTCTTTGATTTTATTATCTTAATATACTAGATGACGACGTTTTACATGTCAAACAATAATTAATTTATTATATTAATTACATTATAATTATAATTAATTATATTAATTTATTATTATTTTAAGATACTAAATGATGCGTCACACAATTGATTTATTATTATATTAATTACATTGTAATAATAAGATAAATATATAAATGATTTTGAGTATGAAAATAGAGAATTTTATTAAACAAACCGGCCCAATAGCCCAACGTCCAAATAAAACATCTGTGGATAACTGCAGGCCCCGCTTGTATTGGAGATGACGGTCGAATTGTCCAGGTATGTTGTTGAGCTTCAATGTGGTTTCATTGGTTTCCTTTTAAGTCCAATTGCATCATTCCCCTTCTCAACTGAATGCGGTTCCGGTTTTGTCAGAATAAAAACTTGATCATCGACTGTGATTTAGTAAACTTGGTCATGCTTCTCGTTGTTAAATCCAGTTTGGTTTTGTTTATTTATTTTAACCGAAACTAGTTGGTTCGGTTGGGTTCTATCACCATGAAAGAGGAGGTGAACTAAGACCTCCGATTCCAAATCAATAAAGTTTAAATTCTAGAGGGATTAAGTGAAAAAGGTAACTTATCGATAAAGTTCTCTGTGCTGCTATGTAGACAAGGTGTTTGTGGAAATGCTCAAGTGAACAGTAACAGTAGCTCCTACTGAAGATGAAGTACCTAAAGCCGCTGAATTTGTTCCTTGATTTGAAGAAAACAAATGTACTTGAACGTGGTCGTTTTCTTGGTTTGGACGTTGGCGATAAGTACGTCGGGCTAGCTGTTTCCGATTCTCGCAATAAGGTTGCTTCACCTCTGAGGTATTCCTTCTTTTTTTTTTGCATTTTCATTTGAAAACGTTTTCTATATGAGAAGAAAACGAGGACGAATTGGGTGACATTTTTGTATGTTTATGTTTTTGGCAGTGTTTTGGTCAGGAAGAAAACCAATATTGATTGTATGAGTGATGATTTTCGGATCTTGGTAAGCTTGTTTTTTTCTGTGCAATTTTTGTTTTAAACTTTTCTTTTGCTCGGTTGTTATTAATGAAAAAATTCGATTTTTCATTTAAAGTTGGTTTATCCTGTTGAAATGTTAATTCATGGCCTTGTCCCTAAACTTGAAAGCAAAAAGGGTTGGGCTATAGAAGATGCTTCCTGATCAATTACCATATGTTGGAAAATAAAGTAAGTAGAAGGGGAGGGAGAGTGAGATATGGTTATGAATATTGATGAATTGTTATCCTAGTTATTTAGATTTTCCGAGTGAGCCACTCGTGGTTGTTTCCAGGTCGGTGTTTCCCCGAACCTATGGCTTTTCTATTTTCTGTTTGTGTTGTTAGGTCGTGTTATTGGAATGGAGTTTAATGCTCTTCACCATCTAAGTGAAAAATCTGAGGAAGAGTTCTATTTTCTGTGTAATATGCATGGGAGTTTGGGACTTGAGTAGCTGAGGTGATTGTGAAATCATAGTACGAATATTGTATTGTAATATTAATGGGATGGAAAAAATGGTTGTTTTTCTTTCATGGCGTATATTACCTTCGTTGATTAGGTTTCACTTCATTGTTGTGGCTTCTTGTAGATCGAATTGCATTTTTTCTTTGTTGCCATTCTCAACAAGTTATATCTTCTCTCCTTTCGTGCAAGCTAGGTAGCTCACCCTATCGCTTTTACTTGCTTTAACATATTCTACTTATTTTTTTTTATTATAAACTAGACTCTGTGATTGTAGAGGAGGTTTTTTGTCCCATGAAGAATTTACAATGGCTTCTATTTGTGTGCAGATTTCAGAATTTTCTCTGGTGGGGTTTATTGTTGGATGGCCCATTGACAAACTAGGAAGCTATTCTGATGTGCGTTTTATCTCTTTAAACATTTATATTCGCTTTCAATTCTTTAATACATCTTCTTTTGCTTTTTGAGTAGGCTATGCAAGTGAAGGTTTTCATTGACGACCTCTGTAAAACGGGAAATCTTAAAGGTTTAAAGTACACGTATTGGGAGGAGTGTTTTACATCTAAGGTTGGTGCCTCTAATTATGGTTGAAATCGATGTAAGTTACTTCTTGATGTCAATTACGGTTATCGATTTCAAACACTTTGTTGGTATTGTTTGTTAAATTTTCATTCCTTAGAATATTGACCAATTGCTGAAGCCTTTGAATCCGCATCCCATTGAGTCAAAGACGATGGTTGACAAATTGGCGGCAGTTGGAATACTCCAAGTAATGATCATTCTTCTCACTTGCAAACTCTAATTCTGTTTACTATTTTCTACACACGCGCACATATCGAACAAATAATAGAGTTATTAAGCAAAATATCATTCCGTCAGCGAAATACTACCTTTATTTATCTGAAGAAAATAAATTTCAGATATTTTGGCTAAGAATGAAAACTTTGGGTGTCTAAACTCTAGGATATGAACGTTGCCTCCATAATAACTTAAATTTCCCCTTCGTCTTCAAAAAACTGCCCCTTTTTTCCTCTGATAGGCTTCTCTCTTTGATAAAATCGTAGAGACAACATATACAGAGTATGCACCAAGTCCTGTAAAGTCAGATTCAAAAAATTTAGAAAGATTTAGTTTTATCACATGAAAGGCGCATCATCGAGTAATGAGCACTTTAACGCTGGGAGTTTTCTGTAGGAGCCTTGGTTCTCTCTAACGAAAGCTTAGGCGACGAAGATGTAATTTTCGTCTCCGCCTCGGCTCTCTGAAGATATCTATTCACTAGCTCAGAGACCAAGGCGATCAGATAAGAGAAAATGTTCATCAAAACTTGAAACTGTTTGGGTATGATACAGGGCTATCTGGATTATGCTAACATGAAGATGAAGTTGAAAGAGAAGGATGGAGGTGACTGCCAATGAATGGCTCCAACCACATTGCATGTATCCAAGATCTGCAAACTGGAGTGGCAATTGATGCTATTTGTCTTCTTTTGAGTTATGATTGGTTTAAGTATCCAAATTCTTAAAATCAAGAATAATTTTTAATTATATTTATTTTGAGTAATGTTATATTTATAAGAATAAAAATCTCTCCTCTTATTCAAAATCGTGTTGTAACGCCGTGTTCATGTAAAGGAACAGATGAAATAAATCAAAAAATAGATTTTTGATCAAGAATGGTATCTTACTGGAATAATCATTAAACACTTCATCTTCAAGTAAAAACATGGAAACCGAGCATATGGTGCTGGTATTGATGTTCTTAAAAATCACAAGCTCTCTTTGACGACCGTTCTTCCCAGGCTTGACAATACCATTAATAGAGATGGATTAGATGTCTTGCGGTTTGAACGACCTTCAGCTACGGAGAGTATGAACACTCTCTGTCCTCTGGCTAACTGTGGTTTTCCTTTTTCAACTTTTCTGTATCTGTAATATTTTCACTTCAGCGGACAAGTTCTTCTGGTTTAGGGACGAAGAATTTGCTAGACAAACTCTTGCAGGTCTCAATCCATACTGCTTGAAGTTAATCACGGTATAATGCCTTCCATTAATGATATTCAGTTATATTAAACAAATTTAACTCGAGATTATGCATTTTTTGTTACCATTAAGGTGGGATTGCCACGATCTACTTGCACCATATGTGAAAAAGGTAAGAGCCCTTGAAGAGGCAACGTTGTATGGATCGAGGACTGTCTTCTTCCTCACTCCAGATGAGACAGTGAAGCCATTGGCTATTGAACTGACTCGACCACCCTTTGACGAAAACCCTCTGCGGACCCATGTTTACAGGCCGTCCATCCACTTATGCCACTGGAGTCTGGCTATGGCGGATGGCTAAAGCTCAGGTCCTCTCTCCCATGACTCTGCTCGCTAGCCACTGGTAATGATAGAAACAAACTTTAATTTTCTGCCAAAAATGAATGGATAATTAAATTGTATTTTTACAGGTTAAGAACACACTGCTGCACAGAGCCTTACATTATTGATACGAACAGACAACTTAGTGAAATGCATCCAACTAATAGACTGTTGAAGCCCCACTTCCGTCACACCATGGAAATCAATGCTCTTCCTCGGGCTTTTCTCATCATTGCAGGTGGAATTATTGAGGGAACGTTCTCGTCTAGAAAGTACCGCATAGAAATTAGCTGCGTCGCCTATGATTTGCTCTGGCATTTAATACTGAGTCATTGCCTGGGGATCTTATTAACAGGTGGATTAAAGCAAAAAAAAAAAAAAAACAAAAATTATGATCCAACTCTTCATACTTAATCTTAGATGATTTCTTTTCCAGAGGACTTGCTATGGAAGATCCAAATGAACCGCATGGTTTAAAGCTTTTGATTAAAGACTACCCTTTTGCTAACCATGGTTTGCTTCTTTGGGACACCCTCAAAGACTGGATCACTGATTATGTCAACCATTACTATGCCGACGAGAGAGCAGCCCAGTCCGATGAGGAGCTTTAATCATAGTGGACGAAGATACGAACGGTAGGCCATGAGAACAAAAAGGACGAATCATAGTGGCTGTGTAACACCCCAATTTAAATATCTCTAATTTGAAATCATAATTTTGAAAATCCTAAAATTTTTCCCAAATTGATTTGAAAATCGAGCGTTAAATTATAATTTAACATTAATAAAAAACTTGAATTTCGCGGAAGCTTTGTAATAAACTTGTCAAAATCTTGAAAACATCGCATAATTAAAATCATTTATGAGACTTTGTTAAATGATAAAAATTCAACATAATTATTCAAAAGCTTAAATTAGAATAAAACTTTAAATATTGTTTGAAAAACTAAAGCATACTAATTTAAATCATTTTCTTCAAACTCAACAATATCTTCTTCTTCTGTATGCTCGCTTGCCACTAGAGGGTTCTCAATCACAACTAGTTCTTCCTCAGATAAAAATTCACCTACATCACAAATTAAAACTATGAGATAACTCAGTAAGCGAAAATACGTGCAAGTTACAAAACTTTTACTTTTACCAAATCCTGTTAACTATTACATACTCGTTGAAAAACTCAACCTTCTTTTAAGACTTAGCTATCTTATTGCCGTTCAGGCTTCGTCATCTTTTACTTTTACTTTTAACGTTCAAGCTCACCATCTCACTGTCGTTCAGGCTTTTGCTATTATGTATTTGCCGTCAATTCCCTTTTACTATTTCATACACATGCAAATATCATATCCATTTTATCTTTTAAACAATTCTATGTCGATATTCTAATATACGTGCTCAATCATTGAAAACGTGTGATAAAATAAAACAATAATAAAAATAATAATATTTATCATGTGATGTAGGGCCGTAGCCAAAACATTGTATTTACACTTACTTGAATTCCGAATAATAAGTGTTTATTCGGATATCAATGTTAAAATCTCACTTAAATTATTTCAACTTTAAAAGAATTTGGGTAGAAATTTGGTTCGGGTCTGGTTCGGGTGAATAGTGCCAGGTGGGGTGAACAGTGCCAGTTCGGTTCGGTTGAACTGTACTAGTTCGGTTTGGGTCAGGTCGGGTCAGCTTGGTTCGATTTGGACCAAAATAAGTGAACCGGTTCGCTGGCTGGTTAAGGTTTTTAAAAGAAAAACCTGATTCTTCTCCTTCTTCCTTCGCGATTTCTACAGAGAGTGAAAGGGAGAATCAGAGAGAGAGGAAGGGCGTGATAGAGAGAAGGAAACGGAGAGAGAGAGAGAGGCTTACTCCAATGGGTCGTCGACAGAGTTCAAGGGAGCTTATCGGAACTCGGCTGCCAGGGAGAAAGACTTCGTCGGTGCTCGGCTGAATAGTGGTCGAAGACTGAGAATCGAGGTATGCTCTCTTTTTCTTTTTGGAGAACTCGAGAGATAGAGAGCTGTGGGGTGATTTCTCCATCACCTGAACCCCTCTATTTATAGGGGGAGGTTCACCCAGCGCTTCTCCGAGAAATCCGACTGGTTCGGATTTTCCGGTTGAAACCGATTGGCGCCGGATTTCTGTGAACAATCCCTCTGAAAGGTCCAGGTTCATCCCAAAATTTCTTGCTCAATCCTTCCCAAAATCGGGTTTGCTGCTGAAAATCAGCAACTTGATTCTAAGTCTGATTTTCCTTCTGATTTTGGTTGATAAATAGGCCAGATTCATTCTGGATCTCCGATCGGATTGTTGGTGTAAATCAGCAATCCGAATCCTAAATCGAATTTTTAGCTGAGTACTGATTGAAAGTTGATTTAGGATATTGCATTTATTGTCTAAAAATTAGGGTTAAATTGGAAATCTTTGATTAAATTGATTTGGCAGATTTATGATATTGCATTTATTGTCTAAAAATTAGGGTTAAATTGGAAATCTTTGATTAAATTGATTTGGGAAAAATTTGATACGTAATAGGCTGGAACCCAACTCTCCTGCTGAACTCGTCAGAATCCTCACCACCATCGCCTGGGTCCCCTCCGGCTACCATGCAACCGCGAACTTCGACCAATAGTTTCACAAATAGTTGCTAAATCTGCTGCTTGATGAAACATAGAGCGCAATATGTCAAAACGTTTATTTTCTAGATTTATAAATCAATCTGAATAGCATATTTTAACATTTGTGTCAAGTCTTTTGATATCTTTCTTGCAACGTCGAATAATGCATTCCTCAGTGATTGACTTAATTTTATTATGAATTAAGACTGTAATGACATGTTACCCAATAAATATCCTTCTAAATTCAAACATACGACAACTGCATTCTATTTTGTTTTTATTGGGCTTGAATTGAACTTAAAAGATGCACTATTGATTGGAATCTTCATTTAAATATTCAGATATTGTATAAACTTCTAAAGAATCATCCCAAGATTTTATTTCTCAATATTTTTTTCCTGGCTCATCTTGAAACTCCTTGAATTTTCTTGTAATGTAAACAATATTAGTATTACTTCTCTATTTCATAATGAGTTATGCAAGAAACTCTGGGATTGAATGATATATAAGCCATTTGATTTCTTTTTTCTATTTTACTTTTGTAAAGCGGTCTCATATTGTTCTACAAATTGCTTTAACGTTGTCTTTCATTGATTTGTCTTTATATGTAATTATGGCATTAGGAGGATGATTTTGCATGCATGAAAGCCATGATTGGAATAACCAAGTAAACGTAGTTGTGTCCTCATTTGACATCAAACCACATCCAAGTAAGACTGATTGACCATGGTGATTAACTCCAACAAAAGGAGCAAATGACATTCTTGTTAGTCAAATAAGTTGTATCAAAACTAACTACATTACCAAATTCTTGATCAGCAATTATACTTCTTGCATCTGCCCAAAATACATTCTTTAATCTTCCATTATTGTCCAAATCCATCATGTAAAAGAAATATGAACTATTAGCTTGCATTTTCAAAAAGTATGTTTGAATTGCAATAACATCTCCATCACCAAGGCATAACTGTCTTATTTTACTCAGATAAACTTTCTCTATAAATGGAACATGATCATACCCACCAGCTTCAATTTTCATAGAACTAAAGTTGTTGTTTGGCCTAATTCATGCTCGGTCAATTATTTCCAACTTTCTCTTATCATATGGCTTCAATATTCTGTATAACGTGATTTGTGGAGACTTAGATCATGATTATATTTGCAAGATAAGGTGATCATTGGGGAATAAATGATGATAGAGTTCAAATGAAATGCACTTTGGAGGATAAAATTTTAATATGAATGAGTATCATTTAATTGTCTCTAAAGATTCTTATATAATACTTTCATTATGTTTTTAGTAGTCTCTAGATGTTATATATTTAAATGGAAGATTGTAAGATCAAGAGAGGGATAATTTGAGAAAATATTCTAAGGGAAGAACTAATAAATCTCTCGAACTTTGCAAATTTGATTATGCTATTGTTGTTGTTAAGTTACTTCGTTGAAATCCTATAGGGTTACTATCATTAGTATCAGAGTATGAATCCATAACAATGGTCGGAAGAACATGAGAGAATAAATAAGTTTCAATAGAGGACAAATTGGGTTAGTTATGTGAAGAGTTGAGAACGAAAATGGGTTCTCAATGTGAATGAATTTCTCTCTAGATCGGTTCTCAGTGTGTGAAGGAATTTCTCGTGTGGTAGGTGCGTTGAAGGTCGTCATGGCTTCGTTAATGGAGCATATGTTTTCTCTCTCTGCGTCCTTGCAGGGAGTAGGAATTCAACGGTCCTTGAGCACGGGTAAGCATGGAAGGAGTTATTAGCTCCTTGGGCAAAGGGAACACTCCTACTCAAGCTCACGCACAATCTAGAGCTCGGTTTTGGCACGATTCTAGAACTGATTTAACGAACCGAACCTTTTTCAAGTGAACTTGGCTATCCCGCCTCTGTGTTTGGTGCTTAAAGTTTTACTGGCAATGGTTCTTATCGGTTTTGCTCGTCATTTGGAGGCAGAGATACTCGTAGCCAAAAGAGGCCTTTGGTTGTAGGGTGAAAATGTAGTAACTATTACAGATAAATTACTTGGTGAGACTTATTATTCAATAAATTGGATGTAATAGAGAAAAAATTATTAGTGCTAAAATCCAACTCCAAACAAAGTCAAAATTGCTATGTAGTTCACAATCGATCTTGCTTCCATCGCATGGAAATGCGAATCTCCCTAAATCTGATTCGAGCTTCATAGGATGTTTAAGGATGACAAAAAAAGGCAACGGGGAATTCTTAAAATGAGACAAGATTCTTACTTTACTAGCAGAAGGGGATCCATTATTCCCTTTCTAACTCTTCCAGTTACATTTTCTCTCGCCTAGAAATTTTACACTAAATTCCAGACTACTAGTTTTTTTTTTTTTTGGTGATTAACTCATAATATGTGCATTTCTTTGGGGGGTGCTAGAAGAACTAGAAATTTGATGATATACAAGACTGCATACGTAATTCAATTACTCCAACTCCAAATAGACTGCATACAAAGTGACTCGCATAGTGATTTCCAAATAGACTGTCATAGTTCTCTAGGCAACTCCAAATAACTATATGGAAATAGAAGTCTTTATTCTTTAATACATAGCTTACAACAGCATAGTCCTTATTTCACCGCACAAGGAGGAGGATGACCAGATCATGCTCTTCAAAGCAGCTTCTTTATATCTTTCTGCAAGTGATACATCAAGAAACAACATTTTTTTTTTTAGAATTTAGTGGTTAAATAGTTTGTATCAACAACATTTGATTTGAATAAATCTGGTCGAATCGAGTTTTGTCCAATATAAAGAGAATCACCTCAATGCTAAGTGGTGAAGTTGTTGGAGCATAGCGGTCCACGACCTGCCCATTTTTGTCCACTAGGAACTTGGCAAAATTCCACTTGATACCGTCTCCAAGGAGGCTACCTTTGCTTGATTTCAAGAACTTGTACAAAGGAGCAGCTTTGTCACCATTCACATCCACCTATAGAAACGCCAGAAACTGGACTTTAATAATCACACCGGAAAGTACTCATTGAATTTCAGTTAGCATGTTGACATAAAAATGTCTTCGTGCTTAACTTATCTCACTACCCGATAGTGTGCTCTTACAAAAAATTAAGAGTAATTGAAGAAGATTTTGCTATTATTAATTTTCATCCCGAAAGCAACCAAATTTTGCTATAATTAATTTTCATCCTGAAAGCAACCACTCTTGTATTGGCCGCATTCATAATCCCAAACCTGTCATTCTCTATCAACACTGTAATGCAACATAACAAGTAGAAAGATTTCTAAAGAGTATGAGTTAGACACTTTTCGTGGTTAATTTTTTAATAGGAGCAAGAAAAGCTTAAATAAAACTAAAAATTAAATAAACTCTAAATATACGGAGGTAGAGAGAGAAAGAGAGTTTTAAGTTATGGAAAAAAGAACGAAATGAGATGTAATAATGGTTATATATAAATGGTTCTCACAGATTCTCACAACGAACTTAATATGTAATTTAAAATAGTTTGGAGACACAGCCTTATGAATCTTTTACCTTGTCAAAGATTGGATACTCTGCCTTAAAGCGAGTGCAAGCAAACTCCATTATCTGCTCATTGCTCCCTGGCTCTTGGCCTCCAAATTGGTTGCACGGAAATGCCAGAATCTCCAATCCTGTAAAAAGCCGATAAAAGTAGGAATGCAACCAAATCCCAAAAGAATAATAAAAATATTCAATTCCATGCAGTTGCAGCAGATGGCATATCAGCTATGTCAAAAAAGAAAAAGAACTGGAGGCAAAGACAAACCTTGATTTTTGTATTTTTCGTACAATTGACTCAGCTCTGTGTAATTTGAATTAGTCAAGCCACTGTGTTAACACCCAAATATCAGAAACAGAAGCAAATAAAAGCTTGCTTATTTTGGTTACTCTTTAACCATGTAGGTAATTTAACGTATTATTCCTCTCAATAAGACAGAAACAAGAGAAGAAAGACGAAAAGAACTTCAAAACATACATACACACTGTAGAAGAAAATTTGAAGAAACGAAAAAACTTAAAATTAAGCAAAAGTGACAAAAAATGATAGGTTACCATTGAGATGCAACATTGACTATCAACAGGACCTTTCCTTTGTAAACACTGAGATCGACATCCTTTCCCGTGGCATCCTGCAAGAAGGCCAAACAGAATTTACAGTTAAGACTAATAATCGAGCCATGGAGAAGCATGTTCTATTGTACAAAGAAAGAAATCAAAGGTATTTCTCGAAGTTCGAAATTAAAGGGGAAAAACCGGGGTCCAGAGATTCGAAGAACTTCTGACCTGGACGACGAAGTCGTGGACGGAAGTCTTGGATTGGCTAGCCATAGTATGATTTGGTCGAGCTCCAAACGAAACAGATCTCAAGCAGCCGGTTTGGATTGACGAAGATAACGAAGGAATCGATGAAGTTGCAGAAATTCGGAAGAGGATTCGATCGGAAATGGGAGAGATTCGCTTAGCTAGAGCAACGGCTGCAGATAAGGATCCTAATTTCAGTGCAGATCTAAGCATGGAGGATGAGAAAAGAGAGAGGCCGTGAATCAAAGTATATATACATTTTCGCAGCTGAAATTCAAGGCGGAAGCAAGCTGGAGACGTAGAGTAACGCGGAAGCTGGAGAGCCCACCGCGTGGCGAATAGCTGAACGGATAGGATTCAAATGGACAGCTATGATCTACCTCCTATCCGTCTTATTTAATTAAGCATTGTCTTGATACACATGCTAAATAGTTATTAGTACAATTAATCTAATAAATTATATAAATTAATTTATTACATTAGATGTACTTTAATTACATCAATGTTTGATTGACACGTTAATAATTTTTTTAAATAAAGTAACTCTAGCATTACTATTGTCACGACCAGAGAGAGGACCTAACAAAAACATCAGGTTAAACGATCAACTTCGGGGAGGTTCACTGTCTAATCTAAGGTTGAGTGTGGAAGTTTTTAGCAAAGATTTAGAACCTCCTCAAAGAAACAAATGTGAGAGTACAAACAATAGTAGAAATACAGGGAAAAATAAAATAACTACATGCATGATTTAGGAATGAAAAAGATGGAAGAAATCTAATGTCTCCGGCGCTGATCCCAAAAAAATTTCTTCTTTCTTTATCCTTTACCTGAAGAGGGGAAAGTCGTTGGGGTGAGTGACAAACTCAGTATAGGATGTTATACATACCATTATCATATTATGCAAACCCGTATAAAATCAAGGCACGTTTCAAAAACAAAACCGATTTTAATATTATTTTATTCTTTCTTATTTAAATCGATTAATGGGCTAGCTTAAAAAAACATGTAGAAGTAGTTGTACTGAAAGTACGCTCGCCTCAATCATACTAACATACATTGTCAGATGTACAGGAAAAAAAGAAGTCATGCAAGTATCCTCTGAGCCACACCACACAGAAAGGCCTCGATAACACTAGGCAAGCCTCAAAGGGAAAAGAGAAAAGGTCCCCAACCAGGAGAGAAATCAACTACCACCCTAATCTGGGCCATCATGGACACACGCACACGAGTACACCAGGAGGGACTCAACGAGCACCCCACCATGGGCCCAAGCGAACATCATAATAGCTCACCAAGAGGAAATCAACTATCACCCTAACCTGGGCTATCATGGACACACGCACACGAGCACACCAGGAGGGACTCAATGAGCACCACACCCTGGGCCCAAGCGGACATCACAATAGCTCACCAGGAGGGACTCAACGAGCACCCCACCCTGGGACCAAGCGGGCATCACCATAGCTCACTAGGAGAGAATCAACAACCACTCAACTCTAGGCTCAAGGGGACCGCACAATAGCTCACCAGGAAAGAATCAACAAGCACCCCACCCTAGGCCCAAGCTGGCATCACCATAGCTCACCAGGAGGGAATCAACAACCACTCAACCCTGGGCCTTCGCGGACACACGCACAAGAGCACACCGTAAGGGACTCCACAACCACTCAACCTTGGGCCATCGCGGACACACGCACAAGAGCACACCAAGAGGGACTTCACAACCACTCAACCCTGGGTCATCGCGGACACAAGCACAAGAGCACACCAGGAGGAAATCAACAACCACTCAACCGTGGGCAATCGCAGACACACGCACAAGAGCACACCAAGAGAGAATCAACAACTAGGGGTGGGCAAGAACCGGATTGGAACCGAAAATTAGGTCCGGTTTTGGGTGATTTTTCACTTTAAAAAATCCAAATTCGGTTTTTTTGCATGTGAACCGAAAAATTCGGTTCGGTTTTCAGATTTAGTGAGACAAACCCAAATTCTACCGAACCGAATTAAGTTATTACGTGGCTCACCTCACTGCTCAGTGGCTCGCAGCACGCTCTCTCTTCAGTCTTCGCTTCTTCAGAAATCAGAATGGCGCTCGTTGGATAGACGAACGGTGAAGTGCGAACCCTACGTCCCCTCTCTCTGCACAGTAGGGCTTCGACAATGTCATTTTTCGCGGCCAAGCTTTCTCATCCCCTCTTTCTGAATTCCTCCACCCCCAGATCCAATGATAAGTCCTTGCAATCTGATTCTATCCATTTCTGCTCCTCCTTTTTTGGATCCTTCGCCAGGCTTCGCTTCGATGCTCTCTCCAGGGCCACTCTTCCTGGTTCTCCCCGACGATCCACCGCTATCGTTTCTGTTTCTGAAGCTATTAAGGAAAAGAAGCTCAAATCTTCATCCAATCTGGTATTCTTCATTTTCTATTCTGGCTTTCTCGGTGAATGAGTGATTAGAGGTTGAATTAAAGTAGACTCTCGACATAATTGATGACTAACCTGCAAATTTTTAAACTCTTTTTTTATGACTTCTTGAACTACACGTTATCAAATATTTTTATATATGATAATATTACGGTTTATTCTTAAGTTTAAAGTTTTTGTCGCTTTAGCAATACAATTGCAAAAAATTAACGACGCGTCTCTTGTGCCATGAAAAAAAGTGGAAAAACCGGAACCGGAACCGAAATTCGGGTCCGGTCCTTACAAAAATAAAAACAGTCCCGGTCTTAAAAATTAAAAACCGAATTTTAATATTTCGGTTCCAATCTTCTTGAAAACCGGACCGAACCGATTTTTGCTCACCCCTATCAACAACCACTCAATCTTGGACCCAAGGAGACCGCATAATAGCTCACCAGGAGGGACTCAACGATTCACCATACCCTAGCACTTTATCAGTCGAGGGTAGCAACGAACAGACACTGGCCAAGTCGGGTAATGGGGTGAGTCACAGCCTACATCCCTCTTCCTCCATTTGCGAGGAGTACCGCAACTCCAAATTGTAAGGAGGAGGATCCTATCCAAACAAGTGTGGGGAGTACCACAGCAACCCTCAAACACGGGTGCATCTAGGGCAAATCCCTTGATACTCTCAGCGTTTGGGCTCAGCTCCAGTATCAAACTCCAAATGACACAACAGAAAAACCAATGCATGAATAAAACCCATCTGCATGCCAATATAATAAATCTCAATATAAATCTCCAATCAATCTCGTCTGCTAGGGCGAGTAAAACATGACATGATAACTCTACTAGGTAGTATAAATCAAGTAAAACTTGTACATGCCTAAATGATGTAGAATGCACACGCTGGAAAACTGTCGACGTCAATACTAGTGGTATCCCGCCAAAATAATATACGTGCATGATAGGCTAGGTATAACATAATAAGTATAATAACTCATACTACTGTGGCGAATCCTCCTAACCTCGGCAGCCGGTGGCTCCTCGGGAATCATTTCGAACTCACAAAAATCATCCAACTCTCTTTTCTGGTTGAGTCCATCAAAAATGCCCTTCAGCAATGCTACTCTACACGTCGAGACGAAGCATTTGACACCAAGATCGGGCCTATCGGTGGTCGTTCCAGCGTCGGCGGTCTCTCCCTCCCGTCAGCTCTCTTTGGTGTTTCTGCAGACAGAAGAAAACGATAAGGTTTTCTTTGAAAACATTATCGTTTTAAAATTTAATTTTTAATAATTTTATTTATTATTTTATTTTAATTTATATTAAAACTATTTAATGGTTTTCGATTTTTCGATTTCAAACCTTACCAAATAATTTCCTTCGGTAAATTTTGACATTCTTCTCTCGTGAATTTAATTTACTTGAAACACACAAACGTCAACTTAAAATGTTAATTAATTTTCGTAAATTTTTCGTACGGGTCATAAGTGACCAAAAATTCGTACGTTAAAACTTTCTGAAAATTTGCCCAATCGGACTCAAAATTCCACTTAAAAATTTGCGAAAAATTTATTCGTAATATTATCTTTAACTAAATTTTTACGGATTTTACATCTTTTCTCCCTTTCTATGAATTTCGTCCCCGAAATTCGCTTAAACTACATATTATAGAAAAGATAGGGGTATCTCTCCGCCATCTCGGACTCAAGCTCCCAAGCAGCTTCTGTCGCCCAGCGGAGTATTCAAAGAGAAACGAGTCTCTATCTCCTCGATGGGTTACTCCAAAAATTTAGCAAAACATGAGATTGTACGACATTAGAATTTTTCATTGCGTAGCCACTCCTTGTATTCTACTAACTGCTCATACTTGTTCTCAAATATTTGTCTCTTAGAGGATCATGAAACTTTGTGCTCTTATATTAATAAATTTCTGTCACGACCCGGGAGGGGGCTTAACAGAAATACCAGGTTAAACGATCAACCTCGGGGAGGTCCACCGTCTAACCAAAGGCTGAGTGCGAAAGTTTTTAGCAACGATCCAGAACCTCCTCAAAGAAATAAATGTGAGAGTACAAACAATAGTAGAAATACAGAGAAAAATAAAATAACTGCATGCCAATGTCTAGTACAATCTCTAATAAGATCTTACTCATTACAAATTTAGTAATGAAAAAGATGGAAGAAATCTAATGCCTCCAGCGCTGATCCCAAAAAAAATTTATTCTTTCTCTTTCTTTTACCTAAAGAGAGGAAAGTCGTTGGGGTGAGTGGCAAACTCAGTATAAGATGTTGTACATATCATTATCATATTATGCAAGCCCATATAAAATCAAGGCACGTTTCAAAAACCAAACCGATTTTAATATTATTTTATTCTTTCTTATTTAAATCAATTGATGGGCTAGTTTAAAAAAATACATAGAAGTAGTTGTACTGAAAGTACGCTCGCCTCAACCATACTATCATACATAGTCAGGTGTACAGGAAAAAAAGAAGTCATGCAAGTATCCTCCGAGCCACACCACACAAAAAGGTCTCGATAACACTAGGCAGGGCCTCAAAGGAAAAAGAGAAAAGATCCACCGACCAGGAGAGAAATCAACTATCACTCTAACCTAGGCCATCATGGACAGACGCACACGAGCACACCAGGAGGGACTCAACGAGCACCCCACTTTAGGCTCAAGCGGACATCACAATAGCTCACCAGGAGGAAATCAACTATCACCCCAACCTGAGCCATCACAGACACACGCACACCAGGAGGGACTCAACGAGCACACCACCCTGGGCCTAAGAGGAGACTATATGAAATTACGGATATGATACATGATTAAAATCAATAGCTTCTCATAAATAAATTACGTATTATAATAAATATATAATATGACTCGTTCTCTAGTCCAATAATTGAAAACAGAGGCCTGTTTTCCCGAGTCGGCCCCTCGTTATAAAAAACACTTGAGAACGGTGGGCCTCCACCCCCTACAATGACCCTCCGACAGAACGAGGGACCGTTCGTTTTAGATCGGCATTCCCATTCTATGCAAAAAAAATGCAGAACGAAAGGTGATCATGAGACTGCGATGAGTTATATTGTTAGGTTTATGATAATTGAAGTTTGAATTTGTTAGGATTGTTAGTTTAAGTGTAACACCCCTAAAACTGTACCCGTTTTACCCGTATTATTATTATTTTTTTTTTTTCCTATTAAATTTAATTAAACTTTAAGTGGAAGCTAAACCGAAATCGAAACCAGAATCGAAATCGGAATTGAAAACTAACCTTTAAAACAATTTAAATAAAACTTTTAAAACAATTAAATTAAATCAATTAAAATATTAAAACATTTAATGGAAATCAAAGCAGGGGCAGAATCGGAATTGGGCTGCCAAAAGGAGGCAGCGATCGATCTCTGTAAAATACAGAGATCGATCGCTGCATGCGATCGATTTCTGCTGAAAAGCAGAAATCGATCGCTGCATGCTATGCAGCGATCCTCCTTCCTTCATTCACTCCAGCACTCCAGCACTTAACCATTTTACATTTAACATATTTGTTTGCTCTCTGGAATCCGATTTCCAGAGAGCAAACTTCCTTTTCTTTGCACCAAATTGCCATATAACTCACAACTTAAATCTACTTAAATCCAATTTAAATGTATTCTAAACTCAATCGACTTGAGTCGGACTTTGCGAAGTCCAATTGCATGGATAGCTCTAAAAACCGAGCTTATCCGTAACAAATCCTAAAGTCATTTAAGACGTTTTCGTAACATTTAGACGCAGTTTAAACCCAAAATATTTCTATATAACGTTAAATACAATTTAAACCAAGCAGTTCCAGAATTTCTATACTATACATCTATACATGTCAAACAGCCCAAAAACCCTCAAAATCTATACATACTGTCCCCACGGGTCGTGTAAGCCTCGACTGCGCCAGCACACCACCGCAGCCATCATCCGTCAACTGAGCTATGCCTCAGGTGGAGGAACGTCGTCCTCACCTGGTATCTCGTAGTCTATGTCACCTACACCATACATAAACACACTATGAGATAAATCTCAGTAAGCCCTAGTAAATGCGATTCATGCTGTGCTATGAGTTCGATAAATCATGCTTTATTTTATCTTTCGTGAACTGTAAGCCTTTCGGCCGTGAACTGTAAGCCTTTCGGCCGTGAACTGTAAGCCTTTCGGCCGTGAACTGTAAGCCTTTCGGCCGTGAACTGTAAGCCTTTCGGCCGTGAACTGTAAGCCTTTCGGCCGTGAACTGTAAGCCTTTCGGCCGTGAACTGTAAGCCTTTCGGCCGTGAACTGTAAGCCTTTCGGCCGTGAACTGTAAGCCTTTCGGCCGTGAACTGTAAGCCTTTCGGCCGTGAACTGTAAGCCTTTCGGCCGTGAACTGTAAGCCTTTCGGCCGTGAACTGTAAGCCTTTCGGCCGTGAACTGTAAGCCTTTCGGCCGTGAACTGTAAGCCTTTCGGCCGTGAACTGTAAGCCTTTCGGCCGTGAACTGTAAGCCTTTCGGCCGTGAACTGTAAGCCTTTCGGCCGTGAACTGTAAGCCTTTCGGCCGTGAACTGTAAGCCTTTCGGCCGTGAACTGTAAGCCTTTCGGCCGTGAACTGTAAGCCTTTCGGCCGTGAACTGTAAGCCTTTCGGCCGTGAACTGTAAGCCTTTCGGCCGTGAACTGTAAGCCTTTCGGCCGTGAACTGTAAGCCTTTCGGCCGTGAACTGTAAGCCTTTCGGCCGTGAACTGTAAGCCTTTCGGCCGTGAACTGTAAGCCTTTCGGCCGTGAACTGTAAGCCTTTCGGCCGTGAACTGTAAGCCTTTCGGCCGTGAACTGTAAGCCTTTCGGCCGTGAACTGTAAGCCTTTCGGCCGTGAACTGTAAGCCTTTCGGCCGTGAACTGTAAGCCTTTCGGCCGTGAACTGTAAGCCTTTCGGCCGTGAACTGTAAGCCTTTCGGCCGTGAACTGTAAGCCTTTCGGCCGTGAACTGTAAGCCTTTCGGCCGTGAACTGTAAGCCTTTCGGCCGTGAACTGTAAGCCTTTCGGCCGTGAACTGTAAGCCTTTCGGCCGTGAACTGTAAGCCTTTCGGCCGTGAACTGTAAGCCTTTCGGCCGTGAACTGTAAGCCTTTCGGCCGTGAACTGTAAGCCTTTCGGCCGTGAACTGTAAGCCTTTCGGCCGTGAACTGTAAGCCTTTCGGCCGTGAACTGTAAGCCTTTCGGCCGTGAACTGTAAGCCTTTCGGCCGTGAACTGTAAGCCTTTCGGCCGTGAACTGTAAGCCTTTCGGCCGTGAACTGTAAGCCTTTCGGCCGTGAACTGTAAGCCTTTCGGCCGTGAACTGTAAGCCTTTCGGCCGTGAACTGTAAGCCTTTCGGCCGTGAACTGTAAGCCTTTCGGCCGTGAACTGTAAGCCTTTCGGCCGTGAACTGTAAGCCTTTCGGCCGTGAACTGTAAGCCTTTCGGCCGTGAACTGTAAGCCTTTCGGCCGTGAACTGTAAGCCTTTCGGCCGTGAACTGTAAGCCTTTCGGCCGTGAACTGTAAGCCTTTCGGCCGTGAACTGTAAGCCTTTCGGCCGTGAACTGTAAGCCTTTCGGCCGTGAACTGTAAGCCTTTCGGCCGTGACTTGCGAAGTTCCATTGCATGGATAGCTCTAAAAACGAGCTTATCCGTAACAATCCTAAAGTCATTAAGACGTTTTCGTAACATTTAGACGCAGTTTAAACCCAAAATATTTCATATAACGTTAAATACAATTAAACCCAAGCAGTTCCAGAATTTCTATACTATACATCTATTACATGTCAAAAGCCCAAAAACCCTCAAAATCTATACATTACTGTCCCCACGGGTCGTGTAAGCTCGACTGCGCAGCCACACCACCGCAGCCATCATCCGTCAACTGAGCTATGCCTCAGGTGGAGGAACGTCGTCCCTCACCTGGTATCTCGTAGTCTATGTCACCTACACCATACATAAACACACTATGAGATAAATCTCAGTACAGGCCCTAGTAAATGCGATTCATCCGTGAACTGTAAGCCTTTCGGCCGTGAACTGTAAGCCTTTCGGCCGTGAACTGTAAGCCTTTCGGCCGTGAACTGTAAGCCTTTCGGCCGTGAACTGTAAGCCTTTCGGCCGTGAACTGTAAGCCTTTCGGCCGTGAACTGTAAGCCTTTCGGCCGTGAACTGTAAGCCTTTCGGCCGTGAACTGTAAGCCTTTCGGCCGTGAACTGTAAGCCTTTCGGCCGTGAACTGTAAGCCTTTCGGCCGTGAACTGTAAGCCTTTCGGCCGTGAACTGTAAGCCTTTCGGCCGTGAACTGTAAGCCTTTCGGCCGTGAACTGTAAGCCTTTCGGCCGTGAACTGTAAGCCTTTCGGCCGTGAACTGTAAGCCTTTCGGCCGTGCACTGTAAGCCTTTCGGCCGATGCTATGCTTTACGTTATCTTTAAAACTCTGTGCGGAAATTCGTTTTCATGCTTTTCTTTAAAACCAAGTGATGCGTGAACAGTTAAATATCATACAATAAACAAGCAACACGTAGACCATCGGGACTTTAAAAACGTAAACTATAAACTCCTAAGACCTAGCTACCCAAACCGAGCAAAACTAACTAAAGGCATCTCCAAAACGCCTCGAGACGACACGATGTACGGTGTAGGCCGATTTGGCCAAAGAAACTCACGAGAACTTACCTCGCGTCCAAAGCAGCTTAAACCCGTCCACGAGCACTGTTTACCTAAGCAATTTACAAGGATTTACGTTAAACGAGTTTATTCAAAAATCTCGAAATTTCGTAAATTCTAACATTTTTCCTAAATCGATTAGATTCGTCCAAATACGTCCAACACGTTCAATATTTACTTAATCATTGACAACTTATCGATTACGAGCCCTAGATCTCGTTTTTAATCGAAAACCTAAACGAACCTAAACGTTTAAAACTTTACGAAACTCGGATTTCAATGTTCCAAAACTATAGAGACTTACCGAGAACGTCGATTGGAGGAGAACGCGTGAAGAAAACGAGACGAACGGAAGTCGATTTGGAGCTCGGAAGCCGTCGGCAGGGAGAGCTTGGCGAGAGAGAGAGCTCTCTGGAAAGTTTGAAGATGAAATCGCAGAGGAGGAGAAATGAATGAAAGAAAAAGAATTTTTGATTGTTTTATAATATTGAATTTGCAAATTACTAAATTACCCTTCTTTAGTTTTTATATTGATTTCGTGCTTCGATTCATTAATCGTCCAACGAGTTGAATTCTCGAAAACTCCATAGTTTGCCAATAACTCCTATTCATTATTTGGGATTTAACAAAACTGTCCGTTTGCAATTCAGACCTCGTTTACTATTTTTACTAAAACGTCAATTATTTTACGAGAAGTTTAATTATTTGAAATATAGCGTTTGAACTCCGAAAATTCCCGCAATTTCCTTAAAATCCTTATTATTCGCTAGGAACGTACTGACGCTTTCCGTTTGCGAAACTGACTTGATTGACATATTTACCAAAAATGCCATAAATAATATAATAACAATATAATATATATTAAATCCGAAATCCGTACGAGCCGGATATTACATTAAGAGTATTATAAAAAAAAATCTATAATTTAGAGGTTAAAATTATTTTTACCTTATTTATTAATACTACGGAGAATATGCTAAATATATAACATGTATAGTACATGTCATTTCAGTACACTGAAAATTACGAAGAATCACAATGCATTAAAAGTGTTGTTGTGAATACATCACACGTAGATATCATGTCTCTTTAAAGAAATAAATAGTATTGAATAAACTAAGCATGCTGCAAAATATAATAAAATTAAAATAGTAAAGACTTAAAATAAAATAAAATGTTATTCAAAAATATTTTATTATAATAGATAAATATATAACAAAAAGTAAAAAAATCATAGAAGATATTTTATTATAATATTTTGAGAAAGTTTAATTCAGACTATATCGTATAGGGTCATTTGTTATTTAGTCTCTAACATATTTTTTTTCAATCAGACCCTATCGTGTAAGTCGTTTACAATTCAAACATTTTCATTTAATTTCTCGTTAAATTGATTATGTGCAGAGCGCGTGACTTTCTTTTTTAAATTTTAAAATTTTAAAATCTCAAATTACCCTTCTCTTTTTTCTTTTCGTGTTCCCTCTTCGTTAGTCTCCGGTGAATACGCCTGCGAGGATGATGGGGACGTTGATGCTGCCATAGCCAGTTTGAATTTCATCAAAAAAACATATGAAGATGTTTTACAGACATGAATTTTTAGAAATTTATGGTCAAAACATGCATTTTATTTCTAGAAATTTTTTAGAAATAGAAAGGAGCGAAAATCAGCAAAGCAGAGGAAGAGGGTCAGATAACATACCAGGAGCAGCAGCCGGACCCAAAGACACTGCAAAAGCAGCAAAACCCACATGTTAAAATCAAATCTAGAGAACAATGTTGATGATATGTAAGAGAGAAAATGATAAATAAGATGAAAAGTTAGGATGTAGATAGATAGATAGAGAGATTACTGAGATTAGTACAAGTGTCAAATAGAAAAGAGAATAGATAGAAAAAAAACATGATGAAGTTTTATAAGAGAGAAAAGAGCTGATGCAAAAATTTTATTCTTTAAAATTCAATCTTCATTTGATGCAATTCAAAAAACTCTTCTCTGTTTTCAATTTTTCTTTTTTATTATTATTCTCCAGGAGTAATAGAACTGATAATGAAATACAGAACTACATGAATACCAGGATGAAGAGGCGACATAGAGCCAATTTACCTCTCTACTTTAACAACAGTTCATCTCCAACACCATCAAAACCATTTTCGAAGTGAACCCCGTTATCCACCTTCATTTCCTTCTCTTCTCTCTTCCTGTCAACCTCAAAAACCTAATGAAATAAATTTATGCTATATTCTTTTATGTTTGATATATCCAACCTACTCCAAATGTTAAATATTAGTTGACATTGATTTTTTGAAAATTTACTATTAAGGAAGTTTGCATTTTATTCCATAATCAGCGAAATCATATTTGGTAAGTTGTTTATTAGAGATGAAGAAATTATCTATCATCTATGGAATGTTGATTTGAAATTTGTGGTTTCTGTTAAGATAGATTATGACGAGATACGAGATCACAGCAATTATGAGATTTGTTTCTTATTCGTTGTTCGGACTTTCCATTTATGTTGCAGACAATGTCACATATCTGGATTTTGTGGCATTCGGTTTTCTATTTCTGTGCAATCAGATTAAGATAAAATAACTGAGATAAATAACAAGAAAGATTTGACGAGCATTATAATATGCATTCTTCCTTCACAGTTTGTTAGCGAATTATTCATTCTTCTCACAATCTCTTGTGCCGCAAGTTATTATTCATTCCTCCCTCACGTTTTCGCATGTGGGTGCGTGGTTATTCATTCGGTCTGTAAAAAGACTGTATACACACTTTGTTCTTCGTTGAATTTTATTATATTCTGAGTGTGTTGATTGATTGCATTCGAAGACAACGACAAGTGTCACTGACATATTGTCAATATTGTCCATTATCGCTTTTATTATCAGTGTCTCACCTAGTGTTACAATCTACTAAAACACCGCGTATCTAATCTAGATCTTTCACCTACTTTGGGTTACGTTTGGATCCATACTTTAAATATGAAAAAAAAAAAACATGTTCGTTTTTCTTTATTTGAAAGTAAAATTAAAATTTCATTCAACTTTGGTTAATGATCTCGTAAATAAAATGTTTTAGAAAAAAGCTGAACTTTTTAATAATAAAGAGAATAATATAAAAAGAGAATAACTGTCATCATAAATAAAAAAAAAATGTCAATTAAATGTATTAAAAACTTTAATTGTAATAGATACATAAACCTTTGACAAACGAGATAGAGAGTGAGCATAAAAAGAAAGAAAGAAGGGAAACTTTTAATATTTTTGAAAATAATCAATGAAATATATAAAAAAAATTTACTCGACCTAGTGAAGTACAGTTGTGATTATGGGAGAAGAAAAATCATTTGATAAAATTAAAATAAATAAATAAAATAAAGTAAAAGTATAAATTAATAAAAGAAATAAAATTAAAGACAACAATTACATGGCAATGAGAAATAACCTACACATTAAAATAATTTATTCAATAAGATACACTCGTCATCATGAAAATTCATTAAAATAAAAGAAAATTCATTGATTAAGAGAAAATTCATAATTTATGGTCTTATCAGCCTATGTTTGGTCAAATGATACTTGAGTCCAACTCCAGGTCTGCCTCATGTTTCAATGGACTAGGCTTGGGCTACCAGCCTGACTTAGGCCTATCTAACCTATTAGGCCACCGTTGGACCGCTCTGTTGGTCTAAGGGTAGAACTTTGATAGCTCAGTTCTGGGCACCCTTTTGATAGGTTTGGTTGAAAAGCCCACCCTAACCCAACGAGAAAACTCATATTTATTGACTTTTTTTTTATTGTTTTTGCCAAAAAAATAAATTGTACAAAATTGGGTTGTATTTTGAAAATACAACGTAAAAAAACACATTATTATTTTGAGGGCTTGACTTGAGATGTTGGAGCTGCGAACTAGACAACCTATACTTAATATCAAATATTCTGTTTCTGACATTTGAATTGTCATCGCATTTGGAAGATAAAATCTTATACTATCACTTTTTTATTATAGTTGATCAGAGTGGATCAAGTTTAGGCCTGTTCTAGCCTAATCTCTTTGGAGATAGTGAAAATATTTATTTCACTGTTGACGCTAACCCATATTTACGTAACTAGTTGAAAATGCAAATCATGTCGTCCAATAAAAACAACTTTCTCTTCAAATTGGATCATTGAACGAGGCACAAAGACTCAAGGGGGAAGCGGTCAACAACAGATTGGTCAAAGTAGGACAGCAACGAAAAGATTTGGAACTTTTTCGCCAATGGTGGCTGCTCTTAGCTTGCCATAGTTTTTATGACCACCCACTTCTCCTAAGTGAGTCCTAATCCTTATTTTCCATTCCTTTTCCGTGTAAAAGTTCCAAGGCGGCGACCCCTTAACAACCTTGAATTCAAACGAGTTTTGTTGATACAAAAAATTCAAAGTTCACATTTTTATTTATCCAAAAATTTCTAGTACAATCGAGAAATTTGGTTTTATTTTTAGAGCATAATTTTTTTAAAAAAAAAAATACATATTTTATTGAAAATTCCTTTTTGTTCAACGTGAGCTTGATATTTCTCATATCAAAATTCTTTTATTTAACTATTATTATCTTATAATTTGGATTTCTTAGAAATAAAAATTACATATTATTCAATACATTAATTAATTGAAAATTCAATAAGAGACGGCTACAAATTCAGAACCAAAAAAAGACTTTGGCTAATCCATGATGTGACAAATAATTAATACTCTCAATCTGGCTAAGCATGCTTATTTATTATAATATAAGTTTGTAAAGTGTTAATTAAACTAAGAAACCTTTTCTCCTTTCGGTTGTCACTAAACCACCAATTTCTAATTGGCTTTTGCCTTTTGGTAGCTTTATTTGGTCATCCATCAAATATCATTATTTCTAATATTTTTCATTTATTTATTGTCTCATTTATAATAAATCTTTTAATTATCTTGGTTAAAATTAGAGTTACAACTACATTTAAACTCAGTGAACTGTTTTAAATTGTGTTATGTATGACTAAATCCTTGTTAAAATAATGTTTAAAGCGTGTTCACTAATCCATTTTCACCAAAAATTATAGGGTAAAAGTATAATTTAACGCTAACATTTTAAGATGACTACAAATTACGCCTTAAATGATTATTTTTATGAATGGAATTTACAACTTTTACCTATCAATAATTTAGACTTTACTGTAAATTTATCCGTTAAATATAGCATATATATTTTTCATTTAATCATGTATTTTGCCTAGGGAGAATGAAGAGTTGCTTATGAAATCTGAACCACGACCCCTTATTAAACTATGTTTAATAGACAATAACCATTAATGTATAGTTCATAACTTGTATATGTAGCTCCACCATGTATAAAATATTATATAACCCCGACCATTAGTGAGATCAATTTCTTAATCTTCATTTCCACCATTCATATGATAGGATCGCACCCATTTTAGGTAGCTTTAATATAAAACAATGTTAATATTAGAGCGTAAAATTAGTAGATAAAAGTTGCATTACCCATATTACAAATAATTAATAAATGTTTTATTTTAATTATTTATAACTTACATTAATTAATGAATGATATATATTAATTAAGGGTAATTATCGATTTGAATCCTGTACTATATACGTTTTTTCAATTCGCCCCCTGTACTAAAAAATCGTCAAATCGAACCATGTACTTTGATTTTGTTATCAATTTAGATCTTCTATCAACAATTTTATTAAACCCTCAGTAAGATTAGAATGTAAAATTAGTGGGAAAACTATTCGCATTTATACGACACTGACAGTCCCTTTTACGTCATTGTTATGCTCTGTTTGGGTGTTTTCTTTTTCTCTTGATATTTAAATTATTTGATGTAATATTTTATGATAGTAATTAAAAAATAATATTAAAATCATCAAAATAATATTAATGACATCTCAATAGTTCTAAAAGGCAATGCTATAATTAGGATTAGTGACTGAAAATAAATTAATGAGAGTAAAATGCCTTTTGGGCAGTTGAAGGGAATTTTAATTCCACACGTAAGCGCTTACGTGTGCTCATCAACTCTAGTAGCTTGCTTACCCTTTATTTTTCTCATAAGCCAAAAATATAAATAATTTCCTTTAATTTTGCTTACTTTTGTATTAAAGCACTTTAACCATCATTTCCCACTAATTGCAAATTACACTGGCCATTCCAACCTGGATTCCATACCTCCCCTCTGAAGTCTCATATTTTCCACTTTAGATTGACCTAATTTACGCGCATTTTTTGTGTCTACTAATACGGAAAAAAATAATTTTAAAAAAAATAATCTGATTAGCACGAACTCTCACGTGACGACGTAATATATCTGATAAGTTGCACTATACGTCAACTCAAGAATCACATTCTTCTTTCGAAAAGACACTTATGGAACACTAGTAGCGTAACAAAAGAATTTTTATTTCACGTACGTTGGATTAACTACTGGCTAGCTGTAACAACTTTTAGGTAAGTCAATTTAACTAGCATGATTCTTGGATTGTGTTTTGACGTGAATATTGTATGTTTGCTGAATTATAGCATTAATTTGAGGCATATGTTTGTTGTAATTTATAAGGTTAAAATTATTTATTTGAATTAAATTTATTTACGAAAAAATAAAATAAAATATCTTAAAAAGATAACGTCTCCGTGTCGAAATTCAATTTAGTAGCTGAAAATACGAGAAGCAACAAAAACTCACAAAGATGGTACACGTGGTAAACAGCTGTACCTAGAAACGCGGGTGACGATGAATACACAACTCTAGAGGAAGAAACTTGGACACCTTTTGGACTGCCACGTGTCGTATGTTTTCGTCGAAGCTGCTCGTGGAACAACTATAAATGGCCGAGTTGTCGTCTCCAATTTCATCGATCCAACACGGACGTCTCCGATCAAAGGCATCTACGTCATCGTCTCTAGCGATTTTCCCGGCGTTTGATTTGTTAATTAGTAGCAGAAAATTTGACTGCTTACTCGAAAAATGGATTCGGGTTTAACTGCCACTGGTTTGCTGAAGAAGGCTGCGTTTGATTTTCCCGATAGGAGGGCAATCTCTGTTGCCGGCAAGCTCGATTTGACTCACGGTCGGTTGCAAGAGTTGGTCGACCACTCCGCCGCTCTTTTGCTCGCCGCCGGAGTTAAGCCGGGGGATGTGGTGGCTCTCACCTTTCCCAACACTGTCGAGGTATTGTTATGTTGCTGATTTCTTTCTGTTTATTTCTTTGTTTTTTGTTTCGTATTTTTCTGAAATGATTGTGTTATTGCAGTTTGTGATCATGTTCATGGCTGTAATTCGTTGTCGAGCGACGGCGGCGCCGTTGAATGCAGCTTATACAGCGGAAGAGTTTGAGTTTTATTTGTCAGACTCGGAATCAAAGCTTCTAATCACGGGGAAAGATGGAAATCCTCCGTCGGCAAGAGTTGCGGCTTCCAAGCTCAAAATCCCTCACGTATCTGCGTCACTCGTCGGCGACGGTGAGGATCTCGTTATTTCACCGTTTTCCGGAGAGGTGAACGCTGAATCAATAGCTAAACTCGTGAATGACCCCTCTGATGTGGCGCTCTTTCTCCACACTTCCGGCACAACCAGCCGGCCAAAAGGGGTGCCATTGACTCAGCTCAACCTCGCTTCGTCGATCAAGAACATCCGATCTGTGTACAAGTTTACAGAAACCGATTCGACCGTTGTCGTTCTTCCGTTGTTTCACGTACACGGACTAATGGCTGGTTTACTCAGCTCACTCTCTGCCGGAGCCGCCGTGACTCTGCCGGCGACGGGGAGATTCTCAGCTTCAACGTTTTGGAAAGACATGATTGATTACAAAGCCACATGGTACACCGCCGTTCCAACGATTCACCAAATTTTACTAGATCGCCACCTTCACAAGCCAGAACCGTCGTACCCAGAACTCCGGTTTATTCGCAGTTGCAGCGCGTCGCTAGCTCCGGCCGTTTTCACAATGCTGGAACAGTCATTCGGCGCTCCGGTTCTCGAGTCTTATGCGATGACCGAAGCGACTCATATGATGGTGTCGAACCCATTGCCGGAAAACGGCGGACACAAAGCTGGGTCGGTCGGAAAGCCGGTGGGTCTAGAAGTGGCGATCTTGGACGACAATGGCGTGCAGCAGCAGGTCGGCGCGAGCGGAGAGGTGTGTGTGAGAGGGCCAAACGTGACAAGAGGTTACAAAAATAATCCCGAGGCTAATCGGACGGCGTTCAAATTCGGATGGTTCCACACCGGCGATATTGGATACTTCGATTCCGACGGCTATTTGCATCTCGTCGGCCGGATTAAGGAGCTCATCAACCGTGGAGGTAGCTGTTTGAACGCTTCTCACAAACCCATTTTTCGCTGATAAAAGATGGCTGTTCTAAAACTCTGTTCTCTGTAATTTGTTCTTCAGGGGAGAAGATTTCGCCCATCGAAGTCGACGAGGTGCTGTTGTCTCATCCAAACGTCGCCGAAGCCGTCGCTTTCGGAGTTCCAGATGATAAATACGGCGAAGAGGTAATATTTCAGTCAAATTTTTTACAGGCAATCCATCAAAATCATCAGCTAAACGTCTTGGTTCAATCATTCCACAGATTAACTGCGCTGTAATCGGAAGAGACGGCTGCAAATTAGAAGAGGCAGAGGTGCTGCAATTTTGCAAGAAGAATCTTGCTTCTTTCAAGCTCCCAAAGAAGATATTCATCGCAGAGTCCCTGCCAAAAACGGCGTCCGGGAAGATCCAACGGCGGATAGTTGCAGAGCATTTTCTGGCGCAAATCTCGACAGCGAAAGTTCCAAAGTTCGGAGCTTAATAGATTTATGGGCACTAAGAAATATAAATGTATGGGTTGAATTAAGTATGGTTTCAGAGGCGTACATATATTGGGAGGAGGACAAAGTATTAATGAAGACCCTCTCCTGCTCATATATGTCCGTCCTAAGCCTAAAATAAAGAAAAATGATTCTTTTTGGCGACTATGTATTTATTTTGGGCATGACCCAACATTGTTTTCTATTTTTTGGAACATTCTATAACTGGCATTGTTATTGTCTTAATCTTGTGAACAAAAGATTTTTCTTGAATTAAGTTTTGCATAGTTAGCTGCATCACAAAAGATTTGCCTATCTAGGTCATGACACTAAATTGTTGGGGCCCTAATTTTAGTCAGAAGTTGTAACGTTTTTTAAATGACTTACTGCTGGCATCTCGACCTTATAGTACTGTGTTGTGTAATGTAGCTGTTCAGTTTGTCAAAACGTTTATTTCAAGTCATGGCGATGATTTTTCAAATTGAGATACTTAATTTTATTTTGATTGGTTAATTAGTCATTTTGATGGTCCAAATCTAAGTGTCGTTTTAGTGGTGTAATGAACTGAAAGTTTCGTTTCATAATGAACCGTTCTTCAAATTTTTCAAAATCGAGTTTGTATTCTGAAATTATATTTGTAAATTATTTTAATCTGAGAAAAATAAAGTCTCAAAATAGGTCTAACAAGAGAGTCTCCAATGAGAGGAAGATGAGATTTTTTTTTTGTCCAAATTCTTCTCCACAATCCGGCCAAATCAAACTTTTATTTATAATCAACAATTTTAAAAGAATAATGTTATATTTACCTCTTATTTTTACACTGTAAAATTTATCTTATGACATGACGAACATTAATCAAGGTAGTTAATATTTTATTTTAACTATTTATAATTTACGTTAATTATTACAATGATTGATAATCACGAAGTAAAATTTAGAGAGTAAAAATATAAAATCTTTTCTAATTCTCTTTACCATAGTTGATGAACTAACACCTTTATTTATTTTATTCAAATTATATTATTAGAATTAAAATTAATTATTTATATATAGAAACAATTAATTATTAAGAAATAATAACCCACTCGCTACACTTTTTATATTTCCAAGTAAGTTCTAGAAATACCCTTATCGTTACTAACTAGTGTAATCAATTAATATTTTTACTAGCTGTCACGTAAAACTATAATAATAAAAACAAAAAGAACACAGGACAGGTAACAAAATTAATGCAATTGCATCACGTGTCAATAATAAAGTATTACTCTCGAGCTCACTAAGCATTCTCGATGTTGCAAATTAATTATGTACACTTAAACACTTGTGACGTTAATTAATAAAATAATAACAAAGTGTTTGTGTGAGATTGTACATTAGTATATGATCAGATTCTGTGGTTTTTCCTATATGAGCTTCTAGTGAGAATAGGAAGAAGAAAAGGAAGATGACAGCAGGCAAAGGTGAAGATCCTCTCAAAATGCATTGGGCTTTCTTTTTCATCTGCATGGGCTTATATCCCCAAAAATCAGTGTATGACATTGAACTTGGAACATAATGCCTTTGAGAGACAAAATAGGCCGGGTGCCTTTTGATTTGATTTCACTCAGAAGAAGGTTCGGTTTTAAGTTCCAAACAAAAAACTGAACAAAACAGTTCAATTCGGCTCCAAATCCGAACCGAAAAGAACCGTTTGTGGCCTAATTTTCAATTAATTATGCTGATTTATACGGTAATTGGAGTGTGGGCAATTTGAGCTATCAATGTACGATCGTTGCACTACAAGTGAGACGATTGAATCCCAAGTTGGGGATTCTTCAAGTAGGAAGAAATTCATTTTCATGAATCAAATTATTGCACAATGTTATTATATCACACTAAACTTGGTATCTCAAAATGAGATTTCAAATTAATTATATCCAATGACAACACATAATATGAAATTCACATATAAAATTTTTCAATTTTAAATTTGTTGTCAAAAATAGAAAACAAACTAGATCAAGTAATTGAAAACTGATTTATTACAAACATGTAACCAGAGAATTTGCGAAAACTCGCCATGTGAATGCAAGAGGATCCAATGTGACTATGTGAGAGCCCAACTCATACTAGTGGGGGTGTATAATCTCACATTGCTTTATAGAGTGAAAAATGCATGATTTATAAGTAGAGTTTTTATTTCTACATAGTACAATTTGTTTTGGTCTAATCCTAAGAACAAATCAGTGTGAACTTTGACCTTAAGCGAATAATTTTGTACGGGGAGCTAGTCTTGTCATGGTGAAAGTTACTGAAGTTTACGTATTTGCCCTCAAAACTCATTCTTGAACTTTGCTCTAATTACCAATCATATTTTTCATTCTCTGTTACTGCAACTTACCTAGCAACGATGTTGCTGGCATTCAAAGTCTAAACACGTGGATTACCACTTCCTCTTCTAGAAGAAACTAGAAATATTTGCTACTAGAACAATGAAAGTAAATATATATGGACACGTATGATGTCCATGATACATCATTGTATGTTACATTGGACCCTAATTGTGTAGACTTTCTTAATGTGTCGTAAACATGTATCCTGTGTAAGGTATATTCCTTAAACCTCATAAATAGAATAACGTTTAAGTTATTACATTATACATTCAACAGTACTCCTAGTGGAAAAACAAATAACACGTTGTACTCCTGTCTTATTTTAAATGTAAACCTGCGACAGAATTTCCAAGAGCCGGTGGATGAAAGGACACGTACACTTTGACCGAAGTGAAATCCAAGTAAATCCTACCTCTTTTCACAGCCTTGAGAATGCCACGTATCCAATTATCACAGTTCTTTCTCTCTCTAAAAGATATTTCGTTAAAAAGTTATAGGTTGTCTAAGCTCAAAGTCACGTGCTTTAACTCTGTTCTACGCTGGACAAACCTAATCTTCCTGAATTTACATGTCGTGTTGACTTTTCTTTGAAGGCGTGTCAATACGTGGCATTTTTTAATACCTCCAGGTCAGCAAAGACAAGTATAGTCCCTCATAAACGACAGTTGAGCAAGAATCTTTTCTGTGTCAGGCAATCAAGTTGTCTCTTCCAACGGAACAAAATATAGCAAATTACTTTTTGATGGAACAAGTGTCATGTTTCTACAGGTGCACACAATATGAACTCCATAATGTTCTTCCAAACTCAGCTACGAGCTTCAAGTGAGGCTGTCCCTCTATGAATAATTCACTCACGTGGCAAAGCTGTATAATATCTTCAAATATCCTACCAAACATCCATCAAATCAGTAAAAAAGCAGTGGGTATTTCTTCTGGATTCTAGAAATCAGCTATGAATGAATAAGCTTGCATTTAACCCCTCCCCAGCTCAAGTTTAGAGAGACAGAGCAGAGAGAGAGAGAGAGATACTCGGGTGGCAATGTTTCGGTTCTTCAAAACTTTGTCTGGGACAGTGCACGAAGAAGAAGAAGAAGAAGAAGAAGAGCTTCAGAGTGAATATGGAGGTGAAAGCCTGTCACTGACAGTATGGAGGAAGTCACTAATAGTGAGTTGCAATGGATTTACAGTAATTGATTCAAATGGGAATCTGGTTTATCGAGTTGATAGCTATGGCAGACATCCCCAAGAAGTCATTCTAATGGACGGCTCTGGACAAACTCTCCTCACAATGCAACGATCCAAGGTGATAATCATTGTTTCAACTCTTTCTGGAGTTGTTCTACTTTTAGCAGATTTATCTTTATTTGTGAGTAACATTTGATCAATATTGAGCCACAGAAGCTTGGAGTGGATCGATGGTCAGTTTATGAAGAGGATCTAAACGAAGAAGGGACAAAAACTAGTACGAGAAGATCAAAAAAGGTATTTGCGTTGTGGGCAAGAACAACTGGATTTCACTTATGAAACCCAACAGTGTAATCGCAAAAGTGAGTTGCAGAAGATCATGCGGAAGAAATAAAAAGTACGTGATTGAAGGGTCTTACAGAAACAGATCATGCAAGGTGTTTGATGAATCCAGGAGGGTGTTGGCTGAGATTAAGAGGAAGGAGACGATGATAGAGGGAGTTTACTTTGGAGTTGAGGTTTTTCTGCTGGTTGTTCTTCCTGGTTTTGATCCTGGATTGGCAATGGCGCTGGTTACATTGTTGGATCAAATGTTTTCCTAGTTTTCTTTTGCCGTTTCTGTTTAGAATGTATGCAAATGTAAATTCAAAGAAAATTCTGGTTATATTCAACAGAATTCTAATGAATAGCTTCGGTTTTTTGCTCGACGGATTTCATCTTTGGTTGTCACGATATTGAACAGACATTTTTTCGGACTTCGTCTGTTTTCTCCGCATTGCAAAACAGGAAATCAAATAAAAAGTTACGCAAGATCTTGCTACTCATTCGAATTTCATTTCAACAACCATGTGATAGCCATTGCAACTCTTCGAACTCATTCACGAATAAAATAATAGTCAAAAGCGACGTGTTTATGCGAAAGTGAAAAATTGGATTGTATCATTTATGAGGACGATAATGAAATTTAAGAGAATGAAGAGTTCTTGCTTTTCTATGTAGCATCGCACGTGATATTATCTTCTAAAGAACAAGATTTTTTTTTTTTTAAAATAAGTTAATTCACGTGGGATCATGCAAATCAACTCTTTTTCATATTCAAAGACCAACTTCTTGTCTTTCTATTTTCACATCGAGAATTCTTCGTAGAAGAAAGGGAAAATTACCAAAAACGACCACAAACTATGAGTTTTTTTCGATTCCAACCACAAACAAATTTTTTTAACAATTCAAACCATAACTTATTGAAAATGTGACAAAAACGACCACGCCGGACGGACGCTTAAAACCTCCGTCCGTCCGGGTACTGTTCACGTGAACAGTACCCAGTTTATGTTTGTTTTTTTTTTTTCTATTTTATAAATTAATTTTAAAAAAATAATAAACGATATTGGATTGACTTAAAATTTTTATCACATATTCACCACGTTATGAGAAGATAATCTGAAACTTTTCGTGATTTTACAATACTTATATGATTTATTATAATTTTTTTATGTATGTTTTATAAAATAATTCACTAAAATTACAATAAATCGTACAAGTGTTGGAAAATGAAAGCAAGAAAGGACTTCCCAAAAAATAGTCAAAGCGTTGACGTGTGTTCTACCCATCCGGCCATCCCAACCGTACAAATGATACGTTTTTAATTAAGTGATAATTCTACATTATCGTTGTGATTGAATACTAATATTTATTACTTAGATAAATATAAAGTATAATATAGATGATTATGTTGTACTTTACTCCTTAGTGTTTGTTAGGTCAACTTTTTTTTTTTTTTGGGTATAAAGAAGTAACATTATTACTAATACTTGAGACTTGCGGCCATATTGCATCTTCCACTAAACTTGTGCTTAATTAATCTAATCATAAAATTAGCTTAACTTAACGAAAATCTTAAAGTGGAATTTGGAAAACTAGCTCCATCTCACTAATTCTAATCAAATACATTTGGTTCATTCTATTGTTAAAGGTCATCGTCTTTTCTTCTCTAAATACTTGTTTAGAATTTTAGATAAAGGGTTTTTGCCGTCGAAAAAATGGAGCCCAAGGGAAAATCTTATTGTGTCCATTAAGTGTGCTTCCAAGTAATAAACAATATGGTCAATGGACTCATTCACACTGGTTAAATCACTTTTGACACTTCAATGGCCACCGAGTCTTCTTGCCAAAACTAAAGCGTTACCATCAAATCATACCATTCAGAGTTCTTTAACTGAAATTTACAGTAAAACAAGACTCTCACGAAAAAGGACAACAGATTTGGCGGCCAGCATGAATGACTCTTTCAGTGCTCCAGTATCAAGGTTGTATAAACTTACCTCGAAGTCATTTTTACTAAACATAAGCTCTCCATCTTCTGTGAAACCATAAATGTAGAAAACGTCAGTTATTGGAAGAATTTGCTTGGTCCAAGACTCAACTTCTTCATACTTCTTCATCTTCCATACCCTACACCCCTCTGTTTCTGTTACTTCATCTACTGTGTCTTCATCATAGATAGTCAGAGCCAATGATTCCTTTAGCGCCATTAAATCTACACAGCAAGAAAAATTTGGTCGTCTTTTATAATTTTGAGGAAGCCTAATTACCTTGAATTGTTCATCGTCTATTTTAAAGGAGAAGATAACAGGATTGTTGAGGCGGTTTGTCACTCCAAATAGATAAACAAGCCAGTGCAGAGCGCCATGAACAAATGCGCAGCTGTAACTTTCAATAAGTAAGATATTATTTGAATAATTGACTGGGAAAATTACCCTCTTCCATGAATTTGTCTTCAAAGAGTAAATCTCAGCAGATGACTCATTCTTGTCTGGTGAAATTACAATCCTGATAATTTTATAGTCGTCGTTCTTCTCATCATACCCAAATCCTAGCGTGATCCTGGTTCGTGTGTCGCCAAGCATGTTGGAATCCAAGCTCGTATCACTAATTGACTTGAATTTCCCAATCATCGGATTCCACAAAACCACAACGCGACCGAAATAAGCTACCCTCTCATTTGTAACACAGAGCAAGCCATTGCAAGAACCCACCAAAAAGTAAATGCATTCGACGGGGTCAGACTCAGATCGGGGGGAGAAAGAAAAGGGAATTTCAGGCCGAAGAACCTCAGAAAAGGATTTGTCGAGAATGGCGATAAAAGATTGAGGAAGGCGTGAGGGCAGTGCGACGTATCCGGATGATTTAGACAGAGCGAGGTGGGAGCTGATGAAGTTTTGAGCAGCTGTAGTGGAGAAAAAGGATTTAGAAATTAACCTTAATCTCATCACCGATTTCACCGGTAGCCTCGCCATGATTTCGAAAACAACGTCGGCCGGAACGGTGTTGATTGACGGCGTCGCCATTGCGTTATCCCTTCAAAATTCTTAAGAGTCAGACGAAGGATACACGCAGCCACGGGAGACAGGATTCTCGAAAAAATTACATACCTGGACGTCCAGAAAGGGAGGAGAGGAGTGGAAGTCTTCAATGACGACTCTTCATCTTTCACAACCCTAATTTTCGTGCTGGGCTACAGTGGGCCTGTTGGGCTTTATAACGAGTGAGTAGAACTTCTACTGTAGAAGAGTAAATTACTCGTTTATTCTAGTAAGTTAAAATACCAAACCAATGACCCCTGGTTTCTTTAATAAGCATATTAAAGACCCCTACCCATTTTCAAAGGTAATTTCAAGAAGAATATAGTACATAACTTGCAAATATAATTCATTCAAAATATATTAATCAACAATCTAGACATAATACATTTCAATAACTTAGAATAATAATATATTCAAATAACTATAGTCACCATTAAAATATTTATACTTAATTTCTATTAAGCCACCAATTGCCACGTAGGATTGTCAAATATCTTGAAATTGATTTCCTATTACCTTTGAAGCTTTTGCAGTCTCTGAATCAATATAAGCTTCCAAATCACCGGTGATGTCTCCTTTTAAACAATATTCCATTGCCAAGTGTACTTTTTTATATATCTTAGTCTATAAATAACAATGTTGAGATGATCTTTGGATCATGCATCAACTGGCTTACTATTCCAATTGCATGGGTGATATCAAGTCGTGTATCACTAAGATATATTAGCTTTCCCACTAGCCTCTGGTAGGTGCTCATCCTTGTCAACCTTTGTTTAGTTTTGATCGACTGCTTAACTTTTGATTGACTTCAATTGGAGTATTCCCTTATTTGCACCCCAAGCATTCTTTTCACTTACTAAATCAAGGGTGTACTTTCTTTAAGAAATAAATAAACCTTTCAGAAGTATCATAAGTTTCAACCATAGCTTAGTTATAGTTGAAGATTTAAAATTAAATGGAGCTCTGGGCCATAAGAAACATGTCGAAATCCACGTAGCAATCACGTGAAAATAAAGATAATACAATTCATAATTAAGGTCAAAGAATCAACCCCAACCAATCAATCAAAGATCGTTGCATGGCTCCAATCTCCAAATGACCACCCATGCAGCTTTGAAAATAGGATTTCTCAACATTATACAAATACCATTGAATTAAATGATAGTTCACCCTCTAAACGAAATAGAAGAACTTCCTTTAAACGAGAACAGACAACAAATTCTGATTCACCAGAAAGTCTCAAAGGAATTTACAACAAACTGAACTAGAAAAAAAAATGAATAGGTCTTCAGGAAACCCACGATAAGAGAAACATGGAAAACAATTTATACCTAGAAGAAAGTTCACTACGAACATTTGGGAACATCGAGTGCAATTAGGCTTCCAATCCCCATTGCTGAATTCAACATGTAATCAATCTAACGAAAATGAAGGGGTACGCTCAAACAAAACAGGATGGGACAAGAGTCAAACAACTCCCGATCCAAGATTCACCAAAGCAAAAAACTTTGAAGATGGATGACGAAACCGAGAAAAATTCTGAAGATGAGCATTTGGCTGTCGGCCATCTAGAACACTCCCATCCAATCGGCTGAGTTTAATGCAAGAACTATTGCAACGGATTCCCAAATCGAGCACGAGTCCAGAATAATCCTTCCATCATCATCTGCTCAAGAGATAATTCGTACAAAGATTTGATCATGGAAAATTCTTTGTTGCAGCCATTCCTTTGGAAAAAGATTCATCGAACGGCCCCAGTCTTAGATTAGACACCGCCAAATGTCTTAGAAGTATCCTACACTCATGGCAAGGATCTATTCACTTTAGAAATCCTTCTTCAACTGCTCTCTAACCTTGGAGCGGGCACCATTCGGTGCCTAAGCACCACTCTACGACTACCAACAGGAATAACTAATTACAAGCGTGATACGACAAGCTTAAGAGTTCATAAGTGTTAAAATTGGGTGTGACCTGAATTCTATATGGGCCAGACCGGTTAGGCCCATTTTGAGAATCTTATTAGGGTTTTGTTTTTTCTATAAATTGATGTAAACTAGAGTCACAAAACCTGCGGTTGTATTTCGATCTTCATAGTAGATTTGTTCCTCTGCCCGTGGTTTTTTCCCATTTAGGGTTTTTCCACGTAAATCTTCGTGTTCACTATTTTCGTTTTTCCTATTTCGTTTCGATTCAGTTTTTCAACAATTGGTATCAGAGCGAGTTGAAAGTTTTTCGGAAATCAAGTTTTTTGATTTTTCGAAGTATCGAACGTTTTTGTTTTGGGTTTTCAATTTCAATAATTGAAATTGAAATTTTGAGAGAAAAAAAAAAAAAAAAAGAAATTTATTTTCTTTTCTTATTTTCTCTGCGTGAAGAAACAGAGAGTTGTTTTTTGGTTCTCCTATTCTTCTTCGACAGAGAAGAACTCTGTTCTGCCCGAGCCGAACCAACGCACTCGCATCTCCGGTCTCGCCGCTGTCTCGCGCACAGAACGCGCCGCCAAACTCCGTCGTCGCGCGCGAGAACTCCGTCGTCGCGCTCCGTTCAGAATCTCTTCGCCGTCTCGCGCACAGAACGCAGCCGCCGCCCGCGAACTCCGTCTTCGCGCGAACAGAATCCACCACCGCACTCTGTTCTGCTCGCCGCGCCTCCGCGCCTCTGTCGCCGATCCCTCGCCGCCGACGCTGCTCCAGACACTGAGAACAGCAGCAGTCTTCCGAGCAGTATTCAGTTTTGTTCTGATTTTGGTATTTTTCAGGTTGCAGAAAATTCTGCATATTGATTATTGGGGGCGTGAATTTTCTGATTATTTTTGGGATTATATTCTGAAATTTTTTGCTGCGAAATATTGGGTTTCTGAAACTTTTAGATTGATTGGACAATATCGGTTTTGGTGGGCGATTTTGTTGGTTCAGAATATTTTATGGAATTTATTCTGATTTTTGAAAAGGGTTAGTCACTATTCTTGTTATCGACCAGTGAAGAGAGGAAAGCCGCCCTCACTCAGTTCAGCCTTACTATTTTGTTCGTCTTCTTTGTTTCTTCAGGGACAAAACAGGAACAAGTTTTTGTGATATTTTTGGGGTGCAAAAATATCGATTTTGTTGGGAGGTTGAGATTTGAGGAAAGATTTTTGGAGGATGATTGAAGGGGGGATGTCTTATCCTGGTTAAAGATTTAAATCCTTGCACCGGAATTTCGAAGGTGGAGATTATTAGAATTCAGTGTTCTGAATTCGTTTTGGGTTGGGCCAAGTAGCCCGTTGGATCTCTTATATGAAATTCGTGTCAAGGTGGCCCATCTGGGGCCTTTGTGGCAGAAGATTATATTTTTAATATTTTTGAAGATTTGTTTCCTTACACCGGAATTTCGAAGGTGGAGATTATCAGAGTTCAGTGTTCTGGATTCGTTTTGGGTTGGGCCAAGTAGCCCGTTGGATCTCTTATATGAAATTCGTGTCAAGGTGGAGATTTGTTAGAATTGGGTGTGACCCGAATTCTATATGGGCCAGACCGGTTAGGCCCATTTTGAGAATCTCATTAGGGTTTTGTTTTCTCTATAAATTGATGTAAACTAGAGTCACAAAACCTGCGGTTGTATTTCGATCTTCGTAGTAGATTTGTTCCTCTGCCCGTGGTTTTTTTCCCATTTAGGGTTTTTCCACGTAAATCTTCGTGTTCACTATTTTCGTTTTTCCTATTTCGTTTCGATTCAGTTTTTCAACAATTGGTATCAGAGCGAGTTGAAAGTTTTTCGGAAATCAAGTTTTTTGATTTTTCGAAGTATCGAACGTTTTTGTTTTGGGTTTTCAATTTCAATAATTGAAATTGAAATTTTGAGAGAAAAAAAAAAAAAAAGAAATTTATTTTCTTTTCTTATTTTCTCTGCGTGAAGAAACAGAGAGTTGTTTTTTGGTTCTCCTATTCTTCTTCGACAGAGAAGAACTCTGTTCTGCCCGAGCCGAACCAACGCACTCGCATCTCCGGTCTCGCCGCCGTCTCGCGCACAGAACGCGCCGCCAAACTCCGTCGTCGCGCGCGAGAACTCTGTCGTCGCGCTCCGTTCAGAATCTCTTCGCCGTCTCGCGCACAGAACGCAGCCGCCGCCCGCGAACTCCGTCTTCGCGCGAACAGAATCCACCACCGCGCTCTGTTCTGCTCGCCGCGCCTCCGCGCCTCTGTCGCCGATCCCTCGCCGCCGACGCTGCTCCAGACACTGAGAACAGCAGCAGTCTTCCGAGCAGTATTCAGTTTTGTTCTGATTTTGGTATTTTTCAGGTTGCAGAAAATTCTGCATATTGATTATTGGGGGCGTGAATTTTCTGATTATTTTTGGGATTATATTCTGAAATTTTTTGCTGCGAAATATTGGGTTTCTGAAACTTTAGATTGATTGGACAATATCGGTTTTGGTGGGCGATTTTGTTGGTTCAGAATATTTTATGGAATTTATTCTGATTTTTGAAAAGGGTTAGTCACTATTCTTGTTATCGACCAGTGAAGAGAGGAAAGCCGCCCTCACTCAGTTCAGCCTTACTATTTTGTTCGTCTTCTTTGTTTCTTCAGGGACAAAACAGGAACAAGTTTTTGTGATATTTTTGGGGTGCAAAAATATCGATTTTGTTGGGAGGTTGAGATTTGAGGAAAGATTTGGATGATGATTTGAAGATGTCATTATCATGGCTTAAATGATTTAAATCCTTGCACCGGAATTTCGAAGGTGGAGATTATTAGAATTCAGTGTTCTGAATTCGTTTTGGGTTGGGCCAAGTAGCCCGTTGGATCTCTTATATGAAATTCGTGTCAAGGTGGCCCATCTGGGGCCTTTGTGGCAGAAGATTATATTTTTAATATTTTTGAAGATTTGTTTCCTTACACCGGAATTTCGAAGGTGGAGATTATCAGAGTTCAGTGTTCTGGATTCGTTTTGGGTTGGGCCGAGTAGCCCGTTGGATCTCTTATATGGAATTCGTGTCAAGGTGGAGATTTGTTAGAATTGGGTGTGACCCGAATTCTATATGGGCCAGACCGGTTAGGCCCATTTTGAGAATCTCATTAGGGTTTTGTTTTCTCTATAAATTGATGTAAACTAGAGTCACAAAACCTGCGGTTGTATTTCGATCTTCATAGTAGATTTGTTCCTCTGCCCGTGGTTTTTTCCCGTTTAGGGTTTTTCCACGTAAATCTTCGTGTCCACTATTTTTTTTCTCGTTTTTCCAATTTCGTTTCGATTTCAGTTTTTCAACAATAAGGTTTTGAAATTTAGGCCAAACAGGCCTTCTACAAACCCAGACGAGTTCATGAACTTATATTTTTTAAAAGAATTTTTCTCCAAAACGATTACCGAAGCTTACTCGCCATCGCTTCTAGAAAATTTTGCAAATGTGTCAAATCTAAGCGAATGAATTTGGAACGCTGTTGTCTTTCTGTGGATGACCACAATATGCCTTCCTAATAGCACCTTTGACTTATACGAGTAAAGATTTTATACTAGGTGTTAGAAAATTTCCATGCACAGCAGACTGAACGTCCAAATTACTGCACTATCAAATCTTTTAAGTGATCACTTCTAGGAACAACGAAAGCCTCGACTCTAATACCACTTTGTTTCTATCACGACCCGTAGAATGGCCATGAAATGACGGGTCGCACGACCTGATGCTCAAAAGAACTTGATCCTCCAACACAAGGTTTGGTTTATAACAAAAGACTTAAAATTAAATTGAGCTCTAACCAATAAGAAACGGTCTAAAACTCACATAGGGATCACATGAAAATAAGATAATCTAATTCATAATACCGTGCAAGAACTAATATATCAACCACAAAATAATTTGACAGGCAAGACTGAGAGGATAATCATATTAGTATGTCCTCACCAGAATGTTGCAGAACACTCAAGTATATATCGACCAAAAAAAAAAAAAAAAACAGAAATAGGGAACCACCGCCTCTGCCTCACTAAAGCTTCCTGCTCCAATCCATACCTAAAAATGGATGAGGTTGTTTGTGGTGAGTGACTACCTAGGTAGTAATTTTGTACTAAATGCAATGTCTGAAAACATGAATAAAGGTTTTATCTTTCATTTTGAAAATGATGACTCAAGTCCAAATACCATGCATGATATTACAATCGTTAAAACTATCTTTCTTTTCTTCAAAAAGGTTCTTCAAGTTATATGCAGATTTTTAATCATTAAAATGTTTTTTACCATTTAAAACAGGCGAAACGAGCCACTGATGAAGCGATAATCAAAATGTTGTTTATACATAGAAAACAATACTAAAATAGACTACCATCGCACTATCATCTCTAGTGAAAAATGAGAGTTACACAAGGACTCTTTCAGCACACTATTATAAAAAGGTGGCAATTTGAAGATCAGATAACACTCATGAGCGAGAAAGTGACGGTGATCCGAATATCTAGTAGCTTCGCCTAGGTGGCTAGCAAACAACGTCAACAATGACTCTACCCATAAATCGAAATCAACAAGAATACTTGATCAGGTTCAAGGATTTAAAACCCAATAACACGTCATCACCGTCCTATTACCCATTTTCGTAACGTGTAAACAAAATATCTTCATGCAATAGAAGATATGTAGGAACAGCCTCATGATGTTTTGACACTGGAACTATCCTAAACATCAACAGGTTTTATCTTCTCGTATATATTACAATAATAAATGAAATATCATGCGTCAATATTGAACGTGTAAAACATTCATACATATACGTAAAAATTGATGTGCTGACAATAGAGAGAAAGATGCCTATCCAAAAACCGACATCATCTCATGAGTAAAAAAGAAATGAAAATTATGTCACTTGTTAATCTACCTGTGTTTCACACTTTCTTTTAAAAGCAATATTATATTTACATTCTCAGTATATACTTTAATCCTACACGCTGGTATGAAATATATATGTTACTAGTATAATTATTCTGCTAATAAATAAATGATTCATGACCATATAAATTACGAGGAAATTTAAAACTAATAATATTATATGTTGCAATTAAATTGTTATCCTATAGTCTTTGTCTCTCTCTCTCTCCTCATTTAATGGGGAAGTGTGTTTATGAGGACTTGTGATGGGAAAAGATTGCACGACTGAAATTTGACAAAAGAAACAACGGTGGATGGATGCATGGGAAAAACAGTAGTGGAAGAACAAGAGGAACAATCTTTTCCTTAAATCAAAAAACAACAATGATGGTGGGATTGGAATTGAGTATGGGTTTAATCATACGCCCAGGCCATTTCTTCTTCTGCAAATAAACATTTTCCTCGTTTTCAAAATGAATTCAGGCTCTGAAAATGTTGATGAAGAAGATGAAGAACTCAAGGGTTTGACTTTCTACTCTCTCAAATCCTAACCCATGACGTTCAGGAATGGGGATCGCCGTCTTCACCTCCATTCATGCTTGTAACTTGTAAGTCACTTCCCTACGTCTCTCTCTCTCTCTCTCTCTCTCTCTCTCTCTCTCTCTCTCTCGTCCTTGCAGTCTGTTGAAAGTAGGCTATCCTTGGTCCTAGGTAATTATGTTACAGAAAAAATAGATGAAGAACGGTAAAACAGTATGGAGTAACAAAGTTTTAATACGTAAAGAAATGAAATACACAGCCATGAATAGTATTGGCGTCGGCTACTGACTATAATTAGGATCTTCCTCGTAACCTTGTCTATATATAGCAATCATCTAGCTCAATGCATCTACAAGAAGCTTCATCAGAAAAACATCGGCAATGGCAGGTCGTGGAGTTCTGTTTTGGAGTCTGATAGTTTGGTGTGTGTTGAGCGCTGATGGCCAGTTGGCCGCAGACGACGACGTCGAGCCATGCACTCAGTCGGAGACATACAATTATGGCGATGCACTTGGCAAAGCCATATTATTCTTCGAAGGCCAACGCTCGGGGAAGTTGCCTTCTTCTCAGAGAGTAAAATGGAGAGGAGACTCGGCTCTCTCTGATGGAAAACAAGAAAATGTAAAACATAGCCAAGCTTAATCATTTGCACATTCAGTTTTATAAATCTTTGATCATTTGAGCAAAGTTTCATTTTTGGTAGGTGAATTTGATCGGAGGATACTACGACGCCGGTGATAATGTGAAGTTCGGTTGGCCGATGTCGTTTACCGTCGGCTTGCTGAGTTGGTCGGCTGTCGAATATAAACAAGAGATCTCTTCTGTCAACCAGCTTGCTTACCTTCGTGCCACCATTCGATGGGGTGCTGACTTCATTCTGAGATCCCATACTTCATCCACCACTTTTTACACTCAGGTTTTAATAACGAGGATCGACCCATTTTTTCTGACCCTTTTTCGAATTTAATACATGTTGGTTGATCGTATATTTGGTTATAGTTCTAAGATTCGTTCATTTGGATACCTGTATAGCCATTGAAAATTGTTGAAATCTATAAAGTTATAAGGACCGACCCATTTCTTCTGATCCTTTTTCAAATTCGATAAATGTTGGTTGGTTGTATATTTCAGTACAGTTCTAATCCAATGATCCTTCTTGAATTCTTTGGAGACGACAGGTGGGGGATGGCAATGCTGATCACCAGTGTTGGGAGCGTCCCGAAGACATGGACACGGCTCGAACGCTCTACAAGATTTCTGCTGATTCTCCAGGCACCGAGGCTGCTGCTGAGGCTGCTGCTGCTCTTTCTGCTGCCTCACTTGTCTTTGCAGAAGTTGACTCCAATTATTCCAGAAAGCTATTACTCCATTCACAGTCTGTATGTAACAAAAATGTTCAATTTCCATCAGTTACAAGCTCCAAAATTTGATTAAGACTCCTTTTCTCTTTTTTTAGCTCTTTGAATTTGCAGATAAGTACAGAGGATCCTATGGAGGTTCTTGCCCCTTCTACTGCTCATACTCAGGCTATCAGGTATTACTGCAGAGATAAAGCTCTTTTTGTCCCTTACATTCGATCCGGTCTTAAGTTTGTTCGTATCGTTTTCGAAAAGGACGAGCTTTTATGGGCGGCAGCCTGGCTGTACAAGACAAGTGGACTGAACAAATACTTAACCTATGTATTGAGCAATCAAGGGTGGAGTCATGCTGTATCGGAGTTCAGCTGGGATAACAAATTCGCCGGAGCTCAGACTTTGTTAGCACATGTATCGATTTAACGATCACTTTGAATTGTAAACACGCGTTCGATAGTTTTCCGAGGAAGATGAAATAAACAACATTTGGATTATTTTCAGGAATTTTACAAAGGAAAGAAAGATTTGATCAAGTTCAAGGCCGATGCCGAATCGTTCATATGTTCGATAATGCCGGGAAGCAGCTCTGCTCGGTTTCAAACAACATCTGGTTTGAATGCCTTTTATACAAACAAATTTCATAGATTCTAGAAAAAAAGAAGCTAGTATAGTTTGTATTTTTTGCAGGGGGGCTTCTGTATGTGAGAGACAGTAGCAATTTACAGTATGTTACAAGTTCTACCATGGTGATGTTCATGTACTCCAAAGCCTTGACTGCAGCCAATAGTCAGTGGAGTTGAATGCGGCTCCGTCTATTTCTCGGTTTCTCGAATTCGAGCATTCGCAAAATCTCAGGCATACATCTTTCTCCTGACTTTATGTTATTGATCGAACACAAATGTGCAGAAGAAAAAATGAAAGTGAACACCGAGATTTAACGTGAAAACTTATACGGAAAAAATCACAAAAAGAGAAGAAGATCTACAATGAAAGTTAATTCTTAGGAACCAGGCCGAATCGAACCGTGACGGTGCTTACTTTATAGTTGGAGTCTTTGGAAAATGGATGTTTTTAATGCAGGTGGACTACATACTGGGGAAGAACCCTTTGAAAATGTCATACATGGTGGGGTTTGGGACCAAATACCCTCTGAAATTACACCACAGAGGCTCATCTATACCTTCAATAAAAGCCCATCCAGCCAAAGTAGACTGCAATGGAGGCTACTCAAACTACTACAACTCGGCGCAGCCAAATCCCAACGCTCATGTGGGCGCCATCGTTGGAGGGCCCGATTCGAATGACCAGTTCGGTGATTCGAGATCGAGCTATTCTCAAAGTGAGCCTTCCACTTACATGAATGCTGCATTTGTTGGAGCTGTTTCTGCCTTGGTTTCTCAAACCAAGCTAGACTGCTAAAATGGCCCAAGTAGAATGAACCTTTTGTTAGAAGTTGCTCAATTGAAGTGACTCTAATTTGACTCATCTGTACTACATGATTATATCTGTTCTCAAAATCTGAAATTTACGACAAAAATTAGTAATGAAACTTTGATTTATGCCTACTTATCAAAACTCTTTTTTCTCTTGATGTGTTCATAAAAAAAGAGATAATTTTTAAAACAATCTTTCGTAAACACTTCATAAATTATAAAAATTTCGTGAAAACGTCTGAGTCATTGAATCTAATGTTAGTAATCAAACGATAACGAGAAAAAGAAAATAGAAAAACATAACACCAGATTTACGTGGAAAACCCTTTTGAAAAAAAACCACGGGCAGAGGAACGAATCTAGTAGGAAGATCGGAGATACAACTGCAGGTTTTGCTGCTCTAGTTTACAAGTATTTATAGAGAAACAAAAATCTAATAACATTATGGGCCCAACCCGGCCCAACTGGAATTCGGGTCACCTAAATTCTAACATCTAACGAGTTACTAAGCCTGGGGAATGGGGCTTTCGATGAAGGTGGCCAAGCGGGTTAAGGTGAGCTCGGCTCAACCCAATACTAGAAAGCCGAACCCATGCCGACCCGCCCATTTGTTAAGTCTAGTCTGCATCTAGTCGATCAAAGAGGCCATTAAGATAATTTAACGAGAAATTGAAAAAAAGCCTTAAATTATAATGAAAAAATTTGTATTTTAAGTTTGATTTTTTAAACATTTATTATTTATTTATTTTTCAAAATTATAAAAAGAGTTTTTTGGAGGTTAGATGGATTCAAACAGGACGTGAAGGCGCCAAAAGTTTGCGACCACCATGGCTGATCAGATCAAAACCATCAAGTTCTTCTCTCATCAATTGCTCTCTAACGCTGATATTCTTCCTCCTCAAGAGGTATTGCATCTGAATCATCTTCATCTTCATCTTCTGCGTCGTTCTCGATTCCTGGGACTCGTCTCACAATTTAATTTAATGTAGGTCGTAGCAAGAATCCAAGTGGCAGTGCTCAATTTTCTCAGGATCCTAAATTCTCCAGTTCCAGCAATCTCCAGTCTCCCTCTGGTATCCTTTCTTTACAGTTTCTCCTTCTCTTTTGCTATTTAGATGCTGACTTGTCTGCATGTGCAGATTGATCGCAGGTCGAGCAACAGTCGCGTGAGTCAAGCACTGTTGACTGACGTCTCCTCCATTTTCCTTTCCCACTCCTTTTGCACTAGGTCCTTGATGCGAGTGAATGCAGCTAAAGCCTTTGTAAGAGGTACTCTTTTGAACGTTTCTCATCAGTGTCCGCTAGAAAAGGTTCGGATTAGTAACGGGGTAACCTGAGCTTTAATCAATCTCTTCGTCTGCCTGATGAAGTCTGGAAGTTAATGGAAATGTGCTCTCAAATTCTACTTCAAGAAAAGCGGGTGAACTCAGAGGGAGCTCTTCTACAAGTTGCTCTGCGATTCTCCTGATTATTTTTCCTCTCAATTGCAGGTCAATAGAACTATTCAAGGTCACAATTTCCCCCATACTTCCTTTAGCTTTCCACTGAAAGACTATATTTCTTCAAATTCCATTCTCGGAATGCCCTCGATCTGAAAAACCGCCAATTAGTGATTTTGTTGGTTTGCAGATGTTGTAGCATTGCTTAGATGCAGTCGCTACAGTCTTGGAATTATGGCGTCTAGTAGAGGAGCTGTTGTCGGCCGTCTGTTACTTCAGGTACGTTCTCAGATCCTTTCCATGACTTAATTGGCTTCAATGGAAACAATTTAGAGTTTGGAACCTTTGACTAATTTACTGGCTTCCAAAAAATTTTGTTAGTTTGAAATGGCATATGAGTAGAAAAACGAATTGAATTGTCACTTGAATCTCGAGCTATTCGTTACCATTGTAGAAATGCAAATGATGCGACCTGTAATTATTTTGTTAGTTTGACTAATTTAGGCGATGATTTTGACGAATAGTAAATCATGTAAGACGAAAAGTAAGTTAACTTTTGGTAGTTTCAATTCCTGAAACGGGTTGTAGGAGCCAAATCAAGATGTGGTCGATTGCACAGTGTGTGGATCTTCAGGCCATGCTATTTCTGGGGATTTGCATTTGATAGAGCGATTAGCATTGCAGACCGATGCTCGGTATATTATTGTAGTGGAAAAGGTAGTGCTTTTGATTATTGAATCTTTGTCTTTTCATCAAATACACCACTGCAAACTATATTCAACAACACGATTGCCTTCTTGCACTAGCACGCCATTTTCCAGCGGCTGGCAGAGGATCGTGTTTTCAACCAACTGCCTAGCATTCTCATCACGGCCAAAGGGTATCCAGACATAGCAACAAGGTGACGTTCAAGTTTGATTATTTTGAAAGAACTGACAGATGCAAACAATTATTTTTCTTTGAATGGTAAAAGTATGAACTTTGAAGTTCCCTTTTGTAGGTTTCTTCTTCACAGAATGAGCAGGGCTTTTCCCAAGCTACCAATATTGGGACTTGTTGATTGGTACGAAATCCCATTGAACTCATCACTGAACAATAGCAGTAGGCTCGTAAATTTGAAATATAATGTTTTTGCTGCAAGGAATCCAGCCGGATTAGGGATCATATGCACCTTCAAATATGGAAGTATAGGGATGGGCTTGGAGGCATATAGATATGGTACCCTCTCTTTCTGCTTCAAGTCTCCCCAACACAGCAAATAGACCATCTTTTAAATTTCCTTGTGCCCGACCAGCATGCAATGTCAAGTGGCTAGGACTACGAGGGGACGATCTACAGCTGCTACCGGAAGAATCGTTAGTCTCGTTGAATGCACGGGACATGCAAATCGCTAAAAGCTTGATGTCTTCAGAAATCTTACAGGTACAACGCTGCTATTAGCCATAACCTTAACTCTGGCGTCTTTGAAGTTTCTTCATCAGGGGCTTAACATTGGCAGGAGAATTACCGGCAAGAGCTAGCCTCAATGGTTGAGAATGGGCATAAAGCAGAAATTGAAGCTCTCTACTTCCATGGTTACGATTATTTGGGTAAATACATTGCTCGAAAAATTGTTCAAGCTAATTACATTTAGGGTCTGAAGAGTTGGGGCTGATTTGTAATCACTTGTACCCAGCAATACTCTCAATGGGTCAAACTGATAACACAGTCACCATGAGAGTTCTTGATTCAAAGATATAAACAACAAATGCTGCTCATTGATTGCTCAGGAACATTGTTGTACGCCCATTTATAAGTATACCAAAGAATTCACAGCAAGGCTTCAAACAATGAATTATGTTCCCAATAAATAATAGTTTCTGAATCGCAAATTGGCCAAAATTCATACAACAACGACGAAAATCAGTCACATCAAGATTTGCTATGAATCAATAAGATCAAAGCTCGCTATCTGCTGCAATATACATGCCGTAAGAAGCATTTCAGAATTGTGATCTTTTCTTCGACCTTAAAGTCACGTTTTTCCCTTCCACCGAAAATTTCTTGCTACCCTCGAGCTGCATCGATAGCAATTTAAGTTAATATTAACAAATACTTTCAAATTTTCTACATGCATGACTCTCTCTGCCTCGAAGCATTTATAATGCACCAAGCACAAAAATGATACTTAGATGTAATGGATGCTGCTAAAATATCAGTACCAAATATGTTACCCTCGGATGCCGGGAAGTCCAAGCATACCAAAGAATCAGATTATCTACTTTAAAAAAAAATATATATTTTCTAATGTCTATATGTTATTTTTATTTCAATGACTTTTCAATGTAAAGGCAAGTAACTTTATAGATTCTCCAAAGAGTAATACCTTTATTTATGGCACGAGTGTAAACTAATCTAGGTACTCCACAAAGATCTCGTAAAGATAGCATGAGTAATACCTTTCGTTTCAAAAATGTTAGTGCATCGCTCTTTCGAAGTAAATTTGGAAAAGACAGAAGAAGTGTGTTCATCTACAAGACCTTTCAGCTCTTTCAGCTTCAAAAACTCTCCGGGTGCCTGGAATAAGCATCTAAATCAGGTCTAAGGCGATAATACAAAGAAGAAAAATGAGAATAGGTTAAGGTTCTTCATCACACACCTGGCAAAGAATCTGCCTGCACAGTTTTTTCAACTTCACTTTTTCGCTCATTTGCATTGTTCGTATCCGAGGATTCAAAATGTTTTCGTTTTCTTGAAAGGTCAACATCAGAAGAATCCTCATCATCGCTATCATCAAATGATGTCTTTTTCCCCTCAAAGTAGCAACCTGCCACTTTCTTTGGCCTGTCTTTAATGCCTAACCCTTGCTTTCCAGTTGTGGACTTATCCTATAAAATGTTACAAACAAATAAAATGTACAACATTAGGAAATAGGTGCCATACACGAAATAATTATCAAATACTTCTCTAAAAAACATGTAAGGACATAAACATGAAAATGAAGGGTGCATACTTGAACCAGCTTGTAGAGATTCTCTTGATCCTCTTCAAAAAATGTAGCTCTTTTGTGACAGTTCACTGCATTTTCATTTTTAAGCTTACTTTTCCTTTTAGATTCGGCGCCAAGATATCCTCCTGACACAAATCCATACTTGTGCCCCCACCATTCCAGAAGAGTGCTGTCATTGATTTCTGACAAAAAATGTCAGATTCATGAGAAACAGCGTCCAAAGTATGTCAGCACTCTACTATCCTCTCTCTAATAAAAGAGAGAGAAAACTGCTGGAAGAGATCTACTCTCTTCTCTCTAAAAACAGAAAAAGAGAGAGAGAGAGAGAGAGAGAACTGGAAGAATTCTATCCTCCACTTTACTCTTCCCTAGACTTCAAAACAAAAAGAAATTATATCCATTCTTGACAAAATTAGTGGAAAGCATACCTTTGACATCAATAGTTCTACTCTCGCATTCCTCCACGAACTCCAGCTGATCAACAGGTTGATCACAATTCTCAACCCTTTTTACCTACAATGCACGTGCAATTAAAGATAAAACTAAAAGAGCTCAGCTAAAGAAAAATCAGAACCTGGAGCTGGATCCTACTATATTTTGAAACTATTGCATACAGATATAACAACTATTCACCAATGATTTATACTTCCTATGCACCGTGTTATTAAAACAGAGAAAGCAGAATAGCCCCTAAAGAATTTAAAAGTGAGGACTATGACAGTTTGGCCAGTACACTTGATAGCAAAACAAATAGTAAATGAATATATAGACACAGGACTGCGTAAAAGCGCATTCAATTCACTACAAAGGAAAGCTGGGTAGCTTTTCAAACATCATCCACATCAACAGAATTGATATTGCCAATTCTATCACCTACAACACAGTCAATCCAGAGCTTTGCATGTGAAGAAAGAAAGCATCAAATCATTAGCAGAGTTTGAATACCGAACTAATTGAAAAATATATATCTCATAGATGTAGTAAATAATAAAACTCGGTAACCCTCCTAACATATTTAAGAATTACGATAACCTGACAACTATCGATGACTAAACAAGATACAAAAGAAAATGGAATGATTAGGGGTGGAACTTTCAAACTTACAAGGATTCCTTCAAGATCCTTTAAAGAATATGCGTTAACAAGCTTTCCTTTTTCTCTTTTCTTATACCTGAAAAAAAAAATGATAGAGAACAAAAAACACAAGTAGAATTTACTTAAGAAAGTTCAAAACAACTGATGGTGCAACAAGAAATAATACCCGACAAACATAAAAAATAAAAAAACAAAAAAAAAACAGTTCACAAACCTTCCTTGTGGTCGAGTTTCCTTGACAACAGAACTGTTAACGTCTGTTAGATTAGTCTCTGTTTCATTAGTTTCAGTTTTCACTTGAGTACTAGCGTCCTCAATCACTGTAAGATACCAACGATATAATCATAAATGTAGGTACCCTGGGAGCTAAACAAAGTTGAATCTCACAATTAAGTACCTTCCTCGCTGGTCCGCACTGCTTGCTGCCAATCAGAATATGATAATTAAAGAGGAGAAAGTAACCAAGTTTCTGACCCAAAATACATTAAAAAAATAGCACGAAAAATCAAGAAACCTACCACTTTCAATCTTTTGAGGATATTGTCAAATTGCGTGGTATCAAATGCCCAATTATTTGGCTTCTCAAGGCCAATACCTACACAAAAATCAACATTTCACAATACTCAAAACAACTATGGAGAAAACCTTAATAAAAATAAAACTGTGTGATAGAGGTTCAAGTTGACTGCACTAGCTTCATTTAGAAAGGGGGCGGAATCAACGTTCTAATTGAGCTCTCTACCATAGCATGTCTGATCCAAACAATATTAAAACACCCCAAGTACAGAAAAATTACTTCATATCTCACATTGAAAAAAAAAAAAAAAGAAGAAGAAGAAGAGCGAACCTTCTGTATCTTGTTTGTTTGATACTCTAACATATCCTTTGATCCCTTGCTTATCCTTTCCTAATCCCTCTCCTTCTTCCCATCCCTGCTCCATTTCATTCCATCAAATCAGCTTCCCATAATTTTCAAAAAAAAAAAAAGGTAATAAATAATATAGGAGCACCATTTGTTTCATGAGGCGGAAAGCAGCGGATTGTCGGGCCACTCCAACGTAACAGAGAGGAGCTTCAGGAGCTGCCATGGTTCTGTGCTTTGTCCTCCCCCAAACAATGGAGACAACTCTGTATCCAAGAAGCGGAACGAAGGATACAGAGCAGCAAAGAGGCTGCGAAACGGCCGCGGAAGTCGAAACCTAAAGAGAGGAAACAGAGTGAAATTACACGTTTAGAAGTCTGATAAATCGACGTGTCGTTCATGTTTGTGTCGATTAGTCGTTCACAGATACTTCCATTAACGAAATAATAAAAGTCCTTAAATGTACAAAAAATAATAATAAACATAGGAGATAAAATAATATGAAATATAAATAAGACGTTAGAGATCAGTGACCGGAATTGTATTTGAGACTATCAATAATGTAGGGGTACATCAACAATTAATTAAATTAGATATTATTATGCAAGCTTGGATCGAAAAAAAAAAATTCAAATTTTGATCCAGCAAGAGGTATGGTGAGACCATAAGCTACCTGATCAGAAGAGGGCACATGATGGACCACCAATTTGTTGTGAAGCAAACGATCAAGACCAAAATGGTAGTCAAGTTCAACGTGTTTTGATTTTGAATGAAGGGCCGAGTTGGAGGAATGTAGGTGACACTAATGTTATCACGCAAAAAGCAAGACGGTGTTAATTGCTTGAGGCCAAGTTCAACAAGTAACGATTCAATCCATATTAGCTCCACAATGGCATCAGCGAGGCCACGATATTCGGGTTCTGTTGATGAACGAGAGACAGTTTTTTGTTTGTTCAGCGTCCAAGATATGACATTTGCACCAAGAAAACACAATACCCTCTCATGCTTTTTCTATCATCAGGACAAGAACTCCAATCGACATCAGTGAAACAAGTTAACTGTAATGAGGAATTATTAGTAAATATTAGAGAGTAGTTGGCAATACCATTGAGGTATCAAAGAAGACAGCTTCAGAGCTTTCTAGTGAATATCTGTTGGAGCATGTATGAATTGAAATAACTTATTGATTGCAAAGGAGATATCGGACGGGTAAGTGTGTGGTATTGAAGAGCTCCTATGATACTGTGAAACATTTAACTATCTTGGAAAAGAACACTAGAGGCAACTGATAAAATAGGACCAGTGATCGTTGGAGTGGGAGAGGAGGAACCAACATCTGTCATGTTAGAACAAGCCAGCAGGTCAACGATGTATTTGCTTTGATTCAACTGAAGGGTAGATGAAGAGCGCTGGACAGAAATGCTTACAAAATAATGTAGATCATCACCAAGTTCCTTGAGAGCAAAACGAGATTTGAGAAATTGAATGAGCTATGCAATACCAGAGGGAGAGTTTCTAGTAACTATTATATCGTTGACGTGAACCATAATAATCAAAATGATTGTACCAAATTGAAAATGAAACATCAACGGGTCAGCTTGCGAAGCTATGATGCCCCAAAGCAAGAGAGACGTACTGAGTTTATTGAACCATGCATGTCGGGACTGTTTTAGGCCGTAAAGAGACTTCTAAAGGAGACATATATGAAATGACAAAGTACGGTGAGTGAAGCTGGATGGCTGATACATGTACACAATCTCGAACAATTTATCATTAAGGAATGCTATGACAGTCCGCTTTGTGAATGCAAGTAGGGTCTAGTGGGAACCAGCCTATACCAGTAGAGATATACAATCTTACATTGTTTGATAAAGTGAAAAATACATGGTTTATAAGTAGAGTTCTTCTCCCTCCCTAGTATAACACATTTTGGGGATGACTCCAAGAACAAATCTGTGCGGGCTCCGGCCAAAAGCAGACAATATTGTACTAGGTACATGAGGGGACGATACAAATGGTATTAGATCTACTGCCCAACCAGAAATGTAGCAGACGAAGACGATGGGCCCCCAAGAGGGTAGGAAGGGGAAGAGATTGTGACAACCTGCCATGTGAAGGCAAATAGAGTCCAATGGGGCCTAGCCCATACAAGTGGGGGTGCACATTCCTACATTACTTGAGAAAGTAAAAAATACATGGTTTATAAATATAGTTTCCTTCCTTACCTAGTAGAACTCGTTTTGGGGTTGACTTTAAGAACAAATCTGTGCAAGATCCAATGCAAAGATAACAATATTGTACTGGGAGTACAAGAGGACGTTACAAATGCATTCAATCTCCAACTGTTTTAGTTGGCCGAACATCTATCTCATCAGAGACTTGAAAACTTTTCTTTTTGGACTCTTTTTCTATCCTAATTATTGTTTGTTATTTCCTTTTTTGATTTGATAATAGTTGGACTATTTTGTTGTAAGCTTACCTAAGTGGCTCAGTAAGTGTGTTTTGTTGGCTCCTTCTTGGAGCTATTTTAGTCTTTTCTTTTGTAAGGGCTCAAATACCCTCATTATGTTGTTGTGAAAGGAGCTTCGTTTTGAGAGATTGAAAACTTTGTTTTACAACAATAGAATTGGAAGTGAATTCCTTTTCAACTTTGGTGTGTTTATTCGAAGGTTTGTGCTGTAATACCACATTGAAATTGCTTTGTGAGTTTGAGTGGTTTCTCGTATTGTGCAATCATGTCGATCTTTCTAGAGGTAAGTAATGTGAAATGTTGTGCCAAAACTCGTGAATTGCAAGAAAATTAAAGAGTGGAAAAGTGTTTCCATAGGAACATTTGAAGTTGAGATTACTTTGAGTCTACGACAGTCATTTTTGCATATCTCTCCAATCTGAACGAATTTGGCCATTAAATTCAGAGGCATCTAATTTCCTGTCCAGAGGAAGACCCTATCCAAATTTCACGTCAAAACGCCTTGAATCGACCGAGATATCATTTCCTTAAGTCATGTAAGAATCTCGGCCAAAAAGTGTGATTCCACCTCCGTCGACCAGAATTGTTTTAGTAATAACTTCTTCGTCTCAACGAATTAAGACATGATTTTTGGAGGGCCGTTAATCCACACCTAGGAAGTGCTTTTGTTAAAACTCATTCAAAAAGGTGTTGATTGAACAGAGATATTGTTTCCTAAAGACAACACTCGAATTTATCCTAGAATTTTAGATTTTCCTTTGAAGTTACCATTCATTCCATATTGGTGGTCCATCACTGAGTTAGTCGTTCACCCCAGAAAACTCTCTTTTTCTCTAGTTTAGGATTGTAGAGGTTGTTGGTGATGTTGCTCGCCGAGTAGTGGTTCTCCTGTGATTCTGCTCTTTATTTTTTTCGAGTGTTATTCTTTATCTTGGTAAAAAAATTTCTATTTATTTTTCTTATTATATTGTCTATATAAATTATTGAGTGTTTGTTACTTTGTTTCATGCACATAATTTCTTTGAATTAATTTGAGTTTTGCACTATTTTATTTTTAGATGATTGTTACGTGGACTTCTGTTTATTCTTAGTCGGTAATGGTTCAGTTCAAATTCAAGTTTTCCGTTTTAAACTTAATTTTGAGCTGGAAGATCGGGTCCTCTCCGAAAATCAGGTCGCGGCATTTTTGTCTAAGTCCACCTCCGAGTAGTGACAAGCCAAGTGTCTGGGGCATGGAGAAGAGAGTGAGAGAGAGTACAAGAGCCAGATGATTTAGAGCTCTCAGCTATGTGTCGAGCAAGGTTGCAAGGAAGAAATGCTTTATCGGCGAGTCTCGGATTCTAGAGTCGAGAGAGATAGCCAAACGGGAAAACCGAAAATGAAAATCAGATTTGTGGTTACCGATTAGAGTTATTTTCAGTTCGGTTTTACTTTTCTTGATTAGAATCGAAAAATAGAACCAAAAAGTTCGGTTTTTTTTATTCAGTTTGAAAAATCGGTTTTCATCATATTCAAATTGAACTGTTTTCCATCCCTTAATAAAACTATTAAGGATTTTAATTTTAATGAAAAATCTCTAAATGATGAGGATCAAATACATAGTTTGCCCAAAGAATTTTCATCTGTTATTAACTTTTTACTCTTTACAGTTTTTTACTTAAATCTCAATACCCGTTCTTTGTTTTTCTTTTTTAAACTTAGAATAGGATGGTGTCATAAGAAATAATCAAAGATAGGATTAACGAGGAAATCAAGATTCGATTTTGATTCAACACAAATACTTAGTTGGTCATCCAATTAAAGGGTCATGGGCCAAATTAATGGGAAGTAGGCAGCCATTTGTGGCGCTGGCAAACAGATTTACATTCGTTTGATGCTGTAGCTGCGTAAGGATTTCAACATTCTGTGCCAGCCGGCAGCCACCAGCGCAATCGCTCTGCGTTTTTCTGGACTCTGGTGCGGCAGGCCAAGCTTCGAATTTTTTTTTATGGGTTCTTTGCCTGGTGACTGGCCGTCGTATAACCCTCACAACTTCAGCCAACTTCGACCCTCCGATCCTTCCAGTCCTTCCGTAAGCAATTTCTATCTGAATTTTGTAACACCCTTTTTCATTTTCTCCTGCTAGTATGAGTTTTTTTCTTTCTGTTTTATGATATTTTGGGGATTATTTCATTCTCTTGACGATCTGTTTTGCTTCTCCGTCATTTCTGCTGAGAATGGAAGATATTGTCATCCTGATTGCAGTCAATTGTGGTGGGAAGTAGGAGAACTGAGTTTGATTAGAGAACTTTTCTGATGGCTTGTATTGTATTCTATGTTGCTTATGTCCTACTTGCATCGGTGCAACTCAATTTGTGAATTAAATCAAAGCTTTTAAGATTTCCAAACGTGAAGATTGAAACACATCAACTTTGATTTGGTTGTTGCTTCTTTGTATTTGCTTGTTCCTTTTAACTACCTGAGCTGAGAGGAGTTTTGCTCTTAATGGCTGGATTATACAGTTTAAGACATCTTAATGGATAGATATTTGGAGTCATATGTGTGGATAAACAATCTACGTAGCATAAAACCTGCCAGAAAGTTCAGAAGTCTTCAAATTATTAAAGACTTACCCAAATAGTGAAGTATAGTTGAGTAAAAGGCTAGACGTACACTGCTTTGGCTTAGTTCGGCATTGCCGTCTCTCTTATCAAAAAATGCCAGACCATTTATCTCATAAAGATCTCTGGTTGTTCTAAAATTGTCAAATCCAATCAGTTAAATGGAAAAACTGAAACGAATCTTCACCATTTTGAAGTGTGAAACTCAAATATGAATAGCTATTCGCTTAATTCTTATTTGGGTATGTATCAATATAATTAGATTTCTATGAACTCCTTTTTTGTGGACTCTGCAATTGTTTTTACTGATAAGCATAAGTATCTACTTATGCAATAACTTATAGAGTTTGGTTATCGGTGTTCTAAGTTTAATTGCTTTAGTTTGTATTTGACTGAATATGATCGAATTAAACTTCATTTTTAATCACTGCTGAGAGTTTGCTTTATTCCTACGCAGAAAATGACTCCTGCAACCTATCATCCTACACACAACCGGACCATTCCACCTCCTGATCAAGGTAGTCAATCAAAGGACATGTTCTCTTTCTCTCTCTCGTTTATTTTGCAACGTCATCAATATTTACCACGGTTTTGATACTCATAATTTGCGAAAAGCTGCTTCTCTTGTATTTGGCGTGTTATCGAAGTCTGTCATCTTGCTTTGCAGTTATAACAACGGAAGCGAAAAATATACTCCTAAGACACTTCTACCAGCATGCCGAAGAGAAGGTTAGTGAAAGGATACACGTATATTCTGTTGAAAATAAGCTTAAATAAGATAATTGGTTAATGTATATTTTTATTATACTCTTAATTTAAGTCAATGAACTAGTGAAAGGATGTCTAGAAAGTTGTGATTCGTGTATGTTTAAGTACATTGATCCATGTACTTAGGTGTTTTATGTAAGTGTTTGTTTATGTATTGAATTAAATAGGAGGTTCATGTTCTGTCTTTGAACATGTACCAAATAGTCCTATAAATAAGATCTATGTATATGAGGTCTTAGAGAAGAAGTGAATTCTACAATCTAGTTTGCTTTCTAGTTGTATTTTTTCCTCCTCCTACTTCCTTTCTCCTAAAATCCCTCTTCCTCATTCCAAAAAATTGGTATCAGAGCTACGGTTATTTTGAAACAACCGGCGGATTTCTAACTCATGGAGACTCTCGTACAAAATCAGATGGACACGATTCTTACAAGAATCTCAAGGCTTGAAAGCTTCATGGGAACATCAACGACAATGACCGTGGACAATCTTATAGTCACGGAACTCCAGTTGATAAGGAGGAAGTTGGATCAACTCCAAGATTCAATAGGGAAGAAAGATCTTATCATAGAAAAATGTGTAGCAGGTACTATTATGGGAATAGGCAAGGTGCTTGTTGACGTCAACAAGGTGCCAAAGGATATGGATGCAACCTATTCAAGAAGGGTCATGAGTGACCAAGGGTGCAAAGTACCAAGGAAAATAATGAGATTGGTGAAACCTAAAGGGCGAAGAATAGATTATGTTGTTAATGTAAATATTGTGTTGGCAAAGATTTATTTGGCAAAATAAATTGAAGTATTTTGTTTGTTTATCTTGGAAAATTAAATAAAGTTTACTACATTATTCAGTTGCAAGGTAGACATATTTTCTGGAGAAAAGTTACCAAATCTATGAAGAATATTTGTTTTTGGTAACTTTGAAAAATAAGGAAAGTTTGGTTACTTGGAAACCAAGTTTATCCAAGGAAGGCCGATTTAATGTTCATAAATTCTGGATATTATTACACAGAGCAATATTGGTGATTCAACTATTCTGGAATCAAAATATGGGTTTATTCTGCCACTTTCCATATGTGTCGCAAAGGATGTCATGAGATTGATTTTTTAGATTGAGTTTCCTAATGCTGTGCTTTCTGTTCTGGAACGACAATCTGCTGCAAATATATTTAGGCATCAACCTTTCACAAAAAAGTGAAGCTGATCATTATTATTCTTGGAGATATTTTCTGGTGTCGTAAGCCGCCGGTTTTTCTTTCCTCTCTTGCTTCTGCAAGTGAGTGTGTTTTTGGTTGTTTCGATCTCTGTGAGATTGTTGTCTACACTCTACCTCTGTTGCTGTTGGATTTCATTGTTATACGAGTGTGGTGGTTGGTTGCGTCCTATAATAACGGTTGGTGTCACAAGCGGTGTCATAGGCGCAATCCTATTTTATTCTTCATTAAAGATCAGTCTCAGGAGGAGACAGCACTGGGACTCGGGAGGAGTTCTATTAATTGACAAGGGGAGCTTGTCACTTTGATCGTGGGCAAGGGGATCTTGCCATACACGGATTCCGGGAGGAGTCAATATCGACAAGGGGAGCTTGTCGTATTTAGATCTCGGGAGAGGTCGATCTAAAGTCGAGGGGATCTCGCAAAAACAGTTTCCTTGAGGAAGTTGGCTAGAGACGGCGACAAAGATAAGAGGGAGTCTTTATTTGTATAAGTCCGGTTGTCTTGCAATTTTGTAAACTCATTGAAATGTTTTTAATTCTGGGCGTGGCCCCGCAGACGTAGGCTGGTTGCCGAACTGCGTTAACAATTTCGTGTCTCCTTACTTTACGCATTTTATTTTGTCTATTATTGCTGTTTTACTATTGGTGTCACGATCAGTGTTACGACACCAAGGTAACTAATCACGATTTCAATTGGTATCAGAGCAGGACGCCTCTGTTTCTTAGGCGGGATCCGCGGGATTTGATCGTGTTTTACTCTTACAATGGACTCTATGAAAGAAGGAGGCTCAACAATGCGACCACCTTTATTAGACGGGAGCAACTATGCTTATTGGAAAGCTCGAATGAGGGCTTTTATCAAAGCTATCGATGAAAAAACTTGGAAATCTATTTTGATAGGATGGGATCCTCCAACAACTACAAACAAAGAAGGTGTTACAACTCTCAAGGCCGAAGAAGATTGGTCTCCTTCCGAAGATGCGATGGCCAACAGTAATTCAAAGGCCCTGAATGCTATTTTTAATGGTGTTGATCCTACACAGTTCCGACTTATCTCCACATGTGAGTCAGCAAAAAGGGCCTGGGAAATTCTTCAGATTACATATGAAGGAACATCGGCTGTGAAATTATCCAAAATGCAGATGATCACTACAAGATTCGAGAATTTGAGAATGCATGAAAATGAAAGTATTGCTGAATTTAATGCAAAATTATGTAACATTGTGAATGAGGCATTTGCTCTTGGTGAGACATTTTCCGAAGAAAGACTAGTAAGGAAAGCTCTACGTTCTTTGCCTCCACGTTTCGCTTATAAAGTTACAGCTATCGAAGAAGCCAAGGATGTTTCCAAAATGAAGCTAGAAGAATTAATGGGATCTCTTAGGACTTTTGAAATGAATCTAGGAGTTGACACCGAAATGAAGAAGGTAAAAGGAGTTGCCCTGAAAGCCGAGACACAATCTTCAAATGATTATAGTGAAGATGACCTTGAAGAATCTCTAGCTCTGTTATCTAAGAATTTCAGCAAGGTTATGAAGAAATTTGGCAGAAATAACAGGGGTGTCAAGTCCAGTGTCAAGAACACCAAGACTGGTTCTTCGAGAAATGAAAAATCCAGAGAAGAAAAACTTATTTCTGAACAACCTATCAAGAGCAGAGGAATTCAATGTAGAGAATGCGATGGTTTTGGGCATATTCAGGCAGAATGTGCTAATACTCTCAAGAAAAAGAAAAATTCTCTCAACACCACATGGAGCGAAGATGATTCAGATAAAGAAGATGAGTTTCAAAACAATCATGTGGCTCTTGTTGCTAATTCTACTCAGCCAGATGATGTCGCTGAGGATGGATCAGATTGTGGTGATGAAAATACGGAAGAAGATCTCATTATGGAGTACAAATTTCTTCATGAAAAATGGACCGAACTTGTTGGAGTTAATCAGCGTCTTCGCATTCAGAATGGAGACTTGAAAGCTGAAAATATTAATCTGCAAAATTCTGTTGCTGAATTGGAAAACAAATTAAGAACAAGTCGGGATGAAGCGACAAAACTACTTAACGAATTGAATCACATGAAGAAAAATGTCAAGATGTTAAATACAGGTTCCTCTAAGCTGGATGATATTCTGAGATTCGGGAAATCAAGTGGTGATCGTTCTGGAATCGGATTTAAAGGAGAAAGCTCAGGTTTACAGACAGTGTCACGACCAGTGTCATCACCAGTGCCAAACTTTGCTCCACCAAAATTATCAGAAAATGTTTTTAAGAACAAAGGAAAGCAAGTGGCAGTTGGCACAACTAAAACCAAGCAGGAAGGAAAGTCATATCCTGTTTTCATAAATAAAGGTAACAGAAGTACACCTATTTGTCACTATTGCAATCATCGTGGGCATATTCGTCCAAGATGTTTTACTTATCTAGCTGATTTAAGACAAGGTTCTGCCAGCAGTTTCTCTTCTCGCAGATTTTCTCAACAAAAATGGGTGGTTAAATCAAATTTGAAGTGTAATGTTACACAAATCTCTCTAAAAGTCACCACAACTGATGCCTGGTACTTCGACAGCGGTTGCTCTAGACACATGACCGGTGAGAAGAAATTCTTGAAGGACATTGTCACTGAAAGCGTTGGAAAAGTGACTTTTGGCAATGGTGTCAAGTCGAGTGTCATGGGCAGAGGTACACTAAATGTTCCAGGATTACCGAAGCTAGAGAATGTTCTTCTGGTTGATGGTCTAAAGGCTAATTTAATCAGCATTAGTCAACTATGTGATCAAGATCTATATGTTCATTTCACTCGTGAAAAATGCGTAGTGTTCGATCATGACAGAAATTGCATCGTAGAGGGAGTAAGATCATCTGACAACTGTTATCGTATTTATTCATCCTCTACTTGCCTTCGTTCAAGCTCGGAAGAATCTGTTTTATGGCATCGACGGCTGGGACATGTCAATGACAGAATGCTAAAGATGATTATATCTAAAGGAGCTGTCCGTGGTGTTCCAAAGTTGAACTTTGATGAAGAAAGAATATGTGGACCATGTCAGATTGGGAAGCAAACCAAGGTGTCACATCCAGTGTCGTCGACACCAGCAACAACTCGAGTTCTTGAGCTGCTTCACATGGACCTAATGGGTCCAATGACTGTGGAAAGTATTGGAGATAAACGATATGCTTATGTTACTGTTGATGATTACTCTCGATATACATGGGTGGAATTTCTTAGAGAAAAATCCGACACATTCAAGGTTTTTAAATCCTTGTGCATCCGTCTTCAACGGGAAAAAGATTGTACTATCATTCGCATCCGCAGTGATCACGGGAGAGAATTCGAAAACTCTGATTTTTCTAACTTCTGTAATCAGTTTGGAATATTTCATGAGTTTTCAGCACCTAAAACTCCTCAACAAAACGGAGTTGTGGAAAGGAAGAACCGCACTATTGCTGAAATGTCACGTGTGATGTTGCATGAGCAGAATATTCCACAGAAATTTTGGGCTGAAGCTATGAATATTGCGTGTTATATTATAATCGAACGTATCTCCGTGGAGGCACTTCAAAGACGTCATACGAAATATGGAAAGGTAAATTGCCAAATCTTAAATATTTTCATCCTTTCGGTAGTATTTGCTATGTATTAAATGACAGGGAACATAGGGGCAAGCTCGAACCCAAGAGTGATGAAGCTATTTTCTTGGGATATGCTACAAATAGCCGTGCTTATCGAGTTTACAACAAAAGAACTCGACATGTCATAGAATCTGCCAATGTTCAAGTGGACGATTCTCTGGAATCCACTGCTCCTTCCATCGACGACGTCGTTCAGCACTCTAATGGTGAAAAATTTGATTTTTCCCCCGGTGTTACTGATGCTGTTACGAGTAGTGTCACGAACCAGGATGCACAAATAGAAGCTGTTACTACCTCAGATCAGCGGCAACCCTTCACGCATGTCCAGAAAAATCATTCCATTGATGAAATTATAGGCGATCTGAATGATGGTATTCGAACCAGAGACAAACCAAGAGTCAACTATCGAGAAATGATTCAATTTGCATGTTTTACTTCATCCATTGAGCCCAAAAATGTGAAAGAAGCTTTGCTTGATGAATACTGGATTGGAGCTATGCAAGAAGAACTTGATCAATTCACACGGAATGAAGTTTGGGACTTGGTATCATGCCCTCCTGATGTAAATGTCATTGGTACCAAGTGGATCTACAAAAATAAAAGTGATGAAGATGGTAATATTACTCGCAACAAGGCTCGGCTCGTTGCTCAAGGATACTCTCAAATTGAAGGAGTCGATTTTGATGAAACATTTGCTCCTGTTGCTCGTCTTGAGTCTATTCGCCTTCTCTTAGCTACGGCATGTGTCATGCGTTTCAAGTTATATCAAATGGACGTCAAAAGTGCCTTTCTAAATGGCTTTCTCAATGAAGAAGTGTATGTTGCTCAACCTAAGGGTTTTGAAGATCCTCATCATCCTGAGTATGTCTACAAATTGAAAAAGGCATTATACGGGCTCAAACAAGCTCCGCGGGCTTGGTATGAAAGACTCACAGTGTATTTGTTGTCACAAGGATATGAGAGAGGGGGAGTAGACAAAACCCTTTTCATTCGTCGTGACAAAGGTCAGTTTTTACTTGCCCAAATATATGTTGATGATATAGTGTTTGGTTCGGTGTCACGAACAATGGTGAATGACTTCATTGCCCAAATGACCGGAGAATTTGAAATGAGCATGGTAGGCGAACTAAATTACTTTCTTGGACTTCAAATTCAACAAAGTAATAATGGTATGTTTATTTCTCAAAGCAAGTATGCCAAACAATTATTGAAACGGTTCAAGATGGAAAACGCTCGTCCGAATAGAACACCGCTCGGAACACATGAGAAAATTTCCAAAGATGAGAAGGGAATCTCTGTTGATACTAGATTATATAGAAGCATGATTGGTAGTCTCCTATATTTAACTGCAAGTCGTCCGGATATTTGCTACAGTGTTGGAGTATGTGCTCGTTTTCAAGCAAATCCTCGAGAATCACATTTAAAATCTGTCAAGCGGATACTTAAATATATTAGCGGGACAGCGGACTATGGGATTTGGTATTCATTTGATACCAATGCAAATCTTGTTGGTTATTGCGATGCTGATTGGGCTGGGAGCTCAGATGATCGAAAAAGTACCTCCGGTGGATGCTTTTATTTGGGACATAACTTGGTGTCTTTGTTCAGCAAGAAGCAAAACTCAATCTCTCTGTCTACTGCCGAGGCAGAATATATTGCAGCTGGTAGTAGTTGCACACAGCTTCTCTGGATGAAACAAATGTTAAAAGATTATGGTGTCACGCAGGATGTCATGACACTCTATTGTGACAATATGAGCGCCATCAATATTTCAAAGAATCCGGTTCAGCATTCTCGGACCAAACACATAGATATTCGACATCATTTTATTAGATCTCTTGTTGAAGAAAATATTATCACTTTGGAGCATATGGTAACCGAAAAACAAATTGCGGATATCTTCACCAAAGCTTTGGATGGTGTAAGATTTGAAGAATTAAGGTCTGCCCTAGGCCTCTGTGTCATGTGAAGAAATATTCTGGTCGTAAGTTTTTATTTGCTTTTATAATTAATAAATAAAAAAAAAAAAAAAATCGTCACCTGTTTTTGGCGACTTTCGTTATTTGTTAAACATTTTTCTTACAATTCTTTGCATGACACGTGATCTTTTATGAAGATTACAGTAAGAGTTTATGGGTTATTTCTATGAAGAGTTTGGCAGTTTTTATGGAAACTGGGTGATAAATTCTTTCATAATTAGAGAGATAGTAGTGGAATCTGATTTGAGTCTCTCTTAAGTATATTTGAAATTTTGGATTTATTTTCCAAATCTTATGGGATTCTGTCGATTCTTCTGGAACTTTTAAATTGGATTTATGGTTTATTTCCATATTTCCCACACGGACTTCTCTCTCTGTTACTGCCGATTGCTTCTCTCAGTTTTTTTTTCTCCCAAAGGTTAGGGATTTCAGACCTCTTCCCTGATTCTCGAACAATGTCACAAGGAGAGTCTTCAACACCTACTCCCATTATCGGGTCTACTCACTCTGTAGCTGATTTCTCGCGAGTTGTAATGGAAGCTGTTCCCATTCAACAGGTAGATCTTTTTGGCGTAATTGAACCTACTTCAAATGTTAGCGTTGGCCCTCCCAAAGCTCCAGAGTCTTCTAAAATCTCTCCTGTATTAAAGAAAAAAAAAAGGCCAGAACAGAAGAAAGGTGAATCCTCTGATGAGGATTGGGCAGAAGCACAAATAGCAGAAGGTTCCTCTGATGATGACATTATCGAAATTTCAGACCTAGAACCTACCAAAACGAGATTACGCAAACACAAGAAAGCGAAATCAATTCCTGTGTCCACTCGTCTTACTCGCTCTCGAACAGCATCTCCAATCAAGCCGGGTCCTACAATCTCCAAATCTCCTGTTAGCTCTCAACCACGCTCTAAAAGACGCAAGCCTACTGTTCCCTCACGGAAAGGCACTAGCTCAAGTAAGTCCCCCGATCATTCTGCAGCATCTGTTGACTTTAATTCTGAATATTGTGCTGGGCTTTGGAGTAGAGTCTCTAAGCAAAATGTGTGGTCCGAAAGAAATATTCACGAAGGGGACTTTAAAAATTGTCAGGTAATTGTGGATTTAATCTCTAGTCAAGGGTTGGGAAAAACCATTAGAGGCTCAAAACCTTTTGTTTTAAAAGTGGTTCAAGAATTTTATTGTAACTTGGATTCCCATGTGGGTGATCTTGACCATTCCAATTATGGTCATGTATATGTACGGGGACACCTGTTTGAGTTTTCTTCCACAGCAATCAACACTTTTTTATGCAGCTATGGAGACAATTCTGTTGAATTTTCACCTGATTTTGATAAGATCATTTCCGATGTCACGGGCAGTGTCAGGAGTGTTTGGCCACGTGGAAAAGACTTTCCTGCATCTCAACTCACGGTGAAATATGCTATTTTACATAAGATTGCTATGAGAAATTGGCTTCCCACCTCTCATGGGACAGGAGTCAACAAATCAATGGCCATTTTGTTGTTCAAAATTGGAAACTACATTTCCTTCGATGTTGGCCAATTTATTTTGATCAAATAGTAAAGCATGCTGACTGCAAGCATGAAAGATCTGCCCTTCCTTTTCCTCGATTAATCTATGGCTTGATATCCTCTCAAAGGTCAGTCATCAGAGGCAAAGAAGTTCTGGATTTAGATAAGGAGGAGATCCGCATTCGTCCCACTTTGTTTGAAGGTGCTCACGTCCATGATCTGACAGATTCAGCTACCCGTGTTTCTACACCGGTTCATACTTCTTTATTTTCTCGAAATTTGAAGATCCTCAAAGATGAATTAAAATTCCTAAGTGATCAGCAGGTGTTGATTGAAAAACGAAGAAAAGAAGTTCTCGGTCTGATTGATGATCTTGAAGGAACATCATCTAAAGATGCTTCAGTCTTTGAGCAACAAAGGCCTACTCCTACTGTTCCAGTTGCTGATGTATCACCTGGCTCAATTGATGAGTTGATTGATGAGTTTGTTGATGCAGAAATTCAATGTCCGTCTACAATTTCAGATCATAATTTACCTGGTGTCACCTCGGATGTCATGGCTGCTGAAACAGGATCTCATGCTCTTCATGATGAAGTGTTACCAGCATGCGGGTTTGTTAGTGATTAATTGACGTCTTTGATTACTTTGTATTTTGCTGCTGACTATTTCTCTTTTCCTGCTGGATTCTGTTATTTTACTGATGGGTGTCTAACATACGTTGCTGCTTATTGTTATGTGCTGATGACTTCTTTCTATGCTCTGATGGATTTTTTCGTCTTCTTTTCTCTTTTTGTCCTTTTATGGCAAAAAGGGAGAGTAATTCTGAGGTTTGTACTTTCACTGATTGCTGGAATATGGATATTTTGTGCATGTCATGAATAGTGTTCTGTTCGTTGATCTACTGGTGTTAGTATTTAGGGGGAGCTTTGATGTCCCTACATCCAGCATTCAGGGGGAGTTATTGATTTTGCCAAAAAATGCCAAAGGGGGAGATTGTTAATGTAAATATTGTGTTGGCAAAGATTTATTTGGCAAAATAAATTGAAGTATTTTGTTTGTTTATCTTGGAAAATTAAATAAAGTTTACTACATTATTCAGTTGCAAGGTAGACATATTTTCTGGAGAAAAGTTACCAAATCTATGAAGAATATTTGTTTTTGGTAACTTTGAAAAATAAGGAAAGTTTGGTTACTTGGAAACCAAGTTTATCCAAGGAAGGCCGATTTAATGTTCATAAATTCTGGATATTATTACACAGAGCAATATTGGTGATTCAACTATTCTGGGATCAAAATATGGGTTTATTCTGCCAATTTCCATATGTGTCGCAAAGGATGTCATGAGATTGATTTTTTAGATTGAGTTTCCTAATGTTGTGCTTTCTGTTTTGGAACGACAATCTGCTGCAAATATATTTAGGCATCAACCTTTCACAAAAAAGTGTAGCTGATCATTATTATTCTTGGAGATATTTTCTGGTGTCGTGAGCCGCCGGTTTTTCTTTCCTCTCTTGCTTCTGCAAGTGAGTGTGTTTTTGGTTGTTTCGATCTCTGTGAGATTGTTGTCTACACTCTACCTCTGTTGCTGTTGGATTTCATTGTTATACGAGTGTGGTGGTTGGTTGCGTCCTATAATAACGGTTGGTGTCACAAGCGGTGTCATAGGCGCAATCCTATTTTTATTGAAATCGTGATTAGTTACCTTGGTGTCGTAACACTGATCGTGACACCAATAGTAAAACAGCAATAATAGACAAAATAAAATGCGTAAAGTAAGGAGACACAAAATTGTTAACGTAGTTCGACAACCAGCCTACGTCTGCGGGGCCACGCCCAGAATTAAAAACATTTCAATGAGTTTACAAAATTGCAAGACAACCGGACTTATACAAATAAAGACTCCCTCTTATCTTTGTCGCCGTCTCTAGCCAACTTCCTCAAGGAAACTGTTTTTGCGAGATCCCCTCGACTTTAGATCGACCTCTCCCGAGATCTAAATACGACAAGCTCCCCTTGTCGATATTGACTCCTCCCGGAATCCGTGTATGGCAAGATCCCCTTGCCCACGATCAAAGTGACAAGCTCCCCTTGTCAATTAATAGAACTCCTCCCGAGTCCCAGTGCTGTCTCCTCCTGAGACTGATCTTTAATGAAGAATAAAATAGGATTGCGCCTATGACACCGCTTGACTAGAGATTAAATCCACAATTACCTGACAATTTTTAAAGTCCCCTTCGTGAATATTTCTTTCGGACCACACATTTCGCTTAGAGACTCTACTCCAAAGCCCAGCACAATATTCAGAATTAAAGTCAACAGATGCTGCAGAATGATCGGGAGACTTACTTGAGCTAGTGCCTTTCCGTGAGGGAACAGTAGGCTTGCGTCTTTTAGAGCGTGGTTGAGAGCTAACAGGAGATTTGGAGATTGTAGGACCCGGCTTGATTGGAGATGCTGTTCGAGAGCGAGTAAGACGAGTGGACACAGGAATTGATTTCGCTTTCTTGTGTTTGCGTAATCTCGTTTTGGTAGGTTCTGGGTCTGAAATTTCGATAATGTCATCATCAGAGGAACCTTTTGCTATTTGTGCTTCTGCCCAATCCTCATCAGAGGATTCACCTTTCTTCTGTTCTGGCCTTTTTTTTTTTCTTTAATACAGGAGAGATTTTAGAAGACTCTGAAGCTTTGGGAGGGCCAACGCTAACATTTGAAGTAGGTTCAATTAAAGGATTGAATCGAGTTCTTACGCCAAAAAGATCTACCTGTTGAATGGGAACAGCTTCCATTACAACTCGCGAGAAATCAGCTACAGAGTGAGTAGACCCGATAATGGGAGTAGGTGTTGAAGACTCTCCTTGTTACATTGTTCGAGAATCAGGGAAGAGGTCTGAAATCCCTAACCTTTGGGAGAAAAAAAAACTGAGAGAAGCAATCGGCAGTAACAGAGAGAGAAGTCCGTGTGGGAAATATGGAAATAAACCATAAATCCAATTTAAAAGTTCCAGAAGAATCGACAGAATCCCATAAGATTTGGAAAATAAATCCAAAATGGAGGTAGTTCCAAAGGAAGGAGCACGACATCATGTGAGAAACACGAAATCTAACTGGTTTAAAGAATTCAAGAAAGGAGATAAAGTTCTCCTTGAGCTCAATCCATTTCTTTGGAGAAAAGATAAGGATCTAGGATTCCCAAGAGAATTATTTCCAAGATATGATGGGCCATTTATCGTCACAAAAAGGGTTGGATCGATGACTTACCGATTGCAACTTCCTGAACGGCTCAAAATCTATCCTATTATTCATGTAAGTTTTCTTAAACCATTTTTTGAAAAAAAACAGCGTAATGTGCAGATAGCACCAAATGGGAAACGAGTGGAATTCACAAAGAAGATCGTGAAAATTCTCAATCATTGTAGTATCAAGAAAAAGAAAAAACGAAGAGAATTTCTTGTGCAATGGGAACACGAAGACAAAGCTACATGGGAGATAGAAGTCAATCTTTGGCAATTTAAGAATCAAGTCAAAGACTACCTTACTTTGGTATCGACAAAGTCAGCAATTTCAAATGGAGGGGGTGGTTTATCTCACCCCATTTCTTATGAAGCATAAAAGCCTGGGCCAAGGCCCAATAAAGGAGAAGCAGGGCTTCTCCAATAGCGCTCAACAACAAGCTAAGTGTGATGGACACTTGGTTGGGCATGCTAGGCTGCATTTGAGGCGCAGTCCAAAAGTTAACTTCAAAAGAGTGAATCTAGCCAAAGGTAAGCAGGCTAGAATGTGGGTGCAACAAGGAGATGTGCATCGGAAAAATGAAGCAATGCGATCTGTAACGTAAGATCAGATCGAAGGAGAAGCTGGGCTTTCTCTTAAGGTAAATCAAAACAAGAAGAGGGTTGAAGGACTCTTCGAAGGCTCGCTTGAAGACGGAGTCAATGAATCTTTCAGCATACCAAGGATAATGCTGAAATAAGCTTATAGGGGAATGTTGAAAATAAGCTTAAATAAGATAATTGGTTAATGTATGTTTTTATTATGCTCTTAATTTATGTCAATGAACTAGTGAAAGGATGTCTAGAAAGTTGTGATTCGTGTATGTTTAAGTACATTGATCCATGTACTTAGGTGTTTTATTTAAGTGTTTGTTCATGTATTGAATTAAATAGGAGGTTCATGTTCTGTCTTTGAACATGTACTAAATAGTCCTATAAATAGGATCTATGTATATGAGGTCTTAGAGAAGAAGTGAATTCTACAATCTAGTTTGCTCTCTAGTTGTATTTTTTCCTCCTCCTACTTCCTTTCTCCTAAAATCCCTCTTCCTCATTCCAACATATTCTCGAATATATTCGTATTTTACGCATAGCGTTTATCCTGCGCTTGTCGGTTTTGAAATTGCAGTTGAGGCCAAAGAGAGCTGCACCAGAACATCTTACACCAGAGCATGGAGGAAAGCAAGCAAGGGCATCTCCATCAGACTCTTTCTCCTGAGCCTGCCTGCCCTTCATCAATTTGCCACTTTGTCTAAAAAGCTCTCTGGACTGGTACTGGATTCCATGCTTATTGCTTCTAAATAGCTTGATTTGGCTTTGTAGTTATGTGTACATGCAAATTATACACCGTCAGGACCATGTCACTGAGAATTATACAAATAAATTTGGTTTTTGGGCAGTAAACTTTATGAAAACAGAAACATATATGGCTAAACCATGCTTTTATTTTATAGGAAGTTTTTGGTTTTTTGCGATGATAGGACATCCATCTGGACTTGATAAAGGTGGGCAAATGGATGAACATCATTCATCATTGTAGTGGAGAATGGAAACGGAAGTTCTTCTTTTTCTCTTTAAAATATAAACATCATCATGAGTCACTAACTCTGTCTTTACCCACCATTGTTTTCGTGGGGTCACGTTTTTTATAATAATCATTATTACTTTAGATGTACTTTTAAAATAACTAATTGTGAAAAAAAAGTAACAATTTTTTTGTAAATTAGTTTTTTAATTTTAATTGTTTAATAAATTATAATAGTCGATTATTAAATTACATAAAAACATGAGAATTGTGGGAAAAATAGGAAGAGATGAGATAAAGTAGGCAGTCAAATTCAAATAATTGAAATGACAAGTAATTATAGTTATAAATTTATAATCAAATTTCATATTATTACTAAAATAAAATTTAAAAGTTACATTTTTTATCTTTTCAAAATTCTTGAACTTTAAAATTTTGAAACTTAGGATAAAATATTGTGGGAAAAAAATGAAAACAAAATCCAAAACTATAAGATCAATAATTAAATAAATCTTAAAATATTTTCGTTAACAAAATAAACTTTAAACTATCATATATTAACCAATTAACCTTTCAGATGTGGTCAAACGCATTATAACTGTGAGCGACCGCGCGGTTGACAACGTTAAGCCGAGATCGCTCGTTCCAAAATGCATTTTGTACCCATTTCAAGTGCAGACGACTGCGCGGTCGAACACATTTTAACTGCGACCGATCGTGCGAAGCTGAGGTCGCCCGTTTCTCAATTCAATTTGCACCAATTTCAAGTGCTGATGACCACAATTTAACTACAGGAGATTGCAAAAGGTTGAATTGTTAGCGAATGATAGTTTAAGATTTATTTTGTTAACGAATATAGTTTAATGTTTGTTTTGTCACTAACCCTATATTTTAGGGCTTTCCAAAATATTTTTTAGTCATTTTTGTTTAGAGGTCATTTCAATTTAGTCCTCTCAATTTTAATTTTCTCATCAAGATTCTCGTTGTTTCAGTTTTGTTTTTAAATAGTTCTTACTAAAATACTTAATGTCAAAATAATCTGATATTTGATTTCATACAATTATAATTTTTGACTTATGTAAATATTTGAGTAGATAAAATAGTTAGGCTAATTAACAAAAAAAAAAATACTTTAAACTAAAGGATTATTAACAAATTTGTCCTTAAACTATGATCATTAACAAAATTGCTCTTAAAAATTATTGTCTGCTAACATTCCAAACATCGCTGTGTAGTTTTTCATTAAAAAGTTACTCGTGCGGGCTCCCGTGTCTTATGTCACGACTAGAGGACGGATCGGAGCAGAAACACTAGGTCAGGTGACCCGATTTCTTAGAAAGGAACTTAATCACCCAGCCCAAGATTAGGTTTGCAGCGAAAGTCTTTAAAATAATTACAAGGTCAAACCCACACAGTAAAATACCAAGCAAACAGTGCAATATAATAAATACTGAACAACATTCAACTGTGCAGAAAAGTGAAAGAATCTAATTCATCAGTTATGTTAGCAAATTCAAATCAAATAACTAATTCTTACCAAGGAAAAATAATTAGGATTCTAACAGGAAGTAAAGTAACAAATTACCTCTCCCAAATCTCCACTGAAACTAACCGCTCTTCTTTTTACTTGGATTGGAATGAGGTCGTTGTGGTGAGTGACTAACTAACTTATTAGAAACGTTATACTAATGCATCTTGATTTTAAAAACGAGTTTTTTTTTATCTTCATTTCAAACCATAATTATTTTTCAAAATTATGCATGAGTTTTAAGAAAAATGTTAAGGAAATTTTTTTTATTCTTTTTATCAAAACTGGCTCCACGAGCTCTTAATGAGGTTACTTTTACAAAACATTGTCATATACATAAAAAATAAACTTCACCGTTTTCCACAAAAAACATGCTTTGTGAAAATGAAGGATCACACATGGACCCCTCCGACATAAGCCACATAAATACAGTGATCCGAAGACCCAACAACGTCTCATGAGGCTGAAGGAAACCGTAACAAAGATCCGAAGATCCAGCTCGTCACCCTAGTGGTCGACGGTCGACAATCAGCCACGACACCAACTCGAAAAATCAACACCCTGATCATGTTTAGGGATTAGAAACCTAAGGAACTTGTCATCACCGCCTTACTGCCAGTTTTCCGTACATGCAAACAACACCCCTTTCACGCAACATATGGTATAACGGGAAAGTCTCGTGATGTTTTGTAGCCAAAACAGCCCAAAACATCAAGAGCATCTCAACAAATCACAGCAAAAACATATATCATGTATGCTAAAAATAGATGTGAGAAAAACTCTATGTACATATACGTATAAAACGATGTGCTAGTGACCAGTAGGAGTGGGCAAAACTGGCTCATAACTAAGGGACCAGACCGATCTTTTAGGTTTGACCTGGTACCAGGGCGGTTCTGTAGATTCTCAGAACCGGCCATAGTTCTGAGACCTCTAGAACTACGGTCCACGGTTTAGTCCATGATTCTGGGTTCAAAAACTGACTAAACCGTGGGAGAACTGACCTGTGGGTAAACCCGATGAAACTAGGTTTAGCCGACCCAAAACTCTAGCCCAAAAGTCAGCTCATTTCACCCCAACCCACTAACTTAGCAAACCTGGCTCGAACCCGACTTCATTTTTACCCTAGCATGGCCTCCTCTTCCTTCTCCTGTTTGAAAATGTTTTAACATGTTCATCATATCATGGGTAGATAATATAAATATTTTCGTGATTTTCTAATATTTGTATGATTTATTATAATATTTTTATAAATTACTAAAATAAAACTACAATAAATCGTACATGTTTTAAAAAATTACGAAAATTTTCACATTATCTTCTCATTAAGTAGTGAACATGTGGTAAAAATTTTAATTGAATCCAATATCGTTTGGTAATTTTTTAAATGAAGGTTTAACGAAATTGTTAATGAAATGTCAAAACTGATAACAAAATCAAAGTACAGAGTTTGGTTCGCCGGTTGTTTTAGTACAAGGGGCTAACGGAAATAAAGTGCATAGTACAAGGTTAAAATCGATAATTAACTAAAAAATAACATTTTATTCTCTTTTTCTTTTATTTAATTAATTCCATATAATTTCCACTTACTACATTAAAAATGTATAAAATTCATATTAAATAAAATTCACTGACTCCAAATTCTACATAGAAATTATTCAAATTTATCAAATATTAATTTTCTCTAATTTAATTATACGATAATTTTCTAAATTACTGAATTTATTGAGTTACTTAAAAATCCAACGCGACGACAAAATGAGTCAACTCTTGACAAAGAAAGACTAACTACTCTCCTGAAGATTCGATGAGCACAAAATGAGTCAACCCTCGATAAAGAAAGACTAACTACACTCTTTAAGCTTGGATGGTTCATTGCACTCCACTTTCCCTGCAGAACTCAACTCAAATCCACATTGTCATCAACCAAATCCATGGATAGCTAAAGGGAATCCATTATTGTGTATGTACCAAATGGTATGACCAAGACTTTTTTGCGATTGATTACAGGCAGAACTACAACCGGCGACTGACAACGGTGCAATCAGAGAATACATCTCTTATAAGTCGGAACCAGACGGGCGAACGTGACAACCGTGCAATCAGAGAATTCATCTCTTATAATTCTCTAGAAGAGGGATTTTTTTTCTGCTAAAATGATCTCTGGTGCAAATTTCTGCGTGCGGAAGGCAGCACTTAAGGTGAATTGGTCTAATTTTGTTAATGAACATAATTTAAACTTTAGTATATTAAAAGTATTTAAGATATTTTTTTGTTATTTACTCTAATAATTATTAAAACAATTCTCAATCACAAGGATTACCTAAGATTTATCTTCTTAAAACTGGAAGTAAATTGAAACAACTTCATAAGTCGAAATCTCCAAGTCTGTTATTCAAATTCTCCAATAAAAAGAAGAAAAATTAAGAAATAACACAAGAATTTGGATTTTCTTCAACACTGAGAGGGTGGTAGTAGATAGTATTATAAGCCCTGGCAAGTTCAGCAATCTGCTCGTTTGGATCTTTCCCTTTTTCTGCATCTTTCTTGGGTTCAGCCTTCTTCTCCTCCTTCGCCGGCCCAACTGATACAATCTCCGTCCGCCATAGCTTCCTTAATTTTCCAACTATTTCAACTGGGTCTACCGCTCCCACCACTGTCATCTTCTTCTCCTTCATGTCCACCGCAATCGAATCAATCCCTGAATATGCAGTGACAGTGGTTAGAAAAAACACCCAGAAAAATAAAAAAAAACTCATCTTTCTTTCTGTCACCAGAGAGGCCGGAAATGGCTTTCATGGCCTTCTGCTTTTCTTTATCGTCGCGTAAATCCAGCTTCATCACTACTTTCTGCAACGAACCATAAGTAAAAGTCTACCAGTTAACGGAGAGATGAAACTAGGCCATGAAAACCCATTAAAGAAGAAGAAGAAGAAGAAGGTCACCATCATTTTCTCTGTCGACAGGTTAGATCAACAAGAAGAAGAACAGATCAGAAGAAGAAATAAGAGGAAATCGATGGAAGAGAAAGAGTTAGAGACGAGCGAACAAAGCGTCTTCTCGATCAAGACGTCAACCTATCATTCAGGAAGGCATAGAGAGAGAGAGAAGCTTTGGAAAGTTCAATCATATGGTTTGCTTATATAATATCAACCAATTACTGCAATTCAGACCTTTCCTTTTTTTTCATTATTCCTAATAAAACATTTAATCAGTCAGAAATAAGAGTAAAGAGACTACTGATGATGTTTGAACCAATCAGCTTGAAACATGCGTTGGCCTCTCAGAAGACGACGACAAGAGATGACGATCACTGTCCATCGTCATCAACAGTTTTCAATTTGGAAATTGCTACCTTTTCCCAATTGATAATGCAAAACCCATCAGTCTCTGTAAACAATATGATCATTGGCAGCCGACACATTTACCAGTTTCGGCTTCTGGGTAGTAAAACCAAACAGACGTTTGACATTAGATGATCATAACTTATTTCCATGTCTTCTACTGCAAATAAACAAACCAATGACTACTCAGTTGATAAACAACATAAGCGAAGGAAGTCAAACCTACCTCCTTTTAACTTAAGGTAATAATTGATAAATTAATTGCAAACTATGTTGGATACAAAATTCAATACTTTATTTTCGCATCCAATAAGAAAATGCATACTTTGATTCGACATTATTGTAGCTTCTGGACCCATTTGAACTGTGTGAATAAGAGACTTGTGATTACTTAAAAAGGAATAATGTTACGTTTACTCTTTTATTTTATTCTTTTAAAATACTCACTGACGTATCAAACAATAATTAAGGCAAGAGTAAATGTAATATTATTTCTTAAAAAATAAGAAAACCCGTAGGAAATCATTGAGAATACAAGTTTTATTTGATGTACACCAAATAACTTACATCAAACGGAATCCAAACTGGCAGATGGTTTAACTTTTTTGGTCATTCTACCAATCCATTGCATATTTCAATGAAGACAAGCTCAATTATTATTGCAACCTAAAGGAGAGAAATCTCTCTCTCTCTCTCTCTTAAACAAAAATCTGGTTCCATCATGCAGAACAGGGATCACTTAAACAAGCAGCAAATATGGAGTTAAGCAGAAGCTGTGACCTGCAAAGAAGCTTCCAATATCTCTAGTGCTTTCTCAACTGATGACGCATTCTCAAGCTTGGACTTATCAACCAATGGCTGCCTCCTTGCAAGTTCGGGGAGCAGTTTAAATTCCTTGAGCAAATAAATGATTAAATAAATCAGTCTCCGTTGTCAGTATACAATAATAATATGATAAGAATAATGCAGTATAAGTGCAAGGTCATTAGATAGAGCATGGCCAGCCGATTTTTTTTATTTTTCCCTCAAGGCCTGGTCTGGGTATGGCCTGACCTCGAACCGAGCCTCACTTGTTTTTTACAGGTGGGGTGGCTTTGAGTAAAGAGTCAGCACCAATCTTCTAAAGAGCGCTGTGCGCTGAAGGAAAAATAACGAGCCTGGACCTTCCCGAGAGTTGATCCAATGGTCCATCGTCGACAAGCCTGACCTTGAACCACCCAAAAATGGGCCTGTGCCTCGACGATAGTCCAGGCCAAGCCCCGTCAAGCGTGACCTTGGCTTAGTTTCGACAGACCAGGCCAAATGAGGCCGAGTATGAGTAGGAAAAGATAATAAAAAATCAAGACCTTTATATGTTTTGCGCGAGTTATAGTCTGCCGCTGAGTAGTAATTTCTCTTTCTTGTATTTTTCCAATATATCAAATTTTTTTAAAGATAATTATTCATTTTGGCAATTCTGATAAAAAAAATGATTTTGGCAGTTCTTATAAAAAAACTTGTCATTTTGGCGGCTAAAAGGTACCTCAGGACTTCCACTTTCCAGCAAAACTCCCTTCAGTTTTCCTGTGGAGCAGCAAAAACATTGTCATCAACTTAACTTGATAGAAAACACACGTGCACAGATAGGCTATTTTGATCACAATTACCAGAATCAATCCAGAAAGTGGCAATCTTGGGATCGAAATTCCCGATTTCAACAGTCTCTCCAACTGTGAAAGGTAAACCAGTAGAAATTCATTTATTTAATAAGCAAATCATAAAAAATAGAAAATTATTCATAAAATTCATGGACCTTATTTTATTACCATTGTCGCCGAAAAATTGCCACCATATTTTCCTGGGGCTACCTTCATATTCGAACACTCTCGAATAGAAGTATGGAAGATAGTCGTATCTGTCGAGGATATACACAAGAAAATGATAGGTAAAAAGTCATTTAATCATCAACTAATCATATTTTAAAGGAAAACAGTCCAACTTACACGTGAGTATGTGCACTCAGTAAAGCTTTAACACAATGTTGAGCAGATCGACGAGCATGATCCACATGTTCCACTCTAGCCACACGATCATACATCTGTTCGGTGGGACCATGATCGGTCAGTCATTTTCTGATCAAATATGAAGTAAATGCGGGTTAATTCAAGGAAACATACCTTCAGGGGAAATGCTGCTACATCTCCAACTGCAAAGATTCCTGGAATACTAGTTCGGAACTGGCCATCAACCTAGACGAGAAATAATAAATCTTGAAAATCAAACACTAGAAAGAATAGAAGTTATCCAGCGTTACTTTTCCAGTGATATTTCAAATTAATAGTCATATATACAAAGTTAAGGATCAAAACTACTGGATAAAAGGAAAAGATATTGCTTGATATGGCTTCGTCCTAGATCTTCCATCTTTCAAGTTTGAGATGAAAAAGTTGTGAAGCCGCCTCTAGCTAGATATATTTTCATGGTTTGGGAAATTCACCTGTATACCACCAACAGTTTCATTCAGTCCCACCCTTTCGAATGGACTGACAGCAGGTCTTGCTCCAACGCCAATGATAACCTATGCAAAAATAAACTTTAAAAAATGACACCCTTTATGCAAATACTTTGCTGAGTTTGAAATAGAAGTCAGAACCTGAATAGAAAAATTAAATAATTCCATGATGCAAGATATGGGTATAAGTACCGTATCTGCTTCTATGGTTGATCCATCATTAAGTTTAACAGCAGTTACTTTTCCATTCGCACCAGCTTCTATATTTTTTATGGATGCCCCCTGATTAATGATTAAATAAGCTTCAACAAGTCAGCATAAGATAAAAACACCCCTAAATATTTACAGCTAAGAATAAAGTTAATATTTCAGGGAGGGGAGTTCTATTGATTTTTAGAGTCCTCTAACTACAATTGCAAAGGTACACCTTTCGAAAAAGTTGCCAAATAGTAGTGTTTTGTGTGACAGTCTAAGATTCCTTATTGCACAATGGACTCATACTTGCATTAAAATTTGAATGATACCACAAATCTAAGTTACAATTATCTTTTTCCATGGAGCATTACTTCTTCTCCTTAATTTGTTCGTTTTCTTATTTTTGATATACATTTTGTTTCTTGTCAATTAAAAAAAAAAAAAACAGTGCGGAGGGAAGGAAGCAGAAACTGAGTACCTTCAAGAATTTGACACCATTTTCTTTGTAAAGTTCTTCATATTTCTGGGCCAATGAAGGAGTAAAAAGTCTTTGCAAAAGATGGCTCTCTGGAAATATTATCTATTTGTTTGAAATGGAAGTGGGAAGATAAGAACAAACAAGGAAGAAACTGTCAAGTCCGGTTTCAACAGTCTAAAAGAAGCTAAAATTCAAAATCAACGCATGATATACACACTGTCGTGTCGAGTTTCCAGCCAACAGCTGCAGCAGCAACCTCCATGCCAATGTAACCACCACCAACAACAACCACCTTTTGTGCTTTCTCCTGAAAATGGGATTTTAGCAACATAAAATAAGAAATACGTTCCTAAAAAAGAGGAACCTCAGCCATAACTGAGATGCGGAGCAAACAATTTAAAAAAAAAAAATGAATTCCTAAGGTTTGAAATACTCTTTACTGGTTTGACAAAGTAAATAGACTAAAGTTTAAACCAAAAGAGCTCTTTCGAAATAAGAAAATAAAATAAAAAATGCAAACTACAGAACATTAATGAGTGAATATCCTAATGCCATGCAGTACGTAAGCATGGCATATAACATCAATATTTAAACTCCTAAACAAGCACATGGTATGTGTGAAACATCTTTGAAACTCGTGACAAAGTGTAGACAAAAGCTAGAAGGTGACAAAGCTAGCAAATAATTAGATGGAATAAAAGCTAGCAAGATTTTATCCATCAATATTTTATCCACGATTTTATTAGTTCTTGAGCTAGTTCATTCATGTAATTTCCTACAACTTAAGTAACTATGAGGACTTATTTATTCTTTATCATGGTACGAAGGTAAGTAAGGTCAAAGTTCATCTTTCTTTTTTTTTCAGAGCTAAACCAATAAGATTAGATAGTTTTCTACCGGAAATTGAATGCAACTGCAATTTCATATATGTTTCATTTTAGGAAGAACTTGTAATAGTTTGGGACATGACCAGTATAAAATAGAATAAACAAACTCACCAACGCTGACACTAGCATATCTGCATCGGCTACATCTCTAATGTAATGAACGCCATGTAGGTTACCCCCAATTTTATCGGGAAATCTGTAAACAACATAATCAACAGCTCACCTTTTACAACAACTTGTTGTATAATCTAATAGAAATAAAGAAATGATTAGAAAAACGAAAATAATTATAAAAAATAGCAATGGTACCTTGAGGCAGTGCATCCTGTCGCAATTATAAGAGATCCATACTTTAACAGTTTCCCCGAACTAGTTGCCAAGGTCCGATTTTCGATATCGATATTGGTCACTGGATCTTTGTAGATCATCTGAAGAATAAACAGCTGATTAGTTATAGCATTCGCAAATAGGTCAGTCAAAATTGTTGAAGTTCTCTTTGTAACCGACAATCTAATCGAGAGATTCCCTTAAAAAATGATTATATCAGTCCACATATCAGTTTACATTTATTAAAAGAGAATGAAAATGATTCCCTTTAAAATGAACAGAATAAAATACTAAAAACAAATTCGAGGATAATGCTCCTATCTCGGTGCTTTTCAATTGGAAAAACAGCAAAATTTTAAGTTGTAACTATCCTACTGATTCTTCAGAATACATATTCATTTTCTATGCACATTTCAGTTCTTATTGAATGAGTATTTGAAGCTAAATATACCCAACAAAAAGATTACCTCAATTCCTTTTTCTTCGTACCATTCTGGAGTTTGTCGTTCTCCACCAGTTCCAACACAAGTATGAAACCCCTGCAACATGAATTCTTACTCAGAAAAAATACTGAGAAAAAAAAAAAAAAGAAGAGCAAAGAACTTCCTAAGATTGAGCAGAACAAATCACCCAAACAGATAGCAACTCAAATCATTAAACACCAAAGCAAACATTATTTCTGGTAACAGCACAAGAACACAAGGCAATAGCTTCAAACAAAAGAGCACGCACAATTAGCAAACATTAGATTCAAGTGGACTTACTAAGAATGATCGCCACTGTTATTTCTGAAAAAGAGAAAATAGAAAATGGCATCTCAAATACTTAAAACTCTTACAGGTAAGCGTGCCGGTTTTGAATCCAGAGGAAACAAATAACCTTTGGTTAAAGCCGGACGTTCATAAGGAGCATAAGCCTAATGACAATGACAAGATGAAGATAGGCAATTAGAATAAAGATCCATATGGGTCGCGCCGCAAATAACCTATCGAGCACGAGTAGCCTCGAAGGGGACACACCTCTTTGGACACTATAAGGAGCCGTCCATCGGCCATACCGTGCTCGACGAAAGTTCTTGCCGCATAACCAGCAGCATTACCACCACCAACAATCACGAACCTACATTAGCCAAAATTAAATAATAAATAATAAACACCCAGCTAAAAATTGAAATCGCAATCAATCAATCCCGAACTCTCTATTCTCATTGGCAAAAGCGGAGGAGGCAGCAACATAGCTCCTTCTGAAGCTCTTAGAAGAAAAAGAAGAAGGCCGACGAGCTCCACTTAGTGACGCAGAGCTAGGACACCAAAGAGAGATCCCATGCTTCAGAGACAAGGAGTTGGACAAGGCCGCCATCAATCTACGACCTCTGACGGCTGGAGGGAAAATCAGAAAAACACAAGGATAGAGATATCACTTGGGGGAAGAAAACCCAGAAACCAAACCTCCAGAAATTGATGCGAACGAGAGTAGAGGTAAAAAAAAGAAGATAAACCTGATGAAAGCATTGAACTTGCTGTTATAGGGAAGATGAATATAAATTATTGGGTAGAAGGTGGCCTCTCAACCAGTCCAAGAGCCGCGACAGACAATGACAAGAGAATTCACAAATGGGAACTCTCTAGTCGTCGAACGTACTTCTGTTAGTACAGTGATCTCCTCTCAGCTTCCTATTAATTTTACATTTATATTTTAGCATAAAATATGATTTTTCATCTTCAAAGCTTAATAATAATTTTAATTTAATCCTTGTATTTTTAGTGTTTCATCCAAATTCTCATCATTTTTGTTTCATTTTTGAATACTCATTCTTTTTATTTTTACAGTTAAACTTAATAGAAATATCACAAGGTACAACTTTTATTCTAATAATCCATTCTACTTGCTCATTGTGATAGATAGGGGGTGGAACTCTAATGCCCCGATTTTAAACCACAAATATCTTTTTTCTTTAAACGTTATAAAACATTATTACATTTTGAAAAAAATTTGTGTAGCGGATGACTTTTATTGAAGTTTACAAAACACTTCTTTACACACATCTTTTCATATATTCAAAACATACATATAGATTAAGTTCAATTTTTTTTACACCAAATACATATTAACGAGTCATTTTTCAAAGGTCAAATCATTGTCAAACACCAAGGTCTTACCGTGAATGCACTTATTCAACTATACCTTCATGATATGAATCATCATTCTCCTCGTTTATATCACAAAATCTATTTATGAGCTTAACACACAGTAAATAATGCGTAAATGATATAATCATGATATACATTTTCATAAAACATGCAGTTCAAGTCTTTTTGTCCTTTCTTTTTTTTTTCTTAACATTGAGACATGCTTTATGAACCTAACACTCAATAAGTAATGTGTAAATGATATGATCATGATATGCCTTTTCATAAACACATGTGGTTTAAGTTTTTTTGTCTTTTCTTTTCTTTTCTTAGCATTAAGACATACCACTAAAGCTTTAAATAATTGGGGAACTAGTCCACCAAAGCTCCATTGAGGACCATCAAATCCATCAAAGCTTCATTGGTGATGTTTCGCCAAAGTCTCCTAACATTTCTTAAAATTCATCTTCTGTCTTTCTCATATGAAAAGACATGCATAAAAATCAATTTTTTTTTTCTTATAAAAACATTTTCATGATGCATAACATGCTCGTACTCGTACTTAAATATGAATGAAACATCACACATAACACAACACATTCTCGATCAATGTCATCACATCAACATATACAAATCAACCAATACAATCTTCGCATTTTATGATGTAGGCTGTTAGGAAAAATATATGCAACATTACTTACATTGGAGCCTTAATGCAAGTATTAGCAATTACCCAAGTTACTTGTTTAAATTGGAGGACATTTAGAGAGAGTAGAGAGCTGAAATTTTGTGGGTGTAAATGAAGAACTCAGCTCATCTATATATAGGGTGCGAAGGGGTGACTCATCTCATAAGGTGTCTGTCACGACCCAGAGGCAGACATAACAGAATGCCGATCACCCAGGCTAAGGCTTGTTTCGCAGCAGAAGACTTGAACATTAATCAAAGCTCAAAGATTTACACAGTGATTACATATATAATAGTGTGATAATTAAATAGCAGTTCAATAAGATTTACAGATTCAAGTTCAAATCCCTTTAACTACTACAAATACAAATATAAAATGAGTCATCACTTAAAAATCAACTAAACACTCAACAAGAAAATAAATAAAGGTAACTGCTTCTGAACTCTAGCTACTTACTTCTCTTGTTGTTTCTTAGAAAGGGAGAGGGTTGTTTGGGGTGAAAGACTAACTTAGTAGAAGTGTTATATTAAATGCATGTAAAATTTCTTTTACCTTTCATTTCAAAACATGACGAGAAAATAAAATGGTTTTCAAAATATTGTTCCATGAAAATTCATTTTCATAATTTAAAGAAAACAAGCTCCACGAGCGACTAATGAGACAATCAATCAAACATTATTGTATACATATACGACTATATGAAAATATGTCATTGTTGCGAAAAATTGTGATACGCAAGTGTACGTGTCGCACAAGTAATATAGTTTTTAAGTAAGAGTCGAACCCACGAGGAATAGTTTTACTAAAATATTAAATTAAGTTAATTTTAAATTAATTGGACTAAAATACTTTAATTGTTATTAAAAAGATTTGATTTTTATTTGATTTTAAATTAAACAATTAAATAACTAGAGTAATTTAAATAAACTAATTAGAAAACTAAAATAAATAGCAGGAAAATAATTAAAGATTTTGTAAATATCAAGAAAGAATCTAGGGATTCTGATTTCACATCCACTTTCCTATTTAATATCCCTAATTTAGTTAATATTTCTTAATCTTACGTGTTGATAGCGATTTTTCTATTTTAATTATTATTCTCTCCCGAGCTATAATAATACCAACTAACAGGTATCACCTCCCGGGTCTCAAACTCAAATCAGTTGAATACATAAGTGCAGAAAATCATAAAACTACATAAAAGTCCTAGCTATCCCTAGTCTAGAATCAGTTTATGGTAAACTCATCAATGCCCAGTTATTTCGCAACTTCCGTCTTTTGAAACAACCCTAAAAATCTTAATTTTGGTGATCAGGCAAAATTAAGCATGAAGAACAGACAAGAATACTCAACACGATATCGGAAAAAGAAAAATAAAAACTAAATTAGAAATATTAAACAGTCGAGTTTCAGTTACATCATAACCCTAGAAAATAAATTTAGTTCATACTAGAATAAAGAAAAACAACAAAAATAATAAAGAGATTCATAGTTCAGAAGAGAAAGGGAAAGAAAAACTATGCTGAAAATAATTCTCGAAGCTCTCGCTTCGTTCCAGTTTCCGTCTCCTTTGCCTCCTCTTCGTTCTCTCGCCTCTCCTCTATTCTGAATGACTCAATTAGGTTAACATATAACCTATTTATTAATTAATTTGAAGCCCAGCTCATAATCATCTTCGACGGCTAAGATTAAAACAAGCTTCAACGGTCCAGATTTAAACACCTCCATCAATTAAAATAGTCGATTGATCAACGGTTGAGATTAAAATAATTAAAATATCCGATCGATCGACAATTGCTCGCTTTTCTTCTGGAATGATTTCACCGAAACCTGTAATTCTCCAATTTTTCTATACACTCACCAAATACATGAGAATTTTTATATACTTTGAGTAAAACTCATCAATTCAAGTATTAAAGAGTATAATAAAGTGTGTAAAATACACATTTATCAGTCATCATCGAACTTATCATATAAAAATCACCTCATTAAAAAAAGAGGACCATTCAAGGACCCATTCGACACATAAACATAGAAAGGCGACAACCGAAGTTCAGCAATACTTCATGAGCTAGAAAGAAGAAATAAGCAACATGTGATCCGAAGATCCAACCCTATTACCCAAGTTGTTAGTGAACAATGGTCATTTATGAAGCAACCCGTATAAATGATAATCAACAATACCCTGATCAGGTTTAGGGATTCGAAACTCAAAAAACGCGTCATCACCGTCATATTACCCATTTCGTAACGTGCAAATAAGACAACTTTTACATAGTAGAAGGTGTACTGGGACGTCTTCCTCATACTTTGATAATAAGACCCTCCAAAATATCACGAAAATCAATCATCCATCATAATAATATAAAAACCATGTATCAATAGTAAACATGTAAATCATATGTACATATACGTAAAAGTTTGACGTGTTGGTGACCAGGCTCTATCTGGTTTTCATAGTTGATAGTTCATCAAAATAAGGTTTTATAAAAATATGATGCGAGTGTAGTATAATTAATATAAAACTTCTACCTTTAAGCCAAACTCTTCTTCTTCCAACTAGAGGCACAACCACAACAACTAGCTTGAAATCTTCAAAGTCGACTGAGCATAAAGCAAAACCAAGATTATGATATTTCACTCAACACTAAAGGAAGACACGATAATGGGTTTTATACTGGGATTAGGAATCAAATCCGGAACAAAACGGCCACGAACTATGCCCCTCGGTGACAAAATTTTCCAAAATTATAGTTGTGCGGTCGACACTTTAGGAGTCACCAGTTAACACTTATAGGTGGAGGTTGACCCATGGTGAACACTTAGAACACTTAGGTTTAGCTGCGATCGACACTTCATACCTCTCGAGTTTCAACCCAAATACACTAGCGGTCGACACTTTATACTTCTCAGGTTTAAGCCCAAATACACTAGCGGTCGACACTTCCTTCTGAAGTGTCCACACCTTTCGAAACTAAAATCGTACTTGGTTGACACTTTCTTCAAGCAGTCAACATTTCCTTCTTTATTTTCAGTGCAGGGTTTGAAGTGTCAACCGACCATCTATAGTGATCAACACTTGGGCGATTTCCAGCGACGAGAAGTCATTTCACTTCTAATCACCAAATAAATTTCTCTAAACTTTAAACCTACTCATATAAACCAAAAACAACTCACGGATTCGAGTTCCAAACTTGAATCCGTTATCCATAAAAATCCTAAACTTTCAAAGCTCAGAACGGGGAGGAAAACTTACACTCTTTCGAAATCCCTTCACAAAAGTTATTGTATGTCACCCTCGTGAACGAAATCCAAACCTCAAGAAGCGGGAATTTGCACGAACGAAAGTCGTCCTCTCTCTCTCTCTCTCTCTCTCTCTCTCTCTCTCTCTCTCTCTCTCTCTCTCTCTCTCTCTCTCAGGTCGAGTGAGGGAAATGGGAGAATAGAGTGTCTCAAACCCTATTTTAATAATATTTTCTTTATTTTAATTTTTACCCCAAAAATATATTTAATATAAAAGTCCTTTCAATTCTATCATTCACAACTTTGAATGTTATCTATAATTAAAGCCTGAGGTAAATCTTAAATTACCCAATGCTAATTTCTTCAATTTAACCACATCATAATTTTTCAAATTACCGATTTGACCAATTGACCAATAAATTTCAACGTGGCCATAAAATGACAAAGCGTGTAAAAATTGATATTTTTAAAGACTATGTTTAATATATAAGCTTGGGTGTAATTTATAAAGTTTCAGAATTGAGGAATCAATTTGGAAATAAGAGAAGTTTGTTATAAGGGTTGGGAAACTCTTATTCTCTCATTTTCTTTTGTTGGCTGCCAACACCAAGAGGGGGAGAGGGTGAAATTTCCGACGAGTGAATCATCATGTCTTGTGGCTGGGAAACCGTTCGTGAGACTTTGTGCACCATCTTTTCGTGAAGAGACTTCAGAATTTGGTAAGTGTTTCTCCTCTCTTTTCGTGTTTGAAGCTTGAGTTTTAGGTTGGGGATGGATTCCAGCAATGAAGCTCAATTTCATCCAATTATTCTAAATATATTAGTATATTAAGAGTGTGTGCAAGTGTTGTCGCTGTTTGGAGGCAAAAATCGATGAGGTGAAGCGATTTCCATGACTTCCTATCACTGGAAATTACTCAAGTGTTGACCACTATGAACGTTAGGTCAACACTTCAAGCCCTGTGCTGTGAACAAAGAGTTTTAACCTTGATTTTGTTTTAGGCTCAGACAACTTTGAGGACTTCAAGCCAATTACTAAAGTTGTGCCTCAAGTTGGAAGAAGGAGCGCTCGACGTAAAGATAGAGGTTTTATATTGTTTGCTTTGCATTGCATCATTATTTTCCAGAACCCTATTTTGGTGAGCTATCACTTATGAAAACCTGACGGGGTCTAGCCACTAGCATGTCAGTATTTTACGTATATATATGTACGTTTGATTTAAACGTTTACCATTGACGCATGATTTTTATTGTTGTTGTGATAGATGATTGATCCTCGTGATATTTTAGACGTTCTTAGTGTCAAAGTATCAGGAGGACATTCCTAGTACATCTTCTGCTGTGTGAAAGTTGTCTTATATGCATGTCACAAAATGGGTAATAGGGCGATGATGACGCGCTCCTTGGGTGAGCTATCACTCATGAAAACCTGACAGTTTGGCTGCCAGCACGTCAGTATTTTACGTGTATATATGTATGTTTGATTTACACGTTTACCATTGACACATGATTTTTATTGTTATTGTGATAGATGATTGATCCTCGTGATATTTTAGACGTTCTTAGTGTCAAAGTACCAGGAGGACATTCCTAGGACACCTTTTGTTGTGTGAAAGTTGTCTTATATGCATGTCACAAAATGGGTAATAAGGCGATGATGACGCGCTCATTAGGTTTTGAATTCCTAAACTTGATCAGAGTATTATTATTTGTTTATTTTCTCGTTCTGTTGTTCATACGGGTTGCTTCGTAGATGACTATTGTTCACCGACAACTTGGGTAACGGGGCTTGATCCTTGGATCGCACATTACTCGCCTCTTCTTTCTGACTCATGAGGTGTTGCTGAACCTCGGTCGCCGCTTTTTCTATGTTATGTGATGGACCCTCTTTTTTTCACTAAGATGATTTTCAAGTGAAATGTATGATGATGACCTATTTTTATATAGTCATCTACGTATGCGATAAATGTTTTACTTAATGCCTCATTGTTGGCTTGCAGAGAATGTTTTTCTTAAAATGGTGAAAATGAGTTTTCAATAGAACGATGTTTTGAAAATCATTTTGTTATCTCATTATGTTTTGAAAGAAATGGTAAAAGAAGTTTTATGTGCATTTAATATAGTATTCTTACTGAGTTAGTCACTCACCTCAAACGACTTCCTCCCCTTTCTAGGAAAGAAAAAGAGAAGTGAGTAGTTGAAACTCGGGAGCTGTTAGTTTTAATTATTTCTTTATGCATTTGAGTGTTAGTTAAATTCCTAGTGAGGACTTAACTGTAGTTAGACTTGTAGTAGTTTGTTGGTTTTAGATATGAATTTGTAAACCTTATTGAACTATTTTTTTTCTTTATCTCACTATTATATATGTAGTCACTGTGTGGATCTTGACTTTTGATTATATGTTCAAGTTTTCAGCTGCGAACCAAGTCTTGAGCTGGGTAATCAGGTCCTCTCCTAGGATCAGATCACCTAACCTGACGTTCTGTTAGGCCCGCCTCTTTGTCGTGACAAAACAAGTTAACCCATTACCTGTTGACTAATAATAATGCAAAAAATAAATATGTGGGATTTAAATAACTCAAAAATACCGATTTTTACAGTGTCATTCAATTAAAGCCATGAGTCATAAGCTGAGGCATCATCCATTTGAAGTTATGAATCATATACTAAGGTGTCATTCATTTGAGGCCATGAATCATAAATTGAAGTGTCATTCATTTGACGTCATGAGACATTAGTTGAGGTGTCATTTGTTTGACATCATGAGTCAGTAGCTGATGTGTCATTCATATAGGGTCATGAGTTATAAGCTATGCATAGTTGTCAAATTCTACTAGTATACTTCTCATGAATAATCAATATTATTTCTATAAATTCTTATCAATGACTCATAGCCCTTCAGTTGTTAAAATCAAAAATCTTTTTTCGAGTATTACAGGAACTCAGTTCAGTTTTGAATACACCAAAACCAAATGTGAAACCAAATTGCCAAAACCGATTTGTTTTGTTTGATTATTGGTTATGTGTAATGAAAATCGAGTAAATCTGAACTGAACTTTATGAGCAACTTTCGTGATGGAGGTAAATCTTTCCCCTCCATTTTCATATTGATAGTTTAAGATTTTTATAGATGAAGGATTCGAGTTTGGAAACTAGAATCCGTGAGTTGTTTTTTTGATTAATTGGGTGTATTGGATGTTTGTTTAAGTTTGTAGGTTAAATGATGGTGAGAAATAGCGAGGGAGGGAAATTTTCGTGACTTTCCGTCACTGAAAATCGCCCAAGTGTTCTGCTAGATAAAACACAATATCTAAATGTTAGATAAAACACAATATCTAAATGTTAGATAAAACACAATATCTAAATGTTAGATAAAACACAATATCTAAATGTTAGATAAAACACAATATCTAAATGTTAGATAAAACACAATATCTAAATGTTAGATAAAACACAATATCTAAATGTTAGATAAAACACAATATCTAAATGTTAGATAAAACACAATATCTAAATGTTAGATAAAACACAATATCTAAATGTTAGATAAAACACAATATCTAAATGTTAGATAAAACACAATATCTAAATGTTAGATAAAACACAATATCTAAATGTTAGATAAAACACAATATCTAAATGTTAGATAAAACACAATATCTAAATGTTAGATAAAACACAATATCTAAATGTTAGATAAAACACAATATCTAAATGTTAGATAAAACACAATATCTAAATGTTAGATAAAACACAATATCTAAATGTTAGATAAAACACAATATCTAAATGTTAGATAAAACACAATATCTAAATGTTAGATAAAACACAATATCTAAATGTTAGATAAAACACAATATCTAAATGTTAGATAAAACACAATATCTAAATGTTAGATAAAACACAATATCTAAATGTTAGATAAAACACAATATCTAAATGTTAGATAAAACACAATATCTAAATGTTAGATAAAACACAATATCTAAATGTTAGATAAAACACAATATCTAAATGTTAGATAAAACACAATATCTAAATGTTAGATAAAACACAATATCTAAATGTTAGATAAAACACAATATCTAAATGTTAGATAAAACACAATATCTAAATGTTAGATAAAACACAATATCTAAATGTTAGATAAAACACAATATCTAAATGTTAGATAAAACACAATATCTAAATGTTAGATAAAACACAATATCTAAATGTTAGATAAAACACAATATCTAAATGTTAGATAAAACACAATATCTAAATGTTAGATAAAACACAATATCTAAATGTTAGATAAAACACAATATCTAAATGTTAGATAAAACACAATATCTAAATGTTAGATAAAACACAATATCTAAATGTTAGATAAAACACAATATCTAAATGTTAGATAAAACACAATATCTAAATGTTAGATAAAACACAATATCTAAATGTTAGATAAAACACAATATCTAAATGTTAGATAAAACACAATATCTAAATGTTAGATAAAACACAATATCTAAATGTTAGATAAAACACAATATCTAAATGTTAGATAAAACACAATATCTAAATGTTAGATAAAACACAATATCTAAATGTTAGATAAAACACAATATCTAAATGTTAGATAAAACACAATATCTAAATGTTAGATAAAACACAATATCTAAATGTTAGATAAAACACAATATCTAAATGTTAGATAAAACACAATATCTAAATGTTAGATAAAACACAATATCTAAATGTTAGATAAAACACAATATCTAAATGTTAGATAAAACACAATATCTAAATGTTAGATAAAACACAATATCTAAATGTTAGATAAAACACAATATCTAAATGTTAGATAAAACACAATATCTAAATGTTAGATAAAACACAATATCTAAATGTTAGATAAAACACAATATCTAAATGTTAGATAAAACACAATATCTAAATGTTAGATAAAACACAATATCTAAATGTTAGATAAAACACAATATCTAAATGTTAGATAAAACACAATATCTAAATGTTAGATAAAACACAATATCTAAATGTTAGATAAAACACAATATCTAAATGTTAGATAAAACACAATATCTAAATGTTAGATAAAACACAATATCTAAATGTTAGATAAAACACAATATCTAAATGTTAGATAAAACACAATATCTAAATGTTAGATAAAACACAATATCTAAATGTTAGATAAAACACAATATCTAAATGTTAGATAAAACACAATATCTAAATGTTAGATAAAACACAATATCTAAATGTTAGATAAAACACAATATCTAAATGTACACAATATCAAATGTTATAAAACACAATATCTAAATGACAAAATATTCTTCGCATATGGGTAAACAAATACAAGTCAATGTATAACTTTAAACAATGAAGTATTTTCCCATATTTAATCATCCCTTACAATTTAGAAGGATATAATATGATAATTGACTTCCCATATTTAATCATCCCTTACATTTTAGACGGATAATAATATGATAATTGCCTAATTTTTCATTGTTACGTTCGACGTTCACATGTCACTTTTTCATTTGTCAATGTAAACAAATAAACAAATAGCAAGTCAATGTATAATTTTAAACGGTAAGAATTAGAAGGTAAATCTCATTCTCTTAGTATTTTTCATTGAAAGAAGCTCACTCTTTGCTTTTTGTCTCCGCAAGATGTACTACCACAACAATGCGGAAATGCCTTAACAAGATGATCTTTATCCATTGTTGATGCTTAAGTTCTAAATTACAAGGCAACAATGGTAATGTCGAGCTATTCACTTAAAATAGTAGAACATATCATTACCATTCTAACGTCTCCCATGTACAAATTTGCATGGTGTTGATCAGAGATTTCTTACAATCATATTTTATTACGTGCTACAAAATACACAAACATTTATTCATAAAATAATTTTTATTAAACTTATGCTATTTAGGTAATATAAAACGAACAATTAAGATTCTCAAAATTCAAAGACAAAAATTTATTCCTCTCGAACAATTACTAATTAAATTATTATACTAATATTATAGTAATTTAACATTTATAAAAATATATATTATTAAAGATATTGGGCCTTTGGTGTCATTCCTAGCCCAAAATCTTCAATATGGATTCACATGAAGCCCGTTTATTTAGTGGTCGAAGGTATAGAATCCAGAGGAGTGGAATTAGGGTTTAGGTTTCCCAAATCAGTCGATAGAACATCGGTGTGTGATAGAGATTTTGAGGTGAAGAGTGTTTCGTCGTGGGCGCTTCATTCACGTCGTAGCCATGGTATTTACCTGCTGTTTTGCTTCATTGATTTTATTTAGTTCTTTGTTTGTTTTCTTTTCATGAGAATCAGTGGTAATGCTTTAGAAGCAGACTGTCTAGTATGTGGATGATTTAAGTTTATCTTGATTCATTATGAATTTGATGAATGGATCAAGTCTAATGTGTAAAATTATGTCATTGATTCGTAGATCATTCCTGAGAAGAACCGAAGAGAGATCTCGAAGTACCTCTTTCAAGGTACTTTTTCTCTTTGCTAATTTTGATTCTAAATTTTCAACATTTTATCGGGCAATTGTTGACGGGGGGTTTCTGTTTTCTCAGAGGGTGTGTGCTATGCCAAGAAAGACTACAATCTTACCAAGCACCCAGAAATTGACGTTCCGAATCTGCAGGTGATAAAACTTATGCAGAGCTTTAAGTCTAAAGAGTATGTTCGGGAGACCTTTGCTTGGATGCATTATTATTGGTACCTTACCAACGATGGTATTGAGTTCCTGAGGACTTACCTTAATCTCCCATCTGAAATTGTCCCTGCTACCTTGAAGAAACAAGCTAAACCGGTTGGGAGGCCCCTTGGTGGCCCAACCGGCGATCGTCCTCGGTAATTTATGTTTATGGGATGGCTACTTATTTAATGTTCTATTGTTCTTGGTCGTCCCAAGTGTTCGAAAATTTATTAGTTGAGTTTTTCTTTTGCTAGTAGACATGATTTTTGCTTTCAAATTTTATGCTTTTTGGTTCTTTAGTGGGTTAGGACTTGTTTACATTAACTGTGTTGGTGTGATAACTGTACTTTTGATGAAACCTGGTTTGCCTGACGTGAATGCTCTGGCTGTAGTGGTCCTCCTCGCTTTGAAGGAGAGCGTAGATTTGGCGACCGGGATGGTTACCGTGGAGGTCCTCGAGGACCTGGTGGAGATTTTGGGGACAAGGGTGGTGCTCCAGCTGACTACAGGCCTTCTTTTGGGGTAATTTCTATTGCCATTTCCATGAAAAAAACTGTTACTAATGTTTTTCTTTTGACCTATTTTACACCTCTTGGGCCGCACTATGTTTCTTTGCTTAAAATTAGGTTTTTTTTTTTTTTTTATGGGGGTGAATCTTCAGTTAATTGGTAAGGCATACATAAAATTTGATTACTTTTTTTAAGCCTTATTCTATATGGTTCTCGCTTCATAGTGTGAGATCTGATTGGATAATTCACTTTTCATAACCATATGATATGGTTGCCAAACTTATTTAAATTGTTTTCCATTTCTCATAAATTTGATTGCTATCACTTCTTTTTAAACGACTATTAATGGGGCTGATTTGTTTTCTTTTAAACAGTATTGGAGATAACACATTCTTTTTAACTGCAGGGTCCTGGTGGGAGGCCAGGCTTTGGTCGTGGATCTGGTAGCTATGGTGGTGGAGGCGCTCCCTCAAATCTTGCCTAAGACTACCAACAGAAATCCCTAGATTCCTGATTAGGCAGTTAAACTTTTTGAAGTGAAATTATGGAGGGGCAGAGCAGAGAAATTGATGTAATTTTTTTTTGAATGCTAGATTTGATTCATATCATTAAGTGTGAGAATGTTCTTGGTATTTTATTATTCTAATGAAACGAACAACGTTGAATTAAACCTCCTTTAGCCTCCTGATTACCTGTCGTTAAGATTGAGCTTATTGGGGAGGTCGGAGACTTCTTTTTCTTAAATTGCTGCAAATGGGTATTGATATAGCTCTAGTGGGTATAAAAAAGGGGCTAGGGAATTTGGAAATGGAGGATGTTTTTGGTAGCTTAACCCTAGAGGGTGTAATTTGTGCATGAATGATTTGAATTCCAGCCCGATAGGGAAGAACAGAAGGTACATACATAGAGTATGCTTGCTTTCTAGCCCAAAAGCAAAACCAGGGAGGATGAAGTTAAGAGAGTTCTAGAAAAAGTTGCAGAAGAGGCAAACTTCCTGTGAATTCACAACCACCATATCTTAAAAGGGCTGTTTGAGGTTTACCTTCTCCATATTTGACCTCGTTTGCTTTTTCTGAGCTACATACAAAAGTAAAGTTTTAGAACACTCATCTCTCTCTCCTTCACATGTTTGTGTAGGTTGCATGCTACTTTCAGAAGATAAAAATGACTGAATTCAAGCTAATGTCTTTCTTTGAAGTCTGTATGAACTTGACAGGCATGATAATTAGACTAAAATTGATATTAAATTTATAAAATTAGAATAATGGGTAGTTTGTCAATCAAGACATAGCATATATAAATTCATGGGGTGCCATAAAACCTGTCAACATCATCTTTATGAAGAGTAGGTGAAGGGTTTACCTTCATAATTTGTAGACTTTGAGAATTTTTGAAGATCTTAGAAAATGATTACCTTTATATTATTGTTGTTTAGTTCTTTATTGTAAATAAATAAATGTAGAAACTTGAAAATGAAGTTTTTTAACCGTGTGTTGAATGGAGGAGAAAAGGTCAGTTTCGCGTCACGGATTTTGAGACCATTTTCAGATCAAAAAGAAAAGAGGAAGCAAAATGCAAATGCATTAGCAGATCCTTCACATTTTCAGACCCCTTTTCTTTTTTCCGTAAAAGTTTGAAAGCAAGCACGCGACAAAGTTGGATTACAATGTCAAACCCAAGATAGAAGAAGCAGATTTGGCATAGGCTACTGAATTTTCACCGGCGAAATCTGCTCGATCGCTTCTGGGTTTTTGCAAATTCTGAAAATGGCAACTAAGGATTCGAGCTCTGGAACTTCAGGAGAGAGCAAAATCAAAGGGGTACTCACTCATGGTGGTAGATACGTGCAGTATAATGTTTATGGTAACTTGTTTGAGGTTTCTGCTAAGTATGTTCCTCCCATTAAACCCATCGGAAGAGGTGCTTATGGCCTCGTCTGGTAAGACTCTATTTCTTCAGCTTCAAGATTTTCTTGGGTGTCTGTTGTTTGATTGGGGTTTGAAGCCGGAGTGGGTTAAATGAATGATTAGGCGCCTAGTTTTAGGAAAATTTTCTTCAGATCTGCTTTCAGCTAGGATCAGACTTTTTTTCTGAACTTTGTTTTTGCAAGTCTAGCTGCTAGAACAACATTTGCATATGTTTTTCTGACTCTGAAATCGTGTAAAGCTAGATTCAGAAGTATTTAGTTGAAAAACTTCATTTTTTTGTTTGATAATAATAGTAATATCTGTTTGGAAGATGAGATAGTTTCTTTGTTTGCAGTGCTGCTGTGAATTCAGAAACTCATGAGGAGGTTGCTATAAAGAAAATTGGTAATGCGTTTGACAACAGAATAGATGCTAAAAGAACATTGAGAGAGATTAAGCTTCTTCGCCACATGGAGCACGAAAACGTAAGCAGCCAACCTTATGTTGTCGTAATGATTTATAGGCCTATACTTGTAGAGATCTTTGTTCCACTTCCCTTTGGTGTACCGAATGAAACATTTTTGTATTGGTCTAGCATTCTATCACATCTTTTATCAAGCTTTTCTCCAATCATGATTACGTTTTAGAGCAACTCGAAAAGTAATTTATGTTGAGAAGTGAATGAAAGGTAATTTGGAAAATAGTAACTACCTGAGGTGACAAGTTTGTTATGCAGCACAAGAGTGAAATGGGCGCGAAGGGTTAGGAGATTTTTTGATGGATAAATTGATATTGCGTTGTATTATAGGGTATTTTCCGAGTTTTGAGCATTGTCGGTAGACTTGTGGGTAGGTTATGGTTCTTAGTAGATTGATATTTCTGTAAAATAACCTTTAATGGGATCTAATATTTATCAGTTTTATCCTTTATGCTTCAAGTTCTATTCTTTGTGCAGATTATTGCCATTCGGGATATTATACGACCACCAAAAAGAGAGACCTTTAATGATGTGTACATTGTATATGAATTGATGGATACTGATCTTCATCAGATAATTCGTTCCAATCAAATGCTGACTGATGATCATTGTCAGGTTCGGCATGACTTAATTGTTTTTCAGATTCTACCATATATCCATCAAACTCTCATTCCTGATTGAGTTTAAAGATACTTTATATTAAGAAGTAATATAACTTAGATTCTCTGATTTTCTTCAAATGGGGATTTGCAGTATTTTTTATATCAGCTTTTACGGGGTCTGAGATATGTGCACTCGGCCAATGTCTTGCACCGTGATCTAAAGCCAAGCAACCTTCTTCTGAATGCTAATTGTGACCTTAAAATTGGAGACTTTGGATTGGCAAGGACTACGTCTGAAACTGATTTCATGACCGAATATGTGGTCACTCGATGGTACAGAGCTCCAGAGTTGCTCCTTAATTGTTCAGAATACACTGCTGCCATTGATGTTTGGTCCGTCGGTTGCATACTCGGCGAAATAATGACTAGAGAACCATTGTTCCCTGGAAAAGATTATGTTCATCAACTCAGACTTATTACGGAGGTAAAATCAAATATTACTTTCTGTTCTAAAGTTGGGAATATCAACACAATTTAGTTTTTGTATAAAAACAAATGATTATTAGCATAACAGTTAAAGTGCTATTAATTGATTGATTATCACCGGAGTCGCTCTTTATGTTTTCACCGGCCAAACCCCAAATCTCATAGTAGCTTCCATTTTTGACTGGTTGGTCTGAGGTTTTTCTAGTTTTGATGTTCTTTTCTGGAACAGACCTCGAAGAAAGACATTATCAAATTAGAAAAAGATAAAATATAAAATGAAGGTTAGACAAGCTCCACTTAAAATCGAAACTTATGTTGGAAAAGTCTGAGATTCAGAGAGTGTGCATTGATAATGAAACTGAAAGAAAGAGCATGCTTTTAAGTATGTTCATGCTAATTTTGACTCCCTTTCTCCACGTTATTCGGCATTCCATATGCTCGTCAACTTGAGGCAGATCATAGCAATGCTGCTCGAAAGGTTGGACATGTTGAACTTTTACAACACATGATTCTCTTCCTTGGAAAATCAGGACAACCCTGAAAGTTTCTTAATTTTAGCAAATCCCAATGCTTGACAGAGAAATATGTATTATGATGAGTTGTTTGTTTTCTTATGCGTCTAAATCTGACTATCATGCATGCATTCTCCTTTTCTTTTTCTTGTTCCTGAAAAAGTTACTAGGTTCACCTGATGACGCCAGCATTGGATTCCTCAGAAGTGATAATGCTCGAAGATATGTTAAGCAGCTTCCACAATTCCGTAAGCAACAATTTTCAATGAAATTTCCAAATATGTCTCCCGGGGCCATTGATCTTCTGGAGAAGATGCTCGTCTTCGATCCCAACAGACGCATTACAGGTACGACGAAACCTCAAAATGTAGCAGAAGACTTTTCTAGTTCTTATTTCGATTAAAAAATTTTGAGATTATTTTTTCTATCTTTTTGCAGTAGAAGAGGCTCTTTGTCATCCGTATTTGTCGTCTCTTCACGATATCAATGACGAACCCGTCTGTCAGAGGCCCTTCAGTTTTGATTTCGAACAGCCATCTTGCACTGAAGAGCACATAAAGAATTGATTTGGAGAGAATCGGTGAAGTTCAACCCGGAATTTTCGCACTAGGCGAGGGGATTCGATGGTTATGTACAGAGGTGAGGGGAAACTTATTTCTTTCCTCGAAAAGGCTGTATTTCGACTGAGTTTCCGTGGTAGATAGGAATGGGTATTTGTTTGAACTTGTATGCTTTTCCATATGAACGCAAGTTTGATAACATTATTGTACAAAGATCTGCTTTCTTAAGGCTCTTGAAGCTCCATTAAAACGATAGATTGAGAAAGCGTTGTTAGAGGTGGTGAGAGCTTGCAAAATAATCCCCTGGACCGTCTCTTCATTTTTATGGATTTCATTTATTTTGTTTGCTGTGGAGATTCCTGAATGTTTAGTCTGATTCTGCTTCTGTTCCTAATACTCTCTCTCTCTCACCCTCTCCCTCTCCAAATGGTTTGTGTTATGAGCATTGTCCAATTTTACCGCAAGTGTAGAACTCTGTAGATTATCAAGCTTACAGTGGCGGGTGGCCATCCGTATGGTTGGTCAAGGCGGCCGACCACGGAACTGCAGCTCATCACTGCCATCAATGGTAGAAACAAAACCACCCATTTTAAACAGCCAATACAGTTGTAAATCAAGTGACCATATTAGAAGATGCTCTACTTTGCCAAAACCTAACCAATTGCTCGTAATGATAGTGTTTTTGCAACGAAAATAAGACAGTGATGATTCAATGCTTAGACGTAGTTTGGGATGCAAAAGAAAATATCAGCAAACTATTCGAGGAATAACAAGTTGGGTTTTAAGTGGTGACATGTTGAGTGCTCTACCAGATGCGGCTTTAGAGTTTAGATCATCCTCCTTACAACGTGCCTTTGTTCTGCATTTATTTTATTTTATTTTTTATTTTGGGAAATACAAATCTTCTCTTTTGCCTCTTGATTTCATTATAAACAACAATTTTTGCAAAATGGTACTGTTTTGGTATCTGGGTATCAGTATTACTGCCGATGTGAAATCAACGTCTCACAGCTGGTTTTGATTCATTAGCTAAGACTCAGTGCGCAAGCCCCGCGAACTAACTCAAAAGATATGACTTTGTAAATCTTCTCTCTCTCTCTCTTCTCTGGGCGTGTTTGTCTCTTCCAAAGCTTTAAGCTTTTAGTTTAGCTTCCATGGCTTCCGATATATCGGTGGCTGCAAGTGCCACGCCGTATCGGTTTCGTAGAATAGAGGTTGGGAATCAAAAGCCCACATCCAATCAAACCCGATATATGCTTCCGACCTTACCAAATCCCGCACAGAAGAAACCCTGTTTTTCACGCAGAAAACAGAGATTGAAAATAACCATGATGATGAGGGAAAAAGCAGAGAATGCGACTCAAATCAACCATCTCTCAAAGAAGCCTGAAAAGTTAAAGAATGGGACTAATGTTTCGCGGGCTGAAGAGAGGTTAGTGAGAAAGAAATCGGAGAGAAGAACTTACCTCATTGCTGCTATCTTTTCTAGCCTTGGAATTACATCTCTCTCTATTCTGGCCGTTTACTACAGATTCTCCTGGCAAATGGAGGTATATCTTCTGCATTTCAACAAACAAATTCATTACCTTTCCCCACGTTCATTGATTTTTGAATTTCGTTTCATTTTAGAAATCAGTAAATCTGTGGATTAGCCTTACTTTTCATGAACAGGGCGGAGAATTCCCTCTGATGGAAATGTTCAGTATTTTCGCTCTATCAGTCGGAGCTGCTGTAAGTAAAACTCTCACATTCTACACTACAAATAATAGCAAAACATGTGCTTGAGGCCCCGAGTAATAAAGTGAGTTTTAGGTAGGAATGGAGTTCTGGGCAAGGTGGGCGCACAGAGCTCTCTGGCATGCTTCCTTATGGGATATGCACAAGGTTGGTTTGATTACTGAAATTGAACGACGATTAGCAGAAAAATAGGTAATTCGGAGATTGATTAAGGTTGGATGTTATTGTTTCAGTCTCATCACCGGCCAAGAGATGGTCCATTTGAGATGAACGACATCTTCGCCATTGCCAACGCTGTTCCTGCCATTGCTCTTCTTTCTTTCGGCTTCTTCAATCAGGGTCTTGTTCCAGGTCTCTGTTTTGGAGCTGTGAGTCTCTCTCTCTCTCTCTCTCTCTCTCTCTCTCTCTCTCTCACTCTCTCCCTCTCTGACTCTGTTTTGATTAAGGAAGGATAATAATGGATTAATCTGGATTAAGCAGGGATTAGGAATAACGGTGTTTGGGATCGCCTACATGTTCGTGCATGATGGTCTGGTACACCGTCGTTTTCCAGTGGGTCCTATTGCAAACGTTCCTTATTTGAGACGAGTTGCAGCTGCCCACCATGTAATTTCTGGTTCACACAAACTAAAATTATTAAAGTTAATTAAATTAATTAAAAGAAGTTATTACGCAGCTGCATCACACGGACAAATTTGAAGGAGTTCCATACGGCCTGTTCTTGGGACCCAAGGTGAAGAAGCATGTCTATTTTAAGACCAGTTTTCAAGAACAGAAAGGTCTGAAAATGGTGGGTTTTGCAGGAATTAGAAAAGCGGGCGGGAAGGAGGAGTTGGAGAAGGAGATCAAAAGAAGAAGTAGACTCTCCAAATCTTGATCTCTGCTTCTAAAAACTATAACTTTTCTTGCTTTCTTTCCCTGCAAATGGCCGAAGCAGCCTCCTCTCTCTCTGGTTTTTTCTTGTAAAACTCCATGGATGACGATAAATTTCTTCGTTTTTCTGTCATTTTCCTTGAAAAGGTGTCTGCTAACAAGACATGTATTTCTTTTCATTATTTTCGGCAATTTTGAATTGAAAACGATGGTTTAGACCCCAAACAGTGCAAATGGCTTAAGAGGAGTGCAGCAACGTCACGTATTAGGACTGTGGGTGTAGGACCGGGGACCATAGCTTAAGAGGAGCCGTGGTCTGTCTCGCAGACCATTCGTCGAACACGCAGTGTGCACGAGTCCGTCTCCTGTATTCCTCGTGTGCACGCATTCCTCCTCTCCCTATCTTCGTCCTTATCTCCCCATCGATACCCAACTGTCTCTCCTATTTTAAAATGACAAAATGGGTCTGATAAACTTCATTGAAGTGGGGCCCTGTCGACGTGAAGCTTAAAACCAATCTACGAGACGTGTAAGAAACAGAGAGCTCAAGAACAGCTTGGTCTGAATGTAAATGGAGATTACAAAGTATGGGTTTAAATCAAAATTACGTATAAGCAAAAGCAACGTCTTGTAGCTTTCATGTGCCACTGCAGAACATCTAATTTCAATTTCATGTCACCCGTTGGCTGAGATGAATCGCAAACCTGTAAATTATGGTGAAGTCGCCAAACTTTTTTGACCGACTAATATTTCGATTAACTTCGTCCTACATCAAGGGATAGTTGATGGTACACAGATCAAAGTGATAACATGGAAATCGTTATTGGCCGTCTGAAACCTTAATTTCATCAAGCAACTGAGTAAAAACACATTTACATTTTCCAGCACGGTCGTCCGACGATGTTGTTTTGGTAGATGCTCGATCCTATGGAGTGTATTAATTAGTTCAAAATATGAACTTTGCAAAGAAATATAGAAAATAATCAAAGGATGAGTGAAATCACAAGCCTGTAGAACAAATAATCCAGAAGAGTTATCAATGAATTCAGTACCAAAACCTCAATCCCCATTTTTTATGATGGAAAAAGAAAAAGAAACAAACGTTTAATTAAGCACGAAATGTCATGAAAGAAAATAACATTTTCATAGTATTCTACACTTCAGAGTATACTTATCTACATACCAGCAAGAGTGTGAGACCGCACGATTTCGTTATTTTAGACTGAGTTTCGCGAGACTATATACAAATTCACCGCCATCTCCATTTCTTACGTTTTTTCTTTCGAACCATTGAGAGCGCCAGCCAAGCTCAGAGAGGATGAAGGATTGAAGGAAGAGAAAAACACATTCATGGAAGCAGCTAAAGAGTCAAACCGCTCCTCTAGATGGATGAAGCCCCTATCGACACGAGATTGGATATCGTTTAGTTGTTCCTGAAGATGCTGTACATGCGAAGTAACAGTCTCTAAGGATGAACAACCAGAAATAGTAGGCATTCTCTCTTCTTGTCTATATTCATCCTCAGACCCTTCAGATTCTTCTTCAGGAATTTCAGTGGGATCTCCTCTAATATGTGTATCCGATCTTGACAATGTTTGCCGACTTATGGGCTGCATTGGATATTCGATCTTCTCGTAACTCAGAGGAACAATGCCTGCATTTTGCAATATACTCGTAATTAGACACCCAAAGGGTAATTGAACTCTTTTAGTCTCGGCTGTGGCAGCACTTCGAATCACCTCGAAAATGTGACTGTCTAAGGCAATGGATTGTCCCCGTCCAATGGCGTAAAGAAACAAAGCTCTCTCTTTCGGAATTGTTGATGTATGACCGATAGGATCTATATTGTGCGAAACAATTCTATTCAACATTCTGTAGAAAGAAGTAAGCTTCTTTTGCTGCAGAGCTTTTCCAGTCCATTCGCATGGTTCTCCATACAACTCAGAAACTAAAGTATTTAAATCAATCTCAATGTGAGGAAAGTCAGGATGGGAGACGTTGTCTAACTCGAAAAAAATTCTAATTTCTTTTGGAGAAAATTCTATCCTCTTTCCCCGAACGAAAACAGTATAACTTTCCTCACAATCACCATTTGCGATGCTTTTATCGATGTTTGCGTAAAATTCTTGCACCAAATTAACAGCAGCGAATTGAGGCTTTCTAAGTAAACCCAACCAACCTCTCGAATGGAAAATATGGAAAATGAGAGTGTCCTGAAATTCTTCAATTTTGACTTCTCTTTCTAGCCTGATTGGTCTGTGACAGAAGTATTTCTCGTACCTTTCTCTAGCTTCGGAGGACAAAAACTTGTATGAATCTGGAGGAGACGAAACGCCGCTATCAACCCTCTTTCTTTTCGGCTGTGCGCCTTGCTTGTACCTCATTGAGCTATTCCGCAACAAACCCACCACAGAAATTGAGATAAAATGTCGGAAACGGGGAGAATTTGGGAAACGAGAGAGAAGAAGGCTAGGGCAATTGAAACAGAGCGGAAAAAGAAACCCGTCCTTCCTTTCGCGCGCTTGCCCTTCGGTTACAGAAGTGGAAGCCTACGGATTAATAAATGAAAGGCAATAAAATCAATTACGGAAAAGTGCAATTTGGCCCTACAACTAAGTAAAATGAGCAATTTACACTGTAAACTTGAATAATAGACAAGAACAATCTTAATGTATTGATAATGGGTAATATGGCTCCTACCGTCATATTTTCTGTCAAAAAGTAACGTTTTTTCACTTGTTCATTTTTTTTTTCTGAAATGTCCTTCACTGGACCGAACCGGACCGATCTAGTTATGATTTTGCTTGAAATGTTGCACAAAACTATTCACTTATTGGCAATTTTCAACACTTCTTCCACTCTCTGAGCCATTCAACTCATACGATCCTTATTTCATTTAACTTTACTCAATTTATTAAAATTGAATCTAAATTGAAATATTTTAGTGATTGGTTACCCACTTTTCTCCAAAATTGCATGTAAACTGTCCAATTTATCACTTTCTGTGAAATTGTTTTCTATGGTTATTCTTAACCTCTTTTTGAACCTAAGAAACTCTAAGAACCATGTATCTAGTCTCTCACCACTTAATCATCTCACATTAAGGTTAGTACATTATTTGAGGAGAAAAAAAAATCTCGAGTATTACACATCTTGAGAACGATTAACCTATGAATTATAGGAAGGTTATTGATCAAGTCAAAACAAAGTTCTTTTAGTTGTCAAGTTTAAGTCTTATTTAAACTTAGCAGTGTGGTAGAAGACTAATCTATACGAGAGGAAGCACAAGCTCCGGATAGAAGCATGAAGATCTTCAAAAAGGAAACCAAGGAAGAGATTGGTTCAGCGTTTTAGCTTGGTTTGGTTCAATAGTTTGTTGAATTAGATTTGCATTTGTTATTTTATCATTGTTTAAATTTGTATTAATCTATTTGAAATAGATTAGTTAGAGGATTGATAGGAGGATAAGAATAACAAGAAAGTGAATCAAATCTGTGCAGGTAGAGTCTGAGAGAAAATAAGCGATAAAGAAAATGACGATAGAGATTTCTCAGGAAACGTTATTTTTCTTGTAATCTCAGGGTGTTCTGCACGAGATGCTATAGTATTATGGAAATTTTTATTTTCTGGATTCTCTAATAAAATTTGCTGTTAGAGTTTTGTACTGTGGACGTATAATAGTTTTGTCCGAATTACGTAAATTTTCGTTATTGATTTTTTCTTTCATTCTCTGTTTTAATATTGGTTATTTCTCGCAGTGTGACTGATTTTAAATCACAACATTAATTGTGTCTAATAGAATTTAAAGAGTCATTTTTTATTGATTAAAGTTTTAAGTTGACAATTTATATTGAGTTAAGGTTATTTCCTTCGTATTAGAAATACTCTTGCATTGGGTATCGGAAATTTCTAATGTGTTTTGCTAAGTCCTAGCCCCACAAGACATTTCAGATTTCTAAGTTTGAAAATAACATATCGGTCGACCAAGAAACACGGCAGTTGCCCAGTCGTGAGAAATGTCTTAGAGAAGTCTACTCACAATAGACTAATTATGAGAGAACTTTCTAAATGATCATACGACGGTCAACCGGATCTCAATCGTGGTAGACCATAACGGATGACTGGGAAAGCCCCACAGTAACCGTAGCCCAAGGCATGTATTTCCTGAATATAACATGCAGTAGATCATATTTAAATTGCGGTAGACCAGAGAATCCTCGTGGTAGCCCAGAGTCCCGAGATGGTTTCATTATAGGAACATTTGTGATAGACCGAACCCCAAAAGATGTAGATCGGAGTGGTAGCCCAGACATTTATTACTGGTAGTCCATGTTACGCCCCATTTCTCATGATGCATAATGACACGGGCCAAGGGCCCGATGAAGGAGGAGCTTGGCAAACTCCTCAAGGCGTGCTAAAATATTCTAAGTGTTGGTGGGCACTTGAGGCACGCGGGCTGGATCACTTGGAGTGGCGCAGCCCACATTTGGCGTTGGGCCGATGGGGCAGGCCCACGCGGGAAGGCAAAAGGTCATTTATGATAGTGTTTCATTTATGTTAGTGCTCTCATTTATGTTAGTGCTTCATTTATGTTAGTGCTCTCATTCATGTTAGTGCTCTCATTTATGTTAGTGCTTATTTATGTTAGTGCTTACACTTATGAGGATTCATGTACATGGCCTTGGCCATTTGTGTATAAATAGGCCATGAGCAACCAAGCCAAAGACATCAACTTCGAGTTTGAGTGTCTTGAGCATTGTGGTGTGCCTTGGAGAGAAATTGTTTCCTAGTTCTTGTTTTCAAAAATCAAGGAGGGTTGGGAGGGTTCTCCCGTAAACACTTTGTCTCTTTTATATTCCACATTATTGAGAGGAGGGGCTGGCCTAGTCGAGGACTTGGCGCCATCACTCGGTGAAAATTTGGGCAAGAATTTAACCGTGTGACAACTTGGTATCAGAGCTCGGTTCGTGGCAAATTTTCGAGCACATCAAGACTCTTGAAGCAAGATCCATGGAGGCGATCTTATCTAGACTCACGAGGTTGGAAAGCTTGGTGGGAGTATCGATGGCTACGTCGGAGGATACACCATTGATCGTTGATCTTCGTTTGGTAAAGAAGGGACTCGCGGAGTTTCAAGCCTCGATTGGAATGGATATCGTGGCTGTTCAACAACAAGCTTTGGAGGCAATGCTCAAAGTGGATAAAGAGCTTGTCAAGTCGGTTGGAAGCACTAGCCAAATTCGAGGTGCTTTGGCTACCCATTATAAGGTTCCCGAACCTAAGACTTATAGTGGCAACCGCAACGCGAAGGAATTAGAGAATTTCCTTTGGGACATGAAGCAATACTTCATGGCTGCAAGCATCGAAGAAGAGAGCCAAGTAATGATTGCAAGCATGTACTTGGGTGGAGATGCGAAACTTTGGTGGAGGCAAAACCAAAGTAGGGAGCCAATTATTGACACTTTTGGAGCGCTAGAAAGTGAACTTAGAGATCGGTTCCTTCCTTAAAATTCAAAATGGACTGCGAAGGAGACTTTGAGGAGACTTAGACAAACCGGCTCGGTACGTGACTATGTTCGTGACTATAGTTCACTACTACTCGACATTGTTTCCATGCATGAAGATGACAAGTTGTTCAACTTTATGGCGGGCCTTCAACCATGGGCCCAAGCGGAATTAAGACGCCATGGAGTAAAAGATGTGCAAACGGCTATTTCTATTGTCGAGGCACTTGTGGACTACAAATCTACACCCTCGGTTGAAAAGAAGAAAAGCAAGGAGGATAAACGTGGAGGCAAGGCAAATGGCGGCGGGAAAGACAAAGGAAAGGCACCACAAGGTACTTCTAAATCCAAGGGATTTGATCACTCCCAAAAGAAGAAGGGGTCCGGTTGTTTTATTTGTGGCGGTTCCCACTTTGCCCGAGAGTGTCCTAACAAAGGGTCACTATCTATGATGCGCATCAAGGAGGAGGGGTCCGACGAGGAGGAGAAGCCTCGTGTGAATCCTATACAACTTGTGAATGCCCTTACAAATGTGAAGGCGGGGTCTCCACAAAAGGGCTTTATGTATGTGGAAGCACCATCCTTGGGAGAAGGGTGCGTGCCATGTTGGATACGGGAGCTACCAACAACTTTATCTCAAGCATGAAGGCGAGAGAACTTGGTTTGGAGATGACCAAGAGTGAAAGTATGATTAAGGCTGTCAATTCGGGTGCACAGCCAGTTAAGGGAACGACACAACCTTTGATACATGTGGGGGAGTGGCAAGGTGAATGCCCACTCATGGTGGTCCCACTTGATGATTTCGAACTCATTCTAGGACTCGAGTTCTTCCGGCAAGCGAAGGCGATGATCTTGCCGCATCTTGGTGTTATGATGATCCAAGACGAATCCGCACCATGTGTTGTCAAGAGCGAAACACGTGGTAAGTGCAGCATGCTATCTTCTCTTCAATTGAAAGCGGGCCTTAGGAGAGGTGAGACCACTTTCTTGGCAACGTTAAGAGAAGTCAAAAGCGATGGTATGGGGGAGGTGCCGAGGGATGTTCTTAAGGTGCTCGAGGAGTACCAAGACGCGATGCCACCGGAATTACCAAAGACGCTACCACCAAGGCGAGGGGTAGATCATAAAATTGAACTTGAACCGGGAGCGGTTCCACCCGCACAAGCACCATACCGTATGGCACCATCGGAACTAGCGGAATTGAGGAAACAATTGGACGAGTTGTTGGAGGCGGGCTACATCCAACCGTCTAAAGCACCTTATGGGGCGCCGGTATTATTTCAACGCAAGAAGGACGGAACATTGCGTATGTGTGTTGACTACCGGGCGCTAAACAAGGTAACCATAAAAAACAAATACCCTATTCCAAATGCAAGTGATTTATTTGACCGGTTGGCGAAGGCGTCATACTTCACCAAACTAGATCTTCGGTCAGGGTATTGGCAAGTACGTATTGCAAAAGGAGATGAGGCAAAGACGACTATGGTTTCATGCTATGGTTCGTATGAGTTCTTGGTCATGCCATTTGGTCTAACCAATGCACCGGCCACATTTTACAATCTTATGACCGAAGTGCTATATGATTTACTAGATCGCTATGTTGTCGTCTACTTGGATGACATAGTTGTCTATAGTGAATCGCTCGAGGAGCATATCATTCACTTGAAGGAGGTATTCGAGAGGTTGCGGAGGCACTCTCTCTATGTTAAAAGGGAGAAATGCGAGTTTGGCGGGGAGGAGATAAACTTCCTAGGCCATTTCATCAAGCGGGGCTTGATTCGCATGGATGGAAAGAAGGTGGAAGCTATCAACGGATGGATGACGCCCACAAAAGTAGCCGAGCTTAGATCATTTCTTGGCCTAGCTAATTATTATCGGAGGTTCGTCATGGACTATTCGAGGATAGTGAGTCCATTAACGGATTTACTAAGGAAGGAGCAAGCTTGGATATGGACGGAATCATGTCAAGAAGCTTTTGATCGATTGAAGGAAGCCGTGGCTTCCGAGCCGGTATTAAGATTGCCTAATTTTGTGGTGCCATTTGAGGTGCACACGGATGCATCCAATCGAGCAATTGGAGGAGTGCTCACTCAAGATGGTCATCCCGTGGCCTATGAAAGTCGAAAACTCAAGGGGCCGCAAGAGCGATATTCGGCCTACGAAAAGGAGATGGTGGCGATTATTCATTGCCTTATGTCTTGGAAGCACTATCTTTTGGGGGCACCATTCGTGGTAGTGACGGACAACGTTGCTAACACCTATTTTCGTACACAAAAGAAATTGTCGGCTAAGCAAGCAAGGTGGCAAGAATTCCTAGCCGAGTTTGACTTTACATGGCTACACAAACCGGGCACCGAAAATAGGGTGGCCGACACCTTGAGCCGAAAGAATTGTGAGGAGATCGTAGCTTCTCTAACCGAAGTACAATCAACTTTTTTGGAGGAAATCAAGGCGGCCGCAAAGGAAGATATGGACTACGTTCGGACTTCAAAACATGTGGAGGTGGGCTTAGTCCGAAAGTATTGGCTTGAGGATGGTCTTTTGAGAGGCCGAGGTAATCGAATTGTGGTACCTAGTTTGGGCGGTTTGCGCCAACGAATCATGAGGGAGACTCACGACACCAAATGGGCGGGCCATCCGGGCGTGGAGCGTATGATGGCACTAATGGGCCGAAGCTATACTTGGCTTAAAATGAGGGAGGACGTAGAGTTATACGTCAAGACTTGTCTAATTTGCCAAGTAGACAAGACCGAGAGGAAGAAGGAAGAGGGATTACTTCAACCTCTACCTATTCCAGAGAGACCGTGGGAATCGGTGTCTATGGACTTTATCATGGGATTACCACTCATTGGGCGAATGGGTGCTATTTTTGTCGTGGTGGATCGGTTCTCCAAATATGCGATATTTATGGAAGTACCGAAAGAATGCCCGACTTATGATGCAGCGGGGTATTTCCTAAAGGGAGTGGTGAAGATTTTTGGACTCCCCCGTGAGATCATTAGCGATCAGGATCCTAGATTCACGGGAAAATTTTGGACAACCTTATTCAAATTGTTGGGGACGGAGCTCAAATTCTCAACGGCGAATCACCCTCAAACCATGGTCAAACGGAGCGCACCAATGCTATTCTTGAGGAGTACTTGAGGCACTTCGTGACGGCCACACAAAGGAATTGGTTAGAGTTGCTAGACTCGGCCCAATTCTCCTATAATCTACACAAGTCTTCATCAACCGAGATGAGTCCGGCGGAACTCGTTCTCGGCTATCAACCATCAACGCCATTGGAGATGACACAACGAGGTGATGGGCAAGGGGCTTGCCCATCCGCTTATCAATATGGCAAGGATCGAGTTGAGTTGTATGAGCAAGCCCGAGATAGTCTTGCAAAAGCCCAACGGCGGATGAAGAAGTATGTGGATGGGAAGAGAAGGATGGTGGAGTTCCAAGTAGGGGACAAGGTTCTTTTGAAACTTACTCCACAACTTTGGAAGAAAGTCAAGGATCGGCGGTTCCACAAAGGGCTTATTCCGAGGTACGATGGACCATTTGTGGTACTCAAAAGGATTGGAGCGGTGGCTTACCGATTGGAGTTACCCGAAAGGCTCAAACTACATCCTACATTCCATGTGAGCTTTCTCAAACCTTTTCACGAAGGAGATCGAAGGCAAGTGCTTAGAGCACCACCCGGGGTGCGCATGGAGTTCACTAAAAAGATGGCCAAGATCCTTGACCATCGAACCCTAAGGGGGACCAAAAGGGACACACGACGGGAGTTCCTTGTGCAATGGGAGAATGAAGAAGAGGCCACATGGGAGAAAGATGTTGATCTATGGCAATTTGAGCGGCAAATCGAGGACTACCTAGCTTGGGTGTCGACGAGGCCGTCGACTTCATCTAGTGGGGGTGGATTGTTACGCCCCATTTCTCATGATGCATAATGATACGGGCCAAGGGCCCGATGAAGGAGGAGCTTGACAAACTCCTCAAGGCGTGCTAAAATATTCTTAGTGTTGGTGGGCACTTGAGGCACGCGGGCTGGATCACTTGGAGTGGCGCAGCCCACATTTGGCGTTGGGCCGATGGGGCAGGCCCACGCGGGAAGGCAAAAGGTCATTTATGATAGTGCTTCAATTATGTTAGTGCTCTCATTTATGTCAGTGCTTCATTTATGTTAGTACTCTCATTCATGTTAGTGCTCTCATTTATGTTAGTGCTTATTTATGTTAGTGCTTGCACTTATGAGGATTCATGTACATGGCCTTGGCCATTTGTGTATAAATAGGCCATGAGCAACCAAGCCAAAGACATCAACTTCGAGTTTGAGTGTCTTGAGCATTGTGGTGTGCCTTGGAGAGAAATTGTTTCCTAGTTCTTGTTTTCGAAAATCAAGGAGGGTTGGGAGGGTTCTCCCGTAAACACTTTGTCTCTTTTATATTCCGCATTATTGAGAGGAGGGGCTGGCCTAGTCGAGGACTTGGCGCCATCACTCGGTAAAAATTTGGGCAAGAATTTAACCGTGTGACAGTCCACCTACCTTAAAATCGTCTCTAACAGATACATCTCGATCGTCAATGTGTAGCGGTGGCCGACATTAAGCTGGAAGAAAGATTTATCTATAAATAGAAGCAACATTCATTGTGCAAACTACGAAATCTCTGCACGATCAATTTAAATCATTCAAACTTTCAAGTTTTTGAACTACCCACGTAACTTTAATTTATTACTGCACTGGATATTTGATTTTTTATGAAATTTAGATTTTGTACAAAAACTCATCAATCCAGTTTATTGTCGAGATAAAATAGGTGAAGCCCTAACAATGCAAATGTTCAATTGATTTATATACATTTCAAATTTAAATTTTAAAAATTATAAAAAACTAAATTAAATCAACCAAAGCTCAACCAAACTGATCCTAAACCAACTAAAATCGACCAAAACCGAGTTTAAACAAACTCAAATTGAATCCAAACCGCAAAAATATAAAACCAAAACCAAAACCAAATCAACCAGTTTGGTTTGGGTTTGGTTGCAAGATTGGATCGGTTCGATTTGCTGTATAATTAGTTTAAATTAATTGATCGTGATTAAAAACTAATAATTATAATTAACTTAACTAATTGTGATTAATTAATTTTAATTACCATTTAATTACACTAACTACGTAACTAATGAACAATCCTAGGGGGATAAGCGACACCACCCTTTGGTCCATATTATGACATGTTATGTGTAATGTACAATGAAATCTAATTTATCTCATTTATGTTCCTCATTTCAGACTCAAGTATTTAATATTGACACCGAAGTTGTATGCCCTAATTTTGCTTACTTTCGCATGCACAATATCGATTTTACGCATGCATACCTTTCTATTTATTTATCCCATTAACTCACTTCCAGAGTTGTTTTGTACCTCTACTTTGATACCGGGATTCTAACTATAGTTCAGTTAGAATCGTTCCAACCAAATTGAACTAAACATTTTGGTTAAATTAAATTTCGTTCCAGCTTTTGGAAAACTGATTATAGAACTCAACCTTGCATAACCAAATCATTGCTATTCGATTCTAGCATTTTGATCTTAAAAAATAGTCAGAACCAAAATGAACTACTTGTATATACAATATTCAATTAACCAAATTAAATTGAGGCTCGAAGCCTGATCGAAAGAATGAAGCCCAACCAACAGCCACTCAACCCAATCACCCAAACATCCCGGACAACGCATTAACATAGTTTGTAATGTTAACATTACAGGAGAAAATAAAAATGAAACATGTTCGATGAATTGTCCAAGAAAGCCATAAACATGATTTGTTGGAACATCGAGCTCATTGATCATTCATCCTACAAGACCAATGGAGCTTCGCAACTCACTTTACATGGTTGTTCAAAGCTCATTCTTGTGCAGTAGTAATATGAACCTTCTCAAGAATAGCGAGATTAAAAAAAAGACTTAACTGGTTCATAAAAAAACTTTCATTGGGTAGGGCTGTTAGACTCTATCTTCCTCCATAGTTCCGCTTAGTAAAGTCAGTTTCAACTAATCCGGCTGTGTTCACTAAGTCAAGAAACTTTGCTTATGTACAAAGTATAGATCGTCCCTACATCAATCGTCTATGGTTGGAGAAGAAAAGGAATCTAAGCATAGCATGCAAACAAAACATTACGTGTTCATCTAATGTTCTCCTCATTTCCTTTTCAATCGATACACTGAAAATCTTTGCATATTTCAAAAGGTCTGCTCCAGCTAGTATGCAACTTTGAAAATTGGCTTTGTTTCTTATGCCATAATTCAAATCCCAACTGCCCATCGAAACCTTATCGACCGGACATTTATGAATGCATATGAAGGCTATTGACGATGGAACTGAGCAAGTGTGATGCAGTACATGTCCAAGTCCATGAGTTATGATATTTTAATATTTTATTTTATCTCTTTTTTCAATTTGATTTTATTCATTTTAAGTTCTTAAATAGAGTTTAATTTGTAGAAGATTTATTTTATATTATTAGAAATTTCGAATCTAAATTTTATTTAAAAAAGTTGGGGTGAATATTAATTTTAGAATTTCAAACATTGATTAACTTTATTTTCCGAGAGTTTATTCTCTCGTCTTTTCCCCTTATTTTCTATTTTGTATCAAAACAATACTTTCGCGGCACCCAACCCTAATGGATGACGAAAGTTCTAGTGGACAATAAATCCTCGACAATGAATGAAGATTTTGATTGATAGATCAATAAAATTTATGTAATACTCAACCATCATATACAGAAGATGTTTGAGATGACTGTCGAGCGGCGAAACAATCCGGCAATTTAGAAGTTTGAAGTTAGAGAGAGAGCACAATGAACCGTTGAAGACAAATTGCATAAAAAGTACCACTAGAAACCCTTACGTGACCAAGGACGATGATCAAGCATTTATGATTCGGCCAGATGCCAGCCATGGCCAGACTAGCTGACCACGTCCAGAGACTGCTAGCAACCACAAATGACCTAACCTCGGACAAAGACAACATCATAGAGCAAATTGCGCACTCTTGAATGCGATTCACGGGAGCCCCTTTCTTGTGCGGGAACCAGACCCTACAACTCACGATTTTGACCAACCCAACAGATCGACGTTTGATAGGTCCCCTTATCCAACAAGTTCGAATCTGACAACGACTTTTCTAGTGACCCAACTAGGGTTTTTGATGAAAGAGGTGAAATTTTTACATCAGTTTGAAATAATACTTATATTCAACATCAATGACAGCAAAATTTATGAAAGAAGCCACCGCATGGAGTAGATTATCTATTTGATAAGCGAGATAATTTTCGCGTTGACTTTCGAGATTGAAGATCAAATACTCAAGAATTTAAAGTGAACAACTTCAATTTAATTTTCAACAGTAAGGAAAGCTGTGATTATGAACTTGGTCCAAGATGAAACAATTGTTATAAAGGCGATTCCTTCCCCCAGATTATTAGTAGTTTTTATGATCAGCAGTACTAAAATTATCGACAAGCCAACCATATAGTGAATGATTAGATAAAAGAATTTTAATCAACTAAATGTAAAGATGAATTTATCTGAGACAGAGGATCATGTAATAACTCACTATATTGGAGGCCTTAGATTAGCCATCCAAAATCAATTGACTCTTCAAATTGTTTGGACTATGACAGATGCAGTAAATTGGAAATGAAAGTAGAAATTCAGATGAATAGGCTTGTGGTGCGTACATTAAACAATTTTTGATGAACAACTTTAGAGAGTTCACTTAATCTCAAGGGTTTAATAGTTATAGATGACAATGATATTAGTCATAATAATGCTCCGTCAGATCAAAACTCATAACAGAATGACAATTGGACTTCTTCACCATTCTTCAGCTTCATGAACAAGTCCAAATCCACTAACAACAAGAATTCAATAACAACCCTATGTGCATATTAATCTCAAAAACTATTTTTGGTGCAACTAACCAAGCCATAAACAGGCGACACTTAATTATTTAGAAGAAGGTAGTGTTGATTAACACGATTTTGAAGGAGATATTTATATAGTTGGTGAATTTCCAAAAGGAGATGTGAGAGAGGATTTAGTGTGCATTCTCCAATGACTTTTGCTTACTTTAAAAAGGATAGACAACATTCACCACTACAAGATCTTCGAACAATATGCACCATTGGTGACAAAGTTTGTAATGTGATAATTAGTAGCGTCAATACCGAAAATATTGTTTACAAAGCTTTGGTATGGAGCTTGAATTTCCTAACTTTAAATCATCCTTTCTTGTACAAAGTTGTATGGATTAAGAAGAGTCTTGGAGTTCGAGTACTTGAAATTTGCAAGATTTCAATGTTAATTGAAATATATTACAAAGATGAGATCACGTGTAATCTGTAATTTGGACCACCATAACTTTATGATATTGACACAACTTATAAAGGACGAGATAATATTTTTGTGTTTTAGTGGTTTGATAAGAAGATCATTTTAGTGCCACATCTTCAAGCACAAAAAAAAAAAAAAAAAAAAAAAAACTAAAGTATTTTTTTTTAAATAAGTTCTTTGCAACTACAAAACTCGAGGTTGATCTTTCTTCAAAGAGGGAAAATCGATGCAGTATAGGCTCAAGCCCATAAGCCGTGATGTTTTAGTATTTTATTTTATCTCTTATTTTAATTTGTTTATTTCGTTTTAGTTTCTTAGATAGAATTTGTTATTACAGATTTCGAATTATGACACGAATTCAATTTAAATAGCTGTAATGAACATTGATTTTAGATTTTAGACTTTGATATTGAATTACTTTATTTCTCGAGAATTTATTCTCTAGTTTTTTTTTTTCTTATGTCTATTTTATATCGAAACAATTCTTCCCCTACACCACAATATTTATGAATGACACAATATATTAGACTAACTACATAATTCTACATATCACAATGGAAATATTTAGGATATAGATTCTATACTAAACATATGAAAGATTTCACTTGATATTAAAATGTTACATACTTTTACAGAAAATGCATTACCAAAGATTTTAAATAATTGTATGTTTTTTTTGATAAATTTTTATAGTTTGTTTGCATCAATAAAATAAGAGTAATGTTACGTTTACTCATTGACGTGTTCAAATATTGATGAGTGTAATTAATGTAACAAATTATAAATAGTTAATTTATTACATTAATTACACCAATCATTATTTGACACTCAGACTAGTATTTTAAGATAGTATAATAATAGAGTAAACTGTAACATTGTTCATAAAATAAATGATATTACTTAAAAAATAGACGTTCTTTCGTTAATAATCTAATTATAATATGTTATAGGTATACAGAGAAATCTATTTTTCATGACATGGATAAGGAAAGACAATAATTAGAGTGCAAAGAGAGGTCTACTGAAAATGACAAATGAAGAAAAGAAAGAGATGAGCAAGTTGTTCATATGGAGGGACCTCTCAACACTGTAAAATGTACAATATTTTGTGATCTTCGCAACTCAAAATTGTCCTCTTGTTTTTTTTCTCGTTCCCAAGTTAAGGCCACAAATGGCTGCATCACTTTTCTAAACCTAATATTCTCATTATCCACTACTAGACTATACAAACCACTTACTCATTTGATAGACTCAAAAGACAACGAGGAACCGCCAAGAAAGCTTTTTGCATGTCAATTACAACGTGGGTATATCATCTGATACACAATACAGTCCTTTTTTTTTGTATGCATCGAGTATGCAACTATTCATCTATGCCTAAAACTACTCATTCCACCCTATTCTTCTACCCAAGAGAGGGGGACATGAGAATTTATCCAGCCAAATCGTGGAGCAGCTGAGCCCCCATTAAATTTCTGTAAGGCAAATTATGAGCTTCTGCATCTAAAAAGGAGTAGTGAATAGATGGTTGACATTCTTCAATGGAATCTCTAGGGTAGAAGAGAGAATTAGTTTGAGGTGAGGGAGAGAATGCCAGGCTCACCGGTCCATTACCACCATGATGTTGTAGCCCTAGTGTCAATGAGACACCTCCTCCGCTGCCTCCGTTAAAACTTTGTGCAGCTCCGGCAGACTGATGATTGTAGGAAGAGAAGTCGAGCTCCATTGCCCCGAATGAGCAGAAATTTCGCTGTTGGTGGAGGGGGTTATGCATGGGTTTGGCGGGTTTTGAGTTTGGTGGGTTGTTAATGATGGATGAGAGGCACTCGGAGTTCATTTTGAGTAGTTGGTCGGCCGTCGGTTTTCGATCTTCCGGCCTCGTTCTTCTGTTATTGTCCATGTCGATGCCTCCGGCGGAGGAGTTCAATGTGTTTTCTTGCTCCTTTTGTTCTTCCAAATACATATCCTCCACCATTGGCTTCCACAGCCTCACCCTTGCATTGATGAACCAGTTGGAAATCTGATCATAGTTTCAGCACAAGGAACAACAATTGTGATTACGATGTTTTATAAAGTAGTTGTTTATAAAAAAGATATGCCTTGTTATGGATTCTTATTTATTTATGGATGAGAAAACTTGCCTGGCTTCTTGAGAGACCAGTTTGGCGGGCTAAGATGTGTTTATCAACATCGCTTGGGTACCTGAAAATGGTAAAAAAATAACGCATTACTGTTAGTTCAGAGAGAGAGAGAGAGAGAGAGAGAGAGAGATGGGTCTTCAAGAAAATCAGAAAATTAAACAAACTAAATGACTGAGGAATAATGTGAGGAAAATTACAAAAAGAATCTGATAGAAAGACGAAAGCTACCTAAATATTTGCACTGATTTGGCTGTCCAATGATTGGTGCCACCATAATATTAAAATCAGAATGAAGCATAATGTCTGTATGTGTATATATTGCAGCTGCATGTGTTGTTTTTTTTTATGTTCTTAACAAAACATTGATTCTAATATAAGATTTAAGTATGGAAGTAGAAAGAGAAGAAAGGGAAGAAGAGATTTACGGGTGAAGAAAGTGTTCAAACAGCCAAGCTCGGAGAACAGAAACGGAACGTTCAGGAAGGCCACGCTGTGGCCGCCATGGGTGGCTCTCCATCAAGCTCATTTGCTGGAAAGCCCTTTGCTGTCTTAGCGTCTGATCAAGAATGCGAAGCCTCGGCGTTTCCCCCTTCGAAGCCCCCGGCGCTGCCGCCTGCTGATCTTTCTCTCCCATCGCCTTCTTCACTGCCTGAATCTGCACCACTATCCCATCTTTCAAACACCTGAAATGCCTTGACATAGCCGTGCAGGCTAAAGCGGAATACACATTCGCAGCTCCGTCGCCAGCCACCGCTTCGAATGAAGACACCACCATTTTCATTTGGTCGCAGTAGTGCCTGTATCTACGCTCGAGCTACAACAACAATAAGAAGACGAAATGGACCACCAATGTAATTAAAACGATCGTTAAAGCAGAGTATGTCGTTTTCGTAAGTTCCAGACGGTTTTGTTGTTGGAATGTCAAGAAGGGTTTCTGAAAGATTATTAAGGAAAAAAAAAAAAAAAAAGAACCTAGAGTTGTGGACATTAATGAAAAGGTCGAGCAAGTCGCTTAATTAGTTCAACAATCATGTCCGAGGACCCCAATCCCATCAACCACACAGTAAAAGTTTAAAACTTTCATTATCGTTCATTCTTAATCGCATCAACTTGACAGATATTTCATGTTTTCACATTAGTTTCCACGCTTTGAGGGAAAGAAAAAAAGAAGATTGAAATTAATGGAGAAAATAAGGTCCTTTAATGGCGGAATCAAGTATATTTTTACCTCTTCCATCGTTGAAAATAGCCTCGTTTTTCTCTTCTGCAATTCAATAAAATCAAGGGAGTGAAGAGACTGCTTCCTCAAAGAAGTAGTAGCATTTTCTTCTACCCACTGCGTGGTTTTATGACTCTTCTTCTTCGCTGCATCATTAATTCTCTCTCCAAGGCTGCAGAATTCATTCAAAAGCTGCTGCGTTGGAATCAAAAACTTGGAGTTTCCAAGCTGAAAGTCGCCATTGTGATGAAGATCTGCAACTTTTCCGACCAACCCATCTCGCAAAATCTGTTGTTGCTGTTGAATATTATCGGCTTTTCCGAAGAACCCATTATTCCTAGAAACAGAAGAAACAAGTTTCTCAACAGCTTCTCCGGTTTGTCTCAGTTCAAAAGACTGTAAGCCGATACCGGAAGGGTTATCTGAAGAAAGAGAAAGAGAAAGGCCGTGGATAGGCCTTTCGTTTGCTCCATAATTAAAAACGCACCTCAAGGAAGAATCATCTATACAGAATCTATTCTCTTGCCAAGCTCCCGTTACTGGTCCAACTCCAGCCATTAGATTCTCGCTGGTGCTGGTAAAATCTTGCTTGTTGAAATCATGGTCGTAGAAACTGGATGATTCGTTCATCGTTTTTGAAGACGACGACCCCATGTTAGGCTTTGTAGAAACTTCTTTCCATAAAACTGAGTTACTTCCGCTTTGATGATGGAGATTCTTTGAAAACCCTACCATCTCCATGTTGGTCGTCAAGCTGAAGATCTCAGCTGGATTCGGCTCGAACTCTTGGATCTGGCTTACGAAATGGTTTTGGAAACTCGGGTCGCCGGAAGAAACCTCCGACGAGTAGCAAAACCCTGTGGAAGAAACCATGTTTCTTGATTTGTCTTCGCAGAGTTCTCTGGCCATCGAAGACTGTAGTCTTTTCTTTTCTGATCACAGATATAATAATCGTTTTCCTTTTCTCCTGCTTGTACTTTCTTCACCAAGATCCATTCCGTAAAAGCATCGGAAACAAGAACCCCATTAAAGGACTTAAATCACCTTAGTCTTCAATGGTAACCCCAATTACCAGGCTTATTAGAAAGATAAATTAGAAGAACAAAACTTTCAACTTTCAATTTCTTTCGCTCATCGACAAAGCTCTCAAGCGAGTGAGTGAAAGATAGACATATAGAGAAGACAGAGAGAGGAATTATCATGTAAACATAGTAGAGAGAAAAGTGAAAATAAAGTTGAAGAGGTGTTGGACCATTTTGGTGGTGGTGGAGGAGGCTTACCTTATACGTCTTATACTTTCAATAAGCTAAGAAGAGAAGCTCAACCTACTAAGAAAAATCAGATGATCTCCTTAAAAATAGATCAGTTATGGCTGATGATGACTTCAAGTTTCTGCCTCTTTCTCTCTCTCTCTTACTTCTCTCTCTACAGTGGGTCAATGAAGGAAGAAGGATATAAATTCATATTAAAAAAAAAAGTTAAAATCAATTTGAACCCCAAATATGAGTTTAATTTGAAACACCCTCTAAACTAAAAACCCTAACAACAAAAACTTTAATCTATAAAAAATGCAACAACTTTTTTCTTATTTGTGGACACAAGACGTCTGTTGACAATGCCAACTTCTCATATTTTTTGACAATCCTAGTCATCAAGTACTTTCAGATCATCTCGAATATGGTCAAAATAGGTTTGTCCCTGACAGGTAATAGAATTGCATTAAATAACTCATATAAATTGTTTAATCCCAATTCACACTTGGGAATCGAAGAAAATACATAATTAGCCCAATATTTAGGGTTTGTGCCTCGAAGATATGCATGGACATTCGGGTTAGTCTGATGTAAGTTCTTCATTTCAATCTCGAAATGAAAAGTTGTGGTTGTTATGCCCGCATTTTATATTGCAACTTTGTATACTCTGCCCCGAAATTAGTTGTTAGGGTTTGATCTGTTATATTTTTTATAGTTTAAAGTTTTAGTTATTAGGATTTTTAGTTTAATGGGTGTTTCAAGTTCAAATTGGTCTCAATCCTAAAAAAAGACTCATAATTCCCTCAATTATTTAGAACCAAATACAGACAGATTCTATTGTACCTACTCAATAAATTAAAACAAACCCTCTGAAGAACAAAGGGTTAATAAAACAAAATCAACGCAACAAATTGACAAGTTTAAGCTTCTTTCGGATTATACAAAGTAGAAATGGGATCTGAAGAAACAGCAGCTGATTTGCTGCTGTACATACACTCTAATAGCCGCCAAATGACAGTAACTAATGTAATGAAACCCACATAAAATAATGAAGATATTATCAAACAGACAACATTTGAAAAGGCAGGGAGGGAATTCCAAGGAGGCATTCCCGGAGTAGGAGTTATGCGCAGGCTTTTTCAGATGGGTTTTTCTTTTTTTTCTGTGTGGGAAGCTTGAGTTAAGAGAGTGGTCAGTGGACCTGCTTCTGGGTTTACAATTTTTCTGGTTCGAAAAGTTAAACTTCCAAGGGTTTTAGAGAGAGACGTGGAGAGGGAGAGGGCATAAATTGTGCCTATAATAAGGTACTGTGAATAAAATGAATTGGGGTGGTCCAGCTTTGCCATCTAATTCTCATTAATTGGTATATTAAAGCATTCCAGCCAGTCTCTCTCTCTCTCCCTCTCTCTCCCTCTTGCATGGGACCGCAGCTTTTCTTTTCTTTTTAGAAGAAATATGCCGACGCAGCCTAGAATTGTATAAGTTTATGATGAGAACAAGAAATAATAAGAAGAAGAAGATGATAATTATTTTAAAAAATGATAATAGAAGTAAAAGTAATGGTTCTGAATTGAATAATTATGCGTCATTCATCGCATAAGTCCAAACTTGACTTTCCTACTTTACGTTTTCGTTACGCTGTAGTCAATTAATAATTATATGAATATGAATTCTCCTTGCGCATAAACTTCTTCTTTCTCGTCTATGCTTGATCTCTAACTTCAGGTTACAAAGCTTGAATTCGCGATGTGTAGATATTACTGAAAAGAACTACATGGTAGAATTTAGTGTGATCCAAATTCTAGTTGGGTCAGATCGGGCCCGTATATCAATATTAGAGTTTTACGTTTTTCTATATATTGATACTTGAGTCGCAAAATTCATTATACCAAATTTGATATTAGTGATTCTCTCCTCCGCTCCTGATTTTTTTCCCTTTTAGGATTTCCACGTAAAATTCAGTGTCCATCATTTTCTCGTTTTTTCTTTTTTGGTTTCTCGATCGTTCGTTACAGGTGGATTAGAGTATCTAATCCTAACAACGGGTATCAGAGCTCTATGTTGAAGCTGTTTCGAAAATCAGGGTTTGATTATTCGAAGGTATCGAACGATTTTAGGTTTGCAATTTTCGGTGCATGAAATTTGCAATTTTATTGGGGAAAAAAAAATTGTTGCAGGAAATAAAAAAGAAAAAAAGATTTTTTTTGTGTTCTTTTGTTCTTCACCGCGAAAAACAGAGAAGCCGATAGAGAGCTCTCTTTGCCGCGCCATTGAAGAACAGAGGTTTGTCTTCTTCACACCAAGCATAAAACAGAGAGAGAAGAGGGATAGCGGCCCACCGTCTGCGAAGAAGCAGAAAAGGAGAAGTACCGTCCGTCGTCTGCCGCCGTCTGAAAAGAAGAGGAGAAGCTGCCGTCATCGATAGCGAAAGTTCGCCGCCGATCAAAGCCGTGTGCGCGTGAGAGGGGAGAAGGTTGCCGCTGCGAAGGAAAACCTGTCCTCGCCGCCGATCTGCTCCGACGCAATCTCTGAGCCCTAGCCAAGATCATGAAGAGAAGAAATCCCTCTCCGCTGGCGCCGATCGAAGAAGACGTGCTTTTATAGTTGACAAATTCAAGGATTATTTTTGGGTAAATCGGTTTTTTGAATTTATGGAGAATTCTGTGAATTTGGAAAAACGCAGCAGAGAGGAACTGTGGAATTTTCAGTTCAGAAATTCGTGAAGCAGAGGAACTATTTTGGAATATGTCTACTACTGTTGGTGTTGATAAATTCACAAAGCAGAGAGGAACTTACCGTTCACCGTGATCGTGAAGCTTGCTTGTTCTCCTATGGAATTTATTTTTCAGTCGACAGCAGAATTATGTGATATTTTTTGAGGTTTAAAATATCTGTTTTTGGGGAATTAAAATTCTAAATTGTTTGGGCGAATTAACCGATATTGTGGAGATTGATTAGTGGGGTTGAATAATTAATCTGAAAATGTCTGGTTTTAGGGCATTGATTATTGATAATGATGGTAGGTGACGATAGCACATGATACGGTATTAGAAAATTCGATGGGACAGATTTTGCATTATGGAGAATGCAAATCGAAGATTACTTGTACGGAAAAAAACTTCATCTTCCTTTGAGTGCGAAACAAGAGAAGATGGAAGACGGTGAATAGAATCTCCTTGATAGACTGGTTTTGGGAGTCGTCCGATTGACGCTAGCCAAAAGCGTTGCTCACAAAGTGGCGAAGGAGAAGACCACCGCAAGTCTAATGAAAGCTCTGTCTAATATGTACGAGAAAACCTCTGCGAATAATAAGGTATTTCTTATGAAGAAGCTTTTTAATCTGAAGATGATTGATGGTACTTCTGTCTTAGCACATCTGAATGAATTCAATACGATTGTGAATCAATTATTATATGTGAAAATGGATTTTGAAGATGAGGTTCGTGCCTTAATTTTGTTGGCGTCTCTACCGAATAGCTGAGAGCTTATGAGGGCTGTAATTAGTAACTCAGTTGGAAGAACTAAATTGGTATTCACCGATGTAAGGGATCGTATTCTTGCTGAGGAGGTTCGTAAGATCGATTATGGTGAAACATCGACAGGCTCAGCTTTGAATATTGAAAATAGAGGCAGAAGTCAAAGTAAAAGTTCGGACAATAGAAATCAAAGTCAGAAATAGTCCGGAAAACACACCAATTTTGAGTGTTATTATTGTGGAAAGAAAGGACACATAAAGAGATTTTGTCAAAAGCTCTTCGAGAGAATCCGAATGCTAAAGGAATGGAAAAGATGTCCGAAGAAGGTGACATAGGCGAGGAGGTAGCCACAACCACCAATGAGTTCTTTAGTGTGTACGATGAGGATGTCGTAAATTTTGCTTGCCAAGATACGAGTTGGGTGATCGATAGTGGCGCTTCAATACATGCCATTTCAGGGAGAGATTTCTTTACGTCCTACACTTCAGGTGACTTTGGAAGTGTGAGGATGAAAAATGGTGGCGTTGCAAAAGTCATCGGTATGAGAGATGTGCGTTTGGAGACCAACATCGGCAACACCTTGATTTTGAGAGGTGTAAAGCACATCCCGACATCCGCAAGAATTTGGTCTCGATTGGCAAGCTCGACGATGAAGGATTTGACAATACATTTTGTGATAGAAAATGGAAGCTTACCAGAGGTTTATTGATCGTACGAAAGGAGAAAAATGTTTTTCATTATATGTGATGCACGCGAAGATCGCGGATTCCACAGTCAATGTGGTGGGTAATAAGGCTGCAAAGTTTGTGAATTCACCTTTTAAGAGAAAGGTTGAGAAGACTCAGAAGAAGTCAGATTCTCGGGTGAAGTTCAAGTTGGGATCTGAGGGTACATCAGAGCCGATGAGTCAGCCTATTACAGATGTTCAGTCACCAATTTCAGTTTCATGTTAGAATGGTATCGTCAAAGACAGAACCATGTGGAAGGTTAAAGCTCTAGGACGATATGATGAAACTGTGGGTTATGCATTGAATGTGTTCGAGGGTAACGATTCCTGTGTGGAGTCTTCAACATGTTCAGACGCAGTTCGTTGCGACAACCCTGATAGTTCGGTGATACCATGGAGGAGATGCAATTTCTTCTCAAGTAAGTCTCTAAAGTTTAAGCGGCGCTTAAACTTGAACGGTATCGGATGCTGAGTTGGCCCATCTGGGGCCTTTGTGGTAGAGGATCTTACTTTTAATGGAGTTTTGCAGATTTGTTTCCTTGCCGGAATTTCCTTGAAGGTGGAGATTGTCAGACTTCAGTGTTCTGGATTCGCTTTGGGTTGGGCCGAGTAGCCCGTTGAATCTCTCACGTGGAATTCGTGTCAAGGTGAAGTTTGTTAAATTTTGGTGTGACCCAAATTCTAGTTGGGCCGGGTCAGGCCCGTATATTAATATTAGGGTTTTATGTTTTTCTATATATTGATGCTTGAGTCGCAAAACTCTTTGTACCGAATTTGATATTAGTAATTCTCTCATCTGCCTGTGGTTTTTTTCCTTTTAGGATTTCCACGTAAAATTCGGTATCTATTATTTTCTCGTTTTTCTTTTTCAGTTTCTCGATCGTTCGTTATAGGTGGATTAGGGCATCTAATCCTAACACTACAATACATTAAATAAGAGCAACCGTCACCAAGGAGATGTCCTTAAATTGATTATTGCATGGCTATCTAGAATAAACAATAAATAGCGATAAAATAGGTCTTCTTTCGAGCCTTGCTTTGTCACGACTTAGAGGCGGACCATGACAGAAACGTTGAGTCAAATGACCCGAACCTCGACAGGAACCCGATCGTCTAGCTCAAGGCTAAATTTACAACGGAAGATTTGAACAAAAATTGAGTCCTAGCCCACAAAGAAAGGGAAAAGTCCACGTAGTGATTGCATAAAAATAAGATAGTATAAACTCAAGGAAAAGTCCAATTTAAACCTCAAAATATAAGGCCAAGGACAAGCTGAACCATGAACTATGTTTGAGTACAAACCAAATCTTATATTATCTCTACGGAACAAGCCAACCCTCACTGTTACTCCCTGTCGTCCGCGTTTTGCACAAGGGCTACCTCTGTGGTAGCTCGCATTGAGGGCGAGGTTGCCCTCGTGCCAAATGCGGGTGACAACGCGACCTAGCTTCTCTCTACGGCGAGTTTCTGCGGGTTCCGCAAATTTCGACCTCCAATACTTAACAATCCATCGATTTGGTTCCTAGTTTTGATCTCTCACACCATTTCTTCGTGGTTTCACTCTAATTTTGGACTACCGCATCAAGCTACCGATCGATTTACAAAACCGCCATAATTTTACGGTTTCACCCTAATTTCAGATTTTGACCTAATTTCGAAGTTTCACTCTAAACAAGGTAACGCGAGTTACCACGGAGGTCGCCCTCATTTAAACGAGGTTGCCCTCATGCAAAACGTGGGCGACAACGAGTGTATTTAATAGTGAATAACGATAATGGTTTATTTGTTCCTTAGAGATAGTATAAGGTTTGATTTGTACTCAAACATAGTTTAAGATTTAAATTGTCTCTAACCCCATAGTTCAATATTTAAATTGAACTTTTTCCTAAACTCAAATAAAGCAAATAAATTGGACTTTTTCAATATTTAAATTGGTCGACCGGTTCAGCTGGTGAGGTCGACCTAACCTGCAGCATAGATCAACCTGGCCTACAACTCTAGTCAACCAAACCAGCGGTTGTGGTCCACAAGACTTGCTCAAACTGTGGTCGACCAGACTTGCTCAAACCGCAATCGATTAGACTTGAACAACGATCAACTAAGAACGACATTTGCAGCGACAGTTTTCATGAGAAAACTTGTCCCTTTCGTCAATTTTTACCTCCTCTCTATCTACAAAGTCATACAAACCACAAGCCAACTAGAATAACGCAAAAACAATTAATGAATAACGCAAAAACAATTAATGATTTAGAGTTTCTAAGTAGAAAATTTGAATCTGACACTAACAAAAATTGAATGAGAAAATAAGATGTTAGAAATCGACTTACCATTGAAGAACCATCACAGAATTTGTAGATTGGGATGTTAGAATCACGAATCGAACAAAAACTCAATGGAACCTCCCGCAAACTCTCTCTCTTTCTCTCTCTCTCTATCAGTCAAAAGAAAGGAGGAAACTCCAGACGAGAGCAATCCGACATTAGATCCATGTCCCCAACATCATGATCTAAGTTTTACCAAATGTCTTCTATCAGTGACCTTCTTTTCTTGAGATATTTTCAACAAAAAATAGTTGTATCTACACTGTATGTAGCAACGATTGTTTTACATTTGCTCCACTGATTGTTTATGAAACTTGTTTTAAAATAATAATATTTTCACTGCAAATTCATGCATGCTAGTGATGTATTCTATTTGAAAAAACTAAGTATAGCATTAATAAATTCTTAATATATCCATTACTAGCACGACTTAGGACGAGGACACTTAGAGTAGACTATGCCTTGTCTATGAAGGCTAAAGTCATAAAATACTAAAGAATTGATTAGTAGTAATTACTGATAAGTATACATTATTACACTTATCAACCGATTCCTAACTTAAAAAGAAGTATTGATGATCGAATGGAAATGGATGATATTAACAACCTTAAATCACAAAAGGCCTCTTGGTGATGAGAGGACTATTCATCACGAAATGGTTATCTTTGATCGAATGTCATTTGGTCGTGAGATGATTCAACAAATGTTGTTCGATGAAGTCTTCCGGTTTCCCATTTAGAATCCAAATTTTACATTAGGTTTTGAAAGAAAGGAACAACTTTCACATACAACCTTCGTTCTCGCTCGCTCAACGAGCATCTCTCTAATCACCAATGAATAATGAGATTTTTGACCAGGAAAATGTGTTTATTTAGAGCTTACGCGTTCATTAATGATTCGTCAAAAATTTTGTAACTGCTAATGTCAAGAATTTTCGATATTTTTAACTACCAGATATCACAAATGATTCGTTAAAAATATAAAACCCAAGTTATAAAACCTTTACTCCGTCTTCCATAATGAATTTACTAGTTCACAGGTTCAAGTTGGAGGACAAAATTGAGGTCAAAGAAGATTTAATTAAAACCCACTTTTAATCTAAGAAAAAGAAATACAACAATGATGATTAAGCGACGTAGCTGAGCTTGGAGATGGGAACGAGACAGAAGCAATCAAAGAATGTATAACTGTTTTTCTGTTTTTAGGCGACTGAACAAGACCTAGGGCTCCTCCAAAAACGGAGTTTCTACAGTCCATTTAAAAGCAAAACCTTCCATAGCCAGTAGGGTTTTTACTGCAGTTTCTGAACTCGTTTTGAAACTTGTAATTATTTCAGTTTTTGTTTGTAAAAAGGTCGTAGGATCAAGGATGTGGTCCAAACAAAACGTAAGACCAGAGAGACAAGTAATATGATGCTGTTTCTTAACATTTTATTTATTTATAGGTTTTTTTATTTAGGTTTTGGACGGATTGGACATCCTACATCAGCTAGCCCTAGCTAGTCAAGACAGCTTTTGGACAGCCGGTGATGATGATGAAGATGATCAGATCTTCTTCGTCTCTTTGTGAGCTGATCTCATTGAATTCCTTTTTTTTATTTAACTATTTATATTATTTATATTATTTTTATCTCATAACATGCAAATATTAAATAAAAAATAAATTTTATTTTGTTTTTTTTTTTTAAAAAATAACTAAACTTAAAGTGGATAATTATTTTAATATTTTTCACTCTAGTGCTCTCAAAGACTTGGAGCTACTACCCAAAGTATTTGAAATAATTATATATTTTTTAATATTTTATGGCAAAATTCTTTACAAAAATAGTTAAAATTAGTAATTTATTTTTTAAAAATATCAGTTGAGTATAATACTTGAAATTACTAATAATAATCCAAAAATTGTATTTCCAGAGCATTCAGATAGTTTCATTCACTCTGATTGTCATTTTGTTTTCGTGGGTCATTTTTCAATGGCTAGGTATTTTGTTTTCCAATTAGGGTTATGCTCAATTTGTTTTTTCTTCTGATTTTGATGGAATATTTTATATTTAATAATAGTTGTTTAGAAGAATATTAGGTCATGCTATGAATTCGATTCCTAAAGAATCTTATTGTTGTTCTTTAACATACACAAAATTTTATGTTAATTGAATTCAATCTATTCTCGCCCATCTCCTTAACCTAATGCGGCGTTGGGTGAAATCACATTAGGTTTAATCCCGGTTACTTTTTAGCTTGATTATGTATAACTGCATATTTACTGTACAGACGTGGTGCCAAGTTGAACTTTTTTATTAATTCACATCTATTTTATAGCTTGAATTCACATGATATCAAATTGAGATTGTTGTTCAATTATTTCTGTACAATTTTGACATGCCAATAACAAGAATGCAATCGCACTATGTAGGATTTAGACCAATTGAAAGAAATTTACCATGTCAAAGTCGAAATACAATTTAATTTTTGCAACTCAATCATCTAACACCATAGATCACCTATGTTTTATTCTATCACTTTTGTTATAACTTGAGCTTTTAAACCAGACCCAAATAAAATCCGAGTCACTCAAGTACATACATTCTCTTTCAACCGAAGAGAATAAAAAGGAGTTCACTTGGCTATGGTCCTCGAAATTGGTTTTGAAGGAAGAAGAAAACATAAACTGTTGATACTCTCTGTTAGATTATATGTAAACATTTATCATTAATGGTATTTTAGTCACCATATTTGGACATCACTCGTAACCTCCATTCATAGCAGATTCTAACATCAAACCATAGCTTTTCCCTTGTTCCTTTTAGATCCTACTGTGGTAACGAGCAGTTGAAGCAAGATTAATATTTCGAGGTTTGAAAATAAAAAAGTATTTTCACCTGTTGGTTTTGGTTTGGTTTATTTGCGGATTTGATTTGATTTGATTTGTCTATGGATTATTATTTGTCGTTATTTGTTTACATCTTTTGGTTAGGTGATTAGCATATTAATCTATGACTGTTAGAGATGGTTCACTTTAGTCAATTAGTGTACAAGTAGATTGAAAAAACTATTGAAGCTACGTAACCAAGAATTTTTTAAAAAGCAAAACAATACATAAAGCTGGACTAGTAGCCAAAAAGAATGTACAACAACATAATATTGATTTCGAATAAAAATTTTCTGTGGAAGCTTGCCATGAAACAGAGAGTAGAATTGTGTTGGCTTTGACTACACAATTACAGTGGCCTATTTGTCAATTTGATGTCAAATCAACATCGAGGTTTCACAATCAAAGGCAAGGAAACGAAGGTGTTCAAATACTGTGGATTCACTAACAATGATGGGATTGGTTCATTGGATAAGAATTAATCACTTGCAGCTCAAATAAGCAAGACCCAACAACATTGTCATCCTCTACATCTCAACCACTTCAGCAGCTTCTCAAGTCATATGGTTGAAGAAAATATTGACAGAGAGCTTCGACAAAAACAAGAACGTGCACCAGAGATATTCAGTGACAATAAATCAACAATCTCAATGACAAAGAATCCAAAATTTTATGGCATAAGCATATTAACATCTGTTGCTGTTTTATTCGTGATTTAGTTGCGAAAAATGAGTCTAGATACGCAGTTGGCTAATGTTCTTACCAAGGATTTGTGAAAAGAGAAATTTATCTACTTGAGATAATTACTTCGTTTTACAACTTTGAATCAAGGGGCAAACTGAAGTGAAAGACTAAATCAAAGTTGTTAGTGACAAATATTTAGTGTATTTAAAATTAAAGAAGTGGGTGTAGTGGACTTGGTGTAATTTGTGATTGATATTAGCAGGTTGTGTAGGTGTAATTCTATAAATTGCAATGCATTTTGATGCTTTGCAGATAACAAACAAGAAGAAGTCACATTTGTCTTACTTAGTCTCTTCTTTCCTCCAACGTGATCTATCCAGAATCTAAGATATATGATGTTAGAATTCTGCCATCCTATTTTTCTTTGACTGTCTCGAAAAACTTGCGTACCACGTAAGTGATCAAACTAAATTATAGATATTCAACTATCCGTATCGATTGTAAATCACTATTTTCCATTCTTTTTTTTATGATTTTTGTTGGATAGTTGTGTAAAGTTTGTTTTCAGGTAAACAAAGAAAGCTCCTAAAATGGAACAGATTTATTCAGAGGCAATCAGCAGCAGATGTTTATAAAAGATGTACAAAAATACTTTCCAGATCAAACGAAATGACCTCAAATACAGAAGACAAATAGCATCGTCATCAACAGTGTACTTGAGAGAAGACATTAAAATGGGATATGGTTTTGACATTGAACTTAGGCATTTGTTTTGCAAGGACGTTTGGCATCCCGGCAGGAATTCTAAGAGAAATTCGAGCCAGCCGAAGCTTACAATCTTTAACATTATGATTGTCTATGTCAGATCGAAAATTCTAAAGATTTTGAAACATCATCTTTCAAGCAAGATAGTCGGGAACTTTGAATATCGAACTTTCTCCCACCAAAAACCATTTTCTCAAAAAAAAAAAAAACTCGAACAAAAAATCCTCCATAATATTGATCCAAGTAAGAAAGCGGCCTAAGAAACACGAATAAGTTTCGATTCAAAAAATCATGGATGACCATTACGCATGAAAATAGCATTATTAGTGCAACTTTTACAATACAGAGTGATCAAAATTTATAGAAGTAAACGAAGCATTATGGGAGGGATCCAATAATTCACAGGGCTCAGTAGCTTACCTGATCTTTCGTGGAGATCCTGCCGAAACCTTTGCATGATCTTCCTACTGCAACTTATAGCTAATCAATCTGAAGTCAAAACAGCAATCAAAATAGACACCAGGTTAACATATTGTCTTCCAAACCTTAAAGTGATCATAACTGCCTTGACTTTCCAGACATTTTGATGGTTCCTCCAAAGCCAGAGTAAAACCACGACACAGAAAAAGTTCAACCAAATACCCATTTTAAAGTTTTACCTATAATATGTTTAGTCTTACAAAGTAAAACAGATCTAATTTGGATGAAATGCCTTCTCATAGAAACTAAAGAAAAATCAATTCAAGCCATTCATTGAGGTATTTGGCAATGTAAATACATTACCAACTTGATTTTAGCACAACAGTAATTAAACTTCATCAGCCTCCGTCAACCTCGTTTTCCAATATTTCTGTGGGCAACAATCACAAACAACGGCAGAATCGTTTGTCAGTCATCAGAATCTGCACAAAATAGCATAAAAGGTTTACATATTCTGATCCAAAATAGTGTAACTGTCAATGTAGTCGAACTGAACAAGTGGATCTAATTAAGCACAATGAGGCATGAGCATAATCAATAACACAAAGTCATTTGATAATCATTTATGTTCTTCGGTTTGAATTAAATTTTCAAAAATATGCTCACAATCAACACCAAGATTATGTGTTTGAACAGAAATTATCTCCCAACAATCATTACATGTTCATTTATATGAACATCTTCCTAGGAAGCCATCTTAAACAACTCCAATGAGATAATAAATTCGCATTCCGAGCGGCCCTTCTAATCATTATGTGACAAAATAGATTCCATACTTAATTGGCGATAGAAAATGAAAGTGCAAAACCATATTACTAGAAAAAAAAAAAAACAGAAACAAGCATATTTAATTTAATCCATTTATCCTGGATTAGAAAGAAAAAGAAAACTAACCATAATCAAGAACAAGTTGCTAAGTTGGTGGAAAGGATGTAAAAAACGACACCCGCTGAGACGTGAATTATTAGCTTTCACGAGGTATTATCCACAGAAGATGCCATGACTCGCAGCGGATGAGGCCGCTCTTGCTCACCATGGCGTCTCCAAAAGGCCCTCCTCCACCAAACTTCAAACCCTCTTTGTATATTTGGACAATCTTCACCAGAATTCATGAATCGGTCAAACCAAGCAAGCAATATATCTTGTTGCCAAGCTAAAGGTAAGGTAAGAATGGTATTACTAAGACCTTCCTCAACTAAGTGCCTATCAATGCCTTTAGATGCTCTTCTCATCCACCCAAAATCATTATAAAAAGGAACTAACCATGTTTGCAGAAGCATAAATCTAACATCTTTTGGAGCCAAAAGCTGGCCTCTTCCTATCCCAACGAATAGCCGAGAGGTCACCCTGCTAATCTCAAATCTATGCACAACAGGCACCTTAGAATGTACTTCCGACAAATCAGATTGTGCAGCCCAAGTTCTCAAAAAATCCTCAGCTATCTGCCTATCAATCATAATATCTAAAATCCAACTCAAATTATCAGCTTGTCTAGCAATCTGACTAACTTCCTGCAACTCTGAATTAGCTGCCTGCAAAAAATGGTGTCTAAGCAATTTCAAACACCTCTCAAAAGCTGAGTACAAAGACTCCTTCCGCAAGTCATTTGAAGACGAACTCTCCCGAAGCATTTTCAACAACAACCCTTTCATCTCACGCCTTGCTTTCTCATCTTTACCTTCAAGGACAACGTGTAAAAGCTTTAGCAGAACTTCTTCATTGTCACTGCCTTCATCAGGTCCGTTGTTAAACTCAACTGAAACCCTCTTGAGAACTTCTCCAGCTCCAGCTCCTTCAAGGTGAAGCTCAGACAAGAGGGAGGCTACCTTCTCTTCTTCATCCTCAGCCCATGGGGCGGCTTCCAAGTACTCCAAACAAGATAATACACCAGCGTCGAATCCAATTGCAGCTGAAACCTGAATTCCAGGGCAACAAAACAAAAATGTGCCAGATCAATCGCAAAACCTGAAATTTGCTTTCTGACCTATGCAATGAAACAGTAAAGATGTTCAAACCATAGAGTTTCTGGCTAGCACTTACCTTCAGAATTCCAAGAATCCTAGGAACGTCTTCCATCATGAGTTTCTTCTTGATATCTCTACAATATAACAGTTTCAGCGTCTCAATGTAAATCTCGACATCATCGCAATCTGCAATCTCAACAATATACGGAGTCGACCTCTGCTGCTTTGCCCACCTATCGGAAAGCTTAACTGAGAAAAATCTACTATGCGCCACAAGAATTTGCCTATGAACATTCATAGAAACACTAATCCCATCTTTAGAGCTTAAAGTGAGTTTGATATCACTGTTGGAAGTGTCGTTAAACTGGTTTCCTGGGCTCCGAGAGCCCAAAAGGTTCGAAATCCTCTGCATCATCAAGGTTTGTTTATCCTGAGTCGGTAGTAAAGCTCTTTGACCTGAAACGGTAATGGTTTGCGACGGGATCTGTGATCTGGGATGAATATCGGGCTCATTGGCCATCAATGTGAAGAGGGTAGGTGATCGAACGTTCTCCTGCGGAGGCGGAGGGGGCGACATTGGGTTGAGGAGCCCAGCAGTGAGTGCAGAGTTAAACTTGGTAAAGCTTGAAGGAAATGACTCGTTTTGCAGTCCAGAGTGAGCATTAGAAGCGGAAACGGCCGACGAAAAGTCCATATCCGGCGAGAAATAACGGGGAGTCAGTTGGATCCTGAAATTAGCAGAAGAATCAGAAGTAGAAAATGGAGGTAGATCAGGGGGTATGATTGAACGGCGAGAAAGTGGAGAAATCAATGGGGGAGGAGGAGAAGGGGTTGGAGTAGCTTTAGAAGCAGGGCAACACCAGGAGCTATCAGGGGAAACAATGGAGGGAGAGTCGAGCTTCCGATTGGGTAGGTGAGAAAGAGAAGAAGGAGATGATGAAGAATCAGAAATAGAGGTTGCAGAAATGGTGATCTCTCTGGCTCTGCAGCGTTTTTGCTTGATGGGTTGGTTTTGGATATCGAGGAAGCAAGTGGGTTTACTGCTAGCACTAATTTTAGCAGTTGTGGTCGTTGTCGATGCTGCCATGAAAATGTACCCCTCCGGCAGTTGTCCTTTTTGTTTTATGGCATTTGCAGGAGAGAGAGAGACAGATAGAGAGAAGAGTATTAAAGATGGCGGTGGAAACGAGAAAGGGAAAGTAAAGAACGGAGTGGAGCCAGCCCAGCAAAGATAAGAGTCTGAGAAATCAAAATCAATCAATACAAGGGAAAGAGAGCAGCCCTCGAAGGATGAAATACCATGCTTTGTTTCTTGGTTTTTCTTGGATTTCTGTCTTTTACCATGGAAGCTTTGGAATTTACAAATTGTAGAGAGAGAAAGCCGAGAGAGGCATTTGCAGAGCCGGTGCCCCACCTCCACAGCACAAGCTTCTTTTCTCTGTGCTTAGTTTTGGTTGTTTGTCAGTGTTCATGGTTCTGGAGGTGTCCATTTGAGTTTGGTTAAACTTGACCCTCATCCTCGTCAAAGTTGGTGGGCGATGATACAAGCTACCGGTCCAGCGTAGCCTTAAACCACTTGAATGCGATGATACAAAGGAATGAAGATGGTTTGGCCATAAGCTCAAGCAAAAAGCTTTTCATGTAAATTTCACATTTGTTGAAGGGAATTGTCTCACCTACAAAGTGAGGTGTTGGATTGAAACATACACAAAAACTAAAGGGAAAAGTTCAATTTAGCCTCTAACGTATAAGGTCAGTAGTCATTTGGTCCCTAATATTTATTTTTTACCCAATCAGATCCTATCGTATACAACGTTTGCAATTCAAACCTTCCCGTTAAATTTGACACGTGTTTTGCACGTGCGTTGCTAAAACCCCAAAATACCCTCATTTCCTCCCGAAATCCTTAAAGTAAAAGTTAAATTTGTCCGAAATCCCTACCTTAAATTCAAATTGGAATAATGAGAGATAGTTTAGTGTATGTTTTTAAGGTGAATTTAACTTTTACTTTAGGGATTTTGAGAAGATAGGAGGGTATTTTGGGATTTTAACAGCGCACGTGCAGAGCACATGTCAAATTTAACGAAAAATTTAACGAGAGGGTTTGAATTGCAAACGGTATATACGATAGGGTCTGATTGGATACAAAATAAACGTTAGAGACTAAATAACCACTGACCCCATACGTTGGGGGCTAAATTGAACTTTTCTCAAAACTAAATTATCCTACCATTTAGAAATAAGTAGAGTCCAGTTCCTCCTCTAAGGCTCCGGGTGGGGTGTCGAAGCCCAGTTCTATTTCATAAGTAGTAGAACGACACGTCGTCTTCAGTAAATCCTGCCGATCAGAGGTTGTTTTCATATTATAAGGAGATGTGAGTAGGACAAAAAGAGCAGACAAAGCCACATGTAAAATGGGTCCCACAGCTCTGACTCGTGTCTTCATAAATTCCAAATTTTTATTCATTCAATTGCTTCTATCATGTTTTATATAAAAACAAAAACTAGTACTGCAGTCCACGGCTCGGTTCACACTTTCGAGATTAAAAATTGGTCAAACCGTAGGAGGACCGATCCGTGGGTCAACCAGGTGAAAAGCCGACTCAAAGCTTAGCCCAAAAGCCTAGCACATCACCCTAACCCACTAATCCAGCAACGCTGTCTCTAATTTATTTTTACCCTGGCATCGTCTTCCTCCTCTTGCGTGTTCCCAAGGGTCCCAATCGGCAAAGATAGACAAGAACTAGGGTGGGAACGAAGTACAAACCCTAATCACCATCGCTCGAAATCCACTCTAAGCAAAGACTCTCTTCCACCAAAGTCATCGCACTCAATGACGCTAAGCCAAGGCACTCATTGTTGACTGCACGTTGACGTCGCCTTGGCAATGCAGCTCCGAGCTTGCTGTCTTCAGGTTGGTGTTGTCGTGTTGCAGTGTTGATCGACTCAAACAAAGTTAAACAAATTGTGAATTCTATTAAACATAATTCATGTCTTTTGTGTGCAGAACATATTGTGAACTGTGAAACGTAAGATTGTGCGTCACAATCTGCATCATCTACATCAGATTATACGTCACAATCTTCAAGTATAGTTTCTTGTTTATTAGTTCTTTGGACATGTATAAATTTTGTTATTATTTTTGTTATTATAGGATGAATTATTTTCAATGTAAAAATTCACATGATGATATAAAAAGGACTAGGTTGTCTCCAGTTTGGATTCACTATAGTAGGGTACCAAATACTGATAAAACAAAATGTAATTATTGTGGGCAAACTTATGTAGCTCATTCAACGAAAAATGAGACTTCATCTTTGATAAAACATATAAAAGTATGTAAAAAGTTTGCAAGAAATATTGATAATATGCAAAAGACTTTGCTTTTTAGACATAATGAGAGCAAATGTTCTAATGCGTCCACATTTAGTGTAATGGGTGTTCGAGAATTTCTTGCAAAATTGATTATTTTGGATGAGTTGTCAATTCAATTAGTTGAAAGAATTCGTTTTAGAATATTTTGTTTATATCCCAATCCTAAGTTCATTATGCTTCTAAAAGAACAGTTGCAAAAGATAGTAAGATATTTGAGAAAGAATGTATTAAGTTGAAGAAATGTTTTTTTATAATATCACAAAGAGTATACTTGATATATCAAGTTCTTAGAGGCCTTTCATACTATGACTTTTAATGTCTTTGTTTCTCTGTATATTACATCGAATATGTATGTAGGTGAAGTCTGTAATTTAAACATTGCTATTGATACATATTCTAATTGTGATAATATGACACTCAGACGAATGACCATCAATATGCAAATCAAGTTCGATAAATATTGATGATCTTTTGAAAAAATAAACATGCTTGTATATGTGGTTACTATTCTTGATCCAAGTTGCAAAATTAAATTTTTGAAGTATTGTCTAGCCACTATTTGGTAGCGAAAGAGCTGTAGATTACTCGAAGTAATTGGATGATATAATTGAAAAGTTGTCTTCAGAGTATAAAGGCGATACAATTAATGGAGATCAAACTTCAAGTGTTAGTGATAGTTTGCAAAGGCCACCAAAGCCAAAGAATGCTTTGAGACAAGCTCAATCTATTGCAGTATACTCTATATTTTACGGGCCCGACAATACTTATGAGGTAGATGATGAAATTAATATGTCAAAGATAGATCAATACTTGTTCGAGAAATTAGAGAATTTTTCAGAGAGTATCAACATATTATCTTGGCGGACGAGGAACTTCGATAAATATCGAGTTTTAAGTGTAATAGCGAGAGATAAATTGATCATTCTAATTTCTACGGTTGCATCAGAATCAGCTTTTAGCTATGGTGGTTGTGTTCTTGATGTGTTTCGCATTTCTATATTGCCCCAAAATGTTGAAGTTTTTATATGCACTCAAAATTGGTTCAAATCATTTAATCCTTTTAAAATTCCTCTATAAATTGATGATAACCTAGATAGTTCTCTCATAGCTATTGACGAAGGTTTGGAGATTCTTTTTTGTCATAATTATTATTGATCATACATGTTTCATTAGTAATTGATGTCTTCTATATATTAAGTTTGCATTGCGGTACAAATTAAAGATCTCTAGAAGATGATGAATCAATGATTTGATATGGTTTGAAAATGATGATTTCGAATTAAAATTCTGAATTGATTGCAACAATATTTTCATATTATGATATTTAGAATTTCTTGATTAATTAATTTTTGGAATGATGTTCAATATTTGGAAGTTGGAACGATAAAATGATATTTAATATATCCTAGGAAATATGTTTAATTCATTCTAGAGTTCTCTAGTTGATAATTAGTGTATTATTTTGTTATGGGGGGAATAGGTAATGGATGAATATATTGTTACAGTTGTTAGCAATTTTTTTTTCCAATTTTATAAACTTTTTTTCAATTTTTTTTAGTATTATTTATTTATTTTAATTTTTAGAAAAAATTAGGAAAAGGTTCAATTTAACCCCCAACGTATGGGGCCAGTGGTCATTTAGTCCTTAACGTTTAGTTTTGACTCAATCAGGCCCTATCGTATACACCGTTTGCCATTCAAACCCTCCCGTTAAATTTGACACGTGCGCTGCTAAAACTCCAAAATACCCTTATTTCCTCTCGAAATTCCTAAAGTAAAAGTTAAATTCACCTTAAAAACATACACTATACTATCTTTCATTATTCCAATTTGAATTTACGGTAGGGATTTAGGATAAATTTAACTTTTACTTTAGGGATTTCGGGAGGAAATGAGGGTATTTTGGGGTTTTAGCAGCGCACATGCAGAGCACGTGTCAAATTTAACGAAAAAATTAACGAGAGGGTTTGAATTGCAAACAATGTATATGATAGGGTCTGATTGGGTAAAAAATAAATGTTAAGGATCAAATGACCACTGACCTCATACGTTGGGGGCTAAATTGAACTTCTCTCAAAAAATTATATGAATATATTGAAACCGAACCGGGACCGAAGCGTAAAATAAGGTTTCGGTTCTAGAACCTTACGGTTCTGGTTTTAATTTTCTAGGAACCATGGGCACGGTTTCGATTTTCTAGGAACCGCGGACACAATTCTGGTCCAGAGTCGGACCCCCCGCCCCCCCACCCAAAATTACCCGGTCACAGATTAAGGCCCGTAATCTTTTTGCTGACAAATTCTTTTCTTTTGCAGGTGAAGATTTCTTTGATGACTTGAAATGGAAGTCTAGCTCACTAGATATGGATCAACCCTTGCACGTTATTATTTGGGAGGCACAGATGGAAACTACTCAAATTCAAGAGGGAATTTGTCTTCCCGAATCTTAGCCTTGTAACCAAGTACTTATATAATTATTGGCAAACAATGGGTCTTATTGTAATTTTTTGGCGAACATTTAGCCTTTATTATATTGCATGCATTTAGTCATTAAAAAATAGATGTATGTTAAGGCTAGTTGGTGGCTTGAACTTGAAATTCATGAAGGATCAATTGGAGCTTGGAAGATAGCCTAACACTCAAGAGGAAGCCGAACTACATGTGTGCCGCGGGTGAAGATTCGGAGCAACCGAAGCCTTTTATCACATTTGGCCCTTTAATTTGAATTCCCTCTTCAGTAAATTCAAATGGCACCAGCTCATATCAACCACAAAAGGCTGAAGACCATTTACCATGCAAGGCCAAACTTGCCTTATAAGAAGAACATTTCATCGGTTGATGGAGAGGAGTTGAGAGCGCACCAACGGCCAAGATCATCCCCTCGGATTTGGATGCTCTTGCCTTGATTATTTTCCCTAGCCACCTTAAGATACTTATTCATGGCTATTGGTGATTGTAATTTTCATCTTTTGATAAATGAAAAATCGGCTACTTTCTCTCAAAAACCAGAATGGTTTGATGTCAAGATAAGTGTCTTGGGTTAGCTAAGCAACCGAGTGGAGTGGGTGCCTCCATTGCCTCCAAGTTTAAGAATACTTGAAGGTTCTTACTTTCATCTTTCTCTCCTCTCTAATCTAATAGAATGAATCAAGAAGAAGGGGTTAATTCTTCCCTAACATTGCTGCCTGCTGGTTCTCTCGTTGGAAGAACCATTATCCAAAAAGTGTCATCGTTACTTTATCGGACCAGCCAAGGGTTTGCTCTTTCATTTGCATTTTCAAAATAAGTTTTTCTTCCAATCTTTTAGGTTTTGAAACTATATTCATAAAACAATATTCACGCCAAGTTTCGTTAAAATTAGAGATTGTTTGTTTACTTTTCCGCATCGTTATTTTTGGTGTTCTCGGCTACATCGAGTATCGACTATACTTTTCTGTTTTGTGGGTTTAACTCGGATCTTTGCAGGTCGATTTCGCGTCACAATTTCTTACACATCTGGTTTCCTTGATGCAGGAATCTTCTGAAAGGAAACTCTATGTTATTTTCCTGCCAAACACTGAACACAACTTGATAGAGGTTCAATCTCTTTTGTCAAGCAACTGAAGTCCTTTTTCGCTCATGTGACCAAGCCGTTTGTGTCATAACGCAATGGAGTCATCATGTGCAGCATTTACTGATACTTCCTTTACAGCCATTTAAGTCACATACAAACTAGACTATTTGATCTATTTCGCTATGATTAGTGAACCTTTGGTGAGCTCCTATTTTTTGCCAGCAAATTTGCTCTTGAAACTAACCTCATCAAGAGCACTGAATGATATTGGATTCAGTCTAATATATGGAACATGTCGAACATCTTTAAGCATTAACTCACATCCTGTGTTGGTCTGGATATAAATGTCTCATTTTTCAATTATTTTGGAAATGTGACTGTTTCCCATTTTAACAATGTCAAAATTACTGCTGTTGTAAGATGAAAAATATTCAACTTTTGAAGTAACATGATAAGATGCTCTAGAATTGCACACCAAACATGATTCATTCATCGTGAGGTTGACAACATTTTCACATACAATAACATCTTCACCCTCAGAGACAACTGCAGTCGTACTCTTCGTTTCTCCTTTAGCATCTTATGTGCTTTGTTCTTTCTTCAATTTCCAGCAATCTTTTTTCATGTGGCCCACCTTGCCACAATAGTAACACTTGACGCCCATTTTACTTTCTTCGTCAAGAACCGCGGCTGCAATATCATTGAACATCAATGTTGTTTTTGTAGTACTGTTGAGTAAATTTACAATGAGGTGATCATATGAATCTGGCAAACTTTGAAGTAAAAGTTCTGCTCTTTCATTTTCGTCGATTTTGTGCTCCATTGCTGTAAGTTGAGAAAATAATGTGTTGAGAGTATTGATGTGGTCTATCATTGTTGTAGATTCTGACATCCGAAGGGTATATAATTTTCTTTTCAATAAAATTTTATTATACCACGACTTCTTCTCGTATAATTTTGTCAGCGTATCCCAAATCTGTTTTGCCGTTACCATTTCCGAGATACTTGACAAAATTTCATCTGCTAGAGTAAGATGCAAAATGGACATTGCATCCTCATCTGCTTTGTTCCATTTCTCGTCTTCAACTGTCATCAGTCTATCGCCGATGGCCATAGCACAACCTTCTCTCCGCAACAATGCCTTCATTTTTAATTTCCACAGAGAGTAATTATTTCCGTTGAATTTTTCAATTTCAATCTTTCCCGCCATAACCACGAGGCTATGATACCACTCTTGTTGGAAAAATAATGAAATTGATGGGAACGATAATAATAATACCGCCGCTGTAAAATGTGGAGAGTGCTGATCAGGATAATTCCCAAGAAAGACTGTACTGGACAATCTCCTAGACAGAATTACTTTTCCAAAGTAAGTTCCCAGGAAAAGCTGAAAGTGTCACAAATGGTCCCACTTAAAACTCAGTCTTCTTAGACAGAACTTACTTACACAGTATAATTACACCACTAAATAAACGGTACGAGAAACAATAGCAGATGCGATCTGAAAAATGCCAGAAATATTTTTTCACACTGTAAGATTATAACGGCCTAGAAGTAAGAGAAATAATGGCTAAAAAGAACACCGAAGATTTTACGTAGAAACCAAAATCGAAAAAAAATCAAGGGGATCGAGTCTAGAAAGATCTTACTATGAAAAATAAGATTTACAATATTTTTCTAGATATCGAATATTCTAGAAAAATTCACTAAGAGAAATAACTACTCTTAGAACTCTCAGTGTACACAAAAGTACACCACCTATCTTTATCTCGCACTCTTTCTTTTCTCTCCCTTTTCAAAAAAACCTCGTCTTCTTTTCTCTGCCACTTCTTCGGATACTTGGATGCATGCTTGAAGCCTCTATTTATAGAGGCTTCAAGAGCTTCCTCATAAATGAGGAAGGTGAGCGGACACCTTCTCCTCATTGATGAGAAAGGTGGGCAGCCAATGGAGACCGTCTCCATTTGCAAATGGAGACTTTTTCTCCATTTGCAATCAATGAAGACAACCTCAATTGATTGTCAGTCCCTCGTCATTACGGAGGGACCCTACAATGTATTGGTGGGTAAGAATTTCCATTTGATGGTTCTTTAAATTATGGTTATATTGCATAGTTGAGGTGAGAAGTTGTGTATGAAAGTTATTGAATATTGCTTCTGGTTAGTTTTGGGATAAAGTAGTTGAAATAATGATAGATAAATTTCTTCATATTGGTTGATTATAGGCAAGACAAGGATGGTTTAAAAAATTTGGCACAACATAGGAATTGAAGACATATGTTTGTCGTTAATTTATTTTGTTAGTATGGCCTGTGTTTGTAAACTAATTTGGTTAAAGGTACTTGACAAAGATCTCAAAATTTGAAAGTCAGGTCGTCAAACAGTTGATCGGAGTCAAACAGAAAATACCACCAAACTGTTATAGATGACAAGTTATTTGCTCCATGAAAGGGCGACGCTACTTACCTACACTGGAAAATGATGGTCATTTACAGTAATAATTCTGACTTAATTTCGCTAGAATCTTTGAAGGAGGGTGTTACGAACACTCATCGAGAGGCAAGAGAGCAAGTAGGTCTTCAAATGGATGACTGTAGAAATCGTATCAATGAGCACGACAAACAATTGTCAGAACTCAGCTTGATTCTGCGAGATATCAATGTCAAATTATCATCAATGGAAGGGCGAATGAAACAATGCCTTCGCAATCCAACCAATACATCAGCATATGATTCAAACAACAGTGCACGACAAATGGATTATTCTAATGAAAGCTCTCATCGATTAATTCTTTCTTGAAAACTAGAAGTTCCACGTTTCGATGTGGATGATCCTCATGGATGGATTTTTAAAGCAGAAAGATTCTTCGACTATCATGAAGTGGAAGAATCCAAACGACTAACCATTGCTTCATTTCATATGGATGGTGTAGCAGTACAGTGGTTTCAATGGTTGTTCCGTAATGATCTGATTACAACTTGATTACACGCTTCGGCCCTTCAGAATAGAGAGTCGTTCAAGGGTTATTATCGAAGCTTACGCAAACATCAACAGTAAGGGAATTGCAAAGCCAATTTGAAGCTCTAGCAAATCAAACTTCTGGTGTTCCTGCAGAGTTTTTACAGAGCTGTTTTGAATCTGGTCTACGCCAAGAAATTAGACGTGAGGTTAGAGCTTTACAACCTAAATCTTTACATCAAGCTATTAACCTAGCAAAACTGATGGAAGATAAACTCAATGATATAGAATCAAAACACGGGCCAGTAAAATCAGGGTATTATCAGCCCACTTAAATACCCAAGAAATCCAAAACCTTTAGTTCCAACATGTGATAAACGAGTTAACTGGCAGAATAATCTATTTTTAATCACATAAAGAGGGAAAAAAAAAATTATACTTTGCGTAATTGAATCTCTACTTACCGTTTTTCCCAACAAGTACGAAGTCTAAATTTCTAATTACTCTTTGGTTACAGTCTTTTATTGTATAAAGACTTGTATTATTTGGTAGGAGATTGTTAGATCCTATTTAAGGATTCTGGGTGAGATCGAGTGTGTTGAACCCCGATACGATTGTAAAAATTTTCACATGTGGTTGCTCACCTCCCACTTTGGGAATCTAGAAGTCAAGACTTGGTGAGCTTATGATATATGCAATCATCAACCAAATTCACCTTAGAGCCATATGAGATGATAACTTGATGAAATTTATGATGCCATAGACAAGAGCATAGATGGATTTATTCATTTATAAACCATATCTTTTAAATAATCTAATATGAAGTGTTCTCGTCGTACCATAGAAATCGTTTCTTTTGTCACCTTTGAAGAAATGTTGTCTTATCATCTATCTACGTAGCACAAGAGCAAAATAAACCAATGACATAATTATCCAAAAAAAAATCTTTGGAAGAAACTAGAGAAAAAGTTTCTTTATAGTGGTGTCTTCCCTTTGATTAGATATTTTAACAACAAGACGAGTCTTATATATTTCTTCATTACCTTTCAAATTCCTTTTGGTTCTAAATATCTACTTACAACCAATGAATTATTTTTCTTTCAAGTAATGTAACAAGATTCTAAATATTATTGTCTTTCATGGGATTTAACTTTTCATTCATAACGTCAATCCACTTTTCAAAGTTAGAACTATTCACGACTTCGTTAAAATTGATTGGATTATCTTTCACCTCATGATCATTTACCTCATGTTGTAAAAATACAATATAATCATCTGAAATCGTAATTATTCTCTCTCTACTAGATCTTTTTAATGATATTTATTCTTAAGAATAAGTTTTTTCTTTAGTAGAAACATCCTAAACTTGTTCAAGAAGAATATCAGCATTGTTATCTAAAGTTTCTAGTCTATCAACATCCACAGCAATTGTAGGAAGAGAAATAATTTCCTCTTCAAAAAACAATGTCTTTAACCCAATTTCCTCTCACCAACTTAACATCCTCAAAGACCATACATTTCTCGTCACAAAGAATAATCTAGCAGTGGAATTATAGAATTCATAGCCCTTAAATATCCAACAAAATAAGAATTAACAATTTTGGAGAGCAATTTCTTTTTATTAGACCTATATGTCCAGCCTCGACAACCTCAAATATGCAAATGTCTCAAAATGGCTTTTTACCCATCCAACATTGATAAGCAGTTTTGTCAATTGCTTTAGTGGGTACACTAGGCGACATTAACACAATGTACCGAGAAACAATACCACACTCTTCTAGATATTTGGCAAATAGTTCTGGACGTTGTTCACGTAATCTGCCATTTTGGCTATAATATTCACCATCACAATCGAATCTAATAGCTTTCGTCTTTTTGCTCAGTTGGTTTTCAACTTCAAATTTAACTGCCTAAATACTCCCAATGACTGTGTTTTCTCATGAATGAAACATAGATAGCCAAAACAAAAGTAATTGTCTATAGATGTTGTAAAGTATTGTTGACTATTCCAAAAAATTGTAGGGAATGACTCACAAATGTCTGTATCAATTAATTCTAAGACGTCTAAAGCTCTACTAGCTCATAATCTCTTTCCACTTGTTTTTTTTCATTGACACAATCGACATAAATTTCAAAGTCGGTCATATCTAAAGTTTAAAAAAATTTATTTGACACAAGTCTTTCAATTCTCTTAATGGAGATATGACCCAAATGTCTGTACTATAATGTAGCCATATTATCATTATTTAATTTGTGCTTTGTACCTCTTGAACTTGAGAACCAACTCAGCAAAAAAGACGAAAGCTATTAAATGAACCAACATTATCAAGCATTGTATTCTAATAATTTTTTAACTTAAAGAAAGACTAAATAAATTATTTACAAATGAACCATGTATTCTAATTTGATCTAATATGAAAATTGATAGTAAATTTCGTCAAATAGCTTCTACTTTAATTGACTTGTCATCACTCAGAAAGATGTATTTTTCAGCATCACTTGGCTTTCAGAAAATCCTGTATTGACATACTAATGTGACTAAATCTAACCACCACCAATGTCTAGATATAAAAAACAAGTTAACCTAAGAAGAAACAAGGTTGAGAAGTGCATCTTTCATTGCACATCGTGCGTGATACTTAGTATAATTCCTCTTCACATGCCCTTCTCCATTTCCAAGACAAGCAAAGTACTTAGATTTCTTTTACTCCTTCTATTTTTTGCCTTTATCCTTAGAGGAAACAACCAAATGAGCACTTTCAGCCTTCTCTAACATGAGCCTTTCCTCCTCCTAAACACAATGTGTAGTGGCTCATTAATTTCATTTCTCCTTCTCACAATTGTAACTCACCTTAAACTGTACGTAATCTATCAATATCCTAACATGGTTCGATACCACTTGTTATTTCCGTAAATCCTACATTACATAACCCGTAAAACCTACGAAGCATGCCAAAGATTTACTTCCACATTAGAACAGCAGTGGATATAGAAAGCTTATCCGAATGCATTTCCAATGAGAGTATTGGTTCGAGTAGAGTACTTCGGTCTTCTATTTTGACAAGTCTTCCTTAGTAGATAGAAATCTGCTCCTCTAGTGGGATAATGGAATCGCTAAGAGAGAAATTAAAAGTGACTTATAAAATGGGATCATGACCCTTCATAATTTTTTGTGCGTAGTTACTATTCTGACCATCACAAAATAAATTAATTACAAGTCTATTTTTGCATATGTTTTGGACACCTAAATAATATTATCATATATGCTTTAAACTCAATTAGTTTAATAAAATTAACCACTTTAATGGGTTTTACGTAATGATAATATTATAATACATTGTACAAATCATATGTAAGCTAACCAATATGATTGAAAATGTGACCATTTGAGGGTAATTTTTGAGAATAAAACTAAGGAAATTTAATGGTATCAAGCTAATTGGCTAAGCCAAAAAACTCTTACAGTCTTACTTTAAAAAAAAAGTGTATGTCAATCGACAATGTGCCGTGTAAACAGCATATTTAGATCTATAAAATACAGCTTTTTAATTTTTTTTTTTATATGGTTAGTTTGGTGTAACATGGAGAGAAAAGCTTTTATAAGAATGAAATGGTTGGATTTAGCTGGCCTACATGCTAAATCTGCAGAAACAGTAAAAGATTATATTAATTTAAATCTAAAGTTATCATCTTTCTTGATCTTTTTAGCTGTAGTTTTCAAGGTAATCTTGTTCATTAACCCTAAAAACAAAAGAGATGAAACATTTACATGTGGGAGACAAACGGTAAAAAGAGTTGTCCATGACAGCTTTCTTAATTAATTATTTGATTAAGTTAATTACTTTTCAGCAGTTTAAGGAGATGGGCAGTCTAGGAAGAACATCTTGAGCAGGTTGAATCATGAGAGAGAGTAATAATGGAGGATAGGTATGAGAGAGAAAGTGATCGGGATGTGAGAGTTTTAAAGCAGAGGGAAACAGAAAGACAGAAAATGAGACAAAGGAGAGTAGGGTCGAAGGTCGGGATGAGATAAGGGTTGGTCGGACAGTGCTGTGGGTTCTCAAAACTCAAATTATATATTTTTTCATATTTTCATCTTATATTATGTATACATACAGACACAAAGTTTATTAAAATTAGACTATTTGATCGGAGAGAGATGGCTCATAATGGAAAAGGGGGCCAACCATGTTTTGGCCTCAGCAGGCATCTGTGTCAGAGAGACTCACTCTTCTCTCTCTTTCTCTCCTCCATATTTATAATTTATTTCAGAGACTGTATAATAGATTTCAGTGCTTGTGGCTGTCTGCTCTCTCTTGATTCTTCTGCCGACTTGGTATGGAAGTAATGATAAAAAGATAACTCTTAATGGTTCATCATCTGAGCAGAACAAGTACTTTTTATTCATATTTATTGCCTGTACCTAACTCCATTGTTTTCCAAGAAGGAGAAGAACAAGTGGAGGTACATTAATGGATTTCTTCATTTATATCTTGGTGGGGTTTGGGCTACTTAATTCAATTGCTGTTCTCATTGGTATTCCATTTCAGACACTGAGAGAGAAGAGAGAGTTAGGTAAGAGCGTTCTCAAAACCCTAAAATCGATAACCTTCATAATCATTGAGAAAATGAGCTCCATGATTGATGTAGGCTTCTATTTAAGATAGGGAGATGGGACAGAACATGACGTGTAAAAGGACTACAAGCATTGCCCATTACCCATTCCCCTTTTGTTTTTCTTGGATTCAACACTTTTTTTGGAATTGTTTTAAGCCTCCTCGTCTATTCTTTCCAGCCCAACCAATCCCACTTCCAACAAAACCCCCTTTATTACTTGATTATATTAGCAATACTACAAATATTCTCCTCGTTACCATCTTTTTCAAACCCTGTTTACACTGTATAATTCATGGGTATTAACCTTTGTCAAAACCCACCCTCCCCCTAAGAATTGGATTCATGGGTATCTTCTAAACATACACTATACAGTGCATTAATTTGCTTAAATTAATTTCATGGATGAAGCAATGGGATTGGACCTTTCCATTCTACACAAAGCCCAAGGTCTTAACGGACATTTCACAACTCCATCTCTCTCTCTCGGAAAGCCAGGTCCCATATATAACAATGGCTGCTCAAGCAAGAATTCGCATATCCCTCTCTCTCTCTCTCTGTTGGTTGTAGTGTTGGATTGAACCAGAGCAATGGGGTTTCCAGTTGGCTACACGGAGCTTCTTCTTCCTAACCTCTTCCTCCATACTCTTTCCCTTCTGGGTTTTCTAAGGAAGTTTCTTTCCACTCTCTTTCGCTTCCTCGGCCTCCGCGACTTCCTCGAACCTGACATTTCCTTCTCGCAACCCGACCGCATCGTCCACGACTCCGATTCCATATATTCCGTTCTGATCCGAGAGTTTCTTCCCGTCTCGAAGTTCTCCGACCTTGTTCACCCGCCGGAGAGCTGCGCAGTTTGTCTTTACGAGTTCGAGGCCGATGACGAGATCCGGCGCCTCACAAATTGCCGTCACATATTCCATAAAACTTGTCTCGATCGATGGATGTGTTACTACCAGAAGACGTGTCCGCTCTGTCGAACGCCATTCATTCCGCCGGATTTTCTCTGCGGTTCCGATGAACAGCCGTCTGAAATCGCCGAATCGTACGGCGATTCTTAGCAGATACCTACTGGTTTGTAGCTCCTAGATTTGACATCCTCCCTTTTTTCAATATGAGAAAGAAAGAAAAAAAAAGAAACAGTAAACTGGGTTAATCAGAATCTTGTACATACTATAAATGAATCCCTTGAAAGAGAAGACTTAGCTGATTCTGTACATTTTCCTGTTTTTTTTTTCTCGGGAAAATGAGATTAAAACTCATCTTTTTCCCGCAATTGTAACCACGAATAGCTTGTTTTACACAATTTCGTGTTTGGTTCTTGGGAAAATCAGTTCAATTCCTCCATCCGACTTCATTTTACCTTTTCCATTTTTACTGTCTTTGTGGTGTTAAGAGTTTGGATTGGTAATGGACAGCTATTGTTGGGTCTAGTTTAGATTCGTGTGCTTGGACTTGGTGGATAAGGTTCTGGTATTTGTCTTCTTCATTGCTGCCAAATTTGACAACTTGGAGGAGGCCATTGGCTGAATTTCCTCATTCCAACTTTCTTTCTTAGTGGGTTTCAATGGAGTTTTTCAGAGGAGAAGTAACGTGGAAGCATTGTACTAGTAGCTCAGAAAACAAGACTGTCGAATTAGGAGACACCACGTGCATATTTTCTGATTAAAGTGATGTTTTGTAGAACTGGAAACATACCATGTTTCAACTTCGCAAAAAACCAAGTGTTTGGAGAGAAAGTAATCAAAGTTTGAAAGATGCTTCCTTTTTTGTGTTAGTTTATGTGACAAGTGAACCATGGGTTGTTTCAACGTTTGGACCATGATTTTTGACACCCATTTCCGTGGACACAACATAGATCAAACCTATGTAATCACATTGACAACATAGATTTCACAAACCTATGCAGTTAAGATTTGGAATCAAATTGGTTATTTTACCATAACATCATATTAATGACATTAATAAAAAGTAAATGAGAAAAGATCAAATTGCAATCAATATACTATGTGATACCAATTATCCCAAGTTACAGTTATTTAAAATAAAGAATAATGTTACAATTACTGTATTATTTTACTTTCTAAAAATAATTTCTAAGCAAGTTTTACATTGTCTTTCCCTCTTAATTTCTAAATCCTTTCGGGAAAAAAACTAAGCAGAGGAATAAATTTATTATGAAGAACAATATATAACTACGAGTTTTGTAGCTTTAATTTACATGAATTTATACGGCCAAGATAAAATTTAGGTCACCCTGAAATTTAACACTAAATTACAACCAAACTACATTACTAGATGAAAATGGAACCTTTTGAGTGCCATCCTCTACATGAAAGAATGCTTGTTTTTTTACTTATTAGTTGCTCTGTTTTGACAAGTGTGATATTGTAAGCCTCTGTTCACCCACTTCTTGCCATCTTTTTACACAGAAGGAACCCAATAACTCTCTGTTTGGGTCCAAAATTTATTGAAGAAAGAGGTTTATTGAAAGAACCCAGGTCAAGCTGACTAAGGCTGCAGACTCAGTCCACCAACTGGACCGGACCAGAAAGAAATCGACCCAATTGGACCGAACCAAATTCTAGGCCTTGCTTTTTCTTATGATGATAGGCCCAAATCCCAACTCACCAATTCAAATTTGAAGCACAAACCAATATGTCATAAGAATAAAAAGTTGCAATTTTTACGCTATCTAGAAAGGGAAATTCACGCCCAAATTCGTCACCGACTTCCAAATAATCCATATGCTTCAATCAACCTCCTCACAAATAACAAAAGTGGTCAAATAAAGCAAAGATGTACGTAAAATTATGAAAATTCGGAAGGTAACCACAAAAATTAGATTGAACAAAACTGATGAACATCAATATTATCTTTTGAATATTCATAAAAGAATGAACACGACCTCCTTTTGCACCACATAGTCAAATTGCATTCCAACTAAAATCTTTGTCATTTCCTCGATCATGACCTTAAAGGAGACCACGACATAAACAGGGATCAATTTGTTATGTTGAGCCTAGCGTATCTCCATGCCTTATGCATGATACTCTCTCTTCCAATATTGCTACACCCTCACACACACTGACTTATTGGGTAATACCAAATGACATAAGTTGTTCTGTGGTCTGTATATAGTGTACGTTGTAATAGTTCATTAAGAGAGATACATATTCTAATATAAGAGTATATTACTAGCTTTTCCGGTCTAGTATTACTTTATTTGGTTAGATCAAACCGTCTAACGTGGTAGATTTAGTTGGCTTGCAACAGAAAACTTAGAAACCAATGAATAAATCAAAAAGATTCAACAATAATATCAGATAATTCAATAACAAATATCTAAAAGCCCGAGACCAAAATGTGAAATATAAGTCAAAAGTGAAGAAGACTAAAGTAGAGATACTAATATTGTCTGACAAGAAAATACTCTAAAAAGAAATGAAATAAAGACTAAAGTAATAAGCTGATCTCGATCTTGCATCGAATGCTTCAAATATTTCTAACTATAACTTGAAAAAGAGAGTCAATTAATTTAGGTGAGTTAACTAAACTTCGTAAAGATTTCAAGTACTTTGTCTAGAGTTTTAAAATTAGCAAGTCCGCATACAACACTAAAATCAATGTATGAAAATCAAAGATAAAAACGTTATCCAAAAACGAGTTCCCAAAAACCATCAATAAGGCCGAGTGTTAAAATAATCCACAATAATATACCAAGTAATAAAAATAATGTCACTATTATATCAATATAAAAACCTTAAGCGAAAAAGGAGTCACTCATGGTCTCCTAACATCGGTGTCAATAGGTGTATGAAGGGAGAAGTAATTTTCATATAATTGCATCGTAAAATAACGACTTTGATCAAATTTAAAAATTTTCACCAAGGAATACGATACCATCAGCAATGTAACGACCTTCACTTGGATCAAACAATGTTAGGTACACATGATTGAATACAAAGAATAATAGTAAATGCATGCACAAAGTAAATATGCTGGAAAACATACTGATTGTTAGAAATCGAACAATAACCGAAAAAAGAAAATATGATAAGAAGCACCAGATTTACGTGAAAAAATTCTTTGGGAAAAAAACGACGGGCAGATAAACAAATCTACTTTGAATATCGAAATACAACTGCGAGTTTTGTAATTCTAACTTACATTAATTATATAGAAAAAAATCTTAATTGAGATCTACAACGTAGGTGTAACGCCCCAATTTAAAAATTCCCAATTTGAAACCCTAATTTTAGAAACCCTAGAATTTTCCCCAAATTGATTTGAAATCGAGCACTAAATCATAATTTGAACATTTAAATATTAATTGAAAACTTTAATTTCGCGGAAGTTTTGTAATAAATTTTGTCAAAATCTTGAAATAATAAATTTATCAAAATCTTGAAACCATTGCATAATTAACACAATTTATGAAACTTTAAATAATAATAAAGTTCAACATAATAATTCAAGTTTTAAACTGAATTAAAACATTAATATCGTTGGAAACTTTAAGCATACTAATTTAAATCTTTTTCTTCGAATTCAACAATATTTTCTTCATCTGTATGCTCGCTTGCCACTGAAGGGTTCTCAATAGCAGCTATTTTTTCCTCAGACAAAAATTCACCTACATCACAAGTCAAAAACTATGAGAAATCTCAGTAAGTAAAAATACGTGCAAGTTGCAAAATTTTTACTTTTACCAAATCTTTTTTATAGTTACATACTGGTTGAAAGTCAACCTTCTTTTAAGACTTAGCCATCTCTGGCTTCGTCCTCTTTTACTTTTACTTTTATTTTTACTTTTACTTTTAAGACTTAGCCATCTCTGGCTTCGTCAACTTTTACTTTTAACGATCAATCTTTTACTATCACGTATTTGCTGTCAATTCCATCATTTTCATACACATGCAAATGTCCTATCTATTTTATCTTTTAAACAATTCTATGTCAATATTCTAACATGTGTGCTCAACCATCGAAAACGTGCAATAAAATAATACAGTAATAAAGAAAATAATATATACCTTGTGATGTAGGGCATTAGCAAAAATGTTGTAAAACGTTGTATTTACACTTACTTGGATTCCGAGCGGTTAGGGTTTATAGGGATTTTTCCAATATCCAATATTTCAATAATATTCTGTTTAATTAAAATCTTGGTATTAAATGCCTATTTAAATAAATCTAATTTGACAGAGTTTGGGCAGAATTTTCTTACGTGTGGTCGTGAGTTGAATCGGGTCGATTTTCACAACCTCCAGGAATTTTTTCTACCTAAATAAAATTCTTAATATTATTTTTCCACTTTAATACATAAATTTCACAACAATTTAGGTAGAAATTCCTTACCGGTTAAATCTTTGATCGGTCCGGTTTGATTCGGGTGAAAATTTGGTTCGGGTCGGGTCAGAGAACAGTACCAGTTCGGTCCGGGTCGGATGAACAGTGTTGATTTGGTTTAGATTTTTGGGTTAGGCCGGTTTGGTTCAATCCTTTTAAAAGAACCAGTTCAGTTTTAAAATAAAACTGAACCCACTCTCTTCCTGTTCTTATTCTTCGCGAGGGCAGAGAGCAGAGAGAGAGCTTCTCTCTTTGCAATGTCGAACGGCGAACCGAAAAAGAGAGAGAGAGAGAGAGAGCTCGAGTGGCCAAGAGAAAGGGAGGTCGGAGTTCGGCCAGTCGACTATGGAGGGCATTCGGCCAAGAGAGAGGGTTTCGCCGGAGGGGAGTTCGACCGAGGGATGGATCTTTGCCGAATGAACGTTAGGTCGAAGGTCGACGTTGTTCGCGGTTGTCGTTGATCCGACGAGGTGAGAACTTCGGTTTTCTTCTGGTTTTCAGAATGAGAGAGGGATATTTGGTTTCAGTGTGAATTCCTCCTCACCGAGTTCCTCGTTTTAAATGAAAAATATCCCAACATCTTCTTAAATTTTTTTGTCTAATCTGTAGAGAAATTGGGTGAGGTTTAAGTGTTGTGTCGATTTTCCTCCTACCCTCTTTAATTCGTCAAAAACGTCGGTGTGATATTTTTAGATTGTTACAGTAGGTCCACCAACCTGACTCAAATAGAATTCGGGTCACACCGAACTCTAACAACAACTTTAATTTATATTTGTCATCATCAAAAGGGGCGATTGTTAATTTAAAAGGAATTAAACTTATTATTTTTTATGATGAGTACGCTAAATTGTAATTAATTCTAAGTTGTTTATCGAGTAATAATATGCATAAAAAGTTTGAATATTTATCTTCTTTTGAAATACCTGTGATGAGGTGTATTTAGTTGTGTTAACGTGTGGGTTCGAGTTCTTTTTCTTTTTCTTATCTCATGGAAAATTTTTTTCGTTCTGCTTAGCCCTATCCACCTCTAGGGGTTATTTTAGCGATAGGTGATATAGGAACTGGACAATCCTATTTGGTCAAATACTTAGTGACAAACTCCTATGTTCTTTTCATTACAGTGTTTCTGAACAAATTCATAGATAACAAACCTAAGGGTTTTCTTATTGATGAAAGTGACAATATTGATGATAGTGATGATAGTGGCGATAATGATGATAGTGACGATAGAAGTTCATAGGGCTTGCACAATGAAAATGAAGGGAAATATAAAAGTCAAATTATGAAGAACAATTTCAAAAACCCGAGAGCTGAAGGTGTCCACGAGTCCAGCAAAGTATCGATTGTTTCGTGCTGAAAAGAACTCTAGAGAGCTCAATGTGTCGACCCATTCAGCAAGGGTCGACTTGTTTAATGTTGAGATGAATTTCCAAGAGCTCAAAGTGTCAACCAGTCCAAAAAGTGTTGTCTGCCACGATCTATCAAACAATGAACGGTCGACACATGCCACAAACTGGATATTTATTTCAAGAAACCTCAGAGCTCAAAGAATCAACCAGTGCATTCTACCAAGGGGCCTATTGAGTTGTTTAGAATGTTCAAAAAATCACACAACGGTCATGAAAGCGTCGATAGAGTTGGGTGGTCGATCAGTACGCTATTTTTCTGAAAGTATCTATAAATAGAGCAAGTTTCACTGTGTAAATCACCGAACTTGAATTTTATAACAAAGGGCTATCAATTTCACTTGAGATTCTGAGTTTTCAGTAGGGGTGGACACGGTCCGGTCCGATTCGATTTCCGCTTGGAACTGGACCGGACCGGACCGGTCATTTCGGGATTTTGTTTCTTAAGACCAGAACCGGTACCAAACCGGGAATCGGACCAAAATACGGTCCGGTTCCCGGTTCGGTACCGGTTCCTCCCGAATGTTTTTTTAATTTAAAATTTTTTTTTGTTAAAATTGTAAAATGCAAAAACACATAATCAGAAGCATTCTGACTGCTTTTTTTCTACTACGTATATTCATATACGAGATGAGTAAAAGGACAAAAAATAGAGAAAAAACACTTTCACTGCTTTCCAACAAAAATACAATCACCAATTCCAAATAGTTCAACAAGCACCAACTAATAGCTTCTAGTAGTTTAATCCAGTTCAATTAGAATTATAAAAAAATTCCCCAATTCAATCCAAACAGAGTTTTACAAAAAAATAAATAAATAAACCCTAATTTCTCTCAAAAATTTTAGAGCAAATTGAAGCTGCATTAGAATTAGAGAAAGACATTTCCGCCATTAAAGAACTACATTCATACCTTAGAATCAAGTCTGAAATATGAAGAGAGATTCAGACTCGGGACTACTCTGAACTTCAGAGTCTGAAATCTGAAGAGAGAGACGGGAGGCAGGAAGGGCTGAAGACTTCCCGAGACAGAGAGCAGAGTCACCACTCCAACTCCAATTTTAGGGCTCATGAACTTGAAGTAGAGACTGGAGAGAGAAACAGGAGTCGGAAAGGTCAGACAGATTCGAGAGAGAGACGGAAGTCGGGAACTTCAGACTTCAGACTTCAAAGTCGGAAGGATGAGGTTTGCGCCTCGCGGGAGTCGCAGTCGCCAGTCGCCAATCGCCAGTCGGGAAAAGGAAAATTGCTGAGAACTGAACTAAAGCCAACAGGGAACTCGGTATTCCCGCGGTTCCCGGTTCTGTGATCAACAGAACCGGGATCGTGGACCGCGATTCTGGTCCAATGGGTCTGGGAACTGGGAACCGGTCCCATAACGCAAAAAACTGCCCAAGAACCAGACTGTTGACTTAAATAATGTTTAAGTCTAACGATATTTTTGATGATGTATTTTTAAGAAGTGTAATTTGATTAAGTTAAATATATTACATTAATGAATTATGCATATGAGATTAATAAGTTGATTAATAAATTAAATATTAACCTCATCATATATTTCTCTTGCTTTTAAGTGGAAATGCCCTTTGAAAAGGGTATTTTAGTTGTTTAACAAATCTGTTTAAGTGTTCAGGGTGTGATAGCAAAACAGGGATAAAACTGATAAAATACTGCATATCCACCGAAGTAGAAGAGAAGACTTCTACCGCTATCAAAATGACAACGTTTACATCTACCGCTCGCAGAGTCTTCCTAAGTTCACTTCTACCGCTAGCAAAACGACAAAGTTTACTTCTATCGCTAGCAAAACGACAAAGACTACATCTACCGCTGGCAGAATCTTCCTTCGCTTACTTCTACTGCTAGCAAAACGACAAATGCAACATTCACCACTGGTTGTTCAAAGGCAACATCCACCGCTGATTGTTTAAAGGCGACATCCACCGCTAAACAGTATCTTTCGGCTGCATTGTAAAGCTACATCTAGCGATGACAGTTCACTTACTTTTTTCGCCAACACTGATATTTAAAATACCACGAAGCAACAGTGACACTCGTCCAGAGCTTTAACTCCAGACCATTAATGGCGACGAACGAAAGCGACTTCAGAACGCAACGGTTTGCTGTCTATGTACGGATGTTTCTCTAACAGTCATAAAATTTTCATATTCAGGTGAGAAGCTTTCCAGATCTGAAGCCGATGACAGACAGAGTATAAAGAAGAGAAAGAAGCTCAGGAGAACAACTTTTGCTGAAAATTATCTTCGAATCCTTACGAGCAAAAACTTTGCACTACTCTGTATTTTCTTCTACGTTTTCTCTACTCTTAAACTGGAGATTTCTTTTTGAGAAAGAGTAGCTCTTGTGCTCATTTATTCAAATCTGTAAAACCTTAAAGGCAGTGGATTGACGCCCGTGAAGTTCAATCCAGAATTGTAAGACAATAGATCGACGCCCGTGAAGCTCGATCCGGGATTCTCGTTGAGGAGAAGTTAAGGATCTTCAAGGGGTTAACCTTGAAGCGTGGACGTAGGCAGGTTTTGGCCGAACCACGTAAAAACTCTCGGTGTTGTTTTTTTTTTCTCTCTCTCTGTTTATTTGAATCAATAAGCAATTAATTGAGAATTTGTTTATTACACTTAGTAAAAGAGATTAAGAAATTTCTAATTCACCCCCCCTTAGATAATAACGATCCTACACAGACCGAACCGATGGTCTAGTCCGGTCGACCAGTTTCGGTCCGGTTCTGCCCACCCCTAGTTTTCAGCTTGTATCACACTCTCATACTTCAACTTGAGATTTCAATCATTGAGAGAGCGAGAGTTTGTTCGATATTATTCAAACATTCTATTTGGAAAACCGTGAACTAGTAAAGAGTGACACCCGAAGCAGGAGTCATTGTAAAGGTCTTAGATTGACACATGAAAGATCAGTCTATCAAGATTGAAAGATTTAGTTGGAAAGAAATCTTCAAGAAAAAGCCTTGAAGTACGGATATAAGCAATGTTGGTAGAACTACGTTAACAAATTGTTTGTGTCTCTCTCTCTTACTCTTTGATTATTGCTCCTAAATATTATTGCATATTAGACTTTGTCAAATTAGTTAAGAGAATGTATATTATATGAGCTCACAAACACTTAATCGAATCACATGAAAAGATTTTGAATAGCCTACTTCAGCCTCCTCCATCTTAGGTTAATTTGATCATTCAATTGGCATCATAACAACTCAGTAGTCAAATCGTGTGTCGGGGAATAGACTATCAAGCGAATGACATGATGTAACGACCTCTTTTTTTTCCAGTAACATATTGTCCACTTTGTAACGATCTGGGATTTACCTATATTTGGCTCCGGGATTTACCTATATTCGGGCTTAGATCCCTGAGGTTTGCCCCGCAATCGTAGTCACGGATTTGTTTTTCAACGAGAACTTCTCAAGTGGTCACCCAACTTAGTACTGCTCTCACCCGAGCACTCTTAACTTCGGAGTTCTGATGGGATCCGGTGCAATTGTGGTACAAAACACGTCTTACTTTCTAGGGGGAGACATCCTTTACATATGTTTCATTTCCATCTTCCCCCAAGCGATATGGGATTGCATCAACCTCCTCTCGAGTCGTCACACATGACATGGTTGGATTATCTTAGTCGAAAAAGCTATTGAAACCTAAAAATGGGGCTCATGGGTGGTCTCGGGGTTAAATGACCATGCCAGAAAATCTAACATAATGTGTATAGTTGAGATGCCTTAGTTGGAAAAATTATCGGGACTTAGAAAAAGTAGTGAAGCGTTGGTCGAAAATTAACCTACTAGACGAATGGTTTCTATATTATATAACTATGAATAACTATGAAAAGTTAACAATCGCGAATCGAGAAATTTTCAGAAGTTTAATATTACTTGCTATATAACTGTGAATAACTATCAAAAGTTGATTACAATTTGCTTGTTGAGTTTATCTCAATAGTAGCTTTGTAAAATTAACTATAGTAGATCGACAATCTTTTGATTGCTGTGAACACATAAATGGAAATTTTGGTTATGCAAAAATCACAGGTTTGAGATCAAATTCATATAGAGATTATATCAACATGGTTAGTGATGGAATTTTATTAATGTGTCATTTTAGTGATTTAGCTCAACATAAATATTATAATTTGAGGTTTACATTAATTATAGAATAATTCAATGTTGATCACAATATGACTTTGGAGAGTTTACTTTGTTACTATAAGTTAAGTTGAGAATATTTTTTATTTAAATTGTCACTGAAAATGTCGTAGTGCAACAAAAGTTTAAAAACAAAATTATGAACTTGTAAATTCTACTTTGTACTCCGCGATTTACACAAGAAATTTCTCATATGCGCCAATAAGAAGCTTAATACTATTAAGAGTTATGGCTATGGCTAGAATAAGAGAGAACTTGTTGGGCCTGAGTTGCCATGTCTTGATGGAGCAAATGGGTATCGGAATGGAGAGGGAAAATTCTGTAAAAAAGAGTAAAGAAAGTTGTAACTATTTTGAAACTGGGTGAAATTGGAGGGCAAATTTGAAAATAAAGCCTCTTTTTATACCATTTCTGCTTGAAGTGAGCTTCTCTTCGCTTGTATAAAAAACATGGATACAGACAGATTTTGTTGTCTTTTGTTCTGGAATTTAGAGAGAGAGAGAGAGAGCTTTGATTTTGAGAAATTTCATGGCTTCTGATCTCTTCCTCCATTCAGATATAGTGCTTCCTTCTGATATAGAAATGGAGTTTTTCTCAGACTGTTTCTCCCCTTTCTCTGATTCCCCCATTGATGTCCTCCAAGCTTTTTCAGACCACGGTCCAAATCACGCAAACCCGATTGAAAAATCTCTTTCTCTTGATCAAATCTCATCCTCTCTTCTCTCCATTTCTCCTCCAAGCCAGCAACTCCAAAGCTTAAGCCTGTACCAGGCCACCCGTTCCCAGATTTTCGCAAAAACTTCAAATTTTGAAAATGGGTACGCAGATTTCTCTCCCATCCTTGGTTCAGAATTGAAAGGCGAAGAATGCAATTTTAATTTTGAGCCTGTTTATGATCAGCACCAGCCCTTTGCTCCTCACAGCTACAATGGCGATGAAAATGTGGCTAGGTATTTGCAGAGGAGTTTTAGCAGTGGCTCTTTTGACGGAAAGCCTGGTTTTCTCTTTCAACCTTGCTTTGATGCATTAATGGAGTCTGCCGATTTTCAAAACCCATCAGAAAAATCGCCTAAAAGCAGCTTTTTTACTGGCCAAATGAGGAGGGTTTGCAGCACGGGAGATTTGCAGGTCCACTCTCTCCCTCACTTTGATCAAATCCCCTGTTTCTCTTTCTTCTCTTATGAATACTTAACCCATTTACTGGTCTTAATTTCTTCAGAATTTACCCACTGTTCGAACGAACCAGATATCTTACTCGAGCCCTTTAGCTTCAGAGAGCTCATTAATGGAGGAGGCCAACTTCAAACTCGGCCGATACAGCTCAGAAGAAAGAAAAGAAAGGATTTCAAAATACAAAGCCAAGAGAACGCAGAGGAACTTCAACAAGACCATTAAGGTAAGCTAATCAAATCATCAGTTAGAAACTCCAAAAAGGTTGTCTCGTAATCAGTTGATTGACAGAGACGATTTCTCATACGTGGTTGCGCGATTTGAACAGTATGCATGCCGAAAGACACTGGCCGACAATAGACCTCGTATACGTGGCAGATTTGCACGCAACGATGAAACTGGCGAGACTCCCAAAGCTGCATGTTCTACCAGAGAAGAAGACGAAGATGAGCTCTGGGTAATTACTTTTTTTTTTATCATTTTTTTTTTAATTTTTTTATGAATTGATTCGAGTAATGTTCAGTAAAAACATAACACAGATTGAAGGGTGGCATGGAGAAGAGGAAGAAGGAACAAGAAGAGGAGGACAGAGCATGAACATGCATGGCTATGGCTGCATGCAGCTCCAGTATTACGGGTGGTAGAGAAGTTGAAGATGATCATCATTTTTTTTTCTTTTTTTCTTAGGATTTCTTTTTTCACCCCTTCATTAAAAACGCCTTTTCGATCAAACAATCAACAAAAGGCATCTTTTCTTAATAAATTTAATAAAAGTCGTGTAACTCTTTTAATTATGCATTGCTAAAACTATATTTTTTTATGGTAGTTTTGTATTAAAATCGATGAAATTTCATCTCGGGTAAATTCCAACCCGCACGCACAAAAGACATAACGACCAGGGGAGAGAGTCTGCAGACCACCTGCATTTGAATAAAAAGACGCGACGGATTTTCATTATTCTCTAATATTGGTTTTAAGGGCGAATAATTATTATTTTCTGAGGCAACGACGACAAAAATTAATAGATTTTATGATATGATAACTATTTTTGATTGGATTCATGTTCATTAATACTTGTACAAAAGGATCATAAAAAAATAATGGTTGAATGCAATGAACGAAGATAGGTTTTTGTTCACGAAGTTGGAGAATTAGGTTAGATTCCCTTAGTCTTTACTCTTTAATAGAGTAGCTAAAACTAAAGTGAAGTAGCTTAGCAGGGTATATATAAAGGTAGACCTGTAGGCTCTCTCCCAAATGATGATATCAATTCTCACCCACATTTAGCCCTCCAATTTTAGTCTATTTATTGATTAAATCCCAAAAAAAGGCAAGGACTTGGATGAGAATTACACTATTTTACTTTTATTACATGTTTTTGTGGACATAGACGAATGACATGCAACAAAATTATGACAAAAATATATTAAAATGTCACTTAAAAACGAAACTGAAACCATGAAGACTTTGATGAGAAAAGTGAAACTACACGAACTAAATTGACACGATGTTTCTAATAACAATGATTAAAAAGATATTTTACCGACAATACATGCATATATATATATATATATATATATATATATAGGAAAAAAAGATAGAGAATTTAGACTTGTTCTCCTCTTTGTTGATAGAGGTTGCAATGGGTACATCCCACCTACATTTTAATAGCACATAATGCTGCACTTAGAGATTATTTTCTCCACTATCATCAACATGAATATTTCCATTTTGACTTTCTTTTTCTTTTGTTTTGAGTAATGCAAAATTTTGACCCTTATAAACCAGTAAGGTCAATGTCAATCTAATGCGTTTCAATTAAAATGTCTAATCTAATGAACGGATTGCCGTCTTACAAATAAATAATCACAAACATGACTAAAGAAAGATTGATATAATACAAACGTTATAGCTTCTTATAAGTATAAAGAAATACAAATACTATGGGGAGGGAGGGAGGGAGAGAGAGAGAGAGAGAGAGAGAGAGAGAGAGAGAGAGAGAGAGAGAGAGGTGATTGCTTTGAATAGAAAATTTGATTATTAGAAACATTATTTTCAAAGTTGTTTGGAGGCAAGAGAGCATATTTTGCAGGACTATTTACAGCGTTGTCATTTTATTTTATCACCGACACTGGAATCACACATAAAATACAAGACATTATGAAAAGGCAGATGCCTTAACTAAAGTTGTATTCTTAAAACTCCCAAACTCATAAAAGTAACCCTAATCAAAGCTACAGAAGGAATCCTTCACTCGAAACCATCTCAAACTTGACCACCTTCTCCGTCCATCTTGAAGACTACTTAGACGATGCAAATCGACATGTCGTTTTTGTATTATTTCCTCGTGGTTTTGACAAACATTCGGGTTCACAGGTCAATTTGACTACCTCATTTAGTAAAAGAAAAAGCCAAGAAAAGAAGGAATAAGAATATCAAAACCGTCTTCTCGTTCATCACTGAATCTTCATTCTTTTTTACCAGAAATGAGAAGAGAGGACCAATTAGCATTACATGATTGATTTGATGATTCTAAAGAGAGTCTTGACCAGCGCAGAAGTGCAAACAATTAATATTTTGTACAATGACTTGAACATAGCTTAATTTGGAGAATATTAGTCCCTAGGCTTTCTCAAAGATTCTCCACACAATGATTTTCTCGGAGACAAGTCTTCTTTCCACCTACTTTCACTTCTACATAGCTTCTCTCCAGCAATTCAAACCCTATATTTGCTACCTATCCCTCACTATGAATTCAAACACTTCTTTTATGTCATTGGCTTATTATTGTGCACATGTTTGAGATTGTCAAAAATTGAACAATGATACCCAAAAAAAAAAAAAAAAAACAGAAACTGGATACGGAAAGTTTCCTATGAACATCAAATTACCACAGCAAGTTTTTGCAAATCAAATTTACATGTATTTATAAGCAAAATCCTATGACCCGAGCTAAAAAGAATTCGGGTTACCAAACTCTAACAATGTACACTTGAACATTACTACCATAAAAGAAATTCATCGCGCAAACTACTTTGAGTAAATTCAATTCACAAAACTCTAACAGAGACAAAGGAGAGCAACACTTGAATTTTAGATTCTAATTTTACACTTCAATTATGTATCTGTGTACATATATTGTATATATAAATGTAGAATCACAAAAAAGGTTTTAGTTGACTAAAACCATAGAAGATCCTGCTCTAGTTGCTACTGATCAGCGCACTCCTTTTTATTAACTCGTTTTTTTCTCTCTTCTCCACTACCTGGTATTTGGAGTTATGCCCATTTAAAGCTAAACTAGGAAATGATAATGTCTCTCTCTCGACAAGTATAATAATAGGTTATATTGGAGGGCCCTAGGCACTCAAATTGAAGCACGACTTGGTGAAGCTGAAAGGCTCTCTATTGATTGCAACATGGAAAGCGCACACACACGGAGAGAATGTGCCCAAAAGCAGTCAAAACTGGTAGAGTTTCACTTTCTAGCTCAACAAATTCCGCCCTTTTCTCATGATTCTCTAAAGCCACCTTTGTTTTTTCATATCGTACAACCCAACCAACAAAAGTTTATGAAATAATCACGGGTCAACCTATTATTGACCTCATTCTAAGTCACTCGATCGTGTAATTCATTCGTCAATTTTAAATTTTTTTGACAGTCAATAAACAAATAACACATCAGAGCAAGAGCAACATCGCTTAACAACAGAAAGTACACTAATGCAAGAGACAGAAATGACCCATGAATCATTATTTTTATTGACTATTTATATCCAAGAAAGAACGAAGTTATGGGTCAAACTTGACAAAAGACGAGCAAATTTTATGAGAGAGAGATAGAGTGTGTAAAGAGAGAAACTTGGAATGAACAAGGGGAAGTGCATTTACAAAACTTGCTTTATATTTCTCTTCCAGTCTCAAATATATTTCCGTCTTCCTAAATGTGTGTGTATATAGAGGGAAGAACACAAATAAGCTGAATCTTCAGTTAATATAATTACTTACATGTACAATACAGCTTGATTTCCCTCTCGGCCAAAAAAAGGAGAAAAGATAGGGGCTATTGCCTCCCTCCAATGCTATCTCAGGCAAACCGCTTTTTGAACAGATAATGTCGCTTTGCCGGGTCCTTTGGCTTACTCTTAAGCTGGCCTTGTCCAGCAAGTTTCCGTCCAGTACTAAAAATGAAAGACAAATATTAATAAAATGACTGATTCATAATTTCTTCATTAAATGTTTACACCTTGTCCAAGATGTTTCATACCTGTATTCCATGTAAACCCTCCCATTAGCTCCTGACATTGCACTCATAGATCCCATGGATCGACGAGCCTTATGAAGGGCTATATCATCTGCATCTTCTTCTAATTGCTCCAAGCCTACAGCATCGTCACCTGCACTTAACACCTGATGTATATAATATGTCAGATAATTTCTCCTCCATGAATCCTAGAGTCTAATTTCAAGACCGAGAAGATTAAACCTTTCCGAGAAGTGCTAACTGATCCTCAAGCCGGTGAAAGCTCAAATCAGCTCCTGAATCAGGTGGAGGCAAGCTCGTAATCACCTGTGTTGAAGAACAAAAACCTAACTCAGCATTTAGACAATTGATACTAAGAAAAAGTTAGTGATCAATATTTTTTTTACCTTAAAACTGTAACCTTGATCAATCAAAAACTGCTGTCTCTTAGTTGAGTAATACATCTCCTGGAAATCAATGAAAAGTATAATTAACAATATAAAGAGAATTCATATCCCTGAAGCAGCTAATATTCCAAGCAAAAAAAAAAGCCTAAAAATGGATAAAAACAGTGCAAGTGGACAAAACTGCACCTGTGTATCAGTAGAAACTAGGGAATAGAAAAATGCATTGTACTCTTCTTTACCTCCTGCCATTCTATCTTGAAGTTTACCCTGTTGGTGCAATTCGAAATTTGAGTCATAATTTGATCATTTGATCATAAAATAGCGTGCTTAAAGTGTTATAAGTTACTATTATGTGAAATCTGTATTTCATAATATAAAAGCACACAAACATCATTAGATGAATCGCACATTAAGAGACCACAAATCTATGTTCACTATGTTTACAGCACTTTGATGTTAGTCATTGACAATCTTTATTTAACACTTTCAGCCAATGCTAAAATAAAGCTGCCCTATTATGTACCAAAGACATGCACAAATCGAACCTTAGCTCGAAGAATTCGGCCCAGTCGTTGAGCTTCTTGACGTCTAGACCCCGCATGTGACGAAATCTGGATAATTACATTTGCCTCAGGGATATCTATGGAGTTATCACCTACCTGAAAGTAAAGTAAAAACCACAATCCTTTTGAGTTAAAAATTTCCAATTCGATAGAGAATGGAAAAAAACATTAAAATAATAATTATTAGTTATTTTTCAAAATACTATTTTTTTTCTATGAAATTAATAAACATACACAACAACAAACTTCAACGTGTTTGTGGAAGGTTATATTCAGAAAAAATTTGTTACCAGAGACCAACTAACAAAAAGGACGTTATAAACAAGAAAGTAGGAGAAAATTCAGCACGGGTAATAATTCATGAACCTCTAAGAAATCAGCAATAGATTACCTTTGAAAGAAAAACAGTATTCACATCCCGACTAGTTTTAAAGGCTTCAAGAATTTTTGTCCTCTCAACATGGCTGCACATCAAATAATTATACAGCCAGTTATAATTGCATAGCACAAGGAAAAGTACTTATAAACTATAAAGGCAATAAAATTTTGTCTGGGCAACCTTGTTGCACCATAGATCATAGGCTTGCGAAGCTTCATTGCATATTCTGTAAGTGCAAAAAGATTGTCAGCAAAAACGATTATTTTATCACCACGTTGCTGCTCATGAAACCGGATAAGAAATTCACACGCCCTGAACTTGTTCGGGTTCATCACATAAAGTGCCTGAAATGTAAGAGACCATTCTACAGTTAGATGAAAATTGACAAAGAAAAATGATGTAAAACACGAAGGAAATTTCTTGCTGTCCAGAAAAATCATGCATTAATTTAAAAAATAAAATCAAAAATCAAAATGAAACCTGTACTCCGGTAGGAAACGAAAGATGCTAATAAAAACATTTGTGAAGAAAAATTTATTTAAGGCTAGGAAAAACCTGCTTTTTCTTGGAGTTTTCTTTCTTCAAATATTCTGCAAAAAATTCCTTCGTCATTGGACACCACACTTCCGCACACTGCACATTCGCAATAAATCCACATTTCACAAGATCCAACCAATTTGCTTCATACAATTTGGGGCCAATCAGGAAGTTCAGATCCGTAATCCTTTCATCCTCTCGAACAAGGGTGGCTGCAAAACATCAGCCATGAAATTCCCCAGCCGAATATGTGAATGAAACTCCCGAGTCAACTAGTTTTTCTAAATTTATTTGTTAAAAGTACCAGTGAGTCCAAGCTTGCAATGAGACTTGGTTATGCTTATAACCTTCCGAAACATGTGAGCAGGAACAACATGCACCTGGGAATAAAAAAGCATTAACACTTGCCTTCATATCAGCCTTCAGCATCATATGTAAGTTAACAACATTACATAAAATCACCTCATCCATGAGAAGCAATCCCCATTCTCTATTTCTTATCTCTTCAATAATCTTTTCTGACTCTTCTGATCGCTTGCCACCAAAAGCAACCATGTTATACGTTGTAACAACTACTCCAGCATTGCCCCTAAATCTTTCTTTGCTATCAGATGTGAATCGACAAATTTGTTCATCTCGAATGTTTGACCACAGCTTGAATTGAAAAGCCCATTGATCCACAGAAACAGCATTTGTTGCCAGACAGAGACAACTTTTTCGTATTCTGCAGGCAGCAGAAACGCCAACTAAGGACTTTCCAGCCCCACAAGGTAACACAATAATACCAGATCTTGCTCTACCTGCACCATAAAACATAAAAAAAAAAAAATGATTAAATCAAGTTACATATGGTTGTGAAGCTAACTTGAATCCAAATAAACTGATCACTTTTACTAAACAATCCATAACTCTAATATTGCAAAATAGAAACCTAAAGGTTATATGGATTAAATTAACTAAAGTGTCCAAAAGTAGATAAAAAACAAACAACTTTCTTTTCATTGAGGAAAAAAATTCCTAATAAATTATTAGCTGGTTCCATGAGCTAGTTCCTCCATTCCACAATTAAAAGTTATTGCAGGTCAAACTTAATAAATTAATAAGAAAACCCAAAGAGCAACAATAAATAAGCATACTACTTGTATAATATGGGGAATAGGAATACAGTGAATTAAGACTCACGTAACGGTAAAACTTTTCATATTAAAACAGAAATAATCTTCGCTAGCTAGTAATACCATTTCCAAACATTTTACTAAGACTCTTTTCTTGATATGGCCGTGGTTGAGCTTGAGGCTTCAGTTCCATGTCAAGATCAGGATTAACCTATCCAGGAAAAAATAAATAATGAATCCAAGAAATATAATTACATAGATCAATTGCTTTAAGGTGATACTCACCCCTCTTTGTGATTATTGCTCAGAATTAATGATTACTTACAGTGTCATTTCTAAAGTCATACTCCTCCAACATTGGATAATTTAAAGCATTAGGCAAGCAACGTTGTTTGACATTCTCTACCTGCAACAAGTAGGATGTTCTGTAAATAACTATTGATTTGAATGCACTATGGTTCGTTGTAATAAGAGCATTTAACTAAGATAATCACACTTTCCCCAGATTCGTACGTTGAATACTTAAGATGGCATATTTAATTATTTCATAGAAGGTAATGTGCAATAGCAATGGAAAAGCAATAGTGAATAATTAAGCAAGCAGAAATGTTAAGAAGCAAAACTAGTAATGGGTCGTAATAATTGTGTTGTCGTTCATTCAAAAACTCATTTTATTTAACATTCTACATGTCATCAGAGAATCAAAATGAAAAGGAACAACACCATTCAGGGGGAGGGTGGCAAAAGAGAGAACTAGTTGACGTATAATTTTTTCACTTATTCATTAGTTCAGCAGCCAAAAAAATCTGAAGTACATAAGACATGGGAAAGACATCTCTGTAAGTTTATCTGTTCAATTTCATAAGAAACTGCCATAACCTGAGAAGGGTCAATCTCAAAGGAATGAGTCTCTTTTTCCTCAGCAGCAGCCGCAACTTCTGCCTCATTTAGCAAACCCTGATCAGTCCCAAGCTCGCCCATTGTTTTGCTAATTGTAAATCCATCACCTCCATTCAAGCTCTTATAAATTGCCGGACAATGAAAAGGGTCAAAAAGTAACTCAAAAGTCATTGAAACAAGGTTTAATAAATGTATTTAAAAATAATTTGCCTCGAAAAGGATATAAAAAGTTTGATAAATGCTTATCAAATCTATAAACACAGACATACTAACAACCTTGGCATGAACTGACCTCAGATATAGTTCTAGCTCTACCTATAACTTCATCCTTGAGCAATTTCTTCAATACCTGCAAGAAAGGTGCAGCTGTAAGGAGAGATTATGAGTACAACTATATCCATCCCGAATGGGAAAAGAAATGAATGGGAATATCTTGCCTCTGGATAAGGGGATTCCACAAAGTATCGATTCTTCTTCAGCACGAGCTTCACCTTTCCATAATTGGCAGTAGATCCATAAATAAAATCAATCATGTCTTTAGGGAGCTTAGTTTTTGACAGCTTATCCAAAACAGCAATGATAGTTTCTGTTTCGAGACCAACAGAAACAGCAGCATACAGAGAGTGTGGTGTAAGGCTGTATTCATGCATCGATTCTGGCCTATATAGTAATTCGCATACAAAGACATAATGTATATCAACTGCCCGCAACTAAACACATAACAAATTCAAAAACCTAAAAGGACAAAAGATATCTTACCTGCAAACTGGTTCAGCGATGGCAATAAGAAAGTCATAAGCTTGTTTATACAAGGATGAGAAAGTCTCTAAAAAAATACGGCCATCAGCACAAGCCCACAAAGGTCGATTATTGTGATCAGGTTTCAACTCCAACTTGCTAAAATCTCTATTTCCTACTTCTTTATCACCCATCGCATTGTCGTTTTCAGCTTCTTCAGCAAAATAGGCATCGACGTCTTTAACATTAGTTTTCCTATGCTCTTCCTGCATATGTGGAGTACACTTCAACGAACCTTTAAACATGTAATAAGAAAAAGCATTTCCTAACGTAATTGAAACTTGCAGAAGCCATGAAAGAACAGAGAGGAATAGCAAGACCAATAACCTTGCCGGAGAATTTGGGCTTCTTGCTCTGCCTCCCCTTTTCACCTGAAAATTAATAAAAATAGTAGGTAATTAACAGCTATATGGTCAATTGAGGAAGCACAAACAATGCTACATCGAGCTCTACTCTACCATGTCCCATAGCTCACAGAGATGAAAAAATTGGAGATGCGAACCGGAAGAGCTGTAAGTGCGGGAGGGGGACGAGGTTTATATAGCCACTGAATCGAAACAAATCGGGTCGGGGCGATATCATCAGGTTGGGCTCGGGTTGGCCCAGTAGTAAATGTCAAGACCCGACTCGCTGACCGGAATCTCCCTCAGAAACGCGAGGCGGCTCTCGGTCTTCGCCTGCATTTCATTTCGTCTTCCTCCTCCTCCTTCTTCTTCTTCATTGTTGGTAAAAAGGATGAGCGGACAAGACTCCAAGTACTTCTCCACTACCAAGAAGGGAGAAATCCCTGAGCTCAAGGAGGAGCTCAATTCTCAGTACAAGGTCCCGTGTTCTACTTCTCCGCCACAATCCCTAGAGGTATTGGACAAAAGATATCTTACCTGGAAAATGGTTTTTTTTTTTTTTTTTTTTTTTTTTTTTTTTTTTTTTTTTTTTTTTTTTTTTTTTTTTTTTTTTTTTTTTTTTTTTTTTTTTTTTTTTTTTTTTTTTTTTTTTTTTTTTTTTTTTTTTTTTTTTTTTTTTTTTTTTTTTTTTTTTTTTTTTTTTTTTTTTTTTTTTTTTTTTTTTTTTTTTTTTTTTTTTTTTTTTTTTTTTTTTTTTTTTTTTTTTTTTTTTTTTTTTTTTTTTTTTTTTTTTTTTTTTTTTTTTTTTTTTTTTTTTTTTTTTTTTTTTTTTTTTTTTTTTTTTTTTTTTTTTTTTTTTTTTTTTTTTTTTTTTTTTTTTTTTTTTTTTTTTTTTTTTTTTTTTTTTTTTTTTTTTTTTTTTTTTTTTTTTTTTTTTTTTTTTTTTTTTTTTTTTTTTTTTTTTTTTTTTTTTTTTTTTTTTTTTTTTTTTTTTTTTTTTTTTTTTTTTTTTTTTTTTTTTTTTTTTTTTTTTTTTTTTTTTTTTTTTTTTTTTTTTTTTTTTTTTTTTTTTTTTTTTTTTTTTTTTTTTTTTTTTTTTTTTTTTTTTTTTTTTTTTTTTTTTTTTTTTTTTTTTTTTTTTTTTTTTTTTTTTTTTTTTTTTTTTTTTTTTTTTTTTTTTTTTTTTTTTTTTTTTTTTTTTTTTTTTTTTTTTTTTTTTTTTTTTTTTTTTTTTTTTTTTTTTTTTTTTTTTTTTTTTTTTTTTTTTTTTTTTTTTTTTTTTTTTTTTTTTTTTTTTTTTTTTTTTTTTTTTTTTTTTTTTTTTTTTTTTTTTTTTTTTTTTTTTTTTTTTTTTTTTTTTTTTTTTTTTTTTTTTTTTTTTTTTTTTTTTTTTTTTTTTTTTTTTTTTTTTTTTTTTTTTTTTTTTTTTTTTTTTTTTTTTTTTTTTTTTTTTTTTTTTTTTTTTTTTTTTTTTTTTTTTTTTTTTTTTTTTTTTTTTTTTTTTTTTTTTTTTTTTTTTTTTTTTTTTTTTTTTTTTTTTTTTTTTTTTTTTTTTTTTTTTTTTTTTTTTTTTTTTTTTTTTTTTTTTTTTTTTTTTTTTTTTTTTTTTTTTTTTTTTTTTTTTTTTTTTTTTTTTTTTTTTTTTTTTTTTTTTTTTTTTTTTTTTTTTTTTTTTTTTTTTTTTTTTTTTTTTTTTTTTTTTTTTTTTTTTTTTTTTTTTTTTTTTTTTTTTTTTTTTTTTTTTTTTTTTTTTTTTTTTTTTTTTTTTTTTTTTTTTTTTTTTTTTTTTTTTTTTTTTTTTTTTTTTTTTTTTTTTTTTTTTTTTTTTTTTTTTTTTTTTTTTTTTTTTTTTTTTTTTTTTTTTTTTTTTTTTTTTTTTTTTTTTTTTTTTTTTTTTTTTTTTTTTTTTTTTTTTTTTTTTTTTTTTTTTTTTTTTTTTTTTTTTTTTTTTTTTTTTTTTTTTTTTTTTTTTTTTTTTTTTTTTTTTTTTTTTTTTTTTTTTTTTTTTTTTTTTTTTTTTGCTCATTGAACTCACGACGCTCATTGGCACTCCTTTTCTTCGAAGCCATTGAGACTCTCCTTACCCAATGATTTTCTCTCTTCCATGCCTAAGTTTCACTATGTAGTCTATTGTTGACTATTATTTTTGTTATTCGTCTTCACACTACATCGTTATCGAATTCGGGTAATAACTCCAACTTAACATTTGAGTTTGCCTCCACAAGTTTTGTTGAATGTGTATATTATTGTCTAGATGTTTGGACCGTAAGCATTGTGTCCCACTTCAGTGCGTTTTAGGGGTGTTCAAAATCGAGTTGGAATAGACAAATTGAATTGAACTGCTCTGTTCGATTTGATTTGGTTGGTATTCAAAGTCCACCAAACTGTCATTGAGTAGTAAAATTTGAAAATTAATAAACTTTGGTGAAGTTTCGATTTGACATTTGCAAAATCGAAAGTAACCAAATCGAAATAGGTCTCTACCAGTTCAGTTCGATTCTATTACAAAATCGACCCCTAACAATTTATACGCAAAACAAATTCTAAAGATTGACTTATTGTAAGATCCGAAGCTGAACTAAGATTTTAGATATGGTTTCAATTTCAAAGTTATCGGAACGGATCCATACCAGTTCAATTTAAATCGATCCGGTAACGTGATCACCCCTAGCATTACAAATTCTAAAAAGCTATTTATAAAAGAATTATTGACGTCTTACAAGATCATTGAGTAGACTAAGGGGAGGGTAAGAGTCATTAAAAAATAATAAATACATAGAGTTGAAGACGAGACGATTACACGATTAAGGCTTTTTTGAGTTACACGCCAACTCCTTCCACCAAACCATCGCTTCGTCTACACAGAAACTCTGAGCTTCCACGCTCTCCTCGCATACCATACAAGGTCAGTTCCGGCCTCAACCTTGCCGTGATTTTCTTCTTTTGCGATTTTCCTTTTCTTTGTTTATTTATTTTTATTGTGTAGGGTTTAGAGGGTTTATTGTTTCAGCTGATCATTCCTTCAGTATCCGAAACTTCTGTTCTTCAATTTTTGACAATTCGACGATTTTCTTTGTTTTCTGATTCAATTATGATCTTTTTCGTTTCTTTTTTTATCCGTTTGTCGTTGTGTGCTGCCTCTCTTTCTCTCCAACTTTTATTGCGCTGCGTCGATTGTTGAATTGATTTTCGAGGCTTTACGTATCTCGTTTGCCTCTCAATTTTTTCATTACCGTTGACTCTGTTTGGAAATTTGAGTTTATATGTTTAAGCTTTGGTTATGAATAAAGGTTTTAATTTTCGTTGATTTGACTATTTATCTATAATCAATTCAAATATTCTGGTCCAGAATGGTATGACTATTCAGCTACACTTGGCACGAAGAATCTTCCATGATTATTCTATGTGTGCATGTTTCATTAACCTATACATATAGTTTGGTTAAGAGTTCCTATCAACCGCTTGCTCTGTTTCAGTGGAAAATTTGGTTTTTGCTTCCTTTCTGGTTGTTGTTAGTTGCTTTATAATTTATCAGAAATCGCACTGATGTTGTATCCCTTCTATATCTGAATTTCTTATTTCTGCGACCAATCACTTATTAAGTCAAGTTGAATTTAATTTTTTCTTCTTCATTTGACAAGTTTCTGATTTTTTTTTTTGCTGAAGATATCCACACGGCAATGGTCTAGGTGTGCTATGTGCATAAGCAAGCCGAAATGGGAGCTTGCTGTTGTTGTTTTCCGAAAAGAACTGAGGTGAATACTTCTCCAACAAATTATTGTTTCGGTGGTGGATTTCTTGGTATCTGTTCACCTCATTGAGGAGTAAATTTTTTCATATTGCTTTATTTTTTTTACAAAATGACATTATGTTTGATATATGTTATAATTTACTTATAATCAGGTATCCATATCTTGTTATTTTGAATCCATTACCTATGCTTTTACTAGTTGCAGACTGTGTTGATTACTTAGGTTCTTTGGCTAAACAGAAGAGAATATTTGAAATAAAATGCTAACTATGTAGATTGTGGTCCTTGTAAATGACTAAATAAAAAAAAATGCCATGTTTTTTCATTTCTTGCTCATAACTCTAGAAAAGAGTTTATACACGTGTCTAAATTTAATGGGTTGTTTAGGTTGATAATTCAATAACAGAGGGTGGTATTTTATTTCAAGAAAGAAACTAATGTGTTTTATGGACGTGTTATTTGCAAATATGAGTATAGAGAATAGCACTTGGTACATACTCTATATTACTGGAAGATTATAATTGACTTGCTGCTGCAGGATCCAGTAGCATCGGAAGAGCTAGAGCATGTTCCTCTGTCATCTCAGCATGCCCCTGTCCCTGCATTTTCATCACGGCTTCTGGTGGATACAAACTTAGATACATCAATTCCTGATACATACAGACCACCTCCAATACCCATGCCATATGATACTACATTAGGACATCCTCTTATTTCATTAGTTGCCCACTCAACTAACGGGGACAAGAATGATGCAGATATGCGGACAACAAATTCTGGTTCTGCTCAAGAAAACGCAGGCTGCCATGCTCAAGAGACCTCGGTGATGTCTGAAAACATGAATGAATGCAACTGCAAACTCAAAAGTGATCAAGAAATTGAGATTTCAAAGCCAGTGGACTCTGTAGTTTTAGACTTTGAGGAGGACTCTTGTCCCATCTGTTTGGAGGGTAATCTGTTAAACCGCTAAATATAAACTACCAAGAAAATACTCTTCGAAGAAAATTTATTTTCATCTCTGTTTTATCTTTGCTGAAACTAATGGCGCTGAAGTAGCAACTTCTATACTTCTGATGTTCAATTGGCTTGACTTCAAATTTTTAAGTGTTTGAACTTGCAGAATACGACAAAGAGAATCCGAAATTGATTACAAAGTGTGACCATTATTTTCATCTTGCGTGTATTCTAGAATGGATGGAAAGAAGTAATAGCTGTCCAGTTTGTGATCAGGTTTGTCTCTCTTTTTCTTTCACATGTTCGCAGAATAAACTGGTAAATCGTATTGGTTGTTTACCAAACTTTGTCTCCGATTTTATGGTTGTCTCAGGAAATGATATTTGACCCTCCTATTGATTAGTCAAAAGCAGCAAATCCAGTCAGTTAATTCCCTCTTAGTACAAGGATTTTGTACAGATGCAAAAAAGTTTTCCGTTACTATGTGCAGTGATTGCAGCAGTTTCAAATTGAATAGATACTTGATTCTTTGGGCTCTGAAAAGTTAGGCACGCACTCCGTGCATCATCTTCTGAACAAAAATCAGAAGGAAAATCAAAAGGAGCAGCAGTTAGTTGGTGGATGGGGTAAAAGGTAAAGAAGAGTGATGCTATAGTTTTTCTTAGTTTTGATAGTTTGGTTTATGTCAGTTGCTGTTTGCAGGGTTTTTGTTTTTGGGTACAATTGATTTGCCTTTTTACAAGATCTTTCTTCCATGTACTTGAAACTATGCTCACTGAAATATGTATATACATAAGGGTGTGATTTTCGCTTTACTTGGCTAGAGTTGCCTGTTGAATGTCTACTGTTTTTTGTGTTGTATCAAAATACAAGTAAATACTACAATTATAATCTTATACGTTGATACAAAAAAATCAATGCATTTGTAGTTATGTTTCACATATGTAAAACAAGGGAGCATGATGACAAGTTTGAGTAGATGACTTCAATATCTTTTTTCTTGAAAATCCTTTTTTATTAAATAAGAACGGGAGCCCAGTAAAATTCGCTAATTTTATATTAATTAATTTTCACGTGTCGGATTATTGCGTTATTGACGATTAATGTGTTATGGATTGACTCATTTTGTCATGTTGTAGCTACGTTGGATTTTTCAATAAATTGGTCAAACAGGAAAATTTAGAAATTACCACATTGGTTAAAATTTAAGAAATTAATATTAGGTAAATTATAATAAATTTAATGGATTTTATTTAATATATATTAGAGAAAAATCTAATTTAAATATTGAACTACAAGGTCAGGGACAATTTAAACTCTAAACTATGTTTAGCTACAAATCAAATGTTATATTATTTATAGAGAATAAGTCAACTCTTGTCATTACTTGTTAAATACACTTGTGGTTGTCCGCATTTTAAGTGAAGGCAACCTATGCAGTAACCCTGTATTTTTACACGTGGTCACCCTCGTTTAGGACAAAATCGTGAAATTAGGGTGAAAATCCAAAACTAGGGCGAAATAGTGAAATTATAGTGATTTATAAATTGATCGGTAGGTTGATGCGGCGATCCAAAATTAAGGCGAAATCACGAAGAAATGGTGTGTGAGATCAAAAGAGCGAACAAAGTCCATGGAGGGCTAAGTATTGTGCGGTCGTTTGCATTTCGCACGAAGGCAACCTCGCCCTAAATGCGAGCTACCGCGGAGGTCACTCTTGTTTAAACGTGGTCGCCCTCGTCCGAAAAACGGACGATTGTGAGTGTATTTAATAGCGAGTACTGACAACGGTTGACTTGTTCCCTAGATATAGTATAAGATTTAATTTGTACTTAAATATAGTTTAGAATTCAGCTTGTCCCTGACCCCATAATTTCATGTTTAAAATGAATTTTTCTCTATATATTATATTTATATTAAATAAAATTATTATTATTTAAATGAAATCATTTTAAAAGAGAAACGAAAGAAATCCTTTCTTCCCTCTTTTCATTTTAGCGCTCCCAACACAAGAAAGAGAGAGAGAGAGAGGGGTGATTTTTTGAATGTGTGATTTGTCGCGATTGAAGGTTGGGGTTGTGTTCGCAAGAAAATGAGCAACAACTTTCGTGAAAGAGTTTTGAAGGTAAGTTGATTTTTACCTCTATTTTTTAGTTTGAATTTTATGGTTTATTGTCGATTAAGATTGAAACTTAGGAACTTAAATCTCTTTGTTATTTATGTGTTATATGAGTAGATTTAGCATTTATGTAAGTTGGTTGGTCGATTAAAGGTGAAAAATAACGAAGAATTACAAGTTTCGCAACTTTATATTGCATTGGTTGACACTTGCTAGGCAAGGGTCGACCCTTGCTGAAAACATAGCCAATTAGGTGTCGACCGTCCTGTTAGAATTTGGCGTGACCCGAATTCTAGTTGGGCCGGGTTGGGCACGTATATCAATATTAGGGTTTTAAGTTTTCTCTATATATTGATGTTTGAGTCGCAAAACTCATTGTACCGAATTGATATTAGTGATTCTCTCCTCTGCCCGTGGTTTTTTCCCTTTTTAGGGTTTCCACGTAAATTCGGTGTCCATTATTTTCTAGTATTTTTCTTTTTCGGTTTTCTCGAATCGTTCGTTACAGGTGGATTAGGGCGTCTAATCCTAACAACTGGTATCAGAGCCAGGTTGAAGTGGTTTTTCGAAAATCAGGGTTTGATTCTTCGAAGGGTATCGAACGATTTCAGGTTTGCAATTTTCTGTGTTTTCGAAAATCAGGGTTTGATTTTTCGAAGGGTATCGATCGTTTGTAATTTCGGTAAGTGAAATTGCAATTTTTTGGAGGAAAAAGGAATTGAAAATTTGCAATTTTGGAAAAAGGAAAAGAAAATATAAAACAAAAAAAAAAGGAAAAAGCTTTTGCTTTTGTTGTGTTATGCTCGAAGAATAGAGAAGTTGTTCTGCCAGTCACGCGAAGAACAGTAGAAGAGACAGAGGAGAAGCCCGCCGTTTAGCCGCCGTCGCCGACCGCCGCGCGAAGAGAAAAACCGCCACTGTCGCGCGCGCATCCGAGGAGAAGAGAGCACCGCGCGAAAGAGGGCTCGGCCGCGAGAGAGAAGCGCCGCCGAGCAAACAGGGCAGCCCCGCGCCTCCCGCGTCGTCTCAGACCAGCGCCTCCCGCCGTCGCTCCGATTAGACACCGCCGACGCCGATCAGCCTCTGCCATCACTGCACGCACAGCCGACCGACCACGATCAAAACAGATTGAAGTTTTCTGATTTGGTGTTCTGTTTTGAACAATTTTTCAATTTTGGCAGAAAAATTGATTTTTTATCGGAGAGCACAATTGGTTGGATTTCTGAATGTGGACTGTGCAAAGGAAAATTGAGGATTTTTTGGAGAATTAAAATTCAATTCTGGTTCTTGAAATTTTGGGTTGAAATTTCTGAAGTTAATTTGTTGGGCAGATCGGCTGATATTGTGGATATTGATTATTAGGGTTGAGTAATTAATCGGAAATATCTGGTTTTGGGCGAGTTTGATTGGTTCAGAATATTTTGGGAATTTATTCTGAATATTTAAGATTGATTATTGGGGTTGAATAATTGATCTGAAAATATCAAGTTTTGGGCATTGATTATTGATAACAATGACAGGTGAGGATAGCATAGGATTCAGTATTGAAAAATTCGATGGGACAGATTTTGCGCTCTGGAGAATGCAAATTGAAGATTATTTATACGGGAAAGATCTTGAACTTCAATTGAGTGCAAAACCAGAAAAGATGGACGACGTTGAATGGAATCGCCTTGACAGAAAAGTTTTGGGAGTCGTCAGATTGACGCTGACTCAAAGCGTTGCTCACAACGTGGCGAAGGAGAAGACCACTGCGAGTTTGATGAAGGCTCTGTCTGATATGTACGAGAAACCGGGTGCGAATAATAAGGTATTTCTTATGAAGAAACTTTTTAATCTGAAGATGATTGATGGTGCTTCTGTCGCAGCGCATCTGAATGAGTTCAATACAATTGTGAATCAATTGCTATATGTGGAAATTGATTTTGAGGATGAGGTTCGTGCCCTAATTTTGTTGGCGTCTCTACCGAATAGTTGGGAGCCTATGAGAGCTGCAGTTAGTAACTCAGTTGAAAGTGTTAAGCTGGTATTCACCGATGTGAGGGATCGTATTCTTGCCGAGGAGGTTCGTAAGATTGATTCTGATGTAACATCGATAGGTTCAGCTCTGAATGTTGAAAATAGAGGCAGAAGTCAAAATAAAGGTCCGGGCAATAGAAATCGAAGTCAGAGGAAGTCCGGAAAACACGCCAACTTTGAGTGTTATCATTGTGGCAAGAAAGGACACATAAAGAGATTTTGTCACAAGTTTCTTCGGGAGAATCTGAATGCCAAAGGAAAGGAAAAGATGTTCGAAGAGGATGACACAGACGAGGAGGCAGATACAGCCACCGAGGAGTCCTTTAGTGTGTACAACGAGGATGTTGTAAATTCTGATTGCCAAGATACGAGTTGGGTGATCGATAGTGGCGCTTCAATACATGCCACTTCGCGGAGAGATTTCTTTACATCCTACACTTCGGGTGACTTTGGAAGTGTGAGGATGGGAAATGGTGGCATTGCAAAAGCCATTGGTATGGGAGATGTGCATTTGGAGACCAACATCGGCAGCACTTGTAGGACCGTAATTGTCTAAGAGGGGGGTGAATTAGACTTTTTAATTTTACTAAAATTAAACTTAATTTCTCTTCTTGATTAAAACTTAAATTTAACACAAGTGCTCAAATAATGTAAAGAGAGAGAGAGAGAAATTCGACACCAGTATTTTTACGTGGTTCGGCCAAACTGCCTACGTCCACGCTTCAAGGCTCACCCCTTGAAGATCCTTAACCTTCTCCTCACGAGAATGACTAGATCGGGATTCCGGGCTCCGATCAATTGCCTTTACAATTCTGGATTGAACTTGCCGGGCGTCAATCCACTGCCTTTACAAATAATTTGTGTTTGTGAAATTGATCACAGACTACACTCTCACAGTAGAAATCTCAAGTTCGAGTTTAGAGAGATGTACAGAGTATGAAAACTTTTGCAGCTTAGGGCTATCAATTGAAAATTCGCAAAAAAGTTGTTACTTCGTGCTCTAAGCTCTGCTTAAATACTCTGTATCCTTTTTGCTTCACAGAATTGAATGCTTCTACTAGGAATGGATAAAAGTTACCGTTGGGAAGCATCCGTACTGAAAGCAGATGTCCGTTGCATTTAGGGTCGCTGTTCGTCGTCGCCATTAAAGCTCTGGAGTTAATGTTGAAAACGACGTCACTGTAGTTTCGCGGCTAATTTGAATTCTGGCGGAAGACGAAACTGTTTTGTAGTCTTGAACCGCCATCGGAAGATGCAACATAAGAATCTTGAACCGGCATCGGGTAAGAAAGCGATAAGCACTTGAACCGGCATCGGATAAGTAATTGTAAAACACTGTCGGATGATTAAATCGTAGATGTCTTCCGCCTTTGTCGTTTAGTGACCGGAAGTGTATTCTGCTTTACTCATCCGTCTTGTCGTTTAGTGACCGGAAGTGTATTCTGCTTTACTCATCCGTCTTGTCGTTTAGCTATCGGTGAAGAACTTCATTTTGCTTATCCGCCTTGTCGTCTAGTGGCTGGAAGAGTAATTCCATTTACTCATCCGCCTTTGTCGTTTAGCGAGCGGTGGAGTACTTTGCTTTGCTTATCCGCCTTGTCGTTTAGTGACCGGAAGACAGAATCACTTTGTTAAACACGTTTCAGCTCTGGACACTTAAAACATAAGCATTAAATACTAAAATACCCTTCTTAAGGGTATTTCCAACAGATTAAAAGCATAATTCATAATTCTCATTTAATAAGCATAATCAAATTACATTATCATATAACACATCATCAAAAACAAATTTATACTTAATCATCATTTAAGTCAACAATCTCCCCCTTTTTGATGATGACAATCTAAAAATTTGATTATATATACTCTCCCCCATAATCCTAGCTCCCCCACAATATATGCATTATATCCAGTTACAGATGCATACTTTATTCATAACTAGCATTCAGAATTATTACTTGCTAAACACGCTCAATCAAATATTTAATAATGTGCAATCTGTTCAGAACTTAATCAAATAAATTTCTCATTCAGTAATAAACCATTCTCCCCCATTGACATTATCAAAAACAGTTGAAGAAACAATGCATTCAACACAGGGGAAAGGAATAGAAGAGATTAAGAGAAAGTTAGATCAGAGTATGTGTAGTAACAAGTAATGTAGACTGTAAAAGAAGGTTACAACTAAGAACTTAAAAGGCATCACTTTTTGAAGAAATTTAGATAACGAATCCAAAAGGCTGTCTGAAGCCAAAAAGGAACGTCACGATTTGGACTGAAAAAGGCATCCACAAGAGCTGAACCAGAAGCAATGTCACTAGGAAGGAGGGGAGGTTGATAGACGATCATTGCCTGGCAGGGAGAGGGTTGCGGCTGTTGAGCAGCAGATGGAGACGGTCCTTGATAGACCACCAGGTCTAGACAGGGAGGTTCAATAGAAAGACCAGTAGAGATATCCATTGGACTAGCTGGCTCCTGAGATAGCTCACGAACAGGAGGATTAAATTGAAGTTCAGCCTCCTGAAGATCCAAAGGCATCAGACGACTATCTTCGGCAACCTCAGTCCGGAAAAAGGGAAGGACAAATTCTTCAAAGGGAGCTATTGGAACACTTGCAGAGCTAGAGGGAGCAGGGGCCGGAACAGGTTCAGGGGTTAATGCAGTAATTGAAGAACGAAGAGTTTCAAGTTCCTGAACAACCATTCTCCGATCAGCATCCAATTGCTGAGTCACTGATCCAAGACCAGTACTAAGAGTGGCAATGGAGGTTGTTAAATTCTTGGTCTGAGTCTCAACTTGAGACTGAAGAGCCTTAAGGTCATGGGAGAAAATTGTTGTATGCCTGTCCCACTTGTGATCCAGTTGACCCCTTTCCACAACAGAAGCTTCATGCAAAGCTGATTGGAGTTGACTGATCTTAGACTCAAAGTCTGACCTTAAATTTTCAAGACCTGTCTTCAACACAGTGAATTGGTCTTCGCTAAGAGTAAGTCTTCGTTGATAAAGAACAGGAGAGACCGAAGGAGGAGCAGGACGAGATGCAGGTGGACTTAAAGGAGCAGTTGGACGTAGAGGGGCAGTTGGACTTGGAGGTGGAGATAGTGCTGGAGCTTCGGGAGTGACTGGGGAAGGTAGAGAGGGAATCAAAGGGGATGTTGGAGGAGAGGATTGACCTACAGGAGAGAGAGGGGCAGTAATAGGCAGTGTAAGCATTAACAGAGAGGAGGAAGGGGCTAAAGGTGGAGAGGATAGTTGGACTGGAGGTGGGATGGAGGATGCCAAAAGGGCATGTGGAGGAGACGTATGTGGAGCAGATGTTGCCTCAGAGGGATTGGCTGGAGAGTGAGGAGCACGGCGTCGGGGCACAATTGGAGGAGGTCGAGTGCGAGCGACCCGAGGACAAGGAGGGGAGACATCAAAGGCAGGGATCTCAGAATCACCACCACCTTCTTGAACAGAGGATTCATCATCCAAAACCACGTTCTGTTTTCCTTTTCGTTTTGCAGCAATCATAGCAGTCCGCTGCTTGGACTGATCCAAAACCAATTTCCCTTGACGAGTCCTCTTAATTCCCAACCTAGTCATAGTTTCTTTGGAGTAGTAGCTGGTTTCTTTGAGACGGGTAGGATGCTCATCCTCAGGGAATTCAATCTGAATCTGCTGAAAGATCTTCATCAGAAGGAGATTATAGGGAAAGGAGGCAGAGGAGCTTGAAGAGACACTCTGAATCATTCGTCTCAAAATGATATATCCAATGTCAATCGGGGCCTTCATATAAATGGCATAAAGAATAACCAAATCCATGCTGCTAACATCATCATAATGACCACCCTTTGGTAAGACATTATAGCAGATCATTTGGTGAAAAAGACGAGCTCGAATGTTTAAATTTTTGCTCTTTAAGGGATTGGGAATGTCGTTTGGATCAAGAGAAATTTCTCTTAAAAATTGTTGACCATCTGGAAGTCTGAGAAAAGGAAGATCTTGTCCTATGCCAAAAATTTTCTTGTGTTGATCCAAATGGGGGGCGCCTAGAATCTCATTAATGAATTGAGAGGTTAGGACTATGTTTTTGCCATGCACATAGCTCGAAATGTTGGCATAATCAGAAGGATAGCTTAGATTAGCATAAAACATCCTAATGGCAGAGGGGTAAAAGAAAGACTCAACCTCAAACAGCCCTAATAATCCAACATCAGTTAAGGGTTGTACAATGTTTAGAGGGACTAACTCGTTAGGAACCATACCACGTCCTGGAATCAACTTCCTATCCTTATAATCGCCGTGGTATCGGATTTCGGCAGCCTCGGTTAGGAAATAGAGCGACGGCCAACTGTCTTTTCGAGGGAAAACTCGTTCGGGGCGAACATTGTGTTTGGCTTTCTTTTGAGGTGGTGCAGTATCACCTCTAGACGACGATGCAAGATGATCATCAGCCATTGGAAAGGCTTTGCGATACTCATCAGCCATTTAAAAAAATTTGAGAAGATGACCTAGAGAGAAGGAGTTTACTGGTAGAGAGTTTACAGAAAGGCGCGAAAGATGAAGCATCTTGGCGAAGACATAGGAATTTAAAAGGACTCACACACTACCGACGAGATGAGGTCACACGTGTAAATCCAATAACCTCCGATTGGCGACACGTGACAGCAGATTAGAAAATATATCGCCCGGTCAGTGGAAGATGAATTTCACTTCCGGTGAATAGTAAGGAGACCGGAAGAAGTGAAAAATAAAGACAGAAACAGATAGGAAATCCTGAGTTTGCTTTAACTTTTCTGATACTTGAGAAGACCTAATCTTATTCTAATACCACAGAAGGTTTTCTCATCCAAAGGTTTTGTAAAAATATCTGCTAATTGATCTGCAGAATTAACAAACACTAAAGAAATATCACCCCTTTGAACGTGATCACGAATAAAGTGATATCTGACATCTATGTGTTTTGTTCTAGAGTGTTGAATAGGATTTTTAGAAATGTTAATAGCACTGGTGTTATCACACCGAATAGGAATCCTTTCATAAAACAGATTGTAATCTTCCAAGGTCTGTTTCATCCAAAGCATTTGAGCACAACAACTGCCTGCAGCAATATATTCACTCTCAGCAGTTGACAGTGCAACAGAATTCTGTTTCTTAGAATACCAAGACACTAGAGACTCACCCAAAAACTGACATGTGCCACTAGTACTTTTCCTATCAACTAAACTACCTGCATAGTCAGAATCTGAGTAGCCAATCAGATCAAAAGAAGTGCCTTTAGGATACCATAATCCTAAGTCAAGAGTCCCACTTAAATATTTGAAAATTCTTTTGACAGCAGAGAGATGAGACTCCTTAGGGGCAGCCTGAAATCTAGCACAAAGACAGACACTAAAGAGTATATCTGGCCTACTTGCAGTCAGATATAGCAGAGAACCAATCATACCACGATATTTCTTAATATCAACATTTATTCCTTTTTCATCTTTATCCAATTTAGTTGTGGTACTCATAGGAGTCTTGGAAGACTTGACAGATTCTAAACCAAATTTCTTAAGGAGTTCCTTAATATACTTTTCTTGACAGAAGAAAATTCCATCAAGAGACTGACTAATCTGGAATCCTAAGAAAAACTTTAACTCCCCCATCATACTCATTTCAAATTCACTTTGCATGAGGGAGGAAAACTCATTACACAAGTGGACATTGGTTGATCCAAAAATGATGTCATCGACATAAATTTGAACCAGCAAAATATCATTGTCCTTTTGCATGGTAAACAGGGTTGAATCAGAGTTACCCTTTTTGAAATTTCTTTCTTCAAGGAAATTCTTCAACCTGTCATACCAAGCTCTAGGAGCCTGTTTAAGACCATAAAGAGCTTTTCTAAGTTTGTAGACATGACTGGGTTTATCAAATGATTCAAAACCTAAAGGCTGCTCTACATAAACTTCTCCATAATATATCCATTTAAAAAGGCACTCTTTACATCCATTTGAAAGAGTGTGAAGTTTTTGTAGCAGGCAAAAGCTAGAAGCATCCTAATTGACTCTAGTCTAGCTACAGGGGCAAAAGATTCCTCAAAATCAATACCCTCTTCCTGAGAGTATCCCTTAGCAACTAGTCTAGCCTTGTTTCTTATAACAATCCCATTTTCATCCAATTTATTCTTAAATACCCATTTGGTTCCTATAATGGGATGATCCTTAGGCCGTGGAACAAGTTCCCATACCTTGCTCCTTTCAAACTGATTTAACTCTTCTTGCATGGCCATAATCCAATTTTCATCACTCTCGGCCTCTTCAAACTTCTTAGGTTCTATTTGAGAGATAAATGCCACATTGGCACAGAGATTCCTAAGAGAGGATCTAGTCTTAACTCCTAAAGAAGGATCACCTAAAATTTCCTCTATTGGATGACTTCTAATATATTTCCAATCTCTAGGAAGATCTGCAGATTCATCTTTAACAGGAATGATGTCCAAAGAAGTAGAAGATGGTTCTAAAGACTTTACAATTTGAGAAGGATCATTAGATTTTTCCACAGAAAGAGAATCAAGTTGATTGTCCAAAACATCATCCTCATCCACATTGATTGTGGGTTGAGGGGTCTCATCAAAATTGACATGAACAGATTCTTCAACAACAAGAGTTCTCCTATTGAAGACTCTATATGCTTTACTTGACAGAGAATAACCAAGAAAAATTCCAATATCTGATTTAGAATCGAATTTTCCTAAGTTATCTTTGGTATTTAGAATGAAGCATTTACTGCCAAACGCTCTAAAGTATTTGACAGAAGGGGTTTTTCCACTCCAGAGCTCATATGGAGTTTTCTCTAGGATAGGTCTTATTGAGACCCGATTAAGCACATAACAAGCTGTTGAAACAGCTTCTGCCCAGAAATATTTTGGAAGGGAATTTTCATTCAGCATAGTCCGAGCAAGCTCTTGGAGAGACCTATTTTTCCTCTCAACAACACCATTTTGCTGATGGGTTCTAGGAGAAGAGAAGTTGTGTTCAATCCCATGTTTGAGACACAAGAGTTCGAATCTATCATTTTCAAATTCTCCACCATGATCACTACGAATAGCAATTATGGTGAGCTCCTTTTCATTCTGAACTCTTTTCCTAAAACTAGAAAAGATTTCAAAAGTCTCATCCTTAGACTTTAGAAAATGAACCCAGGTGAATCTAGAGAAATCATCTACGATGACAAAAGCATAGAATTTGCCTCCTAAGCTTGCTATATTAGAAGGACCGAAGAGGTCCATGTGAAGGAGTTGGAGAGGCTTAGAGGTAGATATCTCACTCTTAGATTTAAAAGAAGATTTGATCTGCTTGCCCATTTGACAAGCCTCACAGACTTTATCCTTTTCAAAGGATATCTTAGGAATCCCTCTAACTAAGTCATCCTTTGTAATCTTAGCTAAGGTATCCATTCCTACGTGTCCTAATCTTCTATGCCAAATCCAAGCATCATGAGAAGAATTAACAGCAAGGCATTTCTCATTAACATGCTCAACAACATCCATATCAATAACATAGATATTTTCTTTTCTATAACCAGTGAACAGAGTTTTATCATTAGATGCATCTTTAATTATGCAGGAGTTAGATTTAAAAATCACTTCATATCCTTTATCGCATAATTGACTAATACTAAGCAGATTATACTTTAATCCTTCAACTAACAGCACATTTTCAATAATGAGATTAACACTGTTACCTATATTGCCGATGCCAACAATTTTGCCCTTTTGGTTTCCACCAAAAGTAACATTTCCTTTCTTTTTGTTGACAACAGCAAACATGGTTGAGTCTCCTGTCATATGCCTCGAACATCCACTGTCGAGGTACCACTGATTTCTTTCAGGAGAACACTCAACCTGCAAAACAGAAATCAGGTTGTCTTCTTAGGTACCCAAATCTTTTGGGTCCTAGAGTTAGGCCTGGTTCCCTTAGGAACCCATTGTAATTTGCTACCTGATTTCATACTGTTTATTTTTAAAGGACATACAAAAGACTTATGTCCTACTTCATTACACATATGGCAGACAGTTGACTTAACAAAGTAATTCTTATAAGATTTCTTTTTGCAAAACCTGTCATACCCTAAGCCAGTTTTATCGACTTGCATTCTTTGATCACTTATCAACATGTTCAGTTTATTGCTACTAAGAGTCAATTTCTTAACAAAATAGTCTAAAAATTCATTTTTCTTTTTCAGTTCATACACTTCCTTTTCAAGCTGATTGTTTTCATTTTCTTGCTTCTCAATTAAGCTTGCATTTTCCTTTTTTAATGCATTGTACTTAGTCTTTAACATGCTGAATTGTTTTACTAGATCATTAAAAGCATCTACTATATCTCCATCATCGTCATCAATTTCACTGTCACTTAAGGTACAAGGAGATATAGAACTAACCTTATCTTCGTGAGCCATAAAACAGAGGTTAGCAACTTCCTCATCTTCTGAAGAGGAAGTGTCACTTTCACATTCATCCCAGGTTGCCTTCATGGCCTTCTTCTTGAACTTTTTGGGATATTTCTTCGCCTGAGGACAATCTGCCTTTATATGGCCAGGCTTGCCGCACCCAAAACAGATGATTTCCTTCTCCTTTTGAGGTTTTTCACCCTTTTGGAATCTTCTTCCCTGCATTCTCTTCCTTTGGAGGAATTTGCTGAACCTCCTAGTGATGAGAGCTATATCCTCATCATCTTCATCAACTTCTTCCTCATCAGATTCTTCATGTTTACTGGATGAGGCAGAGGAGGCCTTCAGGGCGATGTCCTTTCTCTTAGAGATCTCTTTCTCTTTGAGGTCCTCCTTTTCATTTGCCCTCATTGTGATCTCATGCGTCATGAGAGATCCAATGAGCTCCTCAAGCTTCAAAGTTTTGAGATCCTTAGCTTCCTGAATGGCAGTCACCTTAGGTTGCCATGCTCTCGGTAGGCATCTCAGAAGTTTCCTTACCTGTTCTTCACCTGAGTAAATCTTACCAAGAGCTTTAAGACCATTAGTAATGTTAGTAAATCGAGTAAACATGGAACTTATAGTTTCTCCTTTTTCCATGGAGAACAGTTCATATTCATGAACTAACATGCTCAGTTTACTCTCTTTAACCTGATTTGTGCCCTCGTGTGTGACCTCAAGTAGATGCCAGATCTCTTGTGCACTCTCACACCCTTGTACTCTATTAAACTCATCTTTGTTCAGAGCACAGTACAGGGTGTTTATTGCCTTGGCATTCAGGCTCAGGTTCTTCTTATCAGTATCATTTAATTCGTGTGAAGCTTTGGGTATTCTAATACCATTTTCTGTTTTAAAAGCTATGTATGGACCATTTACTATATTATTCCATAAATCATAGTCCATAGCCTGAACGTAGATTCTCATCCTAGATTTCCAGTACACATAATCACTACCATCGAAGAATGGAGGTCTGGTGGTAGACTGACCTTCTATTTGTGAAGAGTGTGTGTTGAATGCCATTACGAATATCACAGTATATTCAAGATAAACTACTTAGACAATATATAACCTTGCTCTGATACCAATTGTAGGACCGTAATTGTCTAAGAGGGGGGTGAATTAGACTTTTTAATTTTACTAAAATTAAACTTAATTTCTCTTCTTGATTAAAACTTAAATTTAACACAAGTGCTCAAATAATGTAAAGAGAGAGAGAGAGAAATTCGACACCAGTATTTTTACGTGGTTCGGCCAAACTGCCTACGTCCACGCTTCAAGGCTCACCCCTTGAAGATCCTTAACCTTCTCCTCACGAGAATGACTAGATCGGGATTCCGGGCTCCGATCAATTGCCTTTACAATTCTGGATTGAACTTGCCGGGCGTCAATCCACTGCCTTTACAAATAATTTGTGTTTGTGAAATTGATCACAGACTACACTCTCACAGCAGAAATCTCAAGTTCGAGTTTAGAGAGATGTACAGAGTATGAAAACTTTTGCAGCTTAGGGCTATCAATTGAAAATTCGCAAAAAAGTTGTTACTTCGTGCTCTAAGCTCTGCTTAAATACTCTGTATCCTTTTTGCTTCACATAATTGAATGCTTCTACTAGGAATGGATAAAAGTTACCGTTGGGAAGCATCCGTACTGAAAGCAGATGTCCGTTGCATTTAGGGTCGCTGTTCGTCGTCGCCATTAAAGCTCTGGAGTTAATGTTGAAAACGACGTCACTGTAGTTTCGCGGCTAATTTGAATTCTGGCGGAAGACGAAACTGTTTTGTAGTCTTGAACCGCCATCGGAAGATGCAACATAAGAATCTTGAACCGGCATCGGGTAAGAAAGCGATAAGCACTTGAACCGGCATCGGATAAGTAATTGTAAAACACTGTCGGATGATTAAATCGTAGATGTCTTCCGCCTTTGTCGTTTAGTGACCGGAAGTGTATTCTGCTTTACTCATCCGTCTTGTCGTTTAGTGACCGGAAGTGTATTCTGCTTTACTCATCCGTCTTGTCGTTTAGCTATCGGTGAAGAACTTCATTTTGCTTATCCGCCTTGTCGTCTAGTGGCTGGAAGAGTAATTCCATTTACTCATCCGCCTTTGTCGTTTAGCGAGCGGTGGAGTACTTTGCTTTGCTTATCCGCCTTGTCGTTTAGTGACCGGAAGACAGAATCACTTTGTTAAACACGTTTCAGCTCTGGACACTTAAAACATAAGCATTAAATACTAAAATACCCTTCTTAAGGGTATTTCCAACAGATTAAAAGCATAATTCATAATTCTCATTTAATAAGCATAATCAAATTACATTATCATATAACACATCATCAAAAACAAATTTATACTTAATCATCATTTAAGTCAACAGCACTTTGGTTTTGAGAGGTGTGAAGCACATCCCTGACATCCGCAAGAATTTGGTCTCGACTAGGAAGCTCGACGATGAAGGTTTTGGCAACACCTTTCGTGATGGAAAATGGAAGCTTACCAGAGGTTCATTGATTGTGGCGAGAGGAGACAAATGTTCCTCATTATATGTGATGCATGCGAAGATCGCGGGTTCCACAGTTAATGTGATAGGTAATAAGGCTACAAAGTTTGTGAATTCACCTTCTAAGAGAAAGGTTGAGAAGACTCGAAAGAAGTTAGGTTCTCGGGTGAAGTTCAGGTTGGGATTTGAGGGTACATCAGAGCCGGTGAGTCAGCCTATTACAGATGTTCAGGCATCAGGTTCAGTTTCACGTCAGAATGGTATCGTCAAAGGCAGAACAATGCGGAAGGTTAAAACTTTAGGACGATATGATGAAACTGTGAGTTATGCATTGAATGTGTTCGAGGGTAACGTTTCCTGTGTGGAGTCTTCGACATGTTCAGATAGAGTTCGTTGCAGCAACTCTGATAGTTCAGTGATACCATGGAGGAGGAGATGCGATTTCTTCTCAGGTAAATCTCTCAAGTTTAAGCGGGGCTTAAACTTGAATGGTATCAGATGCTGAGCTGGCCCATTTGGGGCCTTTGTGGTAGAGGAGTTTTTTTAATGGTGTTTTGCAGATTTGTTTCCTTGCACCGGAATTTCGTTGAAGGTGGAAATTGTCAGAGTTCAGTGTTCTGGATTCGGTTTTGTTGGGCCGAGTAGCCCGTTGGATCTCTCTTGTGGAATTCGTGTCAAGGTGGAGTTTGTTAGAATTTGGTGTGACCCGAATTCTAGTTGGGCCGGGTTGGGCTCGTATATCAATAATAGGGTTTTAGGTTTTCTCTATATATTGATGCTTGAGTCGCAAAACTCATTGTACCGAATTGATATTAGTGATTCTCTCCTCTGCCCGTGGTTTTTTTCCCTTTTTAGGGTTTCCACGTAAATTTGGTGTCCATTATTTTCTAGTATTTTTCTTTTTCGGTTTTCTCGAATCGTTCGTTACAGGTGGATTAGGGCGTCTAATCCTAACACGTCCTTCTACCGCAAGCAAAACCCGAGAAATTTTTAAAACATTTGAAATTTATTAAAGGCGAACTTGATAGGTATCACTTCATTTGGCCTTCTGCCTTTGTCCAATTCTTACCTCATTTATACGAAGTAATGGTGTTGTGTGATGTATACAGTTGGATATATAATTTGTTTTTGAAGATGAAGCTATTAGTTTTGATGACTCAAGGCAGAGGTGGCAAAAATATATTGGTCGAATTGTTTGATGTTTGTGTGAAATTATGTCAAGATTTATTGGGCTAATGTAGCTTCGTCCCATTACTCAAGATGATAGCTTCGTCCCATCACTCAAGGTGATGCTCATGGATTGCAAGCTTAACACTAATTATGGAGGGCACAATTGTCATCCAACATTTGGGTTAAAATGAGAGCCAAAGAAGCCGTTTTGGGTAGGGTGTTCATTTGTCGGTTCGGTTTGATTTTGGAGTAAAACCAAACTAAACCGACAACTAATTGGTTTTTTGAATGCCAAACCGAAACTAGTTGGAAAAAATAATGGAACCGATCCGATAACCGAACTGAAACTATCGGTTCGGATAGCTGTTGTCTTGTCGCCTGTCGAGCATCGGCCAGAGAGCTTGAGCGCCGAGAGTTGAGAGTCGAGCGTCGCCGCGTCTGCCATCTGGAGAAGAAGCTTTAGCTTGAGCGTGGACAGTCGAAGTGGAGCATCGCGTGTCGTCTGCCGTCTGCCGAGCTTCGAAAATCAGTCGAGCAGCTCGAGCTTCGCGTTGCGTTCGCATCTGCCGTGGAGAAGGAAAAAGCAGAATAGCTGATTAGGCCATTAGGATTTAGGACTTCAATGCGTTATTAAAAATTTGGTTCGGTTCGGTTAATGTTGGTGTGGAATGATCCAAACCGAAAACCGAACCTATGTCACCGGTTCTTACAAAATAAAACCAAATTTAATTTTTTTTACTCAAAACCGACCAGAATCGGATAGTTTTCACCGGTTCCTATTCGGTTTTTTGTTCTAATTTGGTTTTGCACGCCCCTAGTTTGGGGTGCGGAAACTTTTCTATTATTTTTTTGTTCTCTCCGTAACTTCCTTCTCTTTCCCTCTAATTCTTCTATTCTATTCTGCACTATCGCCACTATTCTATAACATGTACAAATTGAGAGCAAACCCCAAAAGTTTTGAAATCCAAGAAAAACGATAAGACCTAGGAAGAGGAGGAGGAGAGAGAGATGGATGAGAGCAGGTGCAAAGCACGTGCGTACTTTAACTGACTCCCCAAAGTTGAATGTTTTTTTAGTATATTTCTGTCATGTGCGTGCGTCAGAGTTCGATGGCCATGCCGCCATGTCGACGTATTCGACTTTCCTAATCCTAGTCGAACCTTACCAAATATTTCAGACATTTCAAACCCAACAAGTGGTTGACCTTCTATAAAGTCTCCACCTCGTATATTCCGGACCACCATGTCTGTCTCTTCCCCATTCCCTTCGGAGCTCTGCGCTTGCTTTACCTTTATAGGTCGTCCAAATTTTGGGTAATTTCATGAATATGCCTCCATTCTCTACCTCCCTGCTTTCTTCTTCTTCTTCTTCGAGTGATCTGAAGCAATTCAAGCCTGAGTCCTACGTCGTCGCCATTGACGTTGGTGGCAAGCTCTTCCAAACCACCAAACAAACCCTAACCCTTGCTGGCCCCAATTCTCTCTTCTCTAGGCTTTCTGATTGTTACACGTCGGTTCCGTCTTCTCCCCCTTTTATCGATCGGGACCCTGAGCTTTTCTCCCTCCTCCTTTCTCTTCTCAGAACTGGTTATCTTCCTTCCAAAGCCAGAAATTTCGATCTCCAAGATTTAATTTCGGAATCCCAATTTTACGGAATTGAATCTCTCTTGGTCAATTCGCTCTCCCATCCCTCGCAATTCGATGCTTTCAATCTCGAAAAAACCCTGCATTTGCCTCTCAATGGCCGAGATACCCCGTCGGCTATTGCAACGACGCCTCACGGATATATCCACGTGGCTCATGGTTCCAAAATCACCTCATTCGATTGGTCGCTGCGAAGAAAATCAACTATTTTGACTCAATTCACAGCCGTTGATTCTCTGATGGCACTATCACCGTCAGTCGCCGCAGCCGGAGCTACTGATTTCTCCGGACTGCAGATTCTCGACCTCAAAAATGGCAGGGTGAAATGGACGCTGAATTGGGAGAACGTGACAAAATCTAGCTCAACTGTTCAAGCAATAGGAACCTCGCCGGAGTTCCTCTTCGCTAGCTTTGAATCTGGCCGACGAAATTCGAATTCGATCATGATTTACGATTTGCATAGTTTATGCCCAGTATCAGAGATTGGGCACAACGAGATTTTCGGAGCAGAGATTGATTCGGCTATTCCTGCGACAAAATTGACCTGGATTTCGGGTAATAACTTGTTAATGGCTTCTGGGTCTCACAGCGGACCTTCTGGCGTATTCGGAAATATCAAATTTTGGGATTTGAGGGCCAACAGTGTGGTTTGTGAGATGAAGGAGAAGACAGATTGCTTCTCTGACATAACCGCATCTGATAATCTGGCGGCCATTTTCAAGGTCGGAGTGAACTCCGGCCAAGTTTTCTACGGCGACTTGCGTAAGCTTGGGGATGAGAATCCATGGGTGTGTCTCGGAGACGGAAGAAAAACAGCAAACGGGAAGAAGGAAGGAGCGGGGTCGAAGATCAGAAGCCATGGAAATCAAGTGCTGTGCACAAAGGGAGGGGACATAGAGCTCTGGTCGGAAGTGGGAATGAGCTCCGCCAGAAGCGAAGAAGATGGGGCGGAGGAAAGGGTTTTCAGGAAGAACGTGGTGGGGAGAGCGAGGGAGATGGGAGGGTCTAGAATAACCAGATTAGCCATTGGAGGGAACAAGATGTTCTTGACCAGAAAAGATGAGCAGTCTGTGGAGGTTTGGCAGACCTGTGGCAGAGGAATTTCATAGAAGTAGGCTCTGAAATCAACAAACAAGAAAAACTGTAGTAACTGTGCTTCTCATTTATCAATTCAATCTTAGTTCTTGAGCAAGTAAATACTAAAGAAGCTTTACTTAATCAACCATGGATGATTAATTATTCATCTAAAAGTCTTCCCCAACTGAACAATGCACAGACCAAAACAATCTGTATTTGACTATCTATGGGGAGACAATGATGAACACAGAGTGAGATAATAATCAGACCTACTTCTTAATTTGATTTTACTAGATAGAAAGCCAGGTTTACACTGATCATCTTTCCTATATTTTATCATTCTGGGTTTTCATATATCAGAATCCACTCCTAAACCCAACAGGCCAAAACTTTGAGAACCCAAATGAATCCAAATTCTCCACATACCTTCAACCACTCAATTGTTCAGGCTTCTCACCCGCCTTACTTTCCAAATAACTTGTTCGTCGAGCATGCCAATTTCGAAGCCGCAACACCATGTTTTTGCTCTGGATCATTTTACACAAAATTTTGTTTATCCAAGCAAGAAGCTCAACTCATTAGCTTTTACCTCCAGCATGAAAGCTCGCCTCTCTGATGGTTGTTTAAACATCTCTCTCTACTGCGTTTATCCTATCTATATCAGTGACTTTCTGGTAACCTGCATAGTCGCCCATGGATAATTGAGTAAAAAAAGAAGATTATCTGAGCAAAATCGATCGAGTACTTCCTAAATGAGGGTATAATGATATAAAATTTAGATTTCACCGTCATGACCACAAATATATAATGGATTATAACAAGCTATTCACTTACCGCCATGGAAACTCGCTTGTGTCTATTCCAGCTTGGTGAAGCTCATCAACATATTGCAACGCTTCCCGACACTCTTCTCGATCGTCAAAGAACTCTTTCTTGTCACCCTCTATTTGATATGTTTCATGGCCTTTCCCAGCTACCACCTACGTATATAAGCAAGATGGGGAAAAAGAGAGGCTCACCAAGAATGAATTTCTTAGACACAATGAGTGGAAAGATAAACAAAGCCTAAGGGTATCTAAATTTTTGCTTCTTTCCGCCTGTGATACGAAACTAGGAAATGGATAGGTCCTAGATGCAAAATATTTTAATAATTTTCAAGCACATTGTCTCTTTAGAAATTGAAGATAAGAGCTAAAAATAACTTACCACCATATCACCTTCCTCACCCATAGCAACAGCACAACGTACAGCTACCCTTCTAATATCATGTAAGAAAAGGCGGTGGCCATTTGAAAGAGGTGGATAATAATCATTCTCACCGTGTTTCAAGTAATCCTGCATTGTCCATCCAACTCCAGCCAGCATATCATCCAAGATGTCCACTGAAAAAATGAACCACTCCAATGTTTACATTAGGTGCTCGAACTTTTTCTCCATCAAACAGATGCACCAAAATGTGGATGTTTTAAAAATTTTCAATTTTCACAAATGGTGGCAACGCCAGCCGAGTAAGAAATAGCAGTACGTACATGGATCTTCAGTGCCTGGATTATCAGAAGTCAGAATTGTAACTTCACTTTTATCCGTGGCAATTGTTGTCATCATGGGTCTTTTTCCTCTGTCCCTTTCTCCGCAACTACCAACAACTTCAGAAAAACCAGGCAAGAAATTTTAGCTTAGAAGAATGATTTTAAAATCAATGTATTTTCTTCCTATAGATAACTAGAAAATGCTACCAGCATTGAGTATAAGGAGATACTGAAGGTGATAAATAGTTCTAAAGATCAGTATCCGGGAAAATGATGAAAGAAAAACAAGAACAATACAAGTGATATAAAAAGAAAGAGCAACACAGAAGAAGAAGAAGAAGAAGAAGAATACCAGTGATGATCCTCCTGGGTCCAAGCTCCCTCACAGAATCTAGTAGCCTGGACAAGCCATCAGGGGTGTGCGCATAATCCACTATCACGCCAAACGCTTGTTCCTCATCAATAAGCTCACACCTCCCTGGAACAGAATCAACCTCTTCAATTCCTCTAACGATGTCTTCCAATGGTGCTCCAACAGCAATCCCGACTGACACTGCAGCTAGAATGTTATAAATGTTATCCCTTCCAAGCAACCCTGAAGATATCTCCAATATACCATTAGGAGTATTCACCAAAACCTGAGTCTCAAACAGTGATAATTCAAACTTCAGGGGATAAACATCCGCATTTTTTTTATCCATTGAAAATGTGACAACAGGCACATCTGGGTTTCCTTGTGCAATAAAGAAAGATGAATTTGGGTCGTCAATGTTGATAATTTTCCTATGACGGTCTGGGTCAACCATTTTAGAAAAAAGCTTTGCTTGAGCATCCCTATATTCTTCTTCAGACTCATGGAAACCCATTTGATCTCCCGTCAAATTTGTGAATACTGCAATATCAAAATCAACTTCATTGAACCTTCCTAAAGCAAGTCCATGGGAAGAAGCCTCCATGACAACAGCTTCCGCCCCATTGTGGAGCATCTTGGCCATTAAATTTTGAATCGAAACAGCATCAGGTGTTGTATTTGGCGACTCCAACTTGTTGTCGCCGTGAAGGTAGCTCTCCACTGTACTAAACATTCCAGTTCTTAATCCCATTGCTTCATACATTCCTTTGACCAAAAATGAAGTCGTCGTCTTTCCACTAGTCCCTGTAATTCCAATCACAGCCATGTTCTTTGATGGATACCTGTAAAAAGATGCAGCCAATGCCTGAAGAACGGCATTAGTATCTTCCACAATCACCAACGCTTTACATCCTAAAGTTTGCTCTATATCTATCTCTTTACTAGCAACCACGGCAACTGCCCCTCTCTTATCAGCCTCAGTCAAAAACAAATGGCCATCGGTATTCCTCCCAACACAACAAACAAACAAGTCACCCGAACTAACCACCCTAGAATCATGTTGAATTCCAGTGATTTCCACCTCTAGATTGCCAAAAACCGATACTGGAACCACCTTGCTCTCGTCCAAAAGCTCAGCTAAAGTCATTTTGAACTTCGGCTCCACGATTCTAGCCATTGTTTTTCCATAGCTATCGAAATCTAAATCAAAGGAGGGGCTTAACGACGAACTTCGTCTCTTATTTTGCAATTCACCATCACTTTCATCGAAATTCTCAGGTTCATCTTCCTCCTCTTCCTCATCCTCAGAAATCATTGTAAGTCCCTGAAGCTCTTTAATCTCCTCTAAATCAACGACCTCTTCAGGCTCCAACTCTTCAATTCCCTCGATAACATCTTCCACGTCTACTTGTTCTTTCTTTGGATTAGGCTTGAGTAGCCCCTGCTTGACGAATTCCTTGCGCTTCATAGAAATGGCCTTGTCAATCTCACCGAAAATATCGTCGCTATAAGTTGCGAAATCCAGAGATTCCGGATTGTCAGGTGCGTCTTCGACGTCGGCAATGGCAGCGAGGTAGGTGGACTGATGCTTCTTGAAATCCTCCTCCTCGAGCTTTCGAGCTAGAGCTGCCTGTCGGTAAATCTGTTGAAATTTGGATACTCCATGAGCAGAATCCTCGGGAGCTTCGGGTGGTTCGTCCTCGGAGGGGTCGGGGTAGAACTTACCGTCGGGTCCAATGGCGGAAAGAGGCGGAGCACGAAGAGTGAGAGTAGAAGGACGTAATTGGATGTGAAGCCGAGGTTTTAGAGAGAGAAGGTGGCGGTGAGGGCAGAGAAAGGGAGGAATTGGAAGAAAAGTGGTAGTGAACGCCATGGCAGTATCTCATAGGAGAGGAAAGAGCGAGCGCAGAAAGAGACCGGAAATGGGATAAGAGTTTTTTCTTCTGAAAATTAGGCTTAAAATAATTTTATGTAGAAAATATCTATCTAAAAAGAAATTTGAGGGTAGAGAGGAACTAGTTGTATTTGTTTTTAGGCATATAATCTCATAGCGTTACCAATTAAATTCATCTAGTTAGAATTGACAGTCAAAGAAATCATGTTTTTGTTACTAGGCGATTTCAAGAGAAAAAATCAACTTTTAGAGCATGGTACGGTCGATACAATCGCCTTCAACTTGTTTCTCTCTAGAAGTTCCTAAAATTGTTCGTAAGAAAAAATATCGTAATATAAGTACTACAAGTGAAGATTATCGATTCCACGAGAAATATTTAATTTACTATTTTTATTGGATTCACGATAATTCAAATTTTATCTACGATTGCAAACTTATATTACGATAATTTCTCGTACAAACGATTTTGTGAAATAAACCCTCTAGTTCACTATAAATTAAAAAAATTTCGTCAGTGATATATTTTTTAGTTGTTTATTTTAATTTAGCATTTTATATTATTTATTTAGTTGTCCAGATAAAATTTGAATTATCGTAGAGTATCAAGTTTTATAGTATAATAATAAGTAGGGTCATTGAATCTGCGAGATATTTGTAGTTTTTTATTTTTACTAAGTATTGCTTTCATTAATTTTAACTTTATCTGACAACTATAAATATGATTGTAAAAAATAAAACCAAAATAAACAACTAAAAAAACAAATCACCGATTAAAAACCTTTAATTTATAATGAATGATTTGACAATTATTTTTCATATTATTTAATATTTCTTAGTGGAATAAGTATTTATAAATAAAAATTTTTAATTTGTTATATTTTCTCTTTAGATTGTCAAACTAACTTTAATTTCTAAAATCATAATTTCAATATCTCTAAAAATTAATTTTTTAGTCATTCAATAATATTCAATACTTTCTATTTGATTTCGCAAAACTTTACCACTCTCACGAGTTGTCAAACATTTACGTTGTAATATCCAGATCATATTGGAATTACATATCTTGAGCATCAAACTCTAAATATAAAATCATTCAATGAGCGATAATAAAATTGAAAGCATGAAGAACGAAATGTCACAAATAAAAATGAATCTAACCAATTGAATATTTACTTCACCAAAATAATACTAAACGAATCATCTCTCATCAAGAGTGAGAGAGTTAGTTTAACATCATTGAAATAAAATCAATATAAAATGTGCTAAAAATAATGAAATCAAAGGAAGAAATAAGTAGAAGAGAACATTTGTTTCCGAATGTTGCCATAATGGTATAACATGCGTGTCGATCTCCTCGTCCGGTGTCAAAAATTTTCTTAGTTTGCTCTCCAAAATATGTCTAAAGGCTATCGAAGGTTTTCTTCTTTTCGTCTGATTATTTTATATTTTAAAGTCTTGTTTAGAGTTTCCAAAACTTAAGAAAAAATCATTTAAAACGCGCGAGATTTCATAATTTCATAAAGTAAGTTTGGTCTTGGGCCACGACTTAGCCCTTTTGAGTCGCAACTTGGGTTCTGTTTGAGTGGTTGGGTCTGTTAGTTTTGGTTTTGGTTTTTTCTTTGGTTGGTTTGGCTTGGCTTTCCTTGAGGAAGAACTCTCCAACTTACTGTGAAGAGAGCTTGATACACCATTGCTGAATGTTCTACCTTCAGAGAAAGAGGTAGAGAATGGAACAATACAATAGATTCCACTACACTCTCAAAGATGAAACCAAAACACGTGCACGCTTGGATATGACTCGCCAATGAGATACAACGACTTGATGCTATGAAGCTTCATCGAAGTTTGAACGAAGATGAACTTCAGTTTTTCTATTCAAAATCTGCTGCCTTTCCGCAGCTATAAATATGGTTTAAATGTCACTCCCCTTTACAAAATTAGGGTTCACATAATCAGTCAACAAAAGGTGACAAAACAATGAGCATTCGGTTAAGTGTGTAAGCCGAGTACAAATATGTTTTGCCAAGAGCAGCATGACTACTGGCGGGGCGGGGATATGACGATTTTCCGAACAAGAAGAAAAATCGTGATCAAAATGGTGATGGATGACTTCGATAGGGATGGCAGGACGGTGACGATTCCTTCTCTCCCGCTCAGGCATCAGAAACAACAGCGGCGAGGTATGGCCCTTTATCGTTCAACAGTTCGCCTTTAGGAAACATAACTTTCTTCTTTCATGAAGAAGAACAATGATGCAACTTGGAGAATTTTTCTCTTTTTTTTTTTATTTCTTTTTTTCAAAAATTCCTTTTTCACAAAAATTGCAAACTCCAAAATTAGATCCAACTCTCAACCTCACTCTGACACCAATTTTTGAAAATTAAAGACAATTAGGAAAAAAAAAATATACAAAAAATATGAACATAAAGATTTATGTAGAAAACCCTTACAAAAAAAATCACGAGTACAGAAGAAATTCGATACAACGAGTTTTGTGACTTAAGTATCAATAAGTATCAATATATAGAGAAATCATAAAATTAAATGCGGACGCGATAGAGCTCAACTAGAAGTTGAATCACACCAAACTTTACTTTAAAAGACTGGTTTTGTCCACCTCTACCCCATGCGACATAAGTAGTTCTAGTAGAGCAAAGAAGAGAGGAGAAACGCTAGAATTTACGCGCAAGAGTAGCCTTCAAATATCATTTTTAATTAACAAAAAATATGAGTTTGAGATTGGTTTTTAAGTAGTTCTAAGGCTAAGGAATAAGGATAGTATAATAAAAAAGTTGATAAAAGAACAAAGTTGCATCATTTGGCATCAAATATTCGAAATTTGAAGCAGAAAGAAACAGGCTCTGTAAAAATTTGTCTCGATTCACAATGCCACCATTATGAACGACAATGCCAAAGAAGGTAAACGACAACATTTTCAGAACCACAAAAATGGAAGAACGCTTCAAAAACCACAAATATGGAACTATCTTCCATTAAAACTCTACTTCTTCTCCTTAATCTGTCTTAACATTTGATTAACTCGAGAGAAAAACAAATCTAACCCAAGCTGCTAAAATGGGATACTGGCAGTCGCAGACAGCCGGTAACGCCAAGTTAAAGGCTGGGCAATGGGCATGCAACCCAGCTCATATACTGATGAAGGGAAATGAGAAAGCAACAAAACTTGGATTGAGTTTGAAGATTTCCCTAAAAGTCCTTATCACTGTGTTTCGCATTTAATCCTATCCATTCCATTTCGAGTTACCCAGTTTTTGTTCATCTCCTCTCCAGACTTTTGTTTTTTTTCAGTTCGCGCTCTCTCCATTTTCCCACATTATCTCTTCTCTTTTTCCTCGTTTGTTTCTTCTTGCCAGGGATCGGATTTCGTTATTTTTGACACTTCGGTGCCCTCCAAACTGGAAATTAATCCAGGTACCTTCTTCCTTCTCTATAATCGTTTAGCATTTCTTTTTGTTGATTTTGAGAAAGTTGAAGTTTTTATGCATCGTAACATGATTTTTCATGGAAAATGGGGTCTGAAGTTATAAATCAGCTGCTCTGTGTAATCAAGTACCATTTGGGATTAAAGTTCTTTATTCCATTGAACTGCTGATGCGTTATGCTCTCTGGCTGGCCACCAGACTTCAATGAAATATTAAATCATAGATGATTTGAGTAGAAAAAAGGAAATCTTTTTCCTTTCTGGAGTAGTAATGCTGGAAAAAAAACATGCATGTTTCAAAAGAAAATCACTAAATTTTATTGTCGAAGGTTCGAAAATTTGTGCTTGAGAGAACACCAAGTTGCATGGTTCTATAGTTTCAGTTCTGGCAGTGTATGTAGAAGTGTGTTAAACAGATATCACGGGCCTCAAAACACGACAGAAATCGTATGCATGAAATCAATCCATTTCACATACGGTTTTGAGTTTTTCAGTTACAGGTGGCGTCTTATACTTTTTATGTTTCACTCCAAAGCTGTGTAATAAATCTTGTTGTATTCTTGAAACTGGTGTAGCCAGGTGCAGAAGAGATGTCAATCGAACACAAAAAGACAGTAGAATCTGAAGTGAAGTGTGTGGAAATTGATACCAGAGTGAAATTGCCAAATAGCCATGGATTGGTGAGCTTAACTGTAACAAGTCCTCGAAAGTTTCTGCAGCCTTCTTCCGAAAAATCCGTCAAAAGGTCTAATCAAGGATCTACTACTGGAGAGACACGTCAAAAAGCTCATGGTTGTAAAAGCATAAGTTGTGTGAATCCTGAGAAGTTTAATTTTCAGAAAACTAGAGCAAACGAGATTGGTTTTAGTAAGGAATTAAGTATTGGAATGTGCATGGAGAAAGAATTGGCAACTCAACATTCAAAACAACTTTTGAACGCGGTCGGGATTTTCAATTCGAACAAGGAATTATTCATCAGTCTTCTTGAAAACCCAAATTCTCTTTTGGTCAATCAAATTGAAAATTTTCAAGATTCCAGGGCCAAAAGGAAGAAGACTAAGCATTTCCATGCAGGAAAATTAGCAGAATTTCATGCAAAGGAGCGTGAAGCTTCATCTGCGAAGCCTCGTGATAGATCATCCTCTGTCGAAGAAGATGATCCTCAACTCCTGAGAAATTTAGTGGTCTTGAAGCCAAGTCCACTTACACGTCAAGATTCTGTACAGAGACTCAGTCTGTGTTCCTTTCTGCACTATCATTCAATGTTTGTTCGAAAAAGGCAGAGATCTCGACCACCATATTTTTCTATTGGTAATTTAAAAAGGAAGATTATGCATGTTTTGAAACTTGGAGGAAAAGAGCCGAAAAGATCTCCACATTTCTTTCACTATGCAGAAGATTATGGTAAAGAAATTGTCATGGAAGCACTTAGAAGAACTTCATCGAGTAGATCTTATTTGGACAATGGATCGAGGTCAGATGCCAAGAATAGAGACAAAACGACTCATAATAATGGAGCTTCAATTACTCAAAGCTATGAATCTAGTAAGATCTATGGTGATGACATACTACCAGTCTCAATAAAAGTTACTGCAGAGATGGAGCCATACGGTTTAGGAAATGAAGGTCGGGTTTGTGAGGCTCCTCCATGCGAAGAGAATAAGAAAAAGACCAATGATCATTTTCAAACCCGTTGTACAAAATCAAATATCGCAGAGGATCTTTCCCCGGAGACAAACTTCGATGGAGATGAATTTATTCCGAATGGTATAACTATATCTGAATTATGAGTTTTTGTTTATTTGTCTCTCCCTTACTGAAGTAGATAAATGAAAATATGCAGGCTCTGAGATTATATGCAGTGTTAAAAGGAAGAACAGTTTATTGTTTCCGGTAGACAACTCGATCAAGATCAATCTCAGTCAGAGGATTGACACATCCAATATCAATGGAGAAAATGGAAATTTAGACTCAAACAGATTGGTAAACTGCTTTATATGTTGAACAATTTTTGCAAGGCTTCTTTTTGCATTGTTGTCCAAAAGTTGTGACAAATTAACACCACAATCTGCCACTCAATGTCGCGTTTTTTAGGATTCGTTCCTTGCGGTTCAGTCTCCAGATACTTTATCATCAAGTAGACAGCGAATGGAAAACGTGTATGGCATGATGGATGGAGAAAATTGGCCGAGTCAAGAACGATTTTCATCAGATGCCTCTGCAAGAGAAGCATTCAAATTCGGTAACTCTTTCCGTATAACTGAAATTTTCGCTTCTGTTTTTCTGCCAGCAACCTTCATTTGATTCATGCTAGTGAAACTTCCTAGATGAGTTACCTGTTCATGCACTAAAAGTTGACATGGAGGTACATTCCTCTTCTCCGAAAATATTGACAAGGGAACTTCAAGGCAATTTCACATCGCCGGATAGATACGGAACGATCTCCGACTGTATAAAGGCACTTCTACTAGCCTCACAATTTCAATGTGAAGAACTTGTAGTAAAATGCCGTTTATTCGACTGTATGAATGTTCTGACTTTGCTCGATCAATTGAAATTATTACACAACCAACTCTGCAGAGATTGTAGACTTCTCGCTGATTATATCAGCGAAATCCTTGAAGATTTGCATCAATGTCATAAAGAACATAGCATCAAGTCTCTCGATGTAAAAAAGGTTATGTTTCACGAGGTTATGAAGCGGGTGAATTGTCAATTCGCACAGCAGCCATTGCCAACAACTTGGGAAAATCTTGCTAAAGAAAACGTTACGAGATCCCGAGCATGGAGGGATAGCCCAGACGACGCAGAAGCGATAGTCGTTGAAGCTACCACGTGTGTTTTGGAAGAGCTAATAATGGAAAGTACAATTGATATTTGAAGCTTTCCCGGTGACCGATCGTCTTACTTTCCGACAGGTACAGAATTAGTACATAATCAAACTTGTAGATTGCACAGAATGATCTCTCCCACGTTGTACAATAAATTCTTTATGTAAGATATACCTCTTTCTCTCCTTGTGTGCTAGAAATTCTTTATCTGAGATATACATTTTTTTTTTATAATTTATTACATTTTATTTGATATGTCAGCGAGTTTTTTAAGAGGGAAACGTTAATCAAACTTGCAAAAAAATTTTCAACAGCTTATGAGAAGTTCTTCGGCTTGGATTTCGAAAACTAACTTGTCTTTCTTCTTTCCATCTTTTGAAGCTGGATTTCAGATGACGTGTTTGAAAACTCAATCTTGATGTGAAATGGTGCGAGCTGTTTTGGAGAGCGGAAAGAACGCCAAGATAATGCAGATCGCTGGCAGAAAGATAGAACCAGATGGGTTTTGAATCCTTGCTCTGATAATCGTCTTCTCCATTCTCCACAACTGATTCAAATGGAAACTCATTGGAACTAATCGAATTACGATCGTTGTTATTGTTCTCGTCGTCGAGAAGTTGCCAGCTTGGTGATGACATTTCTAGTCCATTACAGACTACAGTCGGATTATCATCGGCTTTTCCAGTTTTTGATGGAATAGCTTTAGCATTCTTGAAAGCTATGGGATATGGAATCTCTAAGAAAGAAGCTTTAATGTGCTGAATGAGACTATTATCCTCCGTAACCTTGAAAAAATATTCTTGTCAGAAACAGGAATAAAACCCTCTTAGAAATGCCTAAAGTTCAAATTTCCAAGCTGTTTACCATCTTAGTCACTCCCAGCTCCACCACACCTCCCAGAAATGGAAAGCATACCACTGTCTGTCAGTTCATAGCAGAAGAATTTGCTTAATAGATTGAAGTTTAGCTCTACAAGGGGCACTCTCGATGCTTAGATTTCATTTTTTGTGGATTTTATTTTGGAAGAGACAGACTTTGTCAGTGCATATTCTGATATAAAAAGAGTTGCTAAGAGAATTTACCTGAATGGAAGCACTCTGAGAATGATTTCCAAAACCCGAAAAGGGAAAAACAAGGGTTAATCGGAATCTGAAAAAGAGATAGCAAGAACAAGAACAAGTGCTACCTTGGCAAGAAGAGATCGACTGAACACTTTGGCGTCAGCAACATCAGCATTGGAGATCCAAATACATTCACCATTTGCAAATGCACTTCCAGGCAACCTGAAATTCATTTCGAAGAAACAGCAAAGAGATAGAATTCGTTACCAGAAATTGTTGTAATTTTGTTTCTTTTGTATAATTTCGCGAGATTAAAGGAAATTTGATACCCTTGGCCGATGTTGAATACGAATGACATGCAAAGCAGATAGTACCATTCTGTATCAGTGAGATCTTCAGGTGATAATTTTGAAAATCTTGTAGCTTGTTTGCTGGATTCAGCAGCCAAAAGGGAGCTGTAAAGATCTCTTAATTCTTCACTTCTATGGACACTCATTTCGGCATCACTGAGATCAGACTCTGTTGCTTGACGTGTTTTTCTGGTCTTGATATCTCCATTGTAGTATCCATGTCCCCATTCTAGTACCCTTTTCAAAGTTTCATTTACAGAAGAAGATACTGATCATTCTCTCGAAAAACAAATCACAACACTTCAATTTCGGAAAATTCAAGTGATAATGATTGGGATGTCGTCGCATTTCTGGCTGTGAAAGAAGATGAATCGGCGCTTGTAGTGACAGTACCAGGGCGAATTGACTATGATAAAGATTCGATCGTCGACTCCGGTTGTTCGAATCATATGACCGGTGATGAGAGTAAGCTACAAGAGATGATGGAGTATAAAGGGAGTCGTGTGATGGTAACGACCGATAACTCTAGGTTACCAATATCTCATATTGGTAAAACAACCATTGTGTCTTGTTACTCTCCTAACGAGGTACCGCTTCAAGAGGTGTTTCATGTACCCGGCATGAAGAAAAACCTGCTATATGTGGCGCAGTTGACATCATCTGGCTGTTATGTATTGTTCGATCCCCAAGATGTCAAGGTGTATGAAGATGTGAAGATCACGGGTACACCAACGATGGAAGGAAAGAAGCTGGAGTCTATCTATGTAATGACAGCAGAGACGGCTTATGTCGATAAGACTCGAAAGAATGAGACGGCAGATCTGTGGCACACGAGGTTAGGGCACGTTGGTTATCACAAGTTGAAAGTGATGATGAAGAAATTGATGCATCGGGGTCTTCCTCAACTAGAAGTTAGAGAAGACACAGTGTGTGCGGGTTGTCAATACGGTAAAGCTCATCAATTACCGTATGAAGAATCAAAGTTTAAGGCGAAGATGCCACTGGAGTTGGTTCACTCTGGTGTCTTTGGGCGAGTTAAATAACCATCTATCAGCGAAATGCGAAATATGGTTACATTCATTGATGACTTCTCTAGATATGTTTGGGTTTTCTTCATGAAAGAAAAATCCGAGACGCTCTTAAAATTCAAGGAGTTCAAAGAAGTCTTAGAAGGAGAAGTTGAAAGGAAAATCCAATGTTTGCGCACGGATAATGGAGGAGAATATCTGTCAAATGAGTTTTCTCGATACTTACAAAAATGTCGAATCCGTCATCAGATGAGTTCTCCAAATACGCCACAACAAAATGGTGTAGCTGAAAGGAAGAACTGACATTTGGCAGAGATTTGTCGGAGTATGCTACATGGAAGGAATGTCCAAGGAAGATTTTGGGCTGAGTGCATAAAGACTGCAGCCTATGTTATCAACCGACTTCCTCAACCAAGGCTTGTATTTGTTTCACCCTTCGAGAGATTGTGGAATGCAAAACATGCAGTTGGTCACTTCCAAGTTTTCGGCTGTGTGTGTTACGTATTTGTGCCAGATCATTTGGGTACCAAATTTGATAAGAAGGCGATTCGTTGTATCTTCATTGGATATGACAATCAAAGAAAAGAGTGGAAATGTTATGATCCAAAAAGTGGTAGATGTTTTGTATCACGAAATGTAGTGTTTGATGAAGCATCTTCGTGGTGGTCTTCTAACGAAGAGGAATTACCAGATTCCAAAATTCTTGAAGATCAATTACAATTAATGGGGGAACAAGTTGTAAAGGTGCAACAAGATCCAGTAGCACATGAAGAGGTGGAAGATAATGATGAGCACACAACGACTGAGAATCTATGGCAAACTGGTATTTATCAGAGACCAGTTGAAGAAGAGGAATCAAGTCAAGGAGCAACAAGTCCACAATCACAACTTAGAAGGTCAACAAGAGTTCGGATGCCGAATCTGTGGTATGCTAATGTAGCTGTAGCAAGAGTGGAGAGTCTAAAAGAGCCAGAGACATTTAAAGAAGCCTTTCAAATAATTAAATAGGTCAAAGCTATGAAGGAAAAGATTCTAGCATTGGACCAGAATCAAACATAGGAGCTTGTGCCAAAGCCAAGAGAAGTAAAACCAATTTCATACAAATGGGTCTACAAGATCAAGACTCATCCAGATGGATCGATTGAGCGATACAAGGCTCGGTTGATAGCTCGTGGCTTCTCTCAGCAGTACGGACTTGACTATGATGAGACGTTTAGTCCAGTGGTGAAGATTACAACTGTGCGAGTCCTTCTAGCTCTTGCAACCAGCAAAGACTGGAAACTCTGGCAGATGGATGTGAAAAATGTTTTCTTGCATGGAGAGTTGGATCGAGAGATATACATGGTCCAACCAAGAGGGTTCGAGAGCAGAACTCGTCCCGATTATGTATGCAAGTTGAGAAAGGCGCTCTACGGGTTGAAGCAAGTGCCAAGAGCATGGTACGGTAAGATTGCCGAATTTCTGACCAAAAGTAGTTACTTGTTGGCACATGCAGATTCTAGCTTGTTTGTAAAAACTAGAGAAGGAAAACTAGGAATGATGTTGATTTACGTGGATGATTTGATTATCACAGGAGACGACGAAGAAGAGATTCATCGAACAAAGAAAAATTTGTCTGTTCACTTCCAGATGAAAGAGCTTGGAGAGCTCAAACATTTTCTAGGATTAGAAATCGATCGAACAAGTGATGGTTTATTTCTATGTCAAAAGAAATACCTCATAGATTTATTACAAAAGTTTGGTATGCAAAAGTACAATCTAATTTCAACACCAATGGATGTCAATGCCAAGATGTGTGCACATGAAGGCAAAGATTTGGCAGATACGACGATGTATCGACAGCTCGTGGGTAGTCTAATTTACCTAACTTTGACCCGACCTGACATTTCTTTTGCAGTTGGTGTTGTTAGTCGGTATATGCAAAATTCAAAGAAGTCTCACTTAGAAGCAGTTCGATGAATTGTAAGGTATATCAAGGGTACATTTGACTATGGTCTTTTGTACAAAAGAGGTGGCGATTGCAAGTTGGTTGGCTATTGCGACGCAGATCATGCTAGAGATCATGACACGAGTCGATCAACGACTGGATATATGTTTAAACTCGAAGGTGGAACAATTTCCTGGTGTAGCAAGCGACAACTAACAGTGTCACTGTCAGCTACCGAAGCAGATTATCGAGCAGCGGCCATGGCAACTCAAGAGAGTAAATGGCTAATTCAATTGATGGAAGATTTGCACCAACCAGTTGATTATGCTAGGGGTGTGCAAACCGAACCGGAACCGGTGATTTAGGTTCGGTTTTCATCGGTTTTGAGCATAGGAAAACCGAAGTCCGGTTTGGCATTTCTCAAAACCGGCCACTTCGGTGTTATCGGTTGGCTTGGTGAAACCGAGCAAAACCGAAACCGAACCGTGTTGATTAAAATGAGGATGAAGAGTGAAGAGCGAAGCCAAAGCGAACTGCGAAGTGCGAAGACCTAAATCCCGATTCTCCTTCAGCGACTGCGACTGCGACTGCGACTGCGACTGCGACTGCGACTGCGACTGCGACTGCGACTGCGACTGCGACTGCGACTGCGACTGCGACTGCGACTGCGACTGCGACTGCGACTGCGACTGCGACTGCGACTGCGACTGCGACTGCGACTGCGACTGCGACTGCGACTGCGACTGCGACTGCGACTGCGACTGCGACTGCGACTGCGACTGCGACTGCGACTGCGACTGCGACTGCGACTGCGACTGCGACTGCGACTGCGACTGCGACTGCGACTGCGACTGCGACTGCGACTGCGACTGCGACTGCGACTGCGACTGCGACTGCGACTGCGACTGCGACTGCGACTGCGACTGCGACTGCGACTGCGACTGCGACTGCGACTGCGACTGCGACTGCGACTGCGACTGCGACTGCGACTGCGACTGCGACTGCGACTGCGACTGCGACTGCGACTGCGACTGCGACTGCGACTGCGACTGCGACTGCGACTGCGACTGCAGGAAACCGAAGTCGGTTTGGCATTTCTCAAAACCGGCCACTTCGGTTCGGTTATCGGTTTGGCTTGGTGAAACCGAGCAAAACCGAAACCGAACCGTTGTTGATTAAAATGAGGATGAAGAGTGAAGAGCGAAGCCAAAGCGAACTGCGAAGTGCGAAGACCTAAATCCCGATTCTTCAACTGCGACTGCGACTGCGACTGCGACGACTAGAGACCCGGCAGACAAGGACGATCAGGCGAGGCGACGGCGAGGCAACGACTCTACTCTCAGTCTCTGCTATCGAGTATCGAGTATCGACGACGACAGAGAGCACCGGGTATGTGCTATGCTTTGCATTATTTAGCTCGTTTTTGTGTTTGACAGAGAGCAAAATCAATGATTTTGCTCTATGTGAACAAACGACAGAGAGCAAAATTCTGTCGTTTGTTCACAGAGAGCAATTTTGCTTTCTGTAATAAAAGTAAACCACAGAGAGCAAAATTGCTCTCTGTCGTTTGTTCACATAGAGCAATTTTCTATCATCATATTGGCTGTAGAACATGCTAATATCATTCTGGAAGAAAAACTGGTGGTTGTTACTTTTTTCTTTTTGCATTTTTGTTTCATTTTCTTTGATCTTTTTTGGGGATGGACAGCGGAAAGAATTTATCCATGGCTTATTCTGTTTGTGTTTGACACTCTTTTACCTTCCGTGTAGTGATGGAAACCGGTGGTGATAAATGGAATGAAGCGTACTCTGTACTAGAAGAAAAAGGAGACATTGGTTTTATAGACTACGAAGATGATAGCTCTGTATGCAGTTACAATCTTATCGATGAAGGTCCCATTGTCATTTCAGCTCCATTTGCTTTTGTAAATGGAAAGCCCCAAGCAGTATGTGTAGGAGATTTGGCTAAAATAGAACGAATCGCTTTTTCAATTTAAATTTAATTGTTTATCTCTTTCAATTTAAATTATTTAATTTTTTACAAAAATAGGTTGTAAAACCGAAACCGAACCGAAACTTTAGGTTCGGTTTAGGTTCGGTTTTGGTGTGCCCCAAAACCGGTTTCGGTTCGGCAAATCCAAAACCGAAACCGATCGGTTCGGTTTGGATCCTCCCCAAAACCAAACCGAAACCGGTTTTGCACACCCCTAGATTATGCCATACCACTTTATTGCGATAATCAGTCAGCAATCCATTTGGCGGAGAATCCGGTATTTCATGCGATGACTAAGCATGTGGAAGTGCATTATCATTTCATTAGAGAAAAAGTCTTACAAGAAGAGATAGAGATGCGTCATGTGAAGACAACTAATCAAGTTGCAGATTTGTTCACAAAAAGTCTGAATGTCAGCAAATTTGAAGAATTCCGAAAGCAACTCAACATGATAGCCGACATTGAGGGGGAGTGTTGATATTCAATGTCGTCCCCACCTATTAAATGAAAATAGGAAGTTCTTCTTCTGGCGCCTTTTTCTTAGTCATATTCACATTCCTTAAAATAAGGAATGTGCTCCCTTCAGGCATCTATAAATAGAGGTTTGAAAGAATCATCTATGTATCCTATTTTCTTTACAAAATAAAAACTTCCGTGGAGGAAGAAAGTGAGAGCAAGAAGTCATTTGAATTATGTAGTATTTTCTTTTTTATTGTGTTCAACAATTATTGCTAAAGGTACAAAACAATGTGCAGATTTCCAGCACTATACCACCTGCTTTCAGTCAGGACATTTTCCATTTTTATGAAAGGAAAGGAATGAAGAAGGGACTGTAAATCTCTGAAAACTTCAAATCTTAATTGAATAAGATGAAGGAATAAAAGGTGCCTTCAATGGAGTCTAAAAAGTAAAACGAGTGTGTTTCTGAAGACGTGTGAATATTGGACCTACAGTGCACCTTTAAATGGCTGATTCCTCCATTAAAGCCCAAGAAATATCGAAAAGAAAAGAGCAAGAGAGGAGAAACTACACGTTCCAAATCAATGTTCAAATGTTTGCTAAAAATATATTTTTTTGAATTAGCAGTAAAGTCTGTCTTTTTTCGTCGTGGATTCTGAGCTACATGCCAAAAAGAAATGCATTAAGATGTAGAACATCGTCACACCATTCTCTCTACAGCTACAGCAGACAGAGAGAGAGAGAGAGAAGTCACCCATGCAAGTGCATACTCAACGGGAAAGTGCATGGATCTATCCAACAAAGAAGGAACGAGAGAGAGCGAGAGAGAGAACTGTTATGGCCAAAATCAGAAGTTTTAGTTTTGTAATTGAGAACGCCTCCTCGTTCACATCCACCGATACCCAAAATCTAATTTTTATTCAAACAGGAAATCGAAGGATTGATGGATCCGAAACAAGAGAGTGATTCATACGACAAAAGTTTGATTAGAGATGATTAGTTTAATGTGAAAATCTTACTGACCTTGTTTGGATTCTAACACAGTTGTCCTTAAAATATGGAATTGATTGAAGACTCCTATGCTTACAACCATAAACAAAAGTTTCTGCTCTTTCTCACTGTTGACTGTAAATTGAGAGAAACAAGGACTCACTGAGTTTGTTTGATGATGACTTTCCAGACCCACAATTGTTCATCTTCCCCAAAATGAAAATAACATCTTGGGTCCACTCCCACTGAAAATTACAATCTTTCTGACTTGTTCACGCAATAATCAAATGACAACTGCAAACAAAGAGTGTCAAAGAGTTGCAACACTTGGATCAATCTCGACCAATCAAGCCAACATATTGCATGCACCAAAATCAAGTGATCCCAGTTCTCGTCCAAATATGAAATTAGATGCACAATGATCCAAGCTATTACTTGTCTTGAAGCCAAATTGAGTAGAATATCCCTCAATTATTTAATGGCAATGAATCTAATCTGTGGGTTTGAGGAGTGGTACTTCCAAAATGTGAATGCTTCTTGATCACGTTCCAAATATTGTTAACTTCTAAAGTAGGGGCCATAACCACGACTATTGAGGGAAAACTAAGTTTATACATTTTCTTGTATACACTGTGGAGGGGAATATCTGCATTTTTAAGTATTGGAAAATATCGAGGGGCTCGCAATTGAACAAAAGAATCTATTGAGCAATGACAACTCAGAGTACAGTTGTCACCCGAAAAAAGCCAAACTTGATCGTGTTTGAGCCAAATTAGGACTTGTCTATCCAGTTCAACAACTAATCTAGTTCATAGACACGACCAACCTCATCAATGTAATCGAGACATCACAAAGTCCTCTTGCTGCCAATCATCAGTTCCTCAATTCAATACATGGACTCTCCGGCCAGGGAGATTCTATCCAAATCTAATCTTCATGTTGCTCTGCACATAAACAAAGGGGAAATCAAATAAACATGATTATCACCTGAAAAACGCTTGAATAAGTAAGAGCTGCTGGAATCAAGGTCATAATATAGATTTTGGCATTAAGTAAACATGAAATTCAAGATCATGTATTATTGTCATCACCACAAAGAGAAACCGACCAGAAATTCATACCATGTGATCAATTTGTTTTTGTTGTTTTCTGTCCTTCTATTGCCATTATTATTGATGTTGATGTTACTAACAATCCCATTATTTGTTCCAACTTATCATAATTCAATCATGTGAAAAGATTAAAGAAGTAACTGGTGGACCTACCAAAAACTGCTTACCATCCAGCAATCATACTATCGTTTCTTCAACCAAAAAGTCATCCTCAGAGTCTAACTCAGAAAAATTCTTTTAAAGACGGAAAGTGCTAACATGTAACCGATCAAAATAAAGAGAAGATCTAAAACTAATGAGCAATGCTACGGAAATACACGAATTTAGATATGCTCAAGTGATACATTAATGTCTTACTGCTCTATAATTTTCATCGAAAATAATTGTCAAATATTGAAAAAAATGAAAAATTAACATACCAGTCATCCAAAAAGGTCTAACTGAACATTTACTATTTATACACGCATCTTGAATAATAGCAAACAATTTGAAGAAGACGTTTACCTTGAATATATTTAGGCACTAATTGACCGATATGTTTTTTAGCTCTCCCATCTACTGATTCATCATCTGAACACACACTAATTTGCCAAACACCATTAAAATATGCGTAGTGCTAAAGGTAATTTGGAGGGTGAGAACAGAGTTAATACACTGAACCACTTGTATGATATGAAAATAATAGAAAATGAAGAAAATTCACATAAGAAAGCAATGTGAATGTTCATATGCATCTGCATAATATACAGTTGATACATATTCAAACACGTGTCATTCATCACATAACTGCCAATACTTTCCGAGCTAGAACTTACATTATTGACTTTTAGAGCAAATTTGAGGAGATGAATGCTAGATTTACATAATGAATAAAATGATAAGCCAGCATCATGGAAAGCGAAAGAGCTTGTTCACAGCTGAGTCTAGAGCGTCAACATTTCTTCTGAGTAGTTTTCTTCACAAAATTTAAGGACCTCAAGATGTGTTAAATGTCACAAAAGTTGTAGAAAGTGGTTAAGTGGAGTTGCGTAAAAGGCAACATACTGCCATAAAAGGACACAATTGAATGTGTCCTATCAGAAGAATCCTACAAAGCCTCCTAAACAAACACACCAAAGAAATAAACAAAAGGATACAGTTGTGAGGCAAGGCTATCAACTCCCTTCATTTCCTCATTTAGCCTGCCCAAATACAAATACAAATGGAAGATTTCACAAAACAAACTTAAGACAGAGAGGCTAGCAAAGAACAACATTTCTCACGTCACAAAACTCAATTTATTAAGGAACAAAAAAAAATTTGGTTTTTCTTGCCCACACAATTCTCTAAATATTCTTCTTCAAAAAATCCCAGTAATTAAACTGGGTGGCGGCATGGCTGCAAGAATTCGAAAAATATTGTTTTGAAATAAAAGTTACAAGATAAGGCAATGCCTTTGCAGACAATGCACCAACATAACCTTTCTTATCGCTAAAATTGTTTAATCAACAATAAAATTTAATGAAACATGAGAATATGTTTCAAATTAATTGGATATAGCAGGCACAAATTACTAATGGATGCAACCATAATGTCTTGGGTAAAATAGAGGCAATCACAATGTCTTGCTTAAAAAAAGAGGTAATTATAGTCCTAAGTAAACAAAGGGTAAAACGTCCAAGCTCACTTGGTATTCCTATTAAGATGTCAGCTACAATGATAACTGTTTGATAACTTCAAGGGCACTGAAGTGTTTGCCCACCGAAAAATCCTAGTTAATTTATTGTCACCGTTTTTGTTCTCCAGAATGAATAGATTAGCACTATACCGATATAAATGACACCAAGATATTCCAAATGAATAGCTTATCACTGTATGGATATAAATTACATTGAGATTTGAAAAAAGGAATTATACATGTATATATAATTCTCAGAGAGCAGGAAATCATAACATACCTCAGGCAAGAATTTATGTACTGATTTCCCTTTGTCGCTGCATCAAGCACTGCAAGGCAAAGAAGAAAATATGATTAATATCCAAATAGCAATTGGCGTAAAAATATTAGGTGTGAACGTGATCCTGATATAAGTTTGTTTGGCAGAACAAAACATTAGAACAGATATCAATACCTAAACATTCAGAAGGATTTCAGTGCCACAGCACTCATCAATGAATTGATAAATATCGAACGGATATTGAAATTATTGAAATTCACAGGAGCATTCAAATTCAAAGTCAACATTTCTATTCAACCATGAAAAAAGCCACAAATTTCTACAAAAATTTATACCGGATTCTTGAAGGCGTCCTGCAGCATCACTGAAGCAATGCATGTGATCAACAGAGCTTCTAGTTGCCTGAAATATTGCTGATCCTTGTCAGATAAACTTATTCGCTTCATAATTTGATTCCTCCGTCACTCCAGCGTTATCTCCGCCGCCAGACAATAATCAAATCCGTACTTCCAAAATAAAAAATGGAGGAGAGAAGTTAAAAACTAACCTCAGAGAGAGCCAGTCGCAGCGAATCAAAGAGAGACGTATAGCTTTGGGCAATGGCCAAAGAATCCCTTTCGACTACCTCCAGAGCTCTGAATACGTCGGTTTGAGAGAGCGGTGGCTTAGAGTCGGCGCCAGCTTCTTCGGGGAGATGAAGAGCCGTTTCAAGCAACGTAAACGAATCTTGAGGGAGACGAGGCCCGGGAATCAAGGATTGGTCGTTGGTCGAAGAATTTTCCCGATCATCTTCCATTTCCCGCGCCGTTGTCAATCGCCGGGGTCGGTATCTGCTGTCTAAGTGGTCTAAATCAAAATCCCTTACAGATCAACTTCCGGTTTGGAACCGAATGATAATCCGATCCATACTCCATCAAATCTCAGCTCGTCAAAATACATAAATACGGAGAAATTTGCAACATTAAAAAATTAGGGAAAGGATCCCATGAAAAAAGGGGTGATTTTCAATTCTACCCCTCAACAATTTTTTTCGTCAATTCCAACGTCATACTATCCATTGCTATCAAATTAAACCACTTCGTTAACCGAACGTTAAAAAATTGCACGTTATTTCCACGTGCACTCTATTTCATCAATGTTCTATAAAAATTGTGATTTGTGACTATTTTTACTTAAATGTCTCTTTATTTAAAATTTCGTATCTCCGTTATTTTTTTGCTTTTTTGTGTGTAATTAACTGTGTTCGTATCTCCATTCTTCTTCATATTGTGTTCTTGTCGTTTGGTCTATTCGTTTTTTTCTATTAGCCGGAAATTATGTCCAAATTTCAGCCAATTGGCATTCCATACACGAATATCGCATGAGTGGGGCTAAAGATTGTGGCCCTCATTGTTCATTAGCATCTTGTGTTGTATTAGTATGCCTATGTCCAAGAAAGAGAAAGAGAAAGATGTCTTGTGATGATTCTCCTATCTACTCATGCACATATGTGATTTGTGCTTGAATTTCAAGTGCATGTATATTGTGGGCATATAAGTGGACTCTACTTTAACTTTAATGATCCATAGACTCCGGTTTATGTTTTGCATCTGTGCTCATTTCACTTGATTTCTCAATTGATTCAATCAATGTGATTTGTTGTACAGTCTAAGATTGAAGTACAAAACATAGCGTCGCTTGATTATGATTCTCCATCGATTACGGGTCAATAAATGCCAATAAGGAGTTGTACGATATTGTTTTGTATATTGGTAAAATGCATTCGATTGGTTTGTTTTCTTGAGTTTCCTGAAATGGTTTCAAATATCAAATGTCATTGGAAAGCAAGGTAATTCAAGTCGACCATCATAATATACGCAACAATCCAGTGTGAAAAGATTAAATAATTCAAGAGCATACGATGGGACAATATGATCGGTTTATTCTTCCGCTTAATGTCATCACGCCTACTACAAGAGAGAAGAACCAATTGGAAAATGTAAGCCTATGCAAGTGCATGTATATTGTGGGCATATAAGTGGACTCTACTTTAACTTTAATGATCCATAGACTCCGGTTTATGTTTTGCATCTGTGCTCATTTCACTTGATTTCTCAATTGATTCAATCAATGTGATTTGTTGTACAGTCTAAGATTGAAGTACAAAACATAGCGTCGCTTGATTATGATTCTCCATCGATTACGGGTCAATAAATGCCAATAAGGAGTTGTACGATATTGTTTTGTATATTGGTAAAATGCATTCGATTGGTTTGTTTTCTTGAGTTTCCTGAAATGGTTTCAAATATCAAATGTCATTGGAAAGCAAGGTAATTCAAGTCGACCATCATAATATACGCAACAATCCAGTGTGAAAAGATTAAATAATTCAAGAGCATACGATGGGACAATATGATCGGTTTATTCTTCCGCTTAATGTCATCACGCCTACTACAAGAGAGAAGAACCAATTGGAAAATGTAAGCCTATTGTTGGGTAGAAGAACCACGGACTGCAGAATAACTAATCAAATATTCTGAGCCAATGAAACAAATCATATCCCAAGTAAATTGGTGTAGTCTCAGGAGAAGATCAGAACATAAAAGTCTACGCATTCAAAGAGAAAATCAACAACAATGCGTCATATCATTAAATAAAGCACTGTAAGTAGGCGACATTAAAAGAATGGAGATAACTTTTGAGTATAGTGAGCTCTTTACCCTTCATAATACATTTTATGGTTACATCTCTTGCATGTAGTTAAACAATTAATTTCTTTTGGAAACAGATCGTCATTATGAACAGAAGCTTATCTCTTTAACTACCCAGAAGTTACTTTGATTCATAACGGAGATGTAGCAGAAGCATGTTGAGGGGTGAAATCAACAGCGAAGGAAAAACGAAAATCTACTGCACAAATACATGATTGTTGCAATATGGAGAAGTATAATCATTTACTTCAACTAAAACAAACCTTCAAAAAGAATATGTCAGCACATTGCATGCATGGATAGAGAATTGGGCAGCAGTCAGCTCATCCTTTTCACTTCGACCCATGATTTGACTACACCTGCAGTTGGTAGGGAAGAAGAAAGATACATCATTCATACATACAATACACTCCATATACATAAGCATATGGGTCGAAGAATACCTTATTATCATCGCCAGTTTGTTCTTTCTAGCAATATCCATCACAAGAGGCCAGTACTCGTGAGCTCTGGAATTGATTTCTTTGGAAGACCATAAAAATTAAACTTTTCCTCCTTCCAGATCCATTCCCACAGCCTTCCAGATCTCAATCAGGTAGCGTCCAACAGTCTCAATTTTTTTCAGATCACCCCCCATTTTGTTATTTAGCTGAGCAAACCAATCTGCAATCCATATTTTCACTCTGCACCCGGCTGAAGTCAGCTTGTTTACACTTATTGTCTTCAGAACTCCCTGTAAGGAAAGAAGAAAACTATCCATTCTAAAATGAAATACTAAAGGAACTTGAACCCTTAATTTCAGTTATGTATTTTGACGTCAATAAAATTAGAAATAAACAACATAGTCCAGATGAAGCGAATTCATGTTTGACGTAAAGACTGTCCAACATTAATAAAGATAGCCATTTTCTGCAACAAACCAAGAAATGTTCGCTGTTAAAAGAAAAGATGGGAGCAGCAACTTTCCAAATTAGATTAAAACAGGCCTGAAAGTGAATAATTGGTAAGCTCTACAGATTATTCAATTACGTACCTGAGCAATGTGCATGCGGCCAGAGGTCTCAAACCTATCGTAGCAAACCGGTTCGGGCTTCTTTTTCAGCAAGTTCCGAAGCTCATCCTCTTGAATACACTCTTCCCCAACACTCCCACAATTTGATACCTCTCCTCTAAGCTCATTCTGCATTAAACCACACATTCGAATTCCGAAACCATCGATGCAAATGAATCCAACCAGAATCAACTCTAGAATAAAAAAAACGACACCAAATTTAAGTTTCTCATTCGTTTGTTGAGCTCGAAGAGCAGGGAGGCACTTGATGAGTATTTTCTGAAATCGATATCGCCTGTAGGGCTTCAGAAGGGGGAGTGGCCGGTGATTCCATCTCCATTGGAGCTGCAAGGTTTTTCCGTCACAGGGTCCGAGTCGAGCCGCTAAGGGTTTTGTTTGCGCGTAAGAGAGTTTCCTTGATCACACCTTTTTTTTTTTTGAGTAAATTACAAATTAACTTAAATTGTTTTTTTTTTAACAAAATGAGTATAAAATTCTAAAATTTGTTCAACTTAACCCCTTGATTTTTTTAATCAAAATAAACTTTAAATTTTTCATAGTAAATAAAATAAACTTCGCATTGATTTTTTTATTTCACTCGATCCGGTTCTGATTCGGTTCAATTTTAACTCAATTTTGTGTCGGTTTAAGCTCGGGTCGAGCTGATTTTGGTGTGCATGATTTTGGGCGGCCTCGACTACTCCGACCGTCCGACGTGAGCAGTGCTTTCAAATTTGACATAAAAGTGACAAGAAAGATTTCTTGCTTGAGTAAAGGGCTTGTGAATTAGTTATCAGAACAATAACATGATGTAAAACCATTTTCTAGTCATTCAAACACCCCAAATTCTGAGTTTAACAAGCATTATAAAGACCTGAAAACATGAACACTAGAATGAAACTGAAAAGAAAAGATATTGGCTAGGCCGGTCTCAACTGCTGAAGCATCCGAGTAGTTTCTTCGGCGAAAAGCCGGCCGCTCTGTATTTCGCAGCCGTCTCTTCCACCTTGAGGAATTGCTCGCTTCGTTTTGCCTGGATAGTCGCTCTCTTTTCTTCCCCTGCTTTGTGTATTTCAGCTATCTGGTTGTTCATCTCCTCTTCATATTCTGCCTTCTTTTTCTCCAGTTTTTCCTGATTCATCGACATGGAATTCAATTGCAATCTACCCCGAGAAGATGCTAAATGATTAAAGAGTTTCTATTGCTGAATTTCTGACTGGTGAAAAATAAGCAAAGACGAGAAAAATGAACTACCTCGATTATCCTCAGTTGTGCTTCTACTGTCACTCTCTTGCTATTCTCCCACGAATTAACAGCAGACAGCTTCTTGTACGCCCTTTTGACATTACGAGAGTTAGCTCGATAAAATTCGTCAAACTACAAAACCAAATGTAAATCTACCTTCCTCTTCTTGACAACTTCATCTGTAGTTATAGACTACTAATGAGCAAAACAACCATGAAATGTTTTCGTTACAAATGATGTCATCTTACTTGTTCTCAACTCGGGTTTTCTCGCTCTCCTCCCATGCTTTAATCAAGGCCAACCTCTTCTCCAATTCGACTCGATCAAGATCGGACTCTGTTTAAGATTGGCAAAATGTCCCCGTCAAGAAATAAATTGACAGAAACTGAAAGGAAAAAAAAAAAGTTGGTTTTCCTGAGCTCTGTCAATTGAATCACCTGAAATTTTCTCGTCTGCAGCATGGGAAATCTCTGCTACAGTAGCCATAACAAAGACGAAGAAAGAAGCAAAATAAAGCAAATGTAAGTATCAAGCGGTGGATTTTACTCATAAGTCTACGGATAGAAAGGAAAATAATGAGGTTGCTTCTTTGCATCTGCAGAATTATCAAGGCATGCACATCTTTTTTCCTAATCAGACGAATAGAAAAGGGAAAGTGGAATAATATATGTAAACTCAAATCATTATTAAGGAAACTCAAGTACAAGGAACAGCAGTAGATCGGAGGGAATGGAAATAAATAGAAAAGGAACAAACAGATAATCTAAATTAATGTTTGACAGCAGAGAAAGTAGTGGAAAAGGCTAAAAACTTGTGAAATTTCTCTCCAAAAACCTGTAAATTTTCCCATAAATTTCACTTGATAATAGCACATCGAAGATAAAAGACTCAGAGTAAACTTAAAAAAAAAAAAAAAAAAAAAAAACAAATCTTACCATTGTAAAGTTCTAGATTTTGCATTCAGAAGACTAAAATGTCAAAACAATAGCGAAGAAAATAGAAAATGTCCGTTGAAGGAACTTTCTCAGGAAACAAACAAGCAGAGAGAGAAACCCACTTTCGACAAATGCAGCGGCGGCCTTATCAGAAACCGGGAAGATACTTTTCTCTTCAGCAGCGTAGTAGGTCGGAGCAGGATCTTCAGGCGGAGGATGTGGCTTAGACTCAGCCGGTGCTTCCGTCTCCATTTTCTTGGGCTCCTCTTCGGCCATAACAAAGTCTCTGAGCTTCGCCACTGTTTTCAGTCGCAAAACCCTCACCGAAAATCACGAAAAGGGTGTCAAAGAAAGCTAAAAATGGCGTGTGAAACCTGCAAAAGCCTGAAAATTTCAGCAGAGGGAGATCATTGGATTGGCATGAAGAGGAAGGTGGATAGAAAATGTTGGCATACACAGAAACAAAAACGAGTTGGTTTGTGGAGTGGAATCTCTATAAATAATGGGAAGTTGGCTCCTGACAAAGCAGCAGATTACTTTTTAAGGCCATGCTTGGCTGCTTCCAAGTCGGTTGTCATCATCCTCATTTCAAAGAACCTAATTCGTCTTGGTATTTCAATTAAGCAATGTAAATCAAATTTACTTATGGTTTTGGTTGTGTTTTCTAGGATAATTAAGACATAAGTTGAAAAATACATCCAACTCCCACTCATAAAATATCATTAGTTGTCACAACCCGCACTGAGAAGGCAAGTTGGGTCCAATGTGAGAGCTCATCTCATATCAGTGAGGGTAAACAATCTTACATTACTTGAGAGAGTGAAAAATGGTTTATAAGTAGAGTTCTCATCTTTATCTAGTACAACGTATTTTGGTCTAATCTAAATAACAAATTCATAAAGACTCTAGTCCAAAACAGACAATAATATACTTGGAGCACCGATGACGTTACATTAGCAGTCGTGGATAAATGATGGTACATGATTTTTCTCGAGCAATGTAGTCCATGTACTTTAGATCGTTCGACGACTCCTCTAATCATGACAAAATCTGTTATTTTTTTTCACATGCAGAAATGATCGGAACAGACCAAAATCACCTGCGAATGTTTGGTCGGTCCATGTATTTGTTGTGAAGACTCCTAGAATGGGGTATGATAGAGTTAATAATGTATGCATGATATAGGAAGCAGTAAGACAATGAGAATTTGAAAGTAAAATGTAGGTAACGTGTAATGGGATTCGCAGGTGAAAAGGAAGTGAGAGTGAGGAAGCATGTGCACACCCAATGGGCAGCCTCGTGGTCCAGAAGCCAAGGAATGACCACTTCACACATCAATGTTGGCCCCCACCTACTTCATCCTTCTCTTCAAGCAACCTCATATACCCTCTACGGCCGGGTTAGAATTTGTCTAAGTTATAGAGCAACATAGTCCCCCAAAAGAGGATATTTGGTAGTAAAAGAAAAGATGAGATCCACCCATCCACAGCCTTAAACTTTGGTTTGCAAAGCATGCACATGCCCCCCTACCCATTCTCATGATGGCATTGCCAGCTAGTCAATTTCCTTCATTTTGGTGCAACCCTCTTCTTCATTCCTACTCATCTAACTTGTATCCTTTTGGCAAACTTCTACCATCTAAAGACTCTTCCTTTTTTAGCTTTTCGAGTTCTCTTCTCACTCACTCATACCTCTTGATGTTTTGTATATTATATATGTATCAAATTGTGTTGGTACACAGCCTCACAAAAAGACCACCCATTAAAGATTGTAATGACAGGTTATGGACTTTTGGGTTGGGTAAGTTTATCGGTAGATGCATTAGAAAAAAAAAAAAGGAGAAGACAAGCCACCGTTTTTTATAAATTCAGACGAGCTTGCTTTCTTGATGTGTTGCATCAAGACTTGTCGAAACCGAGCAACTAAATGTATTAAATTGAAAAAAAAAAAAGTCATCAACATGATAAGATGAACTTTTATGCGAATGAAAACTCTGCATATTATTATGAGTTAAAATCGTTCCAAGTATCGACAGTCAATGATCATACGCTGAGTTCAAATATGAGACTACTAATAACAAGAACAACATTCATAATAACGAAGATATCATCTCATTAATTTCATTGAATCTATTCTTATGCCTAACTTTCACTTTGTAAAGGTAAAAGAGAATTTCAATAAAGCAAAATTTTCTTTGTATGCTTAAATATACTTCATTCATTTTTAAGTAAATAGTTTAATTTAAGTCGAAGAAAATGAACATAAATTGATTTTTATTAAAACCCATTGTTTGGAATTAATAACTTTAGTTTATGGGGAAATTTATATTTTTTGTGACAATTTGTTAGCAAATGTGATTATGAATTAACTAAATTTCCCCATAAACTAAAGTTATAATTGCCAATTACATAAACAAATGATTTTGGTTATAATTTTAATGATTGATGGGAATAAAAATGCTCCCAAAAAGAAAAAGTTTGTTTTTTTCATCTTTATGCACTTTTTATACCATAGGATAATGAGTAATATGACATTTAATCTAACTTGTCCCGTTGGTTAAAAAGATAAAGTTGAAACCTAAAGAACCATCTTCCCATGATATTTAGGAACTTTGTTTTTTATAAGTTAGAAAAATGATGGGCTATGATTGGTTCCAATTCACAAAGCAAAGATTTAAAGCAATGATTAAGAGAGTTGTGTGATTATGTTAAATTAATCTTAAATGGATAGGGTTGGAAGGGACCCATCTAATCAAAGTATCATCAATCAATGATTTCAAGAACTCTAATTTCATCAAACACTTATTGGTTCTACTTTATGCAAAGATTGTTCATAGTTTTGGGATCTTAGAGCATGCAACTTTAGAAACTTTGACAAATATTGGTTGTATAATATTTTGTTCACTTAATTGCATGACTAAATTTGACGCATACGTGACACGTGTTACGTAAAGAAAATATTGCCGTATGAAAATGAGGGTTATGTCAAGAATACTGCGACAATGACATCTAATCTCTATCATTGAGACATATTGCAAAACTATTGTAAAATATACACATTTGGCTCTACAAAGAAAGTTGTAGTGTAATGTTATAAAATGAAGCTCCCAACTATACACTTAATAAAAATATAGGAAAAGAAGGTAGAGAAGGTGGAGTGGTGGTTAAGCTGGTGCCTGCAAATGCTTGCTTTTGAATCCTTTGCAGACTCTTTGAAAGCAACTTCCCTCCTTCCAACTTCATCTCACATCTCCATCTAACTAATCACCCTATTTTCTTTCTCTCCCTAACCCTAATTTTCCACTGCATTAACTCGGTGGAGTCGAATTTGAAATCATGCATGCACGAGGACCCCAATTTTTCCGAGACTTATGTTGAAGTTATTGTCACTACATAACAATGATCGCTATAATAAGTCGCGTTAGATCGACGCCTTTATCTACCATCGTAGTGAATCGACATGTTCCTCGATAAATAATATTTTTCTTTAATAAAAAAAAAAAAAGAATTTGGGTAATTTGTTCATTACCCAACAATACATGGGTCCTAGAGAGTGGTTTAGATCTGCTCTTTTTCAACATTTAACTATTCAAAAAGGCTTCCATGGCACAAGCTTCTCTGAAATTTTTTTCTTTTTTTACACTCTCCATACGCTTTCACCTCTCAGTCATCTTCTCCTCAAGAACCCTCTATATTTTGGCAGTTAGATAGAGCCCAGAACTTGGTTTCCTGCTGGAAAAGTTTCAGTGAAGACCGGAAAAGATGTTCAAGTCGGTCAGGTGGAGAGGCGACCAGAATAAGATCAAAGCAGAGTTCAAATTACAGTTCCATGCAGCTCAGGTGCATGAATTTGCAGTGTAAACCACATTGAATTAACTTGTGGGGATGCTTCATTTGTAATCTAAATTATGCAGCCTTTCATTCGCTTTCCTGAGCTTTCTGAGCATCCAAACAGGTGAAATACTAACAACAATGGTTGTTATTTCAGCTGTCACCATTAGGAGTTGATGAATTGACAATATTTGTAATCCCTGCCGATGAGAGAAAGCCGACTGTGAACTCCGGCAAAGCTAAGGTCAGAAACGGAGGCTGTCGATGGAAGAATCCGATCTACGAAGCAATGAAGCTCGTTCGAGATCCGAACACAGGAAAAATTGACGAGAAAATCTATTATTTCGTCGTCTCGACTGTAAGAAAAGCTACAAACTTTGTTCATCTTCGTTGTGTTGCTATCCATTTGATTCCAACTGTTTGGTTCTAATAGAGATCGATGAACGATGGAGTGATCGGAAAAGTTTCGGTCGATTTCTCCGACTACGCAAACACAACGAAGCCTTCTTTCATCGCCTTCCCTCTGAGAAATTCGAATTGGAAGGACATTCTTCATGTGAGCCTTTGATTATCAACTCTAATCATAATTAGTAGCTATAAATTATGATTAAACCTTTTGTTTTTGAAATAGGTTGAAATACAGAATCTGCAGGGAAATGGTATTCTAAGGTAAGAACTGGTCTAGTTCCCATTATTTACTCCATTTTCCGTCCGATTCTCCGTCTTCTGATGTAGCTCCGATTACTCTTGCTCTTGCAGAGAGAGATTTCAGGATAAGGGGTTGAAAACAAACTTATACGACAGCGAAGAAGATGAAGTCAGCGAGAGTCAATGGATCGGTAAAACTCCTCCAAATGGTGGACTCGGCGATCGCAGTGGATCGAGTGGATCGGACATTACTCGAGCATGTAGCTTCGAAAATTTGGAGGAAGAGAATCAAATGGAGTGGTTGCTTGGTTCTGATTGTGAAGAAAACACTGATGGTTCAGCTGATGAGGTCTTTTGCGGAGAACGGTCTCGCAAGCTCGAGGAGGTTTTGAAGGTGCAGAGAGGGAAAATGGAGGATCTCGTTAAAGAGATTACGAGCGTGAAAGAGGAGAGAGACGATCTGAGGGCGGATTACGAGAAGTTCAAGGCCTTTCAAAGTCGCATCAATGGTGGAAAATTCAAAGTCTCGACTGCGATTGAAGACAGGGATTTACGAAATTTTGTCGATGAAATTAAACAAGAGCTGAATCACGAAAAGGAGACAAATACGAATCTTCGATTGCAGTTGAAGAAGACTCAAGAATCGAATTCCGAATTGATTCTCGCAGTTCAAGATCTCGAGAAAATGCTGGAGAAGAAGAACAACGAATTGAAAGAACAAGATTCTCTGAACCACCAAATCAAAACCCTGGAAGGGGAAATCGAGAAACAGGCAAGAGGATTCGAATCGGATATCGAAGCTTTAACAAAGGAGAAAATCGAGCAAGAGAAAAGAGCGATCGAAGCAGAGGAAACCTTGAGGAAGATGAGAAGGGAAAACGCCAAAACAGCAGAGAGGCTTCAGGAAGAACTCAAAAAATTATCAATGGAGATAGCTTCGACATTCGCGTCCAATCAGAAGGTCGCCAAAAACGCAATAGCAGAAGCTGATTCGCTGAGGAAGGAGGTGTTTCAGCTAAAGGAGGAAGTAAAGAAGAAAGACGAGGCATTCAGGGCATTGGAAAAGAAGCTCGAGGTTATCAATGGCGGAACGAAAGGCAACAAAGTTTCTCTGCTTTGTAGTTGCAGTAAGGAAGTGGAAAGACCGAAGAAGACGACAAAGCTTCTGGAGGTAAGTTCTAACTCAAGCAACAGCATGTTCTAAGCCTGCCCACATGGTGTACCTATTTGATTGGTGGTGTTTCTCGTGCAGATGCCATTAAAGTGGAAGGCCAAAAGTGATGAAGCTTCAGAGGATAGAAATGAGATAGAAAGTGGGGTGGAAGAAGGGAAGAAGAAGGAGGAGGCCATGGAAAGAGAACTGAAGGAAATGCAGGAGAGATATTCAGAGCTAAGCGTCAAGTTTGCAGAGGTTGAGGGTGAAAGACAAAAGCTTGTCATGGCTCTGCGCAGGAACTCAATCAAGGTTTAGTGATTTTCTTCCAATCGTGACAAAGTTTATGAATTTTGGAGCTTAATATCATACATATTACATAGTTGATTTCCTTCATATAGTTTTTCCAAAAGTTTTTTTTTTTTTTTTAAGTTTAATCTGAATTGCCTACCTTAAACACTATTTATGTTGAAGAGTTTTAGTACTGTTTGTGGGTTCCCTAGTCAACAAAGTCTTGGCTGCTGAAGTAGAGTAATATAACTCATTTCAAAAACTAGCTCAAAGATAGAGGAAAACTCCTCTTATTATATACAAGATTTTTCACATTTTTTCTGTTGATGTAGGATAACACCCGCCCACATGTCTGCGTGATAGGTTTTATTTCCTTCGCATCGAGCGTGTTTAATCGATTCTCATATCGAACAGAGTTTTTAGCTCTGATATCATGACAGAATGAGAGGGGTAAAACTCATTCCAAAAACTATCTCAAAGATTGAGAAAATCCCCTCGTATTACATACAGAATCTTTAACATCCTCTCTGTCGATGTGAGACAAGATGAAGAACACCGAAGGAGCTCATTTCATGTTAAAAGAGTTTTCAACAATTTCATATTATTTGAGAAAATTGGAATCGACTCGTTATAAAACACACATCTTCCTCCAATTTAATACAATTCTCTTTTAGTATAAAACAAATAATATTATACTAACAAAACTAAGAATTTACTAGAAGAACAACCCAGAACAGGACTTTATTTTAATTAAATAATCAAGTCAAAAATAGCTCACTGTCGACGAGAATTTTAATTAATCAACTTAATTGCCACTTCCGATAGTTACTTATCTTATTTGGTCATTCCTTTGTAACTTAAAATTTAATACTTTATATTAAAAAAAGTTCAGCATTTTTGAACAAGCTTCATAAAAATTGAAAATTTTATTTACAGTTTGCGTCTAATTAATCCATAAACTATGATGAGAGCCACGATAAAGCAGGGCTCTGTTTGAGGCTTCACTTCCAAAGCTAATACATCATCTCCCAGAAGAACTCCTGAAGACGACAACTTTCTCTTCGCCTGAAATAATTGAAAAAGCAACTTTCAGGCATTTTTAATCGTTGAAAACACGTTTGTTTGTTTTTTTTTTTTTTCAATGTTTTGTTTTCCACAAGTGTTTCTTCAAACATCATTAGCGGAGGAAAATTCTAAAAAACAAGAAGAATTTGATTAACCTCAGCCATGATGCTTCCATGGATGTCTACTATTCTGAATGCTGTTTTCCCATCCATTTCGACTATCCAATACTTTTCAAACCCTGCTGTTATTTGACAACTGAAATCCCCCATTAACATTCTGCTGCGCTTCTCAACTTTGAAGCATGGCTTCCTCTCTGCATCAGACCCAGCGTATCTATAACCATCCCAACGCCCGAAAAGTTGCAGTCTCTGAATAAACGACGAAGAAGAAGGAAACCCAGCTCAAAATTGTTATTCGTTAAACCCTAAACCCATCTTTCAACTGCAATAATAATATCGCAAAGCTAAAACAATAAACTCTGTCAACCAAGAGTGATAAACCACCCTACGCCTATGGATGAAAAAGTTGAATCACTGTTCTTCAGTATTTTGTACCTTTTTTCGTATAGTGAAGAGAACTTTGCCTCTTAGATCCATTAGAAAAACTTCACTCTTGCACTTTTTGCTGTAGTTATCAACTCGATATATTACATCGCCATTTGAATCAAAAACAGTGCAGCCATTTGTATGGTAGACGAGGGATTTCATCCATATAGTAAAGCTCGATCCTGTTGATGCAAGGAAGGGAGAGAACGTTTTAGCTTGAGGATACACTTTAGTCATGAAGAGAAGAAACTTGCAGAAGAAGAACTCCTCAGCTAAAGCTTATATAAATCTATAGTTTACCGACTCAGTTGCCGATTTCAATGATAATTAAAGAAAATAAAGGAATGTGATTAGCATGGAGCCCCATAAAACGCATTAAAACAGCAACTTTATTAGCCGTTTTGTCTCAGGTTTGTCACTATTTTCTGTATTTTAAAAATGGGTCTTCATTATTAGTTTTACTTTCGCATCAAGTTCATAGGAAAGTCCAAGGAGCTTGAGGTGGCGAAGAGTGATTGGGTAGTGAAGCAAGAAGAGAGGATCGTCGGCTTACCACATTTGATTAAAATAAGAACTCACAGGTTTAGAAGTCAGAAAAGTACAGCAATATTTCCAGAGCAGCTGTCTTCGGCTGACATTTCTAAGAAGCTACTTCTGGTTTATCCTTAATCTCTGTTTAATCGAGTTAATAGCATGTCTTGTCTTAATTCAGATTCAACCTTATGGCCTAAGTTTTTAACATGATAATATAATTAATCACAAAGCTATGCTTAAAATACAAACTATACTAAAGCTAAAGTAATACAGTGGGGTTTTGCTTTGTTTTTAGCTTGATATAAGTCAAATTATTTACTTTTTAATAGATGAAAAGTTACACAACTCATATTAGTTGTATTTGTTATCTTATTTTATAGTTTTATTACTTTTGAGAGCCTACTCAGATGGCACATCAAAAATTGTTTATTCTTAAGTTAATAATCAGCACTTACGTAGACATAAACCAACCTTTGAAGTGGCATGATCCAAAAGGGGCCCATGACGAAAATGCAAAAAAGATTTAACCCATGAGAGTATCAACTTGTCCTATCTTTGATGATAATTAATAGATATCACAACAAATAACAAATAAAATGAAATAAATAATCGGGGTCTAAAACATTGGATTAGCTCAGAAATCCAACCGTAATATCTAGATAATGTAACATTAAGATTCAAAATATAATAATGTACAAAAAAGAAAGGTAACACCATATTATGAAATATGAAACGCTAAACAAAAAAGAAACTATGTCTCACAGATAAAATAACTTAGGATGAAATGAAGTAAAACGTATAAAAATGTCAAGCTCAGTCCTGTGTTTGTGATTGCAAATCTCTCCACGACATGAAAACAAGAGTTAATATGAGATGAATTGACTAAACTCCGTAGAGATTTTAAGTGTTTTTTGAAGTGTTTTCAAAATGTGGGTGTGCATGCATAAATTAAAACTATGTATCAAAATCAATGATAAAACATTACTCAAATCAGGTTCCAAGAGGGGTTAATGTGACAACTCTCAAAATGGCCAAATATACTAATGGTAAGTAATAAAATAGATCACTACAGTAATTCACTATCATGACTCGAAATGAGCTCGATACAGAATGGAAAACAACCTAGCTCGTAAGAGTAGATCGAATCGTCCTAGCTTTGATGAAAATTAATTCATATAACAACACAAAACTTGTAAGTAAAATTAAAGCCAAGACCTAAAACATTGAGTTAATTTAAAGATCTTACTGTGACATCATAGATAATGTAATAAATTAAGTTAAAATATAACTGTACAAGAAAATATAATAAGATAATGATCTTACTAAAAGATAAAAAGACTAACAAAGAGTTAAACTAGAATATATGAGTCGTATATCACCAAGGGAGCACTCTCCAGGAAGTAAAAATACTAGTTAAAATTTATACTGAGGTCACTCCTGCATCGGTTGATGATGGTCATCTGGACTAAAACCTTAAAGAGATGTTGTTGGTGATTCAAATGAACTCAATAGTGATCAAGTTTAATACAAAACAATATATAAAATGAGGGAGTATGCCAAAATGAAAACACGTGAATAAAATATGAGGAGAAAACATCAGTAGGGAAAGAGTCAAAATATTTCACTATAATGTGGTACGTAAACGAAATAAGTTACTACTGATTGATATAAATATTTCAGTGAAAATGAAGTTATTCACAAGTTCCGAGCACACCATGGCAAAGTCATAAGAAAAGAACAATACTTGGTAATCCCAATAAAGTAACAACTCTGATCATGTTTAAAATTTTTCATCCAGGGACACAATGCAATCAAGCTGTCTCATTGCTCAATTTCATACAAATACATTCTCTGAAGATTGAACGTGGGTAACAAACCAAGGACCCACTTAAGTGGATCAAATTTGGCTCACATGGCCAAGTTGATTAGCAAAAATAAAGAAGCATGTTCATAAAAAACATAGTTAGGGAAAATCATACATATAGTATAAAAATCGATATGTGACAAATCATGTTCTAAAGTATGAAAACACGAAATTTTTTTATAAAAATATGTATGCAATGCTTGGCGTAAAATTAAACCTCTTATCTAAAAAGCCAAAAACCAAAAACAGGCCCGATATGTAACCCATGTCGCGGCTTCACATCCTCTTAACTTGCGACTTAGCGTCGTGCCCTACTAACGCCCCAGTGGTTTTTCCTTGAATTTTCATTATTTTTCCAATTGATTTTGCTAGTTTTCCTAATAAATTCTGACACCATGATGTTCAGACTAATTTTAGAATATCCAAAATAAAAGACAGAAAGATTTCACTGAGATTTCCATACCTTTATACGAGTTTCACAAAGTTGTTACCCTTGAGACACGAATCCGATCTTTCTTTAATGAAATACCCTTATTTGGAAACAATTCTCACATTAAACGTCTGAATCACATTTATATGGCTTCCTTCTATAAGTAACATGTCATTTTACTAGTAACTCTCATCCTCTCTCCACTTGTTCTTTCCAAGTTATTGTACATTCTGAAAAGAAATCTTTATGTAGTCTTTTGTCCAAGTTTGGGCAATATATCAGATATGGCACAATGTGTAATTTCGATCAAATCAGATATGAATTTGACCAACGAACTTACAATGCTCCTCACGCTCATCAAGTTGTTATATGGCTTGGTGATCGTTCATCACTAGTACCTCCAATAGAGAAAATTTTTTATGGGTACACTCAAATTATATGTACAAATTTCATCATTATTATGGTTGTTACGATCCTCTAATACCCTCTATTGTTTCTTCATGGAGAGACAAGATGAAATCAACAAATTTTTCAAATAGATTGTCGTTTGTGCCCAATTTAAAATGTTCAATTTTCTTCAGAATTCTACATTTTCCACTAATGAAGAGTTATTGATTAACGAAAAGAATGATATATTTCTATTTTCTAACGACTTTTTGGTGGTCAAATTTATTTTGTCTTTGATATATTCTTCTTCTTTTTTATTTCAAAAGAGGAAAAAAGAAAAAAAGTTGCCTCATGTCGTGATTATTATTTCTATAAATTATAAATTAGACATGAAGATTTTTTATGTTTATTGTAATTAGAGCGGTTGCCCAACAATAGGTTGTTGATATGTACGTAAAGATTGAAACAACGCAATTGAATTTATTTCGTACAAACCAAACAAAAATCTACTCAAAACTTTATTAGGGTATAGTGAATAGTATTCATTGTGGCGAGACATTGGCCACAAACATTGGTCGAAAAAATAAATTTCAGCTATATTTATAGGAATCCCAAAGAACATGCGAAAAATGTTATACGGATGCAATGACACTAGTGCAGAGATTTGAAAATTTGGAGATCAAATTATTTAAAAATCAAATATTTGGCTTAGTTGCATCACATGTATATATCAGAATTATAAAAATGTAGATTTCCTCGTGCACGCTTTCTGTTAATCTTAGAACATAATTTAAAGATTCTATCTTGTGACTCATTTGATTACTTTGTTTGAGCAGAACGATGATATAAACATCAATACTTATAATGTCACGTTAATAAAACTAAAATTTGAAATTCATATGATAAAGCATTCATAGGATTCCAATAATTCATATGCCATCTCATTTAATATATTAGTTTAATAAATATTTGCTTTTTGTTGAGCTTCTTGCAGCTTAAATCATGGGAAATCTTTCGGCGAATTATTCTATTATCAACAACATTATTCATTCTTGCATTTTTGGCTAGTTAATCATGTAACTAATACTTGATATTAATCTTTCATTTTGATAGAATTAATTAATTTTAGACAATTTAATATAACTATTTGTTTATTTAAGGGTAAAATGCATTTTTTGGACTCAACTATCGGTTGAGTGCAAAAAATGGATCCAACTATGTTTTCGTGCAAAAAATGACTCGAAGTATTGATAATGGACAAAAAATGGCTTTGCGGGTACCCGTGTACCTTCTGCGGGGACTGATTCGGGGAGAACGGGTACCCGCGTTCAGAGAACGGGTACCCGTTTCCCCTCGGGGGCGTTTCAGAGGGTGAAGACCCCCCGCGTGCACGTGCGCCTCACGTTCGCGGGGGGTATTCACCCTCTGAAACGCCCCCGAGGGGGAACGGGTACCCGTTCTCTGAACGCGGGTACCCGTTCTCCCCAATAATGCATTTCAGAGGGTGAAGACCCCCCGCGATCACCTGACGTGAACCCGTGATCAATTATGCGCTTGATGACGGGCTAAACTGTGGAAACGGGTACTCGTTCTGTAGATCCAGGTACCCGTTGGCTGTCAGACCCGTGATCAATTATGCGTTGGATACTGTGGACACGGGTACCCGTTTGGATACGCCGGGTACCCGTTGTCCAGGCCTATTTAAAGGCTCACTCCCCTCCTCTTCTCGTACCACCTCCCTCTATTCTCTTTGCTTCACTATCTCTCTAACTCTTATCAAATGAGTTTTTATTTGGGAAAAAAATATAGTTGTATGCAGGAAATTAAAGCCGAAATAGTCGAGCATTCGTTGCAAAATGGTTATGGCATCAAATTCACTCAAAGCGACAAACGACGACTGACGGCTAAATGCGTAGCTGGTTGTGAATGGCGACTGCATGCGTCGCAGATGCAAGACGAGCAACCCGTTGAAATAAAGAGTTTTATCGATTCTCACAGCTGTACGAGGGTAGTTGAGCATCCAATAATTGATCGTTATTAATTATGATGCACGTGACTGTTGTAATTATTTTGAAATAATTTTAATTTATTTCTTTTAATTCTGAACTGTGACGTTCCATAATTTTCCTGGTTAACTATTCCTCTAACCTTCGGTCGACGCTTTAACGTTTGGGTCGGCCAATAAATAAATGAAAAAAAAATACAAACAAAAAGTGAAAAAACAAAAAAAGACACTGTTGCCTTAACTGAGAACGGGTGGCCGCTTACAGATAACGGCAACCCGTTCTCGTTAAGTGCCACGTGCTCCTCACTTGCGAGCGGGTTTTTTTAAAAAAAATTGACATTCGAACAACGGGTAGCCGTTATCTTCAAACGGGTACCCGTTGGTTGAATGTTCATCCGACAGGTACTCGTATGCGTCACACGGGTACCCGTTGGAACGAACCCGGGGGGTGTTCACTCTCTAACGGGTACCCGTTCTGCGATAGCATAACACAAACAGAGGCTCATTTCGACGATTTTCACGACGAAACCCGAAAGTTTCTCTCCGTAAAACTTTCAAAATCCACCGAGGTGCAGCCAAAATCGCCGAAATCTTCCAAAACAGACCTTAAACCACCCAAATCGGAACAACCAAGCCCTAATCCGAGCCACCAAATCCAAATCTAAACCGTTTTTTTCCAGATTTCACGATTTGCGCAAAATCCGACCCAAATCCGAGCAAAATCCGATCCACCAAACCCAAATCCGAGCAAAATCTGAGCCACCAAACCCAAATCCGAGCCAAATCCGAGCCAAATCCGACCCTGAAAAATTTGAAAAATTCCGAAAATGCCGAGAACATTTATGGCTAGAAAAGCTCCGCGACGAAATGAAGAAGGTGAGCGGTCAAACCAAGCGACAGAGGAAGAGCGGCAACCGCCCCCGGGCTGTTATTCGATGGAGTTTCGAAGTCGTGCCATGATAAGTGTGTATTTTACACACTTATATATACTTTCTATATTTGATTTTATAAGCTTTTCTCAAGTATTTAAATGAATTTGATATATTTTGTGTAATTATGCAGAGCAATTATTTTAAACAGGATAAAATAGAAAGAGGAAAAAGAGAGGCGAAATTTAGTTGGCCAAACAGGAACATGTAGATTGATCACTCATCCCAGGCAATTGATCGCCACAAAAGCAACAGAAAATCAGCAAATTTATACAGAGGCTGTAGTGATCAATTGCCACATTCTAGCTATCAATTGCCACACGAGTTTAATTATGGAAAGAGGGCTGCATCTAATCTGATCCATTAAGATTGTATCTAAATTTATGGATACCCAGAAATCAAAAAGGCAAGAAAAGACCAAATATAGAAGGAGCGATTGGGAGAAATCTGCAGAGGTGAAGCAGCGATTCGGTTTTAAGCGATTATGGAAAGAAGACGCAGGTTGAGATTTGGCAATTGAAGGCATCCTGGATTCGGCGTTCTCTGAACAGAGGGAGCAACAGTGTGCGGCTACAAGTTTGGAAAGATAAATTATTCTAATCAGAACCTAATCGAAGAAAATATAAAAATTACAACCACTAACAGATCAAGAAAAGGAATAAAACACCTAAAAGGGGAGAACAGAGGAGCGCTCGAGGGGTCTGCGATTTGAAGGGCGCGACAGAGCAGAGCGAGGGGAGCAATCTTTAGGGCAATCTCTGGCGAGAGATTTCAGCAAGCAAGAGCGAACAGCGACTCGGCGTTCTCCGGCGATTAAGAAGGGCGCAGCAGTTCGGCGATTTGGAGAGCGACGATTCAGCGAAGGAGAGCAGCGGCGTTGGGCGATTCTGGCGAGGGAGCATTCTGCGAAGGAGAAGCAGCAACAAAGAGAAGCAATTTTTATATATTAGTTTTTATTTTCTTTTTATTTCTATTATTTGATTATGCAACTCTTTAATATTATTATTGTTTATTTATCTTTTATCATGAATTAAGCCTTCTATTCTAGGGTTTCGACGTAACTTTGCTATGATTATTTATTTTTCTTAATTCAGTATTTAATTTTCTGTTCCTGTTCTGTGTTGAGTAATTTATTCTGAACGTAATACTTAGGTTTGCTTGATCACCAAAACTAAGAATCTTTAGGGTTAGTTCGGGATGCGGGAGCGGAGAATTTAACCGTGCACTGAATAAATTGCCTTAAAAAGGATCCTAGGCTAGAGATAGTTAGGGCGTTTGAGTGGTAATATAATTTCTTGTTCTTAATGTATTCAATTAATTCTCAGGATTAGAGACCGAGAGGTGATAATTCGTTAATTGAATAAGTTTGTCTTTGCTCGAGAGAGATTGATGAATATTTTCGTGAAATTGCCATCAACACAAAGGAATAGGAATTGATTACTTGAATTAGGTTTAATAAATAGGATTAGTTAAGTGAAATCGGAACCCTGGATTTTCTCATCATATAATCTTACTCTTTTACATTCAACTCTTTTATTTAAATTGTTATTTGATTTTTATCTGAATTATTTTAGTTTAAAATCTAAAAACCAATTATTATTTCTTTTCAAATTAAACTGAAAATTAGAGATTCAATATTTAACATAATTATTCCTCGTGGGATCGACACTCGTACTTATACACACTTTATTACTTTTGCGACACGTACACTTGCGTAAGATTATATGATGGGGCCTGTAAATATGATTTTATCACAATTGATAAAAGTCTAGGACTTAATTATTGATATCGAATTAATTATTTTTAGTTTTATTTTGAATTCTATTTATTTTATTTGTTTATTTTTGTGTTACTCTCAGGTGTATGCGTAAGGAAGGAGACGTCAATCTTCTCCCATTTAATCTTGAAATCGAACGTACATGTCGACAAAATCGTAAAGCGAGAAGAAAAGTTATTCAACAAGCGCGCGCCATCATGGGAGATAACGGGGAAAATAATAACAGGGAAAATAATGTCGGGGACAATAATGTCGAGCACCGGACCTTACTTGATTATGTTATACCTACTGTCTCCGGTTTACATTCAGCTATTCGCAGACCGACCATCAATGCTAATTTTGAAATTAAACCGGGCACCCTGCATATGATTCAACAATCTCAATTCAGTGGATTACCTTCAGAAGACCCCAAGGATCATATTGCAAATTTCTTAGAGGTATGCGACACTTTCAAATTTCACAATGTGGGGGATGATGCATTGAGACTTCGGCTATTTCCATTTTCATTACGAGATCGTGCGAAGAACTGGCTTAACTCTTTGCCCGCTAATTCTATTACGACTTGGGAAGATTTATGCCAAAAATTCCTTTCCAAGTTCTTTCCATTCGAGAAGACAGCTAGACTTCGCAATGATATAATTAATTTTACTCAGTTCGATGGGGAGACATTATATGAGGCGTGGGCTCGTTTTAAGGAGATGTTGAGAAAGTGTCCCAATCATGGTCTACCGATGTGGATGCATATTCAGACTTTTTATATGGGATTATTAGCTTCTACTAAGACTCTGGTTAATGCAGCAGCAGGTGGAGCTTTAATGAGAAAAACGGAAGACGCCGCTTATGAATTATTAGAGAAATTAGCACTTAACAATGACCAGTGTCCAGTGGAGCGATCGATTATGAGGCGCACATCGGGTACTCCAGAACTCGAGGCTTTGAAAGCTCTAACTCTACAAGTTGCCTTATTAACTAAGCAAATACAAGAGTCTCATATGGCAACAAGTGTTGGGAAATCGATGAAGGTTACTTGTCAGTGGTGTCATGGGCCGCATTTGAGTGAAGAATATCAAGAGGGAAATCCTATGGCCAAAGAACATGCGGAGCAAGCTAATTATATGGGTAATTTTAATCGTCAAGGCCATTCCAATTCTAATACTTATAATCCTGGATGGCAGCAGCACCCAAATTTTTCATGGAGGAATTCTCAGAACGCTATGCAGCCACCTCCAGCAGCTCAACCCGGACCATTTCAGCAAGTTGAAAAGAAAAGTGATCTAGAAACGGCCCTTTTGCAGTTTATGACCGAGACTCGGACTACAATGCAAAATCAATCTGCCCAAATTCGCAGTCTTGAAAATCAACTTGGTCAATTCGCGAGCATTATTAATAGCAGACCCCAAGGCTCACTACCAAGTAACACTGAAGTAAATCCGATAGAGCATTGTAATGCAATTACCACTCGATTGGGAACTGTGATTGAACCAGTGCAAAAAGAGAAAAACGTGCCAAAAGTTGTTAATGAGGAGTCCACTGCCGATGGAGTTCAAAATTCATCACCAATTCATGCCAACCCAACTCTGGTACCATTTCCACAAAGATTGAAAAATGTGAAGCTTGACAAACAATTCTCTCAATTCCTTGAAGTCTTCAAGAAGCTCCACATTAATATTCCGTTTGCCGAAGCTTTGGAACAGATGCCGCGTTATGCTAAATTTTTGAAAGATATTCTTTCCCACAAGCGCAAAATAGATGAGTGTGGTTTTATAGCTCTTACAGAAGAATGCAGTGCTATTATTCAGAAAAAGCTACCTCAAAAATTAAAAGACCCAAGAAGTTTTACAATACCATGCGAGATTGGCAGTTCTGTATCTACCAGGGCACTATGCGATTTGGGGGCGAGCATTAATTTGATGCCTTTGTCTATATTCCGGAAACTCAAATTAGGCGAAGCAAAGCCGACAGAGGTTACATTATTAATGGCCGATCGTTCTATTAAACACCCGAGGGGAATCATTGAAGATGTGCTCGTAAAGGTCGACAAATTTATATTCCCTGCCGATTTTATTGTGCTTGATATGGAAGAAAATCAAAATGTGCCGATTATATTAGGACGACCATTCTTAGCTACAGGTGGTGCTGTCATTGATCTTAGAAAGGGGGAGCTTAAATTGCAAGTACAGGATGAAGAGGTGACATTCAAAGTGTATAAGTCAATGGAGTACCCAATATCTAGCGCTGACATATCTCGGGTGGAACTCTCTAACACTGTTACAATGGAAGCTTCACGTCAACTAAGCAACTCTCATGAGCATAATGGGAAGCAGTACGTTCAAAATTTGTGGGAGTCGACATTACGGGTCACACCATCTATTAAGAAACCACCCGACTACGCAAAGCATCTGGCGAATGACAAGTTGGTACATGGGCAACACAGGACACCATATTGGGACGACACACTTAAAAATGCAAATTCCATTATATATCTCGACCCAACATGACGCAGCATATCGTCAAGCTGACGACGTTAAAACACGCACTTGGTGGGAGGTAACCCATTAGTTATTTATTTTCCTTTATTCATTTTTCTTTATTTTTATTTCTGTTTATTTTTGTTTTTGTTATTTTCATTTTCGTTTTACTTACTTGTAGTTTCGTTTTCCTTTTTATTTCGTTTTCGTTTTCATTGTATTTTCATGTATTTTTATGCTTTAGTTTCTTATTTCATTTTATTTTCTCTTTTTTACTTTATTTCACTTTTTTATTTTTATCTTTCTGTTTTTTTTTTTAAAATAGGTTTCGATTAAGTCATTTTATTTCCTTGTTATCATTTTATTTCATGTTATCTTTATCATTTATTTTCATGTAAATAATAATAATAATAATTTCTTCATTCATTTTTATTTTTATTTGTATTTTATTTTATTTTATTTTATTTTATTTTATTTTATTACTGTTATTTTTAGTTTTATTTAGTTTCTTACTTTATTTTCTTTTTATTTATTTTTCTTATTTTATTTTATTTATTTTTCTTCTTTTAAATAAGGTCCGATTCAGTTTTCTTAATTCTTAAATTCCTTTTATCATTTTAATTTATTTTATTCACTCTAAAAAAAAAAAAAGACATAGCTCACGTGGGACTTTATTATTAATAAAGTTTTCTTTATTTTATTTTATTTTATTTATTTTATTTTCTTCTTTCTTTTCCTTTATTTTTATTTCTTTATTTTTATTTTCTTCTTTGCATTTTACGTTTGCAATTTTTTATTTTATTTTGCATTTCTTTATTTTACTGTGTTATTAGTACTTTATATTAAAAAAAAAAAAAAAAAAAAAAAGCTTTTTTGCTCGATTTCTCCTTCGTCCGCAACTCCACGATCAGCTCAAGACATTATGAGGTACGCAATTTTTACCCTATATTTTTTATACATTGAGGACAATGTCTATTTTAAGTTTGGGGGTGATTTTAGTGTATCTTAGCACTTTGATATATTTTGGTATTGCAATCTGAAATCTTGGTTGAGGTGTCGATGATGATTTAATTGATTAGTTCATGCTTTCAACTCCTTGAGATATGCTGAGTAAAAGAATGACTTGTTTTAGTTGCATTGATTAGAATTTACATAGTTATCTTCAAAAATCTGAACACGTTTTATTCTTGTTTGATTCTATTTGTTGGAGATATACTTGTGTAATCTACTTAGAGCGAAACCCAAACACAGTAAGGGAGTGATTGAGCGTAAACACGGTGAGGGAGTGTAGCTCCAGTCAAAAGTTTGATAGTGAGGACATTGAGAAGAAAATCTTTCTTAGTTTTGCCCATTATTCACGAATGCAATTGAAATTTTTCAGAAATAAGAGAATGATTTAGGCCATCTTTGAACCGTTTGAGCTTTATGAGCCTACCTTGTTGTGTCATTTAATGACACCCATAGTCACCCTTTTGAGCCTATTATTTACAATTCATTTGTCACCTGAAATTAGCCTAGCTTGATATATTTCTCTTACCTTATTTATTGAGCACGAGGATATTGATCTAAATTAAGGGAAAGTTGGAGGAAATGGTGAAAATCAAAAGCAACTCCTTTGTCATCTGTTTCGTTTTAGAACATTAAGTCGCTGTGTTTACGTTATGAGTCAAAAAAAAAAAAAAAAAAAGAAAAAAAAAGAGCAAAAGAAAAAGAAAAAGAAAGAAGCAAGTTTGAACAGTTTAGTTTTCTTTCTAGTATTTTTTTTATTCTCCGTGAATATTATGTTTGTATTGATTTAGTTTTGTAATAATGACAAAGGAGTTGAGTTTGGTGATATTGAGTGAATCAAGTTTGGGGGTGAACAAAAGAAAGAAAGTTTGAGCAAATTCAATAAGTGAGTAAGTGATTGGAAGAAATTTTTGATTGGGTGCAATAAGGAGGAATGAGTGGTGCTCTGGGTATTCGCTTGAATTCATACAATTCCTACCTTTCAACCCGGCCTTTCATTACAAACTTGTGAAGACCTATTGACTTTTGTTTTTGATTTATGGATATTTGCTATTAGTTGGATAGTGGGCAAAGCTAGTGAATGATTAGAGTGACTGGAGCGATCCCGAGTGAAATGAGAATGATATCCTTACCTGTAGCTACACTAGTTGAACCAACAATTAGAGGAAGATAAGAATAAAAACACACACACACGTGGATTTCTAAGTAAATTATTGTCAATGCACTAATATGAGTTATTTCTTTTGCAAAGTGTTACACTTGGTGTTTTTAGTATGAGTTTTTCAAGCTGAGACAAATTACCGAAAGTCTTGATTCAGATTGTTTTACCATTATATTACATTGAGCATTTTATATTTGATCGAGATTATCTATGTGTTAATTGAGTTATATTTTGTTCGCTTGAGGACAAGCTTTCATTCAAGTTTGGGGGTGTGATAAGTGTGTATTTTACATACTTATTATTACTTTTTACACTTGAATGGTTAAGTTTTTCTCAAGTATACGAACGAATTTGACGTAGTTTGCAAGTGTGCAGACAAATCATCTAAAACATAAGCTGAAAGAAGAAAGAAAGATCGGGTGGTGAAAACACAAAGGCAGCAAAACAATCGACAGCAAAACAATCGAAAATTATGCAAGAAAATAGAGAAGGTGGCTATCAATCGCCACAGTCCAGCGATCAATCACCACATGAATTCAAATATGGAAAGAGCAATTAATTCAATCTCCGTCAACTTGAGGAAGGAAAGAATCTCAACCACGGATCGATCTAATAGAGAAAGAAACATTAAATAAAAACCTAGCAAGCGAGAGGCGCTTTGTGCGATAAAAACTGAACAGCGCTCAGGAGATTGAAGGCGAACAGAGGCTGCGATTTTAAGAACTTCGGCGATTTGGGCATTCTCTGGCGGCGATTGACAGAGCGGCGTTGAGCGATTCTGGCGAGCAGCTACCCGGTGATTTGGAGAGCATTTGGTCTTCGGGTATTCTGTATTCGGCAGAGGCGTTGAGCGATTCTGGCGAGAGGCGATTCTGGCGAGAGGGAAGTCGACGATTCCGACCAGCAGCACAGAAAAGAGGGCGATTTTCAAGAAGCAATTTTTGAATAACATAATCTTTATCCTTTTTTATTATTTCATGTTTAATTATGAACTCTATTAGTATTATTGTTTTCTTTTATTTAAGCATGAACTAAACTTTTTAACTAGGGCTACGATGTAGCCGGATGATATTTATTTTATGTTCTTCGTCTGATTATATTTATTGAGTATTTCTTCAAATATTGTTGGCGCATTTAATTTCTGTTCTTAAAGCCTGTAAATTTCTGATCAATCTTTACTTGATTTTTGGGGTGTTTTGAGACCGAGAGGTGATAAACAACCGTGCACTGAAATTAATGTCATGAATATACGTAGGCTAGAGATAGTTACGGTATTTGTGTGATCACTGTGATTTCTTGATTTATTTGTATTTGATTAATGCAGGATTTGAGACTAAGAAGTGATAACCCATTAATCAAATAAACTACGCAATGCTCGAGAGAGATTGTGATAGAATTTAGTGAAATCAATCATCAACATAGGAAGAATATTTATGAATATAATTGCGAATGACTGAAATAAATATTATCTTGGTGAAATCGTAGTACCTAGACTTTTATCAATTTGATTTAATCTCATCTTAGTTGTTGCATTATTTTATCTTAGTTTATTTTAATTATTTTAATTGTTTTAATTTCAACCCTTGAAAATCATAAAAAACGTGTGTTCAATTTAGAATTAAGATTAATTATTTCGATTATTAATTACAAGTCCTCGTGGGTTCGACACTCTATTTTATCACTTTATTACTTGTTGCGACTCGTACACTTGCGAAATATTTTGCACAACAAGTTTGCCACAAAGGAGCAATTCGATCAAGATATGGGAATTCGCTCCATTTTTTACGGGAAGATTGCCAACTTCAGTGGTTGGGAGGGTTTCGGGATCAAGAAGATGTTTGACAACATCTTTTTGCACGGTGTGTATAGCATGAGAGGCGATAGCTGCGACAGAGTTGTTCGCCTGTTTTATGGGAACATGTGTACTGGCGGGAGTGCAGGTCATTTGAGGACGTACCTTTTCGGTTCAGACGTCGCCGTAGATGCAGAAATCATCAATGAGCTGCTCGGATTTGCCGCGGATGACGCTGAGCAATATTATCACGCTTCCAGACAGTGTGAATTTGCCAGCACAGAAGAGGGCCTAATGTTCATGCGACAAATCCACCGTAATTCAAATAATGCCTGGTTCGTGAAGCCGAGATCGAAGGACTTGAATGTCAAAGATCGGGTTATTTACAACCTCATCAGCCACACCATTCTTTCGAGGGATGGACACAGAGATCTTGTTAGCTGGATGGATTTCTATGTGATGTGGAAGGTATACACCAGCCAGCAGTTCGACCCAGGGTACGTGATTGTGGGTCACATGGAAGAGATAGGGCGAACGAAGAATAAGAATCTGCCGTATGGGACTTTAATTTGGAAGATCCTACAGCGAGCTCAGATTCAGCCCCCATCCGGAGAGCAGTTGCGAGCCCACAGATCTGTCGATGTATTTGACAGGGCTCATTTGACTCGAATGAGCCTAGTCAAAGTCGACGGTTCTTGGATGCCCAAGGGTCAGCCCAGAGCCTCCACATCTAGGGATGTTCCGATGGAGGAAGCCCCCGCACCCGATGATGCCCCATACACCGAGTACGCCACCGCGCCGCCATTATACCCTCACGAGGCTAGTACGTCGGAGCAGGGATCTCACATGGAGATATATAATTTTCTTGTTGAGATGAAACAGAGTCTGCAGCACTACCCAATATTTAGGCTCTTCTGCTCGCAGCCATGCATGGGCATCTGGGCTAAGCTGCAATAATTTGCTCATTTCGTGGTTGAAATGATACTCTGCCGGTGCTCTGGCTGCACTCCACATCGCATCTCGGTATGCTCTGCCCCGAAACAGGGATTTGAAGTTTGCGTACGTATGGCGGAGGCAGAAGCGCTGCTCGGAATCTTTAAATTCCTTTTCCACTGCATTCAACAACCCCTGAAATTTTCACGAAAATTAAATTAATTAATTACATTAATACGACCCGTGAATAAATTAATTAAATTACTTAAATAAATTAATACCTTTTGTTGATCAGAAATAAATGTTCATCCACCTCCCTCGCCAAGGTTCAGGTCTCGCTTCAGGTGTTGCAAAAACCACGTCCATGTGTCCTCGGACTCTCTTTCGACATTGGCAACCGCAACAGGATATATTCCATCGTTGCCATCGATACTCACGGCTGTTAGTAATTGTCCGGGACACGACCCTTTTAGATGACAACCATCCAAACAAATAATATGTCTACCAAACTGCAACAAACCTGCTTTGCACGCAGCCATGCACAGATACATTCTTTGATATGCCCACGTGTTAGAGTCCACCTCGTAAGCATGTATGTATAACGAACTACCCGGATTTGATCTATAAATTTCAGCTGCGTACGATCAGACTTGCTTGTATTGTTCATCCCCGCTGCCTTCGTTACGTGTCCGAGCTATACTTCTTGCTCTTTTTGCAATATTGGACGTTATGTTAACAGCGAAATCCTTGCTGACTGTCTTGATGATGGAAGATATTTCCCACATAGGTTGACTTTTAAACCTGTCAAGATAATGATTTGCAATATACTTTGCTCGAGCTTTTGGATTCTCAACTACCCTCGCACAACTGTGAGAATCGCTAAAACTCTTAATTTGATAAGTTTCCTCGTCTTTCATCCGCGACGCATGTAGTCGCCATTCACAACCAGCTACGCATTTAGCCGTCAGTCGTCGTTTGTCGCTTTGAGAGAATTTGATGCCATAACCATTTTGCAACGAATAGTCGAGTATTTCGGCTTTAATTTCCTGTATATAACTATATTTTTTCCCCAAATAAAAATTCAATGAGATTTCTTCACGTACCGGTCCACTGTCTACCTCGTCAACGTCCGACCCGACAGGTGTTCGAAGCTCCTCGTTAAGAGTTCTGGAGGTCGAATGCACCTCTATTTCTTCGTCTTCACCTATGTAATTGAATGCTCTAAGCTCGCCATAAGCAGGAGTCGCGTAAGCATACCAATTGATATCAACGTCAAAGCTTGCTGTCTCGTCTGAATTAGTCGCTTGAATTGAAATATCATCCATCTTCGTTGCTAGTACCAAAAAATTCTAGAAAGCAAATAATATTTGAGAAGAGTGAGAGAGATTGTGAAGAAAAGAGAGAGTGGGAGGTGAGTGAGAGGTGATTCGAGAAGAGGAGGGGAGGGAGCCTTTAAATAGGCCTGAACAACGGGTACCCGGCGTATCCCAACGGGTACCCGTTGGCACCAGTTCAGCCCGTGATCCAGCCCATAATTGATCACGGGTCTGACAGCCAACGAGTACCCGGATCTACAGAACGGGTACCCTTCTAATGATCGCGGGGGGTCTTCACCCTCTGAAATGCATTATCGGGGAGAACGGGTACCCGCGTTCAGAGAACGGGTACCCGTTCCCCCTCGGGGGAGTTTCAGAGGGTGAAGACCCCCCGCGAACGTGAGGCGCACGTGCACGCGGGGGGTTTTCACCCTCTGAAACGCCCCCGAAGGGAAACAGGTACCCGTTCTCTGAACGCGGGTACCCGTTCTCCCCGAATCAGTCCCCGCGGAAGGTACACGGGTACCCGCAAAGCCATATTTTGTCCATTATCAATACTTCGAGCCATTTTTTGCACGAAAATATAGTTGGATCCATTTTTTGCACTCAACCGATAGTTGAGTCCAAAAAATGCATTTTACCCTTTATTTAATTCAAAGTTTTCTGTAATTTCAATGCTTAATTAGAATTTGACCATTCTGATTCTTGAATGTCGCAATATTTTAAGGCAAGATTGTAACCAGACTTGGATGTGACACCACGTCGAGTTTGGAGGTGATGGCAAACTGCAAAGTCTCCTCTTACAGATATTAGAAACTACACACATTTTCAACAATTAAACAAGTTCAGAATTTTCTTTAAAACTTTAATTTACAGTTGTCGTGTAATTAATCCATAAACTACGATTAAAGCCATGACAAAGCAGTGGTCTCTCTGAGGCTTCACTTCCAAAGCTAATACATCATCTCCTAGAAGTACTCCTGAAGAAGACGACTTTCTCTTCCCCTGAAATAACAAAAAAACTTGATCATTTTAGTTTCAAATATATCGTTTAAACCATGTTTCTAAGCTTCTGTTTTATGTACTGATTGTTTCTAAAAGAAGAAGAATTTGAATAACCTCAGCAATGATGCTTCCATGGATGTCTATTATTCTGAATGATGTTTTCCCATCCATTTGTACCATCCAATACTTCTCTAACCCTGCAGTTATTCGACAACTGAAATCCCCCCTTAACATTCTGCAGAGCTTCTCAACTTTAAAGCATGGCTTCTCGTCTGCATCAGACCCAGCGCATCTATAACCATCCCAACGCCCAAAAAGTTGCAGTCTCTGCATAAATGACGAAGAAGAAGGAAACCCAGCCCAGAATTTGTTATGCACTAAACCCTAAACCCATCTTGCAACAGCATTAATAATTGCACTTATCACGTATTTATTGGCTTTAACACAACCGTAAATCTGTCAACCAAGAGTCATAAACCACTCTACGCGTATGGATGAAAAAGATTAATCTTTGTTCTTCAGTTTTCAGTACCTTTTTTCGTATTGTGAAGAGAACTTTGCCTCGTAGATCCATTAGAAAAACTTCACTCTTGGACTTTCTGCTGTAATTATCAACCCGATAGATGACATCGCCATTTGAATCAAAAACAGTGCAGCCATTCGTATTGTAGACGAGGGATTTCATCCATATAGTAAAGCTTTCTCTTTCTGATGCAACGAAGGGAGAGAAAGTTGGAGCCCGAGGATATACTCTAGCCATGCGAAAAAGAAAGAGCTTCTGTGCAACGGCCATTATAATCTGAAGATGATAAAAAGGAAATAAAGCAACGTGTAAAATGCATCCAAAAAAGTAGCGTCATTAGCCTTTTTTTGTCAGGTTTTCTTTAATAATTTCTGATTTTTAAATGGGTCTTCTTTATAGCGGTGCAAAACAGTAGATCAAGTTCACTGTAAAGTCCAAAGAGCTTGAGGTTCAGAGAAAAGAAGTGGGTCCATTAGAGAAGATCATCAGCTTTCCACATTTGATTAAACAAAAAGCTCAAGTCTCAAAAGTACAGCAATATATATATAAGAGCCGCCCACCGTATTTTCCTGTTGTGGTTGCTTTTGACTTTTTCTTTCTGTTCTTTGAAAAGATGAAGGGACAAACAAACAACCCTCATATAGGACATATGTAAGGCTGCTCCTCGATATATTTCCATGAGGAAAACTTAAGCAGTAAACAGTTTGTGGAAGTATTTTATGAAGTTGGTGACCTAATCTGTCAATCTGAGATGTCTTCTACCGTTTTGCGAAGCTAAAGCAATTAAATTACATTTTCCTTTTTGTGAAGTTAGTACTCTATTTTAGAGTCGTGCTGACGAAATCTGTGGGCATGCTTCAAAACTGAGTTTAAAATGTGTTCTTTGTGAGTTTTCAACTTGGTTTTATTCTAATTGGCAGTCTTACTTAATTCTGATTTAATCTTTTTGTCTTTTGTCACCTAATTTCTGATTAGAGAAGATTGCTTAGTTAATAAACTCTAAAATATAATTTTATTTTTTTAAGACATTAAGTCAATAATTAGACGTAAAATAGGCTTTAATGCATCATTATTATAAAATCATAGATTGGATGGCTATGAATCTTCTTATCTTGTTGTGTTAATTAAAGAAGAAGAGTGGGATGATGTACGGATTAGAAGGAGATGGTGGAAACATGATACAAGTTAATACTTTAGTTTGATTAGTGGGATGATTATGGAGCTTTCCAGCACAAAAACTAATCATTTTCTCATTCCTGGTACTAGTAGTATTGCTTAAGCTGCTCACCAGCCATCCGTTTTGTGTATTTCCCTTTTTAAAAAAATTGAAGTTTATGAATAGTTTCAGCTCAGCTATGTTTCCATAAGAAAGCTTAGTGCGTAGCCACGATGCCTCTGATGGATTTCATCTGGTTGAGAGAGAAGGTTGAAGAGAGAGAGAGAGTGAGAACGAAAAGTGAGACCCGAGAATAAAAGAAAGAAAGATGATGAGAGAGCTTCTTTAAAAAAAACAGGTATTTTCAAGTTAATTAAATTTCTTAATAAATTTGTTGCTTTATTAAAGGTCAAAGGGTATGGGTTGACATATTTTGTCTTTTAGCAACTGCTTTGAATTTTTAGGTCCAATGGTTGAAATCCGTAATTTGTAAAATTACCGTGTAATTAAATTGAGAAAATTAAAGTTGCATAATTTAGCATCTCCCTTGAGTTGAAATTTGGAGATGTTTTCTTCTTAGTGGAATTAAAAGATTTTTATTTAATATATAAAATATATTAATTTATATTTTATTTATTAAATAATTAAACGAAGTTTTAATTAGGAGAGAAAGTTGTGCAAATCGTCTTGAATGTTGGTGCAAACGTTAAACTTCGTGCTACAAGATTTATGAAGGAGTTTTGAATGTTGGTAAGTTTTCGCTTTCCGTTCTCGATGTTTAAATTTAAGATTTTTATATTAATTAGATTCGAGCTTGGAAACTCGAATCCAAGTGTTATTTATACGTTTTTTGGGTAGATGTAAGATTGTATAAGTGGTTTGTTCGATTGGAGGTGAAAATCGACGAAGAGGGGTGATTTTAGCGACTTTCCGTCGTTGAAAAATCACCCAAGTGTTGACTGCTGAGGAGGCAGGTCGATACTTCAAACTCTACTGGAAATAGAGACGTATTAAGTGTCAACCGCTTGAAGGAGATTTCGACTGCATATATTTTATTTTACAAAATGTGTCAATACTTCAGAACGAAGTGTCGACCGTTAGTGCATTTTAGTAGAAAACCCAAGAAATATGAAGTGTAGACTGCATGTTAATCCGAGAGGTAAGAAGTGTCGACCCATGACTTAAAGTGTTGACCGCACAGTGTTATTTTTTGGAAAATTTTGTCGCTGAGGCATTTGCAGCCATCAATAGAGTTTCGAATTGGATTCCTAATCTTGGTGTAAGATTCATCAATGTGTCTTCCTTTAACGTTGATTGAGATATTCCTAACCTTGATTTTGGTTAGGCTCACATGAGTTTGTGGATTTCGACCAGTTGTTGAGGTTGTCACTCCAATGCTCAAGAAGAGCAGAAATAGTCGATATAGAGGTTATATTATTTGCACTGCATAACTGTTTTCCTAAAACTCTATTTTGGTGAGTTGTCACCTATAAAAAACTTAACGGGATCTGGTTGTCAACACGTTTAGTATTTTATATGTATGTATATACGATTTATACGTTTATCATTAATGCATTATTTTATATTATTGATATATACATGTTTAAAAGGATGAATCATCGTAAGGTGTTGATGGTCTTCAGATCGTCGTATTTCTTTGCTAGTGTGTCATAGGGGTTCTAGAGTGACCCTCATTTTTTACTAAACTGATTTCTATAGTTGTTTATGTATACAACAATGTTTGACTTTTTGCTTCATTAGTGACTGGTGGAGTCTGTTTCTTTAAAACGATGAAAATGATTTTTCATATATCGATTTTGAAAACCATTTGTTTATCTCATCAAGTTTTAACTGAAAGATAAAAAGAATTTTACACATGCATTTAATATAATATTTATACTGAGTCAGTATCTCAACCCAAATAGCCTTCATCCCTTCCAAGAAAAAGAATAAGAACCGTGGATAGTTGAGATTCGGTAGCAACTTGTTCTTTTATTTACTTGTTGAGTGATTAAGATTACTAGTGATAACTTCAAAACAAGGCGACACATATGTAAGCGTGCAAATCGTGCGCAAATCACGTATTATTTTTTAACGCTAATTTAACAAACTAAATTTAACAGACTAAATTCCCTAGCCGTAGATAATTTGATATTCAAAGTAACAAAAAAATATTTAGTATTTGAATTAGAAACACCCATAATTCAATATTTTATTCGATCTTTTTCCTATTCTTTTCTATCCTTCTTTGCTTTCCCTCTTTGCTTCACTGGCTTTTCTGAGTTCTGGGTCTTGTTTGGCTTCCGAGAAACAGCGAGAAAAAGTTTTACCATCCAAAAACCAGCTCATTTTAAATTACACATTGCTTGCTTTCAATGTCACTGTTCAAATCCTCAACTATTCAAAATCAAAATAAAAAAATAAAATCTAAAATAAAAAATTCTGCCAACGAACAGCAGTTATTTATGCTTAGAGCTAGAATAATGGTTGTCATTTGGATTTCGCTTCCCACTAAAAACAGCCAATGCCTTCCTCAAGGGGGGCTGCAAAGGAGCTCTTTTGTCTGCGTGGTGTGAGAAAATATCACCTGGAATGAACAAGTCCTCTTCCTGGACATACAAAATGTACATCTCCTAGTTACACGAGTGAATTGGTACTTGAAAAAACAAACATGAAATTAACAAATGTTACCCGTAAAATTTACCTGTTTATTCGCGTTCTTCTTTGTCTTGGGATGAAGGAACTTCTGTGGGATTTGATCTTCACGTAAAATAAGGTTTTTGGTAATAGCGTCCCTCCCACCTTGTGGTGAAGGCAGTGAAAACTGAATGCCAAGAGTTGAAACTTGTGTCAGATACAAGCGCAAAGAGAATCAATTTTGACAATGTTCTCATGCATATAAGATACCTTGGTGCCGCGCAAAATTACTCGTGGTTTTCGATCTGCCAAAACAATTCCATTCTCACCCACTGTCACAGCCACTTTTCGCAATGTCCCACCATTACCACATTTTGGACAGAAGATTTTTCCAATATCAGCAGTAACTGTGTAGCAGGCATGGCATTTCAAAACCCACCTGCATGTAATCAGGGTGAAACATTCAGCTTCCCATAGTAAGGAACATAATAAGGTAGCCACAATTAGAATACAGATATAACTTCAAATCACATCTTACATACATAATTCCTCATTCGTGAATCCAAATGAGCTTTGAGAGATTTGTCAATCAAGTGGTCATATTGCAACAAACTTACGAATGCATGACAAGATGACAAGATGACAAGATCACACTTACATTATCTTAATTGGGATTAACGCTTCAACAAATATAAGTCTAACAATGAAACTTACGTTATCTTTATTGGGATTAACTCTTTAACAAATATAAGTCTAACAATGTAACGTTTGATTAAAAAGTACACTTGGAAGAAAATTTGGAGATTAATATTCATATCCATACCTTTGCAGTTGGCGGATCTGCATACCTCCAGGTGCCAGTAGGCGTAAACCCATTTGTAGAATAACATTTTGCATAGCAAAGTCACTTGTTATACAAGCGACACTAGACTCAGTCAACGATCTCAGCATCCAGCTATCTTCACTGCTAACTTCATCAACAAATGATGCGTCAACACTTTCATTGGTTTGGCTAGAGACCTCTGCCTGATCAACCCCCTTGTTTGATGCATCATCATTATATCCTTCGCCAACAATGTTCAGATGATCACTACAGACTACCACAGTAGAATAGTCGCTTCTCTCCTCTTTGGTGATGTGATTTGCTGGATTTTCTTCCAGTCCCATTTGATTCAGGCTCTCCAATAGATTTTCGTTCCTATTACTTCTATCTGTCAACTGGCTTTCACCAGTAGTTTGATTCTCTAGATCGAATTCTTCTGTGATGCCATTCGGTGAATTATCTTCAATGATGTCCTCAATAATAATAGAAGTATCATTTCCCTCTGTATCCTCTTGACCATCTTTATCAGATAATGCCTTGTAGTATTCACGTCTAGCTTGTCTTTTAAGATATCTCCTATGAGTACTTCGACTGACTGCAGGCATCCAGTTACCATTATCATCATTATGTTCCCCCTGAGACGCATCAATTCCATTTGCCACCATCTTCCCCTCAATGTTTATTTCCTTTTTCTTAGGGGGAAATCTTCTATTGTTTCTAAAATCGGATTTAGTGTCATCATGATTCTCAGATAAACCTTCATCCTTGCACTCTTGAGAGCCATCTACCGAAATATCATCTGAAGAGATAACATTCAAGTTTAAATCTTGTAGAGGGATGATCCTAGATTTGGAAGAAGGTGGATTCTCCACCTCTTGCTCTAAGGCTTCCCATTCTTTCAGATTGGGGACATTGGAGCCCCACCCAGGCATATCTTTCTCGTGTAACCTCGTTGCTTTAACAGTATGGACTGGAGGAGGGCAGTCACGAAGATGCTTAGAGCCATGGATTTGCTCCTCCAACATGTAAGTAAGAGCAATTAATTTAAGATCGACTTCTGAAAGTGTCTGTAAATCACCAGTAGCCCTCGCAAATTTGGTAACTACAAATTGACAGTAATAAATGGTTAAAAACCACAATATCAGACACTAAAAACAAAAATTAATATGATAAAAAGAACCACATACAGTTTGAACTTCTAATTTCAATGATTGAAAGTCCTTTGCCAACAAAAGACAGGAATTTTCACATGACTAATGACCTTTCTTAATGAGCAAGAAATATAAAAAGAAAACCACAAACTATCTGAACTTCCAATTTCCTCTACTAAAAGTCCAACAAATAACAGGAATTTTCACATAAAAAGTAAGATAGCCATAACAATGAAAATCTGAAGTAAAAAGAACCTAGTTTTATAGAGAACAAAGACTTTCAGCGTTAAATATCATCGATAGAAGGGCGAAAGTATAAAATACAAATCTAAATTGCATATCCAAACTCCAAATTAACGCGATTTCTATAGAAACTGAAAAAATTTGGAAGTTGACGAGCATAAGGAGTCTACCCTTATTCATGGCTTCACAAGACGGTTCCATAGATTCGAGAGAGAAAGGGATAAAGGCGAGCCGATGACGAGACATAGGATCCCGGACTTCGTCTAAAACTTTGGAAACGGTCACAAATTTATCCGCACAGGTTGCAAGCTTCTCCCCGCCTTGAATGAAAGCGTTAGCATCAACAACAGCGATTGATATGCCTTTGGTCGAGTTGCAGCTCTCTACGAAAGCTTGGCTAGTCGACATTGAGGACTGCGGCCGAGGGCGTGGAGGTGGTTGACCTTTCACTACGTTACTCCAACATGAAGTTGAATTAGGGGTTGAAGTTGAGATTGCAGTCGATTTCTCCATGGTTGTGGTGTAGTCGCGCAGACAACAGTTGGGAAGAGTTTTAAGCTAAAACCCTAATCCTCAAATAGAGGATATGCGCCTGCGGTTGGATTTTATGTTTTACGGAACGACACCGTTTTAGAATTGGGAAAACAATGTAAAAGAGTGTAGAAGAATAAGTAAACATCAATTAATAATGCTAGGTATATTCTTTTAATTCTCTCTTAAAAATTTGCTTTTAATTCTCTCTAAAAATTTGTGGATGTGTCATATAATAATTGATATAATTAATATGTAATTAATATAATAAATTATTTTTTATAATTTATTATATTAATTTGACCAAATATTATTTGATACGTCAACGACATTTTTGATAGAGTAAAATAAGAGATTATACATAGCTTTACTCAATAGGAATAGGTGCAAATTGGTGGAGAATGTTAGGAGTTATAGTTAGAGAATAATGATATATTTAACTTCTTATTATACCATTTTAAAATATTGGTTAAGTAAATGTAATAAATTAACTATTTATAATTTATTACATTAATTGTATTTTAATTGCATCAATAATTGTTTGACACATCAGTGTGTATTTTAAAATGATAGAATAAGAGAGTAAACGTAACATTACTCTTAGTTAGAGGTGGGCAAACTGAATCGACCCGTGGGTCCAAACCGAACCCAGGCTTTCGGGTCGATCGATTTGGTTTTATGCAAAGACGTTTTCATTCGAGTCAGGTTTGGTATCCTTTTCTAAGTTTCGTTTGGGTTTAGTTTGAAACCGAACTGGCCTACAAAACTAACTTAACAGGAGAATCAGTTAATTAACCCTAAATTGCGATTTGTAGCAGTTTCTCTTGATCCAGGATACAAGTCAAAATTCTTCAAACATTGTCTGAGCATCTTGCTAGGTAATGAAAGAGTTAGTGTTATTATGAAACAATTAGATAATGTAATAAAAAGATTATGTTTGGAGTATGAAGATGATTCAAGTGAAAGTCAACTAATATTGTCTTCTCTACATACTTTGACAATTCCTTTGAATATGATAATTCCATTATTACCGCAGAAGTTGATTAGTTATGAGTGAGAAAGTCGAAAAATACTCATATAATTTAGACATTTTAACATAATGGAAATTGAACTAGTTTAGAGATTGGTATCCGATTTATCTTCCAATTTCTATTTTTGCTTCAGAGTCAGCATTTAGTTATTGTAGTGGTCGTATTGTTGACTCATCTTGTACCTCTCTATAACCGAAGACAATGGAAATTATTATTTGCACTTAAAGTTGGATTTGTTCCAAATCTCCCAGTATGTCCGAAGCAATTGATGGTTATCAAACTATTAATGAAGGTATGTTTATTTTTTATGAAATATTTTCTTGCAAAACTTGTCTTAAATCTTTTTAACTCTGCAGGGATGAATTGAATCCACAAAAACAATGACAAAAAAGAATTAAACTTTCTCCAATTGCTAGGATACCATAATATAATTTAAATAGAACAAGAGAAAGAAACACAAAGAGATAAAACAAAAGGAGGCTAGGGTTTGATACCAGAAGCAACTAACCCAAGAAGACTAGAAGTGATGTTTAAATTGTTTGCTTAATTGATATTAAACATAATTATTTTGATGATGCATGTAATTATTTGTTATAATATTCTAAGTTATTGCTAAAGTGTTTTTAAATATAAGTTTAAATGGTATACATATTTCAATTATATCCACTTTGAAAATACCCTTGAAAGTGAGTATTTGAATATAATAATCTGTCTATTGAATCCGTACAACAAAGAATGAATTTATGATGAATGACTCGTTCGAAAAACATTCAAGTGTTGAAGAACACTTTGTGCTAGCGCTTGAGAAGAATTGAACACTATGTGCTAGCGCTTGAGAAGAATTGTGCATGCCCAATCTCGAACCATGTGTAAAATTAAAGATTTCGTAGACTCCCAGTCTCGAGAGTATTTTTTCACATATACTAGCAGCAGAAGCCCAGTCTAGTGCGTTAAATTAATTGAAAATAGAATTGTGGACACCAAGACTTGAAGCGCGAACATCCTTAGTAGATGTACAAAAGAACCTGTGGAAGCCTAGTCATGAGGCAATATTTTTAGATGTTCAATTTGCGGATGCCCAGAGACACACGTGAACACTGGACTCTTGGAGAGCCTAGGGAAAATCCGGTCATAGTGACAAGAATTCAAATTGAAGCTTTACGCAGACATCCACTACTCGAGAATTTTGAAGGTCACTATAAGTAAAAGCTCGCTATGTTGTGCAATGAACTGAACGCTCTCTACACCAACTGCTGTTTGTTCACCTATTGATATTCAAGTCTTTATTCTTGAGCTATTACCTAACATCTTTGACTCGTATACTTGAGATTGTATATCCTTGAGGATATTTAGATTTTGTACTTAAACTTTTCTACCCCACGTATTTGTTTATTGCGGAAACAAAAAGGGTGATTTCCATGAAGAGTCATTTATATTCGATTGACACCCATAAGATCAATTAAAGGCAAAAGTAATGCCCATGAAGAGTTATTGTAAGGTTTGATTGAAACCTGAAAACTCAATCATTTGTAATCAGAAAATATTATAATTAAAGAAATCTTCAAGAAAGAGTCTGTAGCGTGGACATAAGCAAGATCGATTGAACCACGTTAACAAACTGTTTGCACTTTTTTCTCCTTTTCTCTTTAAATTATTGATTTCCTTGCATATTAGATTTGGTTTATCTAATTAAAAGAGAGAATATATAACTTGAGATATCAATCCAAATAACATTTTTAAACACACAAAATTTTTTTAGTAAATTTAATTCACTTCTCAATATCGATCCTCATAAATAGGGTTTCATATAATATATTGAAAAGACTAAACTATGCACCCTTAATTATAAGGGTTTACGTATAATCTAATGGGCTCAAAGAATCCATCTAGCTCATCTCCAATTGGTGTGCCCTGTTCTCCAATCGACCTATCCCAAATGTACTTCTCTGAGTCTCTTTGTCAAACATTCAAATACTTTAAGCTTCTTCCAAATGGGAAAAAGAATAGCCCACCTGCAGGCCTTTGCCCTGTCTGCTAATTGTTATCTGGGACTTGTGGGTTATGTGGATCTGATACCAAATTGCTCAAAGTTTCAGAAAATAGACACAAAAAGTTTTTAATTTTATTGAATCTAGCAGTCAATCAAAGTTCCAAGCTTTCTAGAGGCTTGTTTCTCTCCTCCAATTCTGAAAATTATCTTTGACTCTAACTCTCCTAATCAATGGAAATTAGGATTAGTTGGAGAAGAAGAGAAGAGGAGATGAGCCAGTGATGCAATACATATCATTAACCAAATAATCAAATGAATTACACCAAATTTTGTCAATTAAACACCCCCCAACTTTCAACTACATTGCTAATCTTACCGACTCTCTTCTCTATTTTCTCTACATACGATCTTATTTTAGAGTTATTTTTCAATTCCTATTCTTTCAAAAGTTATCCATCAGACGCATCACTTGCTTTTGAAAGCAGTGTGATATAAAATTACACGGACTAGAACACATTTTCAGATGCACAAGGATCCACTTGGCTGGTTTTTGTAAAGAAAAAGTCCTTTTTTCGGTCGACTTTTTTGGGCATTGAAGTTGGATCTTATTCGATAATAATCTATGCTACTTTTAGCCAACAAATTTCCTCTAGTGGAGATACGTGTTCATTGATGTAACAAGCCAATTCTTAGAGACGACCTTAAAATTCATCAACGTTTCTCCTACTCTAGGCTTGTGTTTGTCGTATGCATACTTTCGAACTGCAACTTGCTGGTTTTACTCTTCTTCTCATTTTACGTGTAGGGTTAGAGAAAAGAGAAAGAAAACACAGAAGTGGAAGTGCTCGAGTAAAAGAGAAGCTGATAAAGCAAAGCTGGGAGGAGTTGGTGAGCAGCTGACATGACGAGAATTTCTCTGGTGGAACCCAGGCATTAACATCCACACATTTCACACGTCAACAACTTCTAGAAACCAACGTTTTTCACATATTAATCAAAACCCACTTCTTTTTTAGCCTCATCATCTTTAATCACAGGTCAATTTTTTTAATAATACTTGATGAATCTCAGTTATAGAACGCTAGAGACAGTAAGACAGCTCACATGTCATATTTAGAGTAGTAGAACTGTAAAACTTGCATGCCAGAGCTAATAGTATTTCATCTGATAACATTGATAAGGCAGTTTGAAGTTTGTGGATTCGTTTCTTAGGGGTCAACTTGTGAGATTTTGTAGCTCCACTTGGCTGATATTTCTCCATTTGTGTCGAGGGTTTGACCTGAATTTATTTTTTTTAACATTCATGATCTGCAAAACGGTGAACAAAGGCGGTACATCATGGCAAAACTTGATTGCCGAGCGAGAAAACGACAGAGTCTTTCTGGTTTGAGCAGCTCTAAGTCAACTTGAATTTTGACCAAGGTAAAAGACGAAGAGGCGTAGTTGAGTTGAAATTATTAAAAATTCATGCAGGGTTGGTGAAATAGGTACTCTGTACCAGGTTTGTTTTGGAAGTGTCAAAGAGGCAAAAGAACTTCGTCATTCAAAAAGCAGAGATTTTTAATACTTTTTTCAGTTTTAGTTTGGTTTGAAAATGATTTCTCGTACCTAGAACCCAGAACTCAAAATCGTCAATTCTGTCTTTGATGTCTGCCCAAACACATCTCCTGATGTATTCAGTAACTCTTGAGCAGACAAAACTCCATGAACAGACTGTAAATTCCTGATCCAACCACCACTGTCACTGTTTTTGGGAATAATTCTGAAAACAGACGGGTTGGTCGGGATCGGAGCTTCAAAACTGAGATCAGTAAAAAAGCAAGATAATTACTTGTTAATGTGGATTTTGTTAGTTCCCACTCATGTGGTTAGAGACAAGACAGGCATATGATGAGACAATATTGCCTCTCTTTCCTCCGCTAATCTCATTTCTCTGTTTCAAATCAGAAGAAGCGCGTCCTCCCACAATGAAAAGCAGTCACTGGGGAGGACAACGAAAGCAGCCCTTCTTCAGTGCTTATCCTTTCGTCTAGAACACGCTCGATCAACAACATCATCAACAACAACAACGTACCTTTTTCACTTGGTATATAATATACCTTCTACTTCTTCTTCCATTCCACTCCTCCAACCTCTCTCTGTTTGTATTTTCTCTCTCATAACGTACCCTTCTGATAATTTCTATGCTTATGCTCCTACGCCCACCTCTCAGTGCCTCTGCGTCTCGCCATTATTTACGGTCTCTGTGTAGAGTCCGAAGAATATTGTTTTTCAGCCATTCCGGCTTCTGAATCAATGGGGAGAATTGCCAAGCACGAGCGGCGATGGGCCTCCGACACGGTTCCAGACAAGGCCGGTATTAGCTCCGCGTCTACCCCGGGATCCGAATCGAGTTCGGCACAGGAGTTTGTAGAGGTCACACTCGATTTGCAAGAAGATAACACGATCGTGCTTCGAAGTATTGAACCAGCCACGGTCGTCAACATTGATGATGGAGTCACCGGAGGTTCTCAAACTCCTGCCTCTGCGTCGATGTCGAGATCTCCGACTTTCAAGAGGAGCCCCTCCAATCTCCTTCGTCAGTTTTCTTATGAGCTAAAGACGGAGGCAGTAGCTAAGGCCAAGCAGTTCTCCCAGGAGTTGAAAGCAGAGCTCAGGCGATTCTCGTGGAGCCACAGCCATGGGTCTCGCGTTCTGGGGGGCTCGCCGGTGCTAAACGCATTTGGGTCCGGAAATGGAGTTGACTCGGCTATTGCGGCTCGAGCTCTAAGGAGGCAACGCGCTCAGCTTGACCGAACTCGGTCCGGAGCTCAAAAAGCACTTCGTGGATTGAGATTTATAAGCAACTGCAAGACTAAGGGCGTCGACGGGTGGGACGAAATTCAGGAAAACTTTGATAAGCTCGCCATCGACGGCTTTCTCAGCCGCTCTGATTTCGCGCAATGCATAGGTTCAGTTTTTATCATCATTCATTAATTGTCATCTTTCCGGAAGCTTTTAGGATCAAATCTATATGGGTTTTCAGAAAGCAATATCTCTGATTATCAAATCACATCCTCCATTTTCACCTGTTAATGGTAATCGAGTTTGTTACTTGGTTGAAGGAATGAGAGACTCGAAGGAGTTCGCTTTGGAGCTCTTCGACGCCCTTAGTCGGAGACGAAGATTGAAGGTTGACAAAATTTGTCGAGACGAGCTTTTCGAGTTTTGGTCGCAAATTTCGGATCAGAGTTTCGATTCCAGGCTGCAGATCTTCTTCGACATGTACGATTTTAAGCAAACAATTTTAAAAAATTCTCTTCATTTGCAATTGAAATGACTGATCCTCAGAAACTCATACGCATCTGGCATTCAACCAAAATTATTACATTTATTATGAATCCTAGGTATTGAACTGCCTTCAATTGTATGACAAAAACAGGGTGGATAAAAACGAAGATGGTCGCATAACAGAGGAAGAAGTAAAAGAGGTAAGCAAAAATTTCTCTCCTTTTTTGTATTTTGTGAATAAAGAAGCCATTTTTACTGGTAATAGAAAGCACCCTCATCTCTGGCACTGTTATTTCAATGAAAAAGAAGGTTCTTTTACTGAAGAAACAACTACCAAGATTGACTTTTTACTTGTCTTGGATAAGATTCTTAAATGGGTTGGGTGGCCTACAACCACAGGGTGTCATTTTGGTTGGAGGAATTGGTGACCTTCAATTCAGCACCTAATAACTTAGTCCAAATGCATGGAATGTTAAATATATTCATAAAAGTTTTTTGTTTTTTTATTCCTTTTTATATTCACGTTTTGCATGTTCTCGACCATCGTGTCTCATTACACCTAATCTCTAGATCCAGATTTAAGATGCGTCTAGTCTGTGGTGGGGGTGGTGGGGTTGATATAAAATTTTAGTCTGCTAAAATAAATGTCGTTTTCTGTGGAGTCGGTGGAGGGAGGAGGCTTGTCAATTTAACTAAATTTACTCAAGTTTGTCATTACCTGCTAAGTTTTGACCCTGTTCTGTTTCATTTGTTTATATTTTCTTTGTTTTTTTTACTAATGGATTAGTAGATTATTATGCTAAGCGCCTCGGCAAACAAGCTATCGAGATTGAAGGAACAGGCCGAAGAATATGCAGCTCTAATTATGGAAGAACTCGACCCCGAGAGATTCGGGTATATTGAGGTAGTTTTTTTCACTCTTCTGTTGCATTCAAATCACCATGGGTACAAAATTTGAATCCAGAATACTCAATTGTATGTGTGGACTTCAACAAGATACATACAGCTTAAAAGTTAATGAGATCTAATCCTTGCTTAATTTTGTTGATAATACAACAAGTCTTCACTGGACCAAGCCTCTTTAAGACTCCTAGAGGTTTTAGCATTAAAAAGTGTCGTGATTTTGCAAGCACTATACGTATTGATATTATTCTTTAGTAACGATTTGGCGTGTTTTGACGATTCCTAACTCTTCCTTTGAAAAAAAAAAACACAATTCGATCGGGAAAATTTATAGCATATTTAGCTAATTTTGATCAATTAAGTCGAAACTTTGCTCGTTGTCTATTGATTACTGCTAGATGTACCAATAAATGTTTTTGCTAATCCAGTTATATGACAAATCAAGACCACATTACTTTGCTGTTCCTAATGATTTTGTTCGTTTTCGTGTCAGCTGTGGCAATTGGAGACGCTTTTGCTACAGAAGGACACTTATTTGAACTACAGCCAGGCCCTGAGCTACACCAGCCAAGCCTTGAGCCAGAACCTACAGGGACTAAGATACAGGAGCCCCATAAAAAGGTTTACCACAAACCTACTGTACCATTTGCAAGAGAACTGGAGGAGACTATGGGTTTTGTCATTGTGGGTTATGATCATGAGCGGCCTTTTCACATGGAAGTTTTGTCAGTATAAGCATAAAGATGCATTCAAGGTCATGGGTTACTGTCTGCCTACTGCTAAGGGTGCGGCAGAAACACTGAAGTTCAACATGGCTCTCATTCTCCTGCCTGTTTGCAGAAACATCATCACTTGGCTTAGGTCCACCAATCTTGGCCACTTTGTTCCTTTCGACGACAACATCAATTTCCACAAGGTATAAGCCAACTAAGCATGATTGATGGATAAGTTAATACGTGTTCTGATAAAAAAATTAAGTTTTTCTCTTTGACTCGTTTAGAGGATCGCACTTGGTTTATTTTTAAAAAAATTAATTTCTGAGCAATACTATGGTTATACTTGAACTTTACATTATAATCTCATGCACGATATGCATCATTTACTTATTGATTTATATAATTTATTATTTAAAAATTTATATTATATTATAATAATTGTATTAATGAGTGGAATGACTCATAAGTATCGCGTCAGAGTGTAAGATTAGAGTTTGTAATTAAAGAGTAAACTTAGTATTACCTTTCATTTATGAAGTGAAAAAATTCTATTCATTGGTAATTCTTTTCCGTGTATGAGGTGTCTCCTTCCAAAATCAAATTTTGTTCACATATTTGTGCAGACAATCGCAGCGGCCATTGTAGTAGGCATCATTCTTCATGCAGGGAACCACCTTGCATGCGACTTTCCGAGGTTAATACACTCGTCTGAAGCGCTTTACTCGTACGTAAGAGAAGACTTTGGGAAACAAAAGCCTAGCTACGTTGGTCTGGTTGAAGGTTGGGAAGGTGTGACTGGAATCCTGATGATCATCTTCATGGTAATAGCATTTACTCTTGCCACTCGCTGGTTTAGGAGGAGTCTCATTAAGCTGCCCAAGCCCTTTGACAGGCTCACTGGTTTCAATGCTTTCTGGTATTCCCATCATTTATTCATCATTGCCTACATCTTGCTCATCCTCCATGGACAATTCCTCTATCTTGTCCACAGCTGGTACCTTAAGACGGTGTGTATTATCTTGCATGTGTTTGATATTCACTAAATTCTCGAACCGTCTGGCTATTTTACATTTCCTGTATGAGGTGTCTCCTTCCAAAATCAAATTTTGTTCACATATTTGTGCAGACAATCGCAGCGGCCATTGTAGTAGGCATCATTCTTCATGCAGGGAACCACCTTGCATGCGACTTTCCGAGGTTAATACGCTCGTCTGAAGCGTTTTACTCTTACGTAAGAGAAGACTTTGGGAAACAAAAGCCTAGCTACGTTGGTCTGGTTGAAGGTTGGGAAGGTGTGACTGGAATCCTGATGATCATCTTCATGGTAATAGCATTTACTCTTGCCACTCGCTGGTTTAGGAGGAGTCTCATTAAGCTGCCCAAGCCCTTTGACAGGCTCACTGGTTTCAATGCTTTCTGGTATTCCCATCATTTATTCATCATTGCCTACATCTTGCTCATCCTCCATGGACAATTCCTCTATCTTGTCCACAGCTGGTACCTTAAGACGGTGTGTATTATCTTGCATGTGTTTGATATTCACTAAATTCTCGAACCGTCTGGCTATTTTACATCAATAAAATCCTTACTTAAGATGTGCAGTACATGATTGCAGACGTGGATGTATCTTGCTGTGCCAGTTTTACTCTATGCTGGGGAGAGAATCCTGAGGTTCTTTCGGTCCGGCCTTTATAGTGTGCGACTCCTTAAGGTAGACACCATATCAATAAATTAATTAATTAACTGCAGAAGCATTACGTTAACTGTCACCTTAACACGTCGCAACATTTTTTAGTTATTTTTTTTTTCTTTTTGTATGTATGAAAGTCATTTGATTATTGGTATTTTAATTTTGCAACATGTTTAGGTTGCAATCTATCCGGGAAATGTTCTGACATTGCATATGTCTAAGCCACTCCAGTTTCGTTACAAGAGTGGACAGTACATGTTCGTCCAATGCCCTGCAGTTTCTCCTTTTGAGTGGTGAGTCCCAATTGAGACGTCCATAGTAGTTTAAGTTTGTGCTGAACTTCATGCAAATTTAGTGGACTTCTATAATTGGACGTTACTTGTCGAGTAATTTAGTAATGGGGCCTCTTGTTGGAATATGACAAGGATTTATTTGTTGCTGAAATTTCCCAAGAAGCTTGCTGAATAACTTTTAATGCTTCTGCCCAATTTCTCCTGCAACAACCAAGAATCTTCTAACAAATTTCTACATGCAGGCACCCATTTTCGATCACCTCTGCTCCCGGAGATGACTACCTTAGTGTTCACATCAGGCAGCTTGGCGACTGGACGCAGGAGCTAAAGAGAGTCTTCTCTGCAGCTTGTGAGCCACCAGTAGCTGGGAAGAGTGGATTGCTCCGTGCTGATGAAACGACAAGAAAAAGGTATATGATGTTATTTCAATTCTTGTTGGTCTATCAGTTGCCACATTGCAGGACAATCAAAATAAGAATTTCTTTCCGGTGCAGTTTGCCCAAGCTTTTGATAGATGGACCTTACGGGGCACCTGCACAAGACTACCGTAAATACGATGTTCTCTTACTCGTTGGTCTTGGTATTGGAGCGACGCCATTCATCAGCATTTTGAAAGATTTGCTTAATAACGTTGTCAAGATGGAAGAGCAGGAAGTAAGTCACCTGCACAAACTACATTCTCAACCAGAAAGCAGATCTCTTAATAACATCTGTTTTGCATTGAATTCGGAGGTAATCAATCGTTAAAACTCTAATTTTGACAGGATTTAGTCACCAGTGTTAGCAGGGCCTCAGACCTTGGATTTTGGAGTTCTGATTCTATTACTCCTATTAAGGCATCTCCTAAAAGCAAAACTGCACTGAAAACCACAAATGCATACTTTTACTGGGTAACTAGAGAGCAGGGATCATTTGATTGGTTCAAAGGTGTTATGAATGAAGTTGCTGAATTAGATCAAAGGGTAATTGAAAACTGTCCTCTGGAATCTTTTTTTCATCTGCATTTTTTAAATTGCTAATGCCTTGATTATAATTTTAGGGTGTGATTGAGATGCATAACTACTTGACTAGCGTGTACGAGGAAGGGGATGCTCGATCAGCTCTCATCACGATGGTCCAAGCGCTCAATCATGCCAAGAATGGTGTAGATATTGTCTCTGGAACCAGGGTAAAATTCTCTGATTCCTCTTGGTACATTTTAATTGACTACTGTAAACTTAGTCATATGTAAATCTGTTTCATTCTTATGATCTAGGTTCGAACTCATTTTGCGCGGCCGAATTGGAAGAAGGTTTTATCCAAACTTTGCTCTAAGCACTGTAGTGCAAGGATAGGTAAGTTGGTTTGGTGTTTATTGACGAATAAGTCGAATTTTCTTTATATTAACCGAAATTTTCGAAAATAGGAGTGTTCTACTGTGGGGCACCAGTGCTGGCAAAAGAACTCAGCAAGCTCTGCTATGAGTTTAATCAGAAAGGATCAACCAAGTTTGATTTCCACAAGGAGCATTTCTGAATTCTGAGTTAACGGGTATGAATACACGTTGTTTTCGTAGCATCTGGATCGAAGAAAGTTCTTTACCGCCCATCCGAATATAGTTTTGCAATAAATTAGAGAGAGAAAAGAGAAGCAATTGTACAGTAAGTAGTTAAAACAAAGAGGGAGATTGGGAGGTTATACATATAATATGTAGATACATTGAAAGTTGGTATACAAGTTGAGAGAAGTAGTGGAATGCGTTGTTGATCAGCCATGGAGAAGTTGACCAAGTGTGGAAAGGACAGTGAAGGAGGAGAAACAGTCGTAGGTGGGGGGAACTCAGAAGAAGACAGATTATGAAAATTGGTCTGAGTCCAAGGAAGAATTCATGCTTGGAATAACAAATTCTGCAAACAGTTGGTGTAATTCACCAAGTCCTGGTCATGGTTAAACAGTAAATGAAGATTAGTACGTACGTGGGAGCAGATTTGCATTTTCATTCGTATTTTTGCACAAACTTTAATGCTGACCATTTGATAATTGTGAATGGAGCGGCTTAGGTTGCTCGGTTTAACGCATGAGTAATACTATATTTTTACTCTAATAGTAGACTTCTTATAATTTTTGCACAAACTGGTCGATACTGTCAATTGGAAGGCGGAGAACAACGAAGACATAGAAGGAGATGACGAACTACACACAGCCATATTCTCTATTTGTACACAACATTGCCTATGAGTTTCAGCGGTTCTCTGTCATTTTGAACCATCCTTCTCTTTCAGTACCGACGCCTACCATAGAGAGCGTCGTTCTTTTCTGCTAGCTCAGGCGTCATACTTCACTTTTCTTCATCTATGTGCTTCATGTTAAGCCTTCTCTTGCCTTTGTACCAGGCCATCTCCGAGACAAAGAGTTACCTCTCACATTTCTTAGACATAGTCTCATCTGGAGAATCCTTAAGTAGTTTAGTCCACGACGGAAGACCCATGGCATACCCGACTCAAGGTTTCATGATTGCTTCAGATAACCTTCCTCAATTGGACGACCTTCCTCTACTGAGATTTGTGGGCACGAGGAAGACTAGCCGGGGAGACTCTCCGAGTTTTCCACAAGGAATAGACATTGCTTCCAAGATCGACATCTTAGTTTCAGGGATGTCACGACCTGGGGACGGGTCGAAGCAGAAACACTGGGTCGGGAGACAATCTCTTCCAAACAGGGGCCTTTATTGCAGGCCAAAATATTTTGGATTTTTCTCTAACCGCTAGTGAAACTATTCAAGACTATAAAAGGGAAAAGAAAAAAGAGGTTGCCATTAAAATTGATTTTTTAAAAAAGCTTATGGTCATGTTGATTGGGTCTTCCTTGATTTTGTTTTAAAAATTAAAAGCTTTAATAGGAGGTGGAGGAAGTGGATTTGAGGATCCTTGTGCACAACAAGTTTTTATGTCCTTATACACAGAAGGCCAAGAGGCTTAAAGCTTCTTAGACAAGGGATCTTATTTCTTCGTTTTTATTCTTTCTTAGAGCAACTCCAACAGGTTGCTATCAAATAAATTAATATTATTTATATTATTATTTAAATAAATTATATTTTTTTTTCACCTCATCTCTTAACCAACTTCAAGCAATCTTGCACTCTAATGATAGCAACTCTTAATTCGTTGCTTATCAAATAATTTTATATTAATTTTAATATTAATTTTTCTTACATATATATAATTATAATATCATTAAATTAAATAAATATTATAGTTTATATTTATAAAATAAGCAAATATTATAGTTTGTGAAGCAACCAAAATTAATATTAATTGTATATAATTAAAATACAAATATAAAATTGCACAAACACGGTTACCATTCAAAATATTAAAGAAAAAATTTCTATAAACATCTATATTTTAATACGAAGAATATTTTTTAATTAAATTGTGCTCAAAATGGAGCCAGGTGGTTTCCCCGAATTATATTTATATTGATGGGAAAATGTCGACCAGGTGGTTTTCCCGGTCGACACTTTCGGAAAACAAAGAGATTACATAACTTGCGGAAAAGAAATTACATAACTTGCGAAAAATAAACTACATAACTTGCGGAAAAAATACATTAAAATTTCAAGATGTTAGTCCTAATATGAATACAAAATCTTTCGTGATCTTTTTTTTGTTGATTAGTCATATACGACATATCTATAATGAGATAGTCCATGTACTTTGTTATTCTCTTATTTTATGACTTTTTGGCTTCAATCTCCACTAATTTCTCCAATGCGGCTACTTTTCGAGATTGAGTTTCTAAATACTCAGCAGACTCACCTTTTTTTTTTTCCTTTCCCTTTTCCTTTCCCTTTCTTTTGGCTACCTTTTGGCTACCTTTTGGCCAATTGGCCGCACTTCATGTACTTCATTGTCACTCTTCTCTGGATTAGATGACGAAGTGTATGCCCCTGATTTGGAAACTTTTGTTCTCTTAGAGCCCTCTTGTTGATATGAAGTATTCCATCTCAGCTCATCGTTTAACATCTTCCAACAGTAGTGAAACACAAAATGAAAGCCACCATTTTCAGATTTATACAGTTGGTGAGCATGCTCCATAATTTGGTCATCGGACCACCCACTATGGCGTGCTCCGTTGAACTCGTTGGTAACAACCATTGAAAGTAGTACCTTATGATTTATCTTGTTCCAATGGTCTTTGCATTGATTCCCTGTTCTGCTAGGCCCATCTTCGCGGTTTTCGTTGCAGTAATCAGCAATGCGGTCCCAAAAGCGTGCTGCTGTTTGGTCAATGCTAACCACAGAATCCTTAGATGTGTTGAGTCATCCACTTATCAGAAGTAGATTTGCTACTTCACTCCACCTCGTTTTTTGTTTGAATTTTTGAGGTTTATTCACTTCAACAATTCGAGGCGCATTCTGTAACTCGTCTCCACTGCGTTCAGGTCGGGATTCAGAAGCAGAGGTGGATGGTGTCCGGTGTGAGGGAGGTGAACCAAATGGTGGTGAATTTGCAAACATGACATATAGTGAATACTGGGACGTCTCAAAGGAACTCAAATTTGGGTTTTGAAATGGTGGACCTGATGATATTGAAAATGTGGAATTTGGGAATTTGAAGAATTTTGGGATAATTGATTAAATGGATTTTGATATATTGGGTGAGGGATATTTGAAGAACTTTGAGAAAATTGAAAAAATGGATTCTGATAATTTGAGTGATTGAAATTTAAAGAGTTATCAGAATCCATTTGTATATGAATTTGAGGAAAAATGAGAAGGAAATTGTGAAGGAAAAATGAGAAAAAAATATGAAATTGGATAACAAATGTCTGTATTTATAGATAGAAAAAGTGAGAATATATAAAATAATAATTTTTTTCAATTTTTAGCCGTTGAGGAACGGTGCAATTTTTTGTGTATGACTCACATGCTTCAATTTGTATCAAACAAATACAGTACATTCTAAATAAAATATAATGTTTAATCTAATTAAACTAGATAAACAAACAAATAAAATTTTTTAAAAAACTATTTCACACTCCTAGTCAGCGTGGTTTAAGGGTTACTTAAAAAAGCAACCATTGAGCAACAATCATTGCTCTCCAACGAGGATAGCAACGATCGTTGCTGTTGCTTGTCAGAGCAACTCTTACAAGCAATCAAGATAGCACCTCCATTGGAGGTGCCCTTAGTGGTGATGTTCTTGGGAAGATGTGGAGAACGAGAAGTCACAACTTGATATAAGGTTTTAAAATTAGATGAATGTTGTTTACGTTTTTTATTTCAGTTTTCTAATAACACTATCTTAATTTTAGTTGAGGATGATTTTAGAATCCAAAATTTGATGGATGTTGTGAAATTTTTTGAATTATTATCTAATCTCAAGTTAAACCTTAATAAAAATGATATTGTGGGGATCAATATTGATGGTAATAGCATTGATAAATTTGCTACTTTGACCTATTGCACGAAAGGTTCTTTGCCCTTGTCTTCTTTGGATCTTCCTTTTGCTGGCAACCATCTCTATTGTTGTTTTTGGGAGACGATCTTGCAAATAGTTCGGAAACGCCTAGATGGTAGGAAAAAATTTATTTCTCTACAGGTAGAAGTCTCACTTTGGTTCATGTTGTTCTTGATAGTATACCAACTTACTACTTTTGTTTGTTCAAACTTTTGGGCTAGGTTGAGAAGATGCTTAATAGAAGGGTTGGAGACTTTTTTTGGGAAAGGAAATATGATGGTAGTCCTCAACCTCACTTAATTAGCTGGGAAGTTGTTATCAACCCTAATCCACATAGAGGCCTTGGCATTAACAACTTTTACATTAGCAACAAAGCATTGTCGGGGAAATGACTATGGAGACTTTCTTTGGGGAAACCCCTTCTTGTTTTCCCCACACCGTTGCCATTAATACTGCTCTTAACCCACCACGAGGCGTTGAGCAGGTCCAACCCAAGCTCTTATCTAAAATGCCACGTGTCTGGAGTGCAATAACTTGAGCAGTCCTTAATGGCTGTGATTAGAAAAGAGCGGCGGCGCATTCCAAAACTGACGCTTTGCGACCGCCAAACCACTCGGTTTCCCTCTCTTCGTCTCCTCTTCTTTCTCTACGTTTCCCTTCCGTGGCTTTGGCCTCTTATAAATAATTAACATTCAATTTCATCTACACCCACCTCTTAATCAGAACATAATTCTCTCTTCTTCTGTCCCATGGCGGACGAACACAGTCAGACTTTTCCTCTGGCTCACTTCCAGGGTCGTCAGAAAAGCGACGAAGAATTCGCCACCTTCAAAACCCTCAGACGAGAACGTAGCAGCAGATGTTTCGTTCATATCTTTTCTGGGTTCGTTATCCTCTGCGCCGCCGCTTTGGTTTTCGCTTTGATTGTTCTTCGCGTAAAACCCCCCACCGTCCAGCTTCGATCCGTTACTCTCAGCTATATTAGGTACACCAACTCGTCCTCTTCGTCTCCATCTTTCAACATAACTCTGGTCGCCGAAATAGCAGTTAAGAATCCGAATTTTGGGCGGTTCAAGTATGAGAATAGCACTGCGAGCTTGCTGTACGGGAAATACGACAGTCGGAGAGAGGAGAATCGAGGAGGGAAGAGCCAAAGCCAGGAAAACGGAAGGGATGAATGTTACAGTGGAAGCAAGATCCAACAGTTTACTGGATTCAAAAAATCTGAGCAGTGATTTAGAATCAGGGTTGTTGAAGCTGAGAAGCTATGCAGTGTTGAGTGGTAAAGTGGAGTTGATGGAATTCATTAGCAAGAGGAAGAGTAGCGAGATGAACTGCTCCATGACTCTCGATTTGAAGAACCGTCAAGTACATGATCTATTATGCAGCTGATAAAAAAGTAGTCTTGGCAATTTCACTTTTGTTTTTTGGTCTTACTGTAGAGGTTTGATGTTAGAAAAATTACTTCTTTTGTTTTTTCAAGGATGTGTATAAAATTGTAGTCTACTTTCTTGTGCATGATGATTGACCCAAACTCTTAAAACTCAACTTCACAATGACCAATAAAACCAGATTGACCAGTTCCGCTGTACTTGGTCTGAGTTCTATTTTGTCTCAGTTCGGTTGGTGTTGAAAGTTGAATGTTTTTCTCGATCAAAACCTGAAGAATATGAGGAGGGGGGCCTGTTTATTTTTACCCATTAATTTAAAAAAAAAAGGCACATTAATGAGCAATTGTAGAATAGTTTTTGAATAAATAAAATTGTTCAAATTATTTTTTATATATTCTATTGGTCAGAGAATAAATTCAAAATCAAGTTTTAGAGAATGCCCAAATGGAACATTATCTCATTCTTTCCTTATCTTACTATCCAATGCAAAATTAAACTAGTTTATATCTATTTCTTATTTGAAGTTAAGAAATTTGCCTTTAAAAAAAAAGTTTCTATTTTTAAAAGTGTTTCCTAAATTATAATATTGCATCAAGTTCTTCGTAGATTGTATCTAACTACGAATATGTTAAGTAACGAGAGGGAGAGTGAATGAGAGCGAGGGTGATGGGGGAGAGAACAGAGGCGGTTCTCTGTTCTGGAGGAGCCACCATTAAAGGATGAACATAAAGCTTGCATGAATGTATTTTTTTTCCAAAACTTTTAATCGAAGTGTAAATCCTAAACTTGGTGGCCAATTTTCTTCCTTCCATGCAGAATTAGAGAAATGAAGTTGTTGAAATTTGTTTGAAGTGAAGCATAAGATCATGAAATCTTACTCTAAATCAAATAAACAACTTGGAATTATAAATCATTTCATGAGATGATTGCCTTGAATAAAAAAAAAAAAACAAGGAATATTATTCATAAAAAAAAAAAAAAAAAAAATCAAAATTTCCAGAACTCTGAAAATGCTGATCACTTGGAAGAATGCATAGGCACAAACCCATCGCTAACTCTAAGGGAGAAAACATTTATTTGAGAAATCCTAAGGAAGCTAATAAGTACTGCGACTAAGAAGACTACATAACATTTGTTGGAACAAGCTTAAACCACTGGGCTCGTGGATCGTCGAGGCAATCATAGTCGTCTTCTATGCATATGCACTTTCTCGTGACAAGTGCAGTCGACCCCAAAGCTTCCTGCTCTATGCACAGAGCAGTACCTGCTTCATCGATCGCTGCTAAGTGAAGCTTTGATCTAGAAGCAGCCGTCCATGAACTTTTTTGGCTCTTGCAGTCATTGGCCAGAACAGGCGCAAGGCCATCAGCTATGGCATTCAAGCACATGGCGGTACCCACCATGCTCAATGGAGCTCCGTCTCCATCGTGACTCCATCGAGTTGCGTAGGAGCATTCGTCCAGCTGGATCTCGTTTTTGTTGTTTAGAGAAACACACTGTCCGGTTGGCGAATAATACATTATAGAAGACGTCGAGAAGTTTGAGTTCGGATCTGCAAATGAAAACATGAAAAAGGTTACAACAATTTGATTCAAGATTGAAGTCTCGTGAATGTTTATAATCATTAATTCTTACCCTGGGTCATCGTCTGGATGAGATGAAACCTCTGCTCAAATTGAGGGTCTCTGGTCTGAGTCCAGGTGGCATCGAGAATTCCGTAAGTCTCTTCAGGCTGTTGATTTCCTTCTCTGAAGATATAGCTTCCTTGCAGAGCCCACAAGCGCATAGTCCAAGTCATTGGCAGCAAGATAGGGAAGGAAACAACTCATGAAACGGTTGTCAGACTCGGTGTAGCCTCTCTGATCGTAGCCGAATTCACTCACAAACATAGGGAAGGCCTCATCGCCCTCGGTTAGAAATACTCCTTTGTCATGAAAACCTTGCATGATGTTAGCGCAGATGATGTTCAAATTTTGGAACCACTTGGTCGTGGGATCTCCGCTGAAAGCATACAAATGAGTCTCGTACACCAGCTTGTTATCCAAGTTTGTTCCCAAGGATTTGTCTTTCAGAAAGCTCAGATCGTTATCGTAGTTCAGCCCAGAAACGACCACCAACAGTTTCGGGTTGAGTCTGTGGATTACTCTCGTTGCTTTCGTGACATAGTGGTACCAGTCGCGCTCATTTTCCGTCGCTCCTCGTATCTCGTTCCTCAGGCTCATCGAAATCACCTTTAGAAGTAGATCAACAAAAGTTACAATATTCTAATCAACATGCATACAGAACCACAAAACTAATTCGTTTGGAAAGTGGGTAGCGAGTGGGTTGATGTTACCTGGGGTTTATTGGTGAAGGTTTGAGCAACGAAAGATAAACCTTTAATCCATTCATCTGTGTTGAAATGGCGGTCGCCAAAGAAGCCATTTCCATCGTCAAGGGAGCAGCACCACCTGGGCTGGCTAATGTGGTTGTCAATGTGAACCATAATGCCACCTTCCCCGAGGGCATCGATGACAGTTTCAAATGCTCCAACCACCGTCATCTTCAAAAATGATGGATTATTCGTCGCCACTCCTGCCTTGGCTAACTTTAGGTCAAGATTATCCAAGTTATCTCGATAATGCTGTTGGCATAGCGAGTGAACATGTGGGTAGAGTAGGTCAAACGAACGCAGTTGAACTTCCGCTTGGAGATCTCACTGACGATATCTCGGAGTGGCCTCTTGTCGATACCCTCGGCCACCATAGCCTGGGCATGGGAAACCCAGTTGATGCAGACCAACTTCACTCGCTGCCCAGTGCTTTGGTCCACGATCCATCTTCCTTTCGTCGAAAGCTCCAAGCTGTAGGACGATGAAAGCAGTGTGAAGAAGAGGAAACACAGGGCTAGAGATGTTCTTCCCATCTTCCAACGAGGAGTTGGAAAACCCAGAAATGAAATGAGGTTGAATGGGAGCGAAGAGGTTATAAAATGCACAGAGCTACAACAATATCTTAACAGCTAATCCTTATCTAGTTTCAAAATTTTAAAATTTCCTAAATTAGGGTTTACATCTCAACTACTTGCTAATGTGTTGTTACTGGTACAAATTTCATGTTTTTTTTTTTAAATTACATTTGATCAAACAATCAAGTTTGAATAGATAAAAAGTAAATAGAATTTATGACTATTTTAAGGTAAAACATCATCAACTTATAAAACAATATAGATAAATGTGTTTAAATATGTATCATATTAAACAACGCTCAATCTCTTTCATTCTCCAATAAGTTTATTTAAAATTTGTTGTGGTCTCCAACTGAAGTCTCAACAAATTTGTTCATTGGGTATTGGTCAAAATTTCCTTTTTAATTTTTTAAAATTAAATTTGATCAAACAATCAAGTTTAAATAGTAAAAACATTGTACATTGTGGGTATTGGTTTTTTACTATCTTTTCGGTTGTCCAACGCAAATCTCAAACAATTTACTATTGTGGATTGGTTGTTTTTTTATTTGATTTATGAATTAATTTTCAAAATCTCTTTTAATTTTTTTTAAATTATTTAAAAAGTTTAGATATAAAAATTAAATAAATTGATGATTTATTTTATACAAGTTCACCAAACAGCTTCGTAACTTATCATTTGATCAAATATACATTTCAACAAAATCTTAACCTCTTATTCTCAGCTGAGTTTCAAAATTTTGAATTTTTTTAAACTAGGGTTTGTGACTCAAATCTCAACAACTTTGATCCAACAATCAAGTTTGAATAGTAAAAACAAAAGTTATGCATAAAAATTGAAAAAATTTATAGATACTTCCAATATTCTAATCTCTCATCATTCACCCATTTTAGAAATTTTGAATTCTCTTAAATTTACAATTATCCAACTCAAATCTTTAAGAAAATACATGATTTATAGTTGAATGTCACAACATTGAGCTGCAACATCAGTCTAAACAGACTATTGTATTATTTTGAAATTTAATTCAAAAATTCTTAATTGATGCTAACAATTATTGTAGTTAATGTGCTTAAATGGATATTGCTGATTTTATTTAAATGATAAACATGGTGGTCCAAGATTGGGTAAACAAGAAATTGAAGTTGGATAAAAAATAGAAGAAGCTTGATTTTAGGAAGAATAAATATTGAAATTTTAATCCTAGCAAATGCCGAAAATTTAAAGGAGAGAGACGATGCAAGAAATTGAAACAAATCATATAAGAGACGGGAGATGACGAAGAGCTAGGCTAGACATTGGCTAGAAATAGAAGAAAATAGGTTGACATACCCATTTTGAGACGAAATATCAAGAGGAGAATTGGGATAGAAGTGTCAAGAGGAAGAAGACCGTTGTTTTGAAAATAGAGAAGAATTTTCTATTTTCTTTTTTGAATTCTATCATGCATTATTTTCTTAATATTTTTTTATTTCTTGTTCCTTATGATGAACGAAATTTCTAAGTGGTATGAATTGAGAGTATCAATCTATGCTTTTTTTGTGAAATTATTGTTGTAATTGCATTAGAAAATTCAATATAGTTTTAATGTTTAATTTATTCAGTGTTTAAAAACATGAATAAATATTAAGGCTGCTATTGTATGTGACAGTAAATAGAGTTTGAAAATATATTGGATTGTGCAAAAATTATTAATTTCGATATCGATTTATTAATTTTGTGTGACTAAATAGAATTACTAGTAAATAAGTTCAATAAGGTATTTGTCTTTCATAAAATAATGAAGAAAATATTATACGAACTAATCAAATAATTGTGACAAGACTTGATCATATTTTAAATCTTCTGATTCAATTGATACAACATTTTCTATAACTTCTGTAGTAAAAGAACATGGAAAATCAATTACGATATACGTTTTATTAATTGATTTCTTGAAATTCTGTGTCAACCAACTTTTTGACTATTTTAATTATTAATTTGATTCACGTTCATCTCGTTCTACTTAAATGCAATTCTTGATTAATTTTCTCTTTATTACTTGATTGTGGCACGTCCACTTACGTAGTATAACGATTTTGCACAACATAGAGTTAGACAAAAACGTCAGGTAGAACGACCCAATTATCGGAGAAGACCAAGATCGAGTTATTTGATCTAGTCACTTCTAAGCACTCAACTTCTTAGTCAAGAAGGAGAGACAAGTCATCAACATTAAAATGTTATCATTGTTCATCATATTGATTTTCACGAGTCCCTAGTTGTCATGTAAAGAACAAATGTTAGCTTGGACTAGGAGTTGCATGTTGCTTTAACCTCGTGTATCATTGTTAACATCAATCTAAGATATTGTTTCATCGTGTGGTTATAGCACATCTAAGATATTCTCTAGGGTCTGCAACAATATTTTTCCAAGTCATACTACAAGTAGGTATTATTATTAACACGCATAAAAAATCTATCACTTTTTGCCCCAACAATCTTAGATAAAACTAATAATCTCTACACGTTGCAAGTTCAAAAAATCGTTAATTTTCAAAAAATTAACACATAAAAAGAAACAAAAAAAGTCACTTGCGTTTGCCGGGAGTCGAACCCGGGTCTATTGCTTGGAAGGCAATTATCCTAACCGTTGGACTACAAACGCTGGATGTGAAACCGCGATCATTTAAACAATAAAAACAATACCAATATGAAGTAGCTTCCATAGTCGTTCTCAAAGCTTTACGGACTGCCCATGACAACAAAAGTGAAGATAGCCTAGACCCAATTACTTTCTCTACTTGTTCAGAATCATCTCCTCAAAACGTAGTTGATCCATGATCAGAAGAAAAGCAACAGAGAGGATTGAAGTACACTCAGCATTCTCCTAACACACTAGTCATTCACCACAATTATGAATAAGCAGAATGGCTTTTACAGGGGCTTACCTCTTTCATAACTTGCTGCTAAATACACAAATATATACAGACACACACACCCACGACAACTTCAATTACCAAACTGTAGCTTCTGTGTTACTTGCTTGCCTGAAATGCCTATATCTGAACCAATGACTAACAACTTGAAACAGATAAGATCATTAACAGATCTAAGCGTCTGATGAACCCGCTGCAAACTAACTAAGACCCAGCAAAAGCAAGAGAGATTATTACAATCACATCCAATTACGAGGTCCTATGGTCAGATGGACAGGTACACTGCTCCCTGACGTGAGTCCAGAGGTGTCTGAAAGCATTGCCAACAGACTTCCCCCATGCACCCTGCCTTCAGGAACAACAACTGATGATGATGATGATGATGATCCCCTACCTTCATTGAACAACATATCAGCAGCAGGGACTTCAGACTTTTCAACATCAACACAGCCTCTACCTCCCAAAATCCCCAACTTCATATCCCGACTCTCAAGTTTGGGGTCCTGCATAATTGGTCCCAAGGTAACACCCCCATGAACCCTCTTATCTACTACCAGGCCATGGTGAAGTGCGCAAAGACCCGTCTTCCCCCGAGCAAATGAATTACAAGGAACACCAGGTTGGCTTCTGTATTCAGAGCCAAGACGGCCCCAGGAGCATTTCTTTCCTCCACCATGTGCTTTGCAAAAGTCTGTGCTTCCTTGTGCACTCTTGCCACACCCTTCAAACTTGCATCTCTTTCCCCCGCCGTGACGAACACAACAATCAGTCCGACCCCTTGCACTCTTGGTGCACTCAGGGACAGCACATCTCTTGCCACCCCCATGTGCCACACAGAAGTTGGTACCTCCATGTACACTCTTTGCACAAACGCCCCCGCCTTGAAATGAACACCTTTTTCCACCACCATGGCCCTTGCAAAATGGGGTGCTCCCTTCAGCCCCTTTTGTGCAACCTGGAGCAGTGCAGCGTTTTCCTCCACCATGAGCCTTGCAGAATGTTGTGCTCCCTTGAGCTCCTTTTGTGCACCCAATAAACTGACATCGACGACCACCACCATGTGAGATGCACAGACCAGAGAGACCTTCTGCACTTCTAGTGCAGTTTTCTTTTTGACATCTCTTACCACCTCCATGACGAATGCACAATCCTGATTTTCCTCTAGCAGCTCGAGTGCAACCTTCATGACTGCATCTTCTTCCTCCACCATGAGCAATACAGAAATCAGTACGTCCTTCAGCACTCTTGGTGCAACCCAAGCGTTGGCACCTCCTTCCACCCCCATGGGCCTTGCAGTAGTCAGTTCGGCCATCAGCTCCCTTGTCACAACCAGGTTTCTGACACCTCCGACCCCCACCATGTGAAATACAACGACAAGAAGCACCTCTGGCTCCCTTTCCACATCCTTGAACCTGGCATGTCTTGGAATTACTTGTACGAGAACGCGATTTATCCCGCTGTGGTATCCCGAAAGTACAGGTACTTTTTGGCATTGTTAAAATACTTTTTGAAGGGCCTGAAAAGGTTTGTTTAACATCCACTTTCTTCGAAACTGGGTTGGAAAAAAATTGAGCCTCCAAAGGAGATGAAGTCTGCATGGGTGGTTGAATAACTCCTGACCTCCAACAGCACGATGTTGATCCTCTGGGCACATTGAGGGCCCCTATCCTCGGCATCTTCCCAACCAATTGAAAAGGACTGGAAGTTGGAAAGACCGCAGTGATATCAGATTCATTTGCTCCAGTAGAGAGACTCAATTCCAAATCAACCATTGGCTGGACTCTTGATGCTTTCAGACTTGGTGTAGCTGACCTTTTGAGATTGAATGCCTTCTCATTGCCAAGATGTAGCATAAAATCCAATTCGATATCTATTGATGATCCCTCATCAGTTTCCTTGCCTGAAGACACTGTAGTGTAAGCTGTTGCAGCAGAACTGCCCTTGCTATCAGAGGAACTTGACGAGCAGCAGAGCCCAAAAGACAAGGAAGACAAACCCTTCGGGGCCATAAATCCATCAATCAAACTCCACTTCCGTTTGATCCCCTTGGATGTGGATAACTGAGGAGTTGGCAAGCCAGGAGAATCAAGTCGCAAAAAAGTATTTTTGCTATATTTAGCTCTGGTTCCCTCATTTTGAAATGAGATATCCAGCCCTTTTGATTCATTTGAGCTAGTACAATTTAAGTTTAGGAACCTCGTGTCCATTCAAGAGTCTAACTTACTGGAAACCAAACAGTTAACCAGATTTCCGGAGAGAAATAAAAAGATGTTAAAGTGCAATTAGATGTCTCTAAGAGACCATCCCTCCACCACTTACAAAACCAGAAGTATCACACCGATCCATTTTTCCGAAAACAAAAACTATCAGAGCTTTGACCGATCAGCAACAAGTGATGATGAAAACAAGCAAACTCGAAACCTCGGCAGCAATATTCCGGTTGTCAAACATCCTGTTTTGTAGTAAATAACAAGATTAAAAAGAGTAATTGATCTTTGACAGTTTTAGAACAATAATACATTAGATTAAATATGTTTACCTTAGTATAAGCAGCCTGCTATTTCATGCCTTACGTAGTATAGCCTTGTCTTTTTGCCCATCTCATATGCTCAGAGAGGAAATTATCTGAGAAACACAGGACTTAAGTTCAGAGATATACTAAAAAAGAAAAACATAACGATAGACAATTTATATCTATTGTTCATCGTTCCAAAATCTGATTATAATTTACTTTCAAGTGTCACTGTAAATCCAGTGGATGACCTGAAGATTAAATCACTGCATTACGAAAATAAAAAACTGTTTTCCAAGCAACACATCCTTCAATCAAATATGGATTTTCTTGGTTCTGTTAATAAGGTGTACCCCCAGGTGTAACAGAGCAACGAAACGAGACTAAAACAGGGGAAATTACATAGACAAAATAAAAGCACTAACGCCGACAAGACCACAGTAGAGGATATATGCATTGCAAATAAACGATTTTATGATTTTTTTTCTCTCACAAGAAACAGGCAAAAATACGTGGACCGGATTAGGGAAGGACGAAATGAAAATTCTGATATCATATCTCTGAGAAAATCAAAGTTAAAAAAAAAAAAAAAAAAAAAACACTGGTTATACAAATGAAGAGGCGGAACTGTCGCGAAAACTCCTGAAGCTAGAATAAAATTGAAAAAAAAAAAAAAAAAACAAACCATAGAATGAGGGATACGAAAAACAAAAGCAAGGTGGCAGCTTTTAGAAAAAGAAAAGATACCCTGATAGCTCTAAGCTCAAGAGTCGCAACACCCCAAAGGAAAAGCAAGAAAATCAACAAAGATTCGGTGCTCGTGCAGACATCAGTTCCGAATTGAAATTAGAAGCTGAAGCTAGGCCGTAGTAACAGGAGGTTCTGAGTCAAGAGAAAAGGAAGGAAGAAGTTTGTGGCGAGAGAGAAATGAGGAATGGAAAAATGGTTAAACGAGGGAATAGAAAGTGATGTGAGTTGGGTGAGAAAGAAAAAGTTTAATAATCTGGTTATGATAGGAGGGCACGAGGAAATAGAAAGTGATGGGAGTTGGGCGAGAGAGAAAAGGTTTAATAATCTGGTTATGAGAGGAAGGGCGGCGGAGAGGGTGGAGGAGGCGAACAGTAGACGCGGAGAAGCGGGAGAGAGAAGGAGAAGAGTTAATGAGAAGGAGAACGGTCTGATTCAAAGGGAGAGATGCATTTGGCCAGTTATATGGGAAAGGGGGGTTCTTTTCGTTAAAGAAAAAAGACAGAGAGAGAGAGAATCTAGTGAGAGAAAGAGGAAAAGAGGGAGAAGTTGCAGGTGATGATGGAGTGTGGAGTGTTCATGTGCATGTGCATGGGCATATGCTTTGAACACCAAATGAAATATCCTCTCTCGAAACCAGGAATATGCCACCACTGTCCTCGTTGAACTCGACCCACTAACACACATCTTATCTTCACATTGATGAACAAGGCAAAGTTACATAAACATTCCCACTTCACAATTTCCTCTCGCAAGACCCTCTACCGCACTATCTCCATCAAAGTTAGTCCAGCAAATATCAGAAATAGGACTCCTCCCGTGTACCCAATGACCTGCAAGTCAAAGCAGCGGCCTGTTGAGTCTAGTTTCCAGAAAAAAAGGACACCAGCATCAAAACTTGTTACCTTTTCAGACAGAAATGATCCTAATAAAGAACCACCAAGTACAGCAACCTGCACAAGTATCAAAATGCTTTTCTAATTACCGATGATTTCTTTTTCCGCATACAACCATTGCCAAAGTGGCTGCAAACTCAAATGCGTCTTAACAAGAACAATTCTTACCAAAGTAGCTAATCCATGACCAGCTAGTGCTCCTCCAATGACGCCAAGCGGTGAAGACGCAGCAGCAAGAGCTAAAAAACCAGACATCAATATAAGAAATGTATAATTCCATTGTGTTTCGTTTAGTCTTAATAAATTACCAATTGTGGAGAAAAAAGACTTGTCACCCCACTCAGCCACAAACACTAGCAGAAATGAGCTGATCACTGTGTTGGCAGCAGTCAATACTCCAGCACCATTTCCAGACACTTTTGAAACCGCCAGCTCTGCCTGATCCACAAGCAAAAAAAACATGATATTCAGCCAGGTGTATCATTGTGGCTACAAGGATGACAAATAATATGTGATTCTATCATCATAGCTTTCCTAAGGGAAGATAATGCGCCAATAGTAAAACTCACCTCCTTCTGTTCATCTTCAGCCTTTAAACCATCATTTGAACTAGCATCGACCAAAGTTGAAATCCCAAAATACACCTGAAATCAATCACAGCTAACTGTCATTCTCTACATCACCCAAGATCAAAGCTTTTGAGCCAGCAAGCTGTTTCCGGAAATTAAAGTTGCTAAAATGTGCAATCCTTTGGTGGCTTTTTTTCTTTTAACTAAAAAGATTTACCAAAAGGCAGACGGCAGCAATGTCGTCAACTGGTAAATCAGTCCCACCAAGCCTGTGACCATGATATGCAAAAATATTTCATGACAAGTACTTCCAGCATACAAAAAAAGATATTGATGCATCATACTCTGTATATCTGAATACAAACACAAGGACCTGCCAAGAAGAGACCATTAGCAATCCCTGTTCCAAGAAACAAGAGGAAAGTACCTGAATGGTAAAATCTCATCGACGTAGTGAAAAGTCCGTCCAAGAACAACAGATATGATGGTCATTGTCCTGCATGGAGAAACAATAATTTAATCTCGGATTTCATAAGTAATAAGCCTAGCTGCTATAATATGATGGTGCAAATTCAAAATCTATAAACAGTATGATGAATCCCCCACAAAGATTCGACTAAAATTAGGCCTCACCAGGCTAGTAGAGAACTAAAACCACTCAAGTTCACGCTCAAAATGCAATTTTAGGAGTTGACTAAAGACACATAATTTTAAAAAAAATTATAAGAGAAGATGTAGGGCAGCTACTAATGAATAGGAATCAACATGAATGAAAAGAAACATACGCAAGTGCACCGAAGGTTCCCGCGAAAACGACTGCAGCAGAATTCCTGGCAGCTAAAAGTGCCTGCACAAGACATACAAGGAGAATCATGAAATATTGTCAGCATCGACATCAAGAGAATGCAACCATATGAAAAGTTACTGAAAATGGTAACAAGTACACAAGTTTTCTTCTGATTTGGAAGGTCATAAATTGGTAACGAGTCTATGAAATGTTTTGAGTAATTTGCTCATCAGTAGACTTTTCAAAAGTGACTGGATCAAGTATGTAAAATCTTACTAGATGACGAGCGCATGCAAGTTAAAAGAAGGAACAAAGATTTAAAGAATTGACGTCATAGAATAGTTTCAGGTTTAAACTATCAATGATACAGTCCAATTGTTGATAAATAATTGCCCACAAAGGCCAAGAATATAGTCGGTCGGAAAGCACATTTCACCGGAGTTATAAACATCAAATAAAGGTGATTTATACACTCCTATGTTTAAGAGATATTCAAATTTAAAGGGAGGAAAAAGCAAAAGAGTTTGTTTCAAACACTCTAAACTGACAATCATCCAACACTTACTGCAATGAAAAAAGTCTTGTCTCCTAGTTCTGAGAAAAAGATCAGCAAGAATGCCTGAACCAAAAGATACCAGTGATATGGTTAAGTCTGTCAACGAGCCTTACAATTTAAAATGAGCATAAATTGATTACTTCATAGAAAATGAAGACATTCAGTGTTTGAAGAGAAATTTTCGAACAGAAATAAAACGTTTCTGTTTCACCGAGCTACCATTGAAAAAAGGAGTCAACCCTACAATAATTTGCAGTGATTATATGCAATTTTGTAAAAAGTGCAAGAAGTGACTTCCTAACTGAAGCAAAACTTGTGCCAATATCACCAAGATCTCCTAGATAGGGCATTGTCTGCAACCCACCAGCAAAGGCAGGTAGAGAATCCTGAAGGGTGAAAAGTCCAAACAAAAACATAAACTTCACACAGTCACTGAGTGAAGGGCTAGAAACAATTGAAGCCACATAAAATTCCCTTCCTGAAGTGCAATTTTCACGTGACTCGTGGCAAGCACAAAAATCATCCATATCATTCGATAACGCCGTAGACGTTTTGCAGACATTAGAGTGAAAATACCAAATCTCCTGCAAGAAATAACAAATAATATTAACGAGCGTGATCAGAAAAGAAAATTCGTACCATTTCAACAGGGATATATACATCATCCGCAATGGGTAAAAGAAGTAATTACCACAAAATCCATATAAGGCAATAGCTAAAACAACGTAGAAGAGAAGACACTTTATCAAGATAATTCTAAATAGAGAAATTTAGTTCTTTCATTCAAAGTAAACGGGAAGTTGCAGATGACAACAATGACTTAGAGGATTAAAAAAAAGGGTAAAAGAAGAATTACAAGCTCATCTGTTTTCTGAGAATTCCTCTGCAGATGTCGATCAAAGGAACAAGTGTTTAAGTACCACCGACTTGAACACCTACAAGACCATCATTTGAGTACATTGTTGCCTTCATTTCTTCAGCTTCAGCGGTCGTTCATTATTTTTACCTCATATGTTAGATTTAGTTAAATATGCAAGATTCAAATACCAAGCATCAGTATTTTCTATCTACCATCTCAAAGATGGGCACACATTTGAATCAAAATGGCATACTCACTAAAAGAGACATGGCCAACACGACAGAAAAGATGAAATTCCACCACCAAAAAGGCATTCTTTTCCAAACAAATAAATCCAAGTCTCAAGAGCGTCACATTGGCAGTTGCAGAAGTTACTAGCCATGATTACCAAAAACAAAGAATAACGTGCAATTCTCTCTTTCTATCAAATTTTAAGCTCCATTAATGAAATTCATGCTTCATTCTAAAAAAAAAGAAAAAAAAAATCGAAATCAGGAAACGCGATATTCGAGTGTTGTGAAATGAAAGCTACCTAGAGAAACCGGAAGTTGGGTGACGAAGAAATAGCTTAGAGGGGAGTTTCGTAGAGGGGGAGGAATTCAGAGAAACCAAGAAAGAGGAAAGTGGTTTGGGAGGATTTGGAAAAGAAGATAGTGAAAATGGAGGTGGAGCTATGTGGGGAAGGAGCAGGCCTTGCATTCTTCGAACTCTTGCAGCCTCTCTGTCTCCGGGTGACGTCCACGCTTTCGATTAGTAGATGAAGAGGAAGAGAGAGTATTTTGTGGAGGAGAAGAAGCCAGGCAACGAGGGTACATTGGCTGACTGGGTGTCGCAACTAAAACTTCAATCATCTCGCTTATGAATAACCTCGGCAGCAACATGCCTCACGAAGCAAAGCCTCGCCTGTTTCCCCATCTCATGTGCTCGAAGAGAAAATTATCTGAAAAATACAGGACTTGGGTCCAGATATACAGTAAAAAGAAAAACAAATATAGACAATTTATATTCATTGTTCATCATTCCAAATTCTGAGTATAATTTACTTTCAAGTGTCACCGTAGATCCAGTGGATGACCTCATCAGAACAAAATTGTTAGATTCAACGTGATTCTAATTAGACTATGCCGATTGGGCCGGGAAACAAATCTTGTTTTGACTAAGATTAAAATTTTGATTTAGTGTATAAATACAAGTTGGTAGCTTGATTTTTGATCCGTGAATTTCTCATCTGTTTTTTCGTATATTTTGGTGTTTTATTTTTTCGTGATTTTCTTTTTCTCGATTTTCAACAATTGGTATAAGATATTTGGTTTCTAGAGTTCCAATTGTTTTTCTACAATTGGTATCAGGGAGGTATCAAACAAATTTTGGGTTTTGCAATTTTGTGAAAATTTGTAATGCGGAAAAAGTAAACAAAAAATTGGGAAATTTTCCCTGCGTCGTTGTTATTCACGAAGAAGAAAAATAGAGAGAGAAGGAGGGATTTCGTTCACGCTATCTGTCACACGATTAAATTCATGTCGGAAATTTCACCGAGTGATGGCGCCAAGTCCTCGACTAGGCCAGCCCCTCCTCTCAATAATGCGGAATATAAAAGAGACAAAGTGTTTACGGGAAAACCCTCCCAACCCTCCTTGATTTCCGAAAACAAGAACTAGGAACAATTTCTCTCCAAGGCAAACCACAATGCTCAAGACACTCTTCCACTCGAAGTTGATGTCTTGGCTTGGTTGCTCATGGCCTATTTATACACAAATGGCCAAGGCCATGTACATGAATCTTCATAAATGCAAGCACTAACATAAATAAGCACTAACATAAATGAGAGCACTAACATGAATGAGAGCACTAACATAAATAAGCACTAACATAAATGAAGCACTAACATAAATGTCATTCTACCTTCTCGCGTGGGCCTGCCCCATCGGCCCAGCACTCAGCGCTCGGCCCAGCGCCATATGCGCCTGGGCCAGCGCGCAGTGCCCAGATTTGGACTACCCCACTCCAAGTGATCCAGCCCGCGTGCTTCAAGTGCCCACCAACACTTGGAATATTTTAGCACGCCTAAGGAGGATGTCGCGCCTCTCCTTCCTTGGGCCCTTGGCCCATGTTTTTATGCATCATGAGAAATGGGGCGTAACAATCTCCCCCACTTATCATGGTTGACGTCCTCGTCAACCCCCAACTAGGTCCACCTCTTGAAATGCCATAGACCCACGTCCTCCCACGTAGCTTCCATAGGCCCACTTCAAGTTGTCTTCAAACAATTGTAGCACCCACTTGATTTTGGATGTTCCACATCTATGCACGGTAATTGGCTTTCCTCCAAAGACCCGCACCCTCCCATCACTCGGCTCCCACACCCAAAAGCTTCAACAAACCCTCCTTGGCTAGCTTTTGTTGATAATGGTACCTTTGACAAAACTCGTCAAATGCCGTAGTCCTTGCCTTCCTCATGTCCGTTTGAGTTGCTTAGCGACCACCTTTGCCTCCCCTTTGCATCCACTTCACCCACCTTGGCTCGGTCAAATGCACCATGGATTCCGAAGGCCTTTACGGAACCCGAAAGTCTCCTCATCACTTCCTTGCAAGGGGACCACCCGCCCTTTTTTGTTGCTCCACAATGGTGTCTAGTAGTTGAAGTGAATTCACCCGATACACCTCCTCATCACCACTAGAAATGGTCTTGACAAGTTGCATGGAGTTAGCTCGAGGCACCTCCTCTCCGTCAGAGTCCTCTCCTCTAACCCGCAATGTGGACACCTTGCCTTTGCTTGGGCACTCTCTTGCAAAGTGAGATCCTCCACAAATGAAGCACCCCGAAGTCTTCCTCGGTTGTGATTGATCACCTCCCACCGACTTGAAAGCACCTTGAGATGTTTTCCCCTTCTCTTTGCTCTCACCATGTGCCTTACCCAAATGTTTGTCCTCTTTCCCTTTCTTCTCGGATGAGGACATGGCTTTGTAGTCCACCAAACTCTCGGCTATAGAAATGGCCGATTGAACGTCCTTTACCCCATGCCGCCTCAACTCCACTTGAGCCCATGGTTGAAGACCCGCCACAAAGTTAAATAACTTGTCACTCTCGTGCATCTCCCGAATATCAAGTAGAATAGAGCTAAATTCCCTTACATATTCGCGCACCGAACCCGTTTGTTTAAGCCTCCTCAAAGCTTCCTTAGCCGTCCATTCCGAATTAAGAGGTAAGAACCGATCTTTCAACTCTCTTTTGAAAAGCTCGAAAGTGTCAATTCGTGGCTCCATGTGTTGGATTTGCCGCCACCATAACTTGGCATCCCCCACCAAGTACATGCTTGTGATCGTGACTTGATTCACCTCCTCAATTCCAGCCACCATGAAGTATTGCTCCATGTCCCAAAGAAAGTTCTCAACCTCCTTTGCATTGCGGTCTCCATTATAAGGTTTTGGCTCCGGAACCTTATATTGTGTGGCCGAGGTTCCCAACCTCCGACTTGAACCACCAACCGCCTCCTTGCCTATCCGAGCCAACCCTTTGTCTATCCTCTCGATAGAGCCCTCCATGCGTTGCTCGATAGCAAGAATATCCGCCCCCACCGATGCTTGGAATTCATCCAACTCCAATCTCATCGTTCGGTGACCCACGATCAATGGCTTGTCCTCCGATGTCACCATTGAAACGCCCATTAGGCTCTCCAACACTTCGAGCCTCGCAAGAATAGCCTCCAAGGTTCCTTGCGGAAGAGAATCCATCTATTTGTGGTCGGTTTGTTCCCAACGAAACCGCGCTCTGATACCAAGTTGTCACACGATTAAATTCTTGCCGGAATTTTCACCGAGTGATGGCGCCAAGTCCTCGACTAGGCCAGCCCCTCCTCTCAATAATGCGGAATATAAAAGAGACAAAGTGTTTACGGGAAAACCCTCCCAACCCTCCTTGATTTCCGAAAACAAGAACTAGGAACAATTTCTCTCCATGGCAAACCACAATGCTCAAGACACTCTTCCACTCGAAGTTGATGTCTTGGCTTGGTTGCCCATGGCCTATTTATACACAAATGGCCAAGGCCATGTACATGAATCTTCATAAATGCAAGCACTAACATAAATAAGCACTAACATAAATGAGAGCACTAACATGAATGAGAGCACTAACAAGCACTAACATAAATAAGCACTAACATAAATGAAGCACTAACATAAATGAAGCACTAACATAAATGAAGCACTAACATAAATAAGCACTAACATAAATGAAGCACTAACATAAATAAGCACTAACATAAATGAAGCACTAACATAAATGAAGCACTAACATAAATAAGCACTAACATAAATAAGCACTAACATAAATAAGCACTAACATAAATAAGCACTAACATAAATAAGCACTAACATAAATAAGCACTAACATAAATGAAGCACTAACATAAATAAGCACTAACATAAATAAGCACTAACATAAATAAGCACTAACATAAATAAGCACTAACATAAATGAAGCACTAACATAAATAAGCACTAACATAAATAAGCACTAACATAAATAAGCACTAACATAAATAAGCACTAACATAAATAAGCACTAACATAAATAAGCACTAACATAAATAAGCACTAACATAAATAAGCACTAACATAAATAAGCACTAACATAGCACTAACATAAATGAAGCACTAACATAAATGTCATTCTACCTTCTCGCTTGGGCCTGCCCCATCGGCCCAGCACTCAGCGCTCGGCCCAGCGCCATATGCGCCTGGGCCAGCGCGCAGCGCCCAGATTTGGACTACCCCACTCCAAGTGATCCAGCCCGCGTGCTTCAAGTGCCCACCAACACTTGGAATATTTTAGCACGCCTAAGGAGGATGTCGCGCCCCTCCTTCCTTGGGCCCTTGGCCCATGTTTTTATGCATCATGAGAAATGGGGCGTAACACTATCCGTCACCCAAGGAAAAGAGGCCGTCGCTGCCGTCTGAAGGAGCCTCTGTCGTTGCCACAGCCGATTCAAGGCGAGAAGAACAGTCGTGCCATCAGCGTCGTTATCTTTCGTTCAGAACACGCCGACCGTCGTTCTGCCGTTCTAATCTATTCCTCCTCCGTCCGATCGAACTGAACAAATCGGCGTTCGTGCATAACACCGATCCCTGCCTCATCTTCGACCAGCCCCTGTTGTCGATCGTCTATTTTGATCAGTGTTGCTGTTGTTGACCATTAAGTCGTCGTGGTGCTTCAGTCATTGATCTATTCTTGGGAGATTTGATTCTCAAAAATTCTGTTTTAATTTTGGATTTTATTTTGGGGTGAATATTTTAGTGTTTTTTTTATCATAACGGCTGAATTTTGAATTTATTTTTGGACGAATTTATTCTGATATTTTTAAGAGTTGATTTTGTTATTGTATTGGATATTGTTGATTTCAAATATTTAGAATTAGATATTCTGAAATTGGATTTCTTTTAAAGTTACTATTTGACTGATGGGTTAGTTCAAGTTTGATATTTCATGGTTAGATGGAAACACAATATTTCTTTTATGGCCAATGATGATGCAAGATGTACTCACTCTGATAGATTTAGACTACGCAATCTTAGGGTTCGATAAAATATCATTGTCTTGGAATGAAGAGGAAAAAATTTTAAAGAATTGAAAAGTTCTATCTTTGATACGTCTACATTTGTCATATCAAATTTTGTAGGACGTTCGGCTAAAATTGTAATAGTTATGTATGAGGAAAACCCTAACGAGCAAGTTGCATTTGAAGCAACGTTTATAATTTCATCAGTTGATGAAAGGTAGTTTATTTGTAGAGCACATAACTAGATTCAAACAATTAATTTCAAATTTGGAAACTATTGAATGCATATACAATAAGGAGTATTTGAGGATGAATGTATTGTGCCCATTATCTGCTTCATATGGTTCTCTTAGAGAAATTATTTTGTATAGTAGGGAGACTTTAACTTTATAAGAGATTTATTGTAATATCTGTCAATTTTATATTCATTATTTTTCCTTAAGTCAATTTTTTGCCTTAATACAGTTCAACTTGTTACATGTTGACTCGAATTGTCTTGTTTAGTTGATATTTGATCATATGTAATTCTTTAGTCAAATGGGTAAAATCGATAGTTTTGGGGTCCCGCATAGTGGAATTCCAAAGTTCTGTGTTGGGTAAAATTGTAATTTTTTCTTGGGGATTGTTTGAGGGGATTTTATTTAGCATCTGATCTCTATAATTTGTGGGGTTCCGGGTCGTTGGGTCCCAAGAATTTTGTTTAGTAAATTAGATTGTCGCGAATGAAATTTTGTTAAGTACTTGTTATAATCATGCTGATATGATGATCAAGGCGTTACCTGCAATCAAGTTCAAGCATTGTTTGAGTTTGGTTGGCATTAGTTGTTTATTACGTGTTAGAACTTGCACGTGATTACTAGATTTATGATATAGGAATGTTAAATAAACTATTGATACAACGGAATAAACATAATTATATGTAGTTGGGCCACAATAATAATTCAACCAACAATTATACAAAAGTCTCATTTGATACAAAACTTATCCAGATTTAAATGACATACATGGGTCATACTATCATGAATTCTAACAAAGAGTAATTAAATAACTCTATTTCTATGTTGTGTTGAACTCATCAAACCATTGGCTTTACCTTCGTCTCTATCTGCAGAGTTGCCGGCTCCAAACTTGAAAATCGGGTCCAAAGCTGAAAATAGGGAAGACCCACATAATGAGCTTTAATAAAACTCAGTAAGTTAAACTTTATTCTAACTATTTACAAACATATATATTAATATTTTATTATCAAGGTTAATATCATTCTTAACCTTATAATTTACTAAAAGATGTATTATTAATATTTTATTGTCTCATTTGTCAAGTCATTATAAGATTTATTATTTATCTTATAATTGTTCTTTATTCAAACAATTCAATTGTGCGTTGGTTAGCACTCACGTGAACCCATACCCATAAGACAATTTAATGTCTTATATTTAATATATGTTGTCTAATCATGTATCTCGCCTACGTGATTAGTTCTCACAACCGTCACTTCAATTTATTAACTTTGATCAACTCTCGTAATCACACATCTCGTATTTTATGTTTTATAATTAAGGCTCTAAACATTTTTTATTAATGTTGAATTATGTTTCACACCTCTTTATGTAAAAAATGTATTGTGCATTTATATGAATGTTTAGATATATAATTTAGATAATCACAACCTAACTAAATTCTTCCCTACTCTTGCTTCACTCATCTTTATGCACTATATTTCCACCACTAGTTAGTTATTATAAGCAATATGATTATCATTTATAGTTGACTCTTTTTATTTCATGGTTTATATTTAACTAAGACTATCTAGACATTTCTATATAATGTCTAATTATGTTTCACACACTCATTTCATAGTTTATATTTTATCATGTTTATCTAGACATATTTATTTAATGACTATCTTATATTTTTCACAAAATCACTAGACATCTATGATAAATGTCTAATTCTAAGTTTTTCATTAACTCACTAGACATCTAATTATTGTCTATCTTATACTTTTATACACTAAACTTATTAGACATGACTTGATAAATGTCTAGCTGCATATCTTTTACATGACTCACTAGACATTTATTATTAATGTCTAATTTAATTTATACTTATCACATTCCTCTATATGTAGAACTTATTTAATGCATATAAGTGAATATGCCTAGACATATGATAATTTCAGTCATTGCCTAGATGTCATGACTTATCCATTTCTCATTTTTATATTAAACTATTTGTAATGAGTATGAAATGCAACTCTTCGCACCAATTTTGCCATGATAAATGAATCAATGTAAGTGTGTACACTATATTATTTAATTGATCTCATATTTATTAAACACCATATTATCGTGTTATATGAATGTCAATATGCATAAATCATATCAACATGTAATTTGAATGCTAATATGTATGATCCATAATCTCAATATGTAAAGTTGTAAACATACATACATCCTACTGACTATTTAACAGCAGTGCCTGCAAGTCACAATATATCTCCGGATGGCTAGAGATTTCCAACTCAAGGGGAACTCGCAATTATTCCTTTTTTATTTTCTGACTTTGCATACATCACATAATATATAGCCAGTGAGATATATATTATGTTCGAATGTGACCAATCATACATTCGGTAATACTATTCGTACATATAAATAGTATCATGATGCATGATTTATGCATCCTCACTATGCATACATTGAATGAATAAACATATTAATAATGCATGTGAAATGGACATACAAACCTTGTTTATATAACAAACAAAATGATGCATAAATAATGGTTATGCAACTATCTAGACATTATATGATAATGTCTCAAAACTCGTGAAAATCCGACAATGTAATCATTTACAATCACACTTTAAATGTACATTTTAAACTCTTTGCGGGTGCCTACTCCACAACTTATAGGATATTGTATAATTTATATCAATATCTTCGTTTAAATATTGTTTTTTGTTATTTTTATTTGTTTTCTGACGCTGCGTGTGTTCGTATCACCAAATACAGTGTCTATTTTCTCGATGATTTTAAAATATTTTTCATTCTAATGCAATACCAAACTCAATTACTTTAATAATAAATATTTAATATCATCTATTAAACATTTTTTAATAATTTCAACGGTTATAAATTTAACATTTTATAAATCAAATTAGACCATTTTCATGTCTCTAATCAATTGTCCATTTTCAATTATCCCAATTATCATAATATATCAATTAAAGTAACATGAACATTTCTATACCAATTAATTCATGAATTATAACGAATTTCTTAAGTTTTTAGTATATATTCATAAATTGATAGGATAAATAATAACTTACCTAGAATCTCGGTTTCATTTTGAGATTTTTATACCAAAACGTTCCTTCCGATGTCAGGAACACTTTTTGTGTTGGAAGTTTTCGCCAAAACCCGATCGATCATCAGATTTTTCTCTCCCCTCTTGTCTTTTTTCTTTTGCTGTTTTCCCTCTGTTCGTTCTTCATCTTCACTTTTCTCCTATCTTACTGCTTCCACCACCGTCAAATGAGGTTTTATGTCATTTATTTAATTATTATTATATTAAAATTACAAAATTACAAATAATTCTTATTTCTATTATGTAAATTACTAGTTTACCTTCCGATTTACGTATATTTACAATAATAACATGATTATATCTCTTAGTCATGCTTATCTTAAACTAATTAATTTGGATTAGTTATAAGATAATCATGATTAAAATAATTAATCATGATTAATTAATCTTAATTATACTTTAATGACATGATTAGTCACTAATATTTGTGTGACACATGGTACCACCTCTTTGGTTGTCCAATTTATTACATGGCTACATACTTTAAGATGTTGGGAATATTTCTCATTCAATAACTTTCTCTAAATTTTTACTCTAAAATCCAGTTTAGAATCATTTATCAAAATAGTGCAGTTTTAAAGATAATATAAATCAGTTAATTTTAAAATTGAATAACTTTTATTTCATCTGTCCAATTTCATTAATTTAAAAGTTATTTTCTTTCTTTATGTTTTTACTTTGGCACTGTAAATTTTCAGAATTATCCTAGCACCATAACATTTGTTATTGAATTTAAACTCACATGTATTCCAATAAATAATTTTCATGTTTATCTTAATAAGTGTTTTATATCACTTCTTATAACATTTAGTCACGATAATTGTGATTATTATAGTTAATTTTAACTAGAGTCATCATTTACATCCTTCTAAAACTATATTTTATACAATAAATTTTGGTAAATGTGGAGATTGTTATATTTAGTATTATTCGATTTTTGATAGGGCTTAGTTGGTTCAGCCCATAATATGAATCTTAATTTGATTAGGATTCCGGTTTAATATTATAAATATATACTTAAGTCACAAAATTTATTATACAGATTTTTAATTTGTGATTTTTCTCCTCTACTAGTGATTATTTTTCCCACTAGGGTTTCGTTTCACGTTCGGTTTCCAACACCTACACCTAAAGTCGTACCCTTGCGTAGTTGATATATGTATGGTTTAGTGCAAATAAGCTGAAAGTGAATCAAATGAGATTAGAATTAATGAAAGAAATGGGTAATTCTCCACCCATACCCATTATTTATTTGAGCAAATATTTAAAATAAAGATTCTCAAACACTTGTTGATTTATAAAGCTACAATTAATTTTATTGGGTAAATAATGCATACGCCCACGCTGGTGTTACAGGTAAGGAACCTGTAACTCTATTAATAAAACCAAAACATCAACTTAAATCCAAAGAAATCTCTTGCCATTCGCCATTGATGAGCTCAGCTGCTTCTCCAGCATTCGTATAATTTAATGTCTACTCGAAGCCGGAAGTACACTTTGTAAATGTAGTGACTGAATGGTTAAAGACTATAGTTTAGTTTTGGGTTTGTAGTTACAGTTTTAGTTACACGTTGATATATGTAAACATCAGATTACACAATTCAATACAATGAAATCATTTCTCTCTTCTGACAACTCTCTTGCTCTCTCCTCTTTCCTTACCGCCGTTTCATCGTCTTCTTCCTCAACCAGTTTCCAGACAACTTGAACTCTCAATCTTGCTGTTATTCAACGTGGTATCAGAGCCGAAGAGATGGCATCCTCTAGCTCTACTATTCCTTCTACTCTTCCTGCTGTTTCTCCTTCCCCCGCGCCACTTCCCTCCCCTTCGTTACCCCCTTTCCTCTCTGCAAATCAGACCTTAACCATTAAACTCAACCACACTAATTATCTCATCTGGAAAGCTCAGCTTCTCCACGTAGCCACAGCAAATGGCATCCACAAAGTTCTGGATGGCTCTTTCTCCTCACCCCCGCAATTCATCGACTCTCTCTCGCTTCAACTAAATCCAGAATACAGTACTTGGGAGAGGTATAACGCGCTTCTCCTCAGCTGGATCTTCTCTTCTATTTCTGAAGATTTGCTTCCCCAAATTGTATCCTTCAAAACTGCCAGTGAAGCGTGGGACTCTCTAGCTCGAATTTTTGCTTCTTCCTCGCTGGCGAGAATCACAGAACTGAGAAGCCAGCTCCACTCTGTTTCGAAAGACGGTTTTTCGGCCACAGCATACATCCAGAAAATCACAAATTTGTGCAACACACTGGCAGAAATTGGAGAGCCAGTGTCTTACCGAGATCGAATGATATACTTCCTGGGTGGACTTGGAAGCGAATATGATCCTTTCGTCGTTTCCATCACCAACCGGCCAGACCAACCTCCACTCGAAGAAGTACACAGTCTCTTGCAAAGTTTCGATTTTCGTCTGGAAAGGCGACATGCTGCTGTTCTTCTCCCGTCGCCGGCTCAGATAGAAGCACATGCTGCTACTTTTCGTCCCTCTCGGCCTCCACAGTCTGCCCCTTTCCGGCCAAATTACTCGTCGGCATTTCATCAGAACAGCCAGGCCCCCTTCTGGCGTGGACCCAGGCCGAACAAGCCCTTTAAGCCCAGGTGCCAGATTTGCCAAAAGCTGGGCCATTCTGCACCGACCTGCTACCAAAGGCTGAACACCAATTTTCGACCCACTGCTCCGGCCCAACCCACCTATAACTCTCCAACCGCTTATCTGGCCCATCAGCCTTACCACCCGACCCAACCCATTTTCTCCTACCCATCCACCCTGCCCCAACCTGTCATCCACCACCCACCTTCTCTCCAGACTCACAGCCCGTACCCATCACCTTCTCCTCTCTTCTCCGGCGACTATCACTCACCTTCCAACGCTGGGATTCTGCCTACACCCATCACCACCTCCTCGGTCACGCCGTGGGTCATGGATTCCGGTGCCACCCATCACCTCGCTTCTCAGGCCTCTGCGTTAACTCATTCTCAGCCCTATCCTGGAACATCACAAATCGTCACTGCCGATGGTAATTTACTTCCTATCTCCAATATTGGTTCTGTTATTTTACCTGCTCATTCTCGGCCTCTCAAGTTAAACTCTGTCCTTCACTCTTCTCGTTTATCTCATAATCTGATTAGTGTTCAAAAATTGTGCCGTGACAATTCTGTGTACATAGAATTTCATCCGTTTTTCTTTTGTGTCAAGGACCAACACTCCCACCAGATTCTGTTCCGGGGTTCTCTCAGTGATGGCCTCTATCGTACTCCTCTCCCCTGTCCAGTTCCAGCTCTCCCCTGTCCAGTTCAAGCTTTTAATGTCCAGCTCCCTCGTTCGGCCAGTCACTCCTCAATGTTTTGGCATTACCGACTCGGACATCCAACATCTTCTATTTTGCGGCGTGTCCTACAATCGTGTAATCTTCCGGTGTCACAGTCACAATTGTCACAATTTTGTGTTTCTTGCTCGATGAGTAAATCTCATCGTTTACCTTTCCCAATTTCAAGTTCTCATGCAACTTCCCCTTTTGATCTTGTACACAGTGACGTTTGGGGCCCATCCCCTGTAAACTCTGTTACTGGTGCACGTTATTTTCTTCTTTTTGTAGATGATTGTACTCGGTTCACTTGGTTGTTTCCGTTGAAATTCAAAAGTGAAGTTTATCAAATGTTTGTTCATTTTCATAAATTCGTGCTTACTCAGTTTGGGGCTAACATTAAAATTGTTCAATCTGACGGAGGCGGAGAATTCCAATCTCTTTCTCCTGTGTTTCAATCCCTTGGCATTCACCATCGCATATCTTGTCCATATACTCCAAATCAAAACGGCCGTGTCGAACGAAAAAATCGTCATGTTGTTGAGACTGGTCTTGCTCTATTATTTCATTCTTCTGTTCCTCAGCAATTCTGGCCTCAAGCTTTTGCCACTGCTACTATGCTCATTAATCTCTTACCTACTCCTCTTCTGGCCTACAAATCTCCTTTTGAATGTCTTTTCCGCTCTCTTCCTGATTATTCATCGTTACGTGTCTTCGGCTGTCTGTGTTTTCCTTTGCTTCGTCCTTTCAATAAACATAAGTTAGAGCCTCGTTCTCTTCCTTGTGTCTATCTAGGCCCTAGCTCCCATCATAAAGGCTATGTCTGTTTTGACCCTCACTCTAACAAAATTTATATCTCTCGCCATGTCACCTTCGTAGAGTCCACCTTCCCTTTTTCCTCTCTCACCAAGTCCAGCCCCTCACCACCCACCTTTTCTCTCTCCATTCCTTTCTTTCCTTCACCCCTCCCAACTCCACCCACCCCAACCATAAACCCACCTTCTAACCCATCCCCACCATCTCCCACCTCCTCACACCAACCTTCCTCTTCTCCCTCCCCCGGGACCTTGCCAATCCCTATTTCATGCCCCCCTCCAATCAATGCCCACCCCATGCGAACTCGTGCCAAAGATGGCATCTTCCGACCCAAAGTCCTTTCCGTTCAACCCTTTATCGAGCCCACCACCTTCTCCAAGCCTCCAAACATCCCCAGTGGTTGACTGCTATGCAAGATGAAATTTCAGCCCTTCATGAAACCCACACATGGACGTTAGTTCCTCTTCCTCAAGGAGCAAAAGTCATTGGCTGCAAATGGGTTTTTAAACTCAAACTTAATTCTGATGGTTCTATTAGCAGGTTTAAGGCTCGGTTAGTGGCCAAAGGCTATGACCAGACAGAAGGGATCGATTATGACGAGACTTTCAGTCCGGTTGTCAAACCGACCTCGATTCGCCTCACTCTCTCTTTAGCTATCTCTTTTGGTTGGGCTATCCGACAACTCGACATTAGCAATGCCTTTTTACATGGTGAGTTAACTGAGACCGTTTTTATGCAGCAACCTCCTGGTTTTATCAGCCGTTCTCATCCATCGGCCGTGTGTCTTTTGCATAAGTCCCTATATGGTTTGAAGCAGTCTCCTCGCGCATGGTATACCAAGCTTTCTACTGCTCTGGTTTCTTGGGGTTTTTCTGCTTCCAGATCTGACTCTTCTCTATTTGTGTATCGTTCGAGTTCAGTTATCATGGTTATGCTAGTTTATGTCGATGACATTATTCTGACAGGAAACTCCAATGGTCACATCGATCAATTGCTCAAACATCTCAATTCACACTTTAAAGTTCGAGATCTGGGCTCTCTATCATTCTTCTTGGGAATTTCGGTCACTCGCACTCCTACCGGTATGAGTTTATCCCAATCCAGGTACATATCAGACTTACTTAACAGGGCTAACATGGCTTCTTGCAAGCCCGTCCCTACTCCCATGATTGCCGGCCCACTCTTATCACAACAGTCTGGTATGCCCTTGCGTGATGGTTATCTTTATCGGAGTATTGTAGGCGGCTTACAATACTGTTGCTTGACCCGACCAGACATTTCCTTTGCGGTCAACAAAGTGTCTCAGTTTATGCACGCACCATCCGACATTCACTGGCAGGCCGTCAAAAGGATTCTGAGATACCTCAAAGGCACTTCGTCTCTAGGTATCTCTTTTTCACCCTCTGATCATTGCAATTTGACTTGCTTTACAGACGCCGATTGGGCCTCTTGTCCCGATGATCGGAAGAGTACAGGAGGATTTTGCGTTTTTATGGGTACCAATCTAGTCTCATGGTCTTCCGCAAAACAAAGAGTTGTCTCCCGCTCTAGCACAGAGTCCGAATACCGAAGCGTAGCTGATGGTGCCGCTGAGGTCTTCTGGCTCCAATCTTTGTTAACCGAACTGGGTTTTATCTCTCCGTCGGTACCTCTTATTCTCTGTGATAATTTGAGTGCCACGTATCTGGCATCAAATCCAGTACTCCACTCCAAATCTAAGCATGTTGAGATTGACTATCATTTTGTTCGCGAGAAAGTACACAAGAAATTACTACAGGTTCAATTCACACCATCTGACAACCAACTAGCCGATGCTTTAACTAAGCCTCTTCCTCCTTCCAAATTTCAGCTCTTTGTTTCCAAGATCTTCGACTTCCGGTCTTGATCTTGCGGGGGGATGTAAATGTAGTGACTGAATGGTTAAAGACTATAGTTTAGTTTTGGGTTTGTAGTTACAGTTTTAGTTACACGTTGATATATGTAAACATCAGATTACACAATTCAATACAATGAAATCATTTCTCTCTTCTGACAACTCTCTTGCTCTCTCCTCTTTCCTTACCGCCGTTTCATCGTCTTCTTCCTCAACCAGTTTCCAGACAACTTGAACTCTCAATCTTGCTGTTATTCAACGCACTTCACCTTCAAACGCATCGGTCCTCAGAGTGGCTACACCTCTCGTCATGAAGAACTCGCCGGTACCTCCGATCACAGAAATATCCCTTGTTTTATTCATCAGTGGGTCCGCGCCGGCGAAGTTTATGGTCCCCCGGTGGGCGGTGGAGTTGAAAACAAAGGAGAATCCTAGCCAAGCTGTAAAAATCTCTTTTTTATCGTATATGTAAAAGCCTTGCGCTCGACCGACAGGAGTTGAGTGTAGGTTGTTGTCTAATGTAATAGGGTCATCAAAGACAACCAGGTTGCCGAAGTGGTTTTGTCCGGCCAACACCGTCTTGTTGCCCCAAGCTGGCTCCCCGATAATGGCTGCGGTTGCGTTCTGCGAGTTCTTTCCGTTGTAGATAATGTCGTGAAAATAAAAGACCAAGCTCTTACATGGGCGGGGAGGTTGGATTCTTCTGGTGGGGAAACCAGAGGTTACAGACAGCAGAAGGAAGAAGGCGAGGCTCAAATTAGGAGCTGTTGACCCCATTACGGCTGGTATAAAATGCAGATTAACTGAGGAAGATGGGTTTAGGATGGATCAACAATATATAGGAGTTTGTTAATTCTGCTGAGAATGGGTGCTTGAGCTTGGCTTGCAAGGGATTTAGTGGAGCAAACGTTAAAAGCATTTGTTTGTTTTTTATTATATGTTTAGAGTCTACGCTAGACATGGATGGGGAAACCAAGGAATACGATATTGATAAAAAGGTTATGAAGTGGAGAAATGGGGACCTGATTGGCGAAGTTGGGAGTTATGTTTTTAAGGAAATAAAAGCATTACAAGCATGGGGTTTGTGTTTTTATCCATTTTATCTGCACCAAATTGGTGGGTGAGATTGTAGCTCTACAACTACCATTTTGTAACTGGAAACTTGTCAAAACAGCAACTCCATGAACAACTCCATTTTCCTCAAACTAGCTTCTCTCTCTCTCTCTCTCTCTGAAACCACGTTCTAAATCCATGGAAATCTAAGAGTAGGATGAAGATCTCCCAGCCTCACCAGTTTGAACAGCCCAAAAGCTCACTCGTTCATCACCATTTTACCACCGAAACAAAGTCAGCTTAAACAGGAGGTGAAATAAATGCTGAAAAAACAAGGTTGTGTCAAACAGACGCTATTTGTAGGGGGCTAGACTGGCAAGATAGATGGAGTGTCGAAGCTATGCGACTTCTTTGACCAGTTCATCCACCTCCATAACAACTTTTACCCAATTCTCACTTCCCACCCTGCATGTCCTACATGGGAGACTGCATCCAAGTTAGTAAAGCAGCAAAGAATGGCCATGCAGATTAAACTCTCAATTTTAACTGGGGCCATCTCGATGTCTGTCGCTGGATAATTACTTCGTTTTAAAGTCCCAAAGTAACACGAGCTCCCTCACTGTATATCTGCGTGTTGACAGCTGACTGACTCAAAGTTCGGACAAAGAAGCTCGCTTTTAAAACTAAACAAGATGATCATTTTAACTGCAAAATGTTCAGTCATCTTCAGTATTGAAGGCTAAAAGTGTGGGTGAAAGTGGGTTGAAGAAGGTTTGCAGTTGCATGAAGAATGGTTAATTAGAAACAGATCGCAGTGGAATGAGGATTAGTAGAAGAACAGGCAGCATAATAGAGATACAGTTCTAAGACGATGTTTCTGACAAATTATTCTAACATTAGCAGCTGCCCTGCACAATCCAGAACAGGTAACCCAACACGCCACGGGAAGAAGACAGCAGGAGCTGCCCCATCAATCATTTATTATTTTTCCAAACTGTAGCGACGCCACCATCAATATCCTCTGTTCCCATAAGCTTAGAACAACTTGGTCCAGCCACAAAACCCTCAAAACCTTGTTTTCATAGAAATCGCCATGTAAGAGAAATTTTGTAATCACGAGAGAAGCCAAAACTGGATCTTGTATGGTATGTTGCAAACCAGCAGCTGTAACTTGGAACATAAGTCCGACAAAAAAGACGTGCCTATATCTAGACTCTAGCAGTTCTGGTGAAAAAGAGCATTTTTGACAGCAGGTAATTGTAATTTGGGCAGAAAGATTGTATTTTTATTATTTGAAAAGGGTGGGGTGGGGCATTGTAATTATATACCTGTATTAATTTTTCTGGTGAATACAGACAACCATCACCTTAAGCTCATCCGTACAAAACATATGCGGGTGTCCCTAGTGGATGCTGGACAGGTCATCTCTAAACTAGCCCGAAGAGGACCTTTCTCGGCTACCATGGAGGTCGGAGTCAGAGGAAAAGGAGGAGTCTCGGGTAAGAAATCGAAAGCAAGACGTTCGCTGCAGGGCTAGGAAAGACTGAATTGAATGGATGGAAGAGAGAGACAGGAGGTCAGGAAGGCTAGAGAGAGAAAGTAGATTTGTTTTAAGAAGAAGGGAAAGATGGAAAAAGGGAAAGGGAAAAGTGGGGAGGTTGGAGGAGAGGAGGAGAATTTGGGAGAAAAGTTGAGGAGAGAGGTTGTGGTAGGGAAAAAAGGTGGACCTTGCACTCCAGTTCCCTCATGGAGGCTTTGGGCTCCTAAAGAATCAATCATTGATCAGAAGCCTTTCCCAAACTCTGTTTCTGCCAGAAAACTCGGCGCCGCTCTCTGGGAGTTTCAGCACTACCTCCCCCTCTCTAAGATGAACGGAGGATTCAGTACCGGTGTTACCGGTGCTGAATCGTCACTTCGCCGCCACCGCCGCCGCCCTTCTAATAGGGACAAGGGTCTTGATCTTTCCCGCTTTCCTGGCCATGCCCACGCTTCCTCCACTTCTGCTGACCAGGTTGGCTTGAAATCATCTTTGATTTGGGTTTTTGTAGGTCTGATTTATTTACTGTTTGGTGTATGATCGCATAGGCAAGTCTTGAGTGTTCCCCTGTTGTTTGCTTTTAAAAGCCAATCAGTTTGCAAAGAATGTGTTTTTGAATGTTGTCTCGAGAAAGTGGATCTTGTTCTTTGTTGTTCACTTGCTAATCTCTATCCGACTGCCCATTCCAGCCTGCAAGTGCAAGCAGTTTGCAAAAGCATATTGCTTCATTGTTAATGGAACATCGTAGGTCGAATGAGGGCATCAAACAAAAGACAAAGCATGCCCTGCAGCATGAATCTCCGACAATCTGCAGTAGTTCCATGGAGGTAAGAATTACTTTTTAATGCTTTGCAGTAATGTTTCATTGTCTAATTTGTGTCGAACCAGACTTATAGTATGGGATCTTCGTCCTATGTTGACTGAATTGAGATTATTTAACAATTACCAGTGATTCCTTCAACTTGTGTTTGATTTAAAATGAAAGATTCTTTAAGTTTGAGGGACAAATATTGATTAGATTGCTATGATGAATGATGAAATCTTCCATCAGAGGAGACTCAAGCCATCTTATTTTCTGTCGGCTAGGTGACCCCTTATGACCCTGGAGTCATCCCTACCAGCCCTTTACGTGCTAAAGGAAGGATTGTTGAATCGCAGCGTGGGATTAAAACCTCGACGGAACTTCTGAAAGTGCTGAATCGAATCTGGAGTTTGGAAGAACAGCACGTGGCCAATATATCATTGATAAAAGCATTGAAAGCAGAGTTGGATCATGCTCGTGCTAATATTAAAAACTTGCTTCAGCAACGCAGTGCTGAGCGGGGCGAGATAGATGATTTGATTAAGCAGTTTGCTGAAGAAAAGTTAGTTAGGAAGAATAAGGAACAGAAACGGATAGAGGCTGCCATCAAGTCTGCAACGGATGAAATTGAGGATGAGCGGAGGCTGAGAAAACAGTCCGAAACTCTGCATAGCAAATTAGCGAGGGATCTCTCCAAAGTTAAGTTGTCTCTTTCAAATGCTTTGAAAGATTTAGAGATAGAGAAAAAGTCCAGGATTCTGTTGGAAGATCTGTGTGACGAATTTGCGAGAGGCATAAAAGACTACGACCAAGACTTGCAGGCTTTAAAACAAAAAACGGACAAGAATTGCGTGGGAAGAAATGACCACAACCGATTAATTCTCCACATCTCGGAGTCATGGATCGATGAAAGGATGCAGATGCAGAAGGATGGTCAGAGCATCCGAGCGGGGCAAAGTTCAATAGTGGAGAAGTTATACTTGGAAATAGAGAGCTTCCTCCAAGATAAGCATGTTGATGCTGATAAGATCAGCGGGAATCTGTTGCCCAGGGATCGACGGAATTCACAAGAATCTATCCATTTTAATGAGCTTACAAGTGCACCACATATGGCTGGTGGTAAAGAAGATTCTGTGGGCTGTGATTCTCGTTGTTTTGAGCTTCACAAGCCGAGCTTCCATAACTTGACACCAAATCGAAATGAAACTGTGGATGGACATGTTGATGGAACTAAGAAATTTAATGACTCGAATGTACATTTCAGGTCTCGTGGAAGGACGAAGAGCTGTACTCCATCGAGTCTGCAAGTTAGGTTTGAAGAGCAAATGGCTTGGGCCGTGTCGCAATCTGGAAACCAAAGGTCATCGGTCATGAATCCAGATGTAGAGTTGGCGGAAAAGAATCTCACTGAAACAGTTACTTCCCACAAATCCGAAGAGCACGGTGAAGGCGACTACGGCGGTGACAGTGAAGGAAAGATAACAGGAGACAACGAAATCCATGAATTGGTTTTGAACAAGATGGTAGATGATGACGATAGGAGTAACGAGCAAATGGTAGTAGGTGGAGGAAGTATGCATCCTCAGAGCAATTATGGGGAGGCTTCGTGTAGCAGCTCGGGATGGAGGAACCAAGCGAGTCCGATACGGCAATGGGAATTGAAAACTCCCGAAGAAGACGTGTCGAAGGAGAATACTCTGAAAGCAAAGCTTCTTGAAGCAAGGTCAAGAGGGCATCGATCAAGACTAAAAGTTTTCAAAGGTTTGTCGTAGTTGTGTTTGTTCGCGGATCAAGATTGTATATTTCTTTGTCTGCAGCTCGCGTTGTTGTAAATAATGGAATCCTGCTGTGATCTTAATAATATATAGGGTACCACGCAATAATATTTATTATAAGTTCCAAAGTTTAGCAAGAACAGTTACATATAAATTGTTAAATTCTATCTGGTTTGCAATATAGTTTTTGTGCCACATTTTTGAGAAATGTTGTACTGTCAAACCAAATGAATCAACAGACAAAATAGATTAAGAAACACCCCAGTGAGTTTGAGATCAAAGTTCATGTCTACTCTTGACACACACTACACAATGAAGGAGCGTTCGACACTTCTTGACATCAACATGTAAAATAGGCATGAATCTTATGGTGACTATAAAGTACAGTCCCACACCCAAAGCTCCATTATACCTTCTCCTTCTCCAAGGACAAACAAAAATCAATTCATTATCTTATTAACGGAGGGGTAGTAGAGGTGAGAGTAGATAACAAGACCAAGAAAAGCCAGAGACTGAACTGGAAGTGGGGCATCATCTTCCCCCCTCTGCTCATCTTCCAGATCCTCACTTAGATTATGCCGCTTGACCTTCCACTGAAGTAGCCAGATTCTGCACAGGATAACCCCTCAAACCCGCGATCAATCTCCACAACTGCACTGCGTGTGGGGTGAGTTTCTGAAAAAACCTGCCATAGTTTTTGAGCTTTGAAATGGATATAAAAAACCACCTTGATGAAACGTAAAAGTGGGTGCTATTGAGGGAAGTTTCATCAGCCAGGATTCTGAACAGTTTCGTAAATCCATACCTTCGGAAGAAATGCTGTTTAGCGATCACCCTTTCCGAGTAACCAACGATGAGCTTGGAAGATCATCTTCACAAATCAATCTTAAACCTGATAAAACTAAAGACCAACCAAGGTAAGGAGTGGATATTGCTTCAGGAGCAAAGATAAAGATGGAATCAGACGAGAAAAAGTTATTAAAAAATAGAGCTTTTACATAACTCAAACATGGAGAACAAATGAAGTAAAAGAAGAGTGGGAAATTTAGAAAGGAAGGGAGCTCCCTTCAGTCCAATGATAGGAAGTTTAAGATTCAATCAATCTCCTGCTTCATTCGATCATGTAGTGAGCCTCCAATTCACACAGGCTCAGTACTTGGACGAATGAGTCGGAAGTCAATTAAACCCTACAGCAGCCTCTTGGTGGACCAAAGAAAGCTCTCTCCCTCCACACCCTCGTCTCAAAGTTTATTCAACTTTTCTGATTGATCTAAGACAAGATCAGATCTGATCCGATTGCTCCCCATATCTCTCTTCAAACCCTTTTTCCATCTCTCAAATACTAGTAAGAAAAATAGCGTGGTTGAGAGAGAGAAAGAGAGAGAAGGAATCGTGAGGAAATACAAGATTAGCCCTGGAACAGCTGATTGAAGTGAAGGGTTTATATAGATTAAAATGGATGTAATTTAAAATGGAAGTGATAGTTCAGGCGACGATTACTATTTTCGAAAGACAGGTACAGGAGGGCTGAAATAATAATAGTAATTGATTAAAACAGATCAAGTTCAACGTATCCTCACTTTGCTTCCATCATTTAACTCTACTAATCCTAACCCATACCCTAGGCCTCAGCTCTTCTCCAGATTTGTCTACAAGGCTAGAACACAGTGACAGACATTTTCCAAGTTGACAAAAATATAAGAGTTGTAGTAAAATCCAACGGTTGAAAGAACAGTTCCGGTCCTGAGGAAGCCCAGTTTGAAGCAGTGGACAGATTATCTAAACTCAAGATGCTTTGTCATCATTTATCAAAGAACATGCAGATTTGACATGGTCCAGACCTAGAAAGGACACGTGTTAAACCCACAAAATAATGAAGAATGTACGTGGATGAGTAAGTGAGTGAGAACCGAACACAAGATGGAAGAAAGAGATGAAAATCCTAAGCGGACCCGAGAGCTATCTTATGTTATGCTCAGTTGTGCATGCTTTTCAGTAAGAAAACAACCACTATCGGGTACCGGTTCGGCGCCCTCGTAGATCAAACTTCCAAAGAATAATGATGAGGAAGGGCAATACGAGATTACTCTAGCAACCTTAAGCTAGTAAGTAAGGGAGACTTACTCCTTTCACGGATTGGAAAATTTGTGACTTACTTTCCTTGAAGGTAAGAATGTCTCTTTCTTTTGAAAACAAAGATGACTCCTGTATTGAGAAATTGACAAAAAAAATTTCAATGCAACTAAGCGATGCTTATAAATAAACCTTGATGATGACTAGCTAGGGTTTGGAAGACTTTCTCTTTGCATCTAGCTTGATGGGCCGAGGCCTCCTTGATGCGTTTAAATTGACGGCCGAGACTTGGTCTTGGGCCGAGACTTCTTTGTCTTCAACCCAAAGCCAACCACCATGCATGCATCTAATCCTAACCAACAATCTAATGCATGATATGAGTAAGACTTATAGATATACTTTATTCTCACAAAAACGGTTAAGTGTTTGCCAAATAAAATGAAAATACAAAAAAAGTGTTCAAAAAGAAAAAAATAAATAAAGAAAAAAAATGCATAAAGTAAATGGTTACACGTTTAGAATGCTAGGAAGAAAAATTCTCATCCGATGACGTTCTGAATCCATCTATGTATCTCATGCTAGCATGTGCAGAGGCTGTTCCACATCTAAAGGGCTAATCTCCCAAGTGAGTCCATCCAAGAGATCAAGATCCGTACAAATAACAAAGTCATCAGTAAAATAATTAAATAAAGTAAGAGAATTTGTCTGTGAGCATGTGACAAGCTTTCGAGGCATGTCAAGTTTTCTTTTCTTGGGTACTAAGATCAATGCCGACTGTCGACTGTACATAGAAATAACGTGCATGTAAAAACACACGTGAAATGAAACCAGATAAATTGGACCCTCTAGTACAAATACAAATAAAATATTATATGATCTCTTCTTAAAGAAAAGACCCATTAACTGGCAAGCAATAGAACCCAGGAAACAGTGAACAAAATCAAGTACAGAAGGAATCCTTTTTTGCACGACAGAAAACAAAAATCGAAAGTTATGATTCTGATGTAATATTTTTAGTTTATTTGCATGCTGTCATTTTGATTTAAAAACAGTAAAGACACTTCAGCCGGCGTTGTCCTAATACAATCACGCTAGTCTGAATCCTTTGATACTATAAAAAAATATGGGAGTTTCTTTCACAAATAAACCCAAAAGAAGATGTCAATCTATGCTTGGATCAGTTTGCTACTAATTATTATTATATATCAATGATTAATGAAAGAGAACTAGAATGCCTATGAATAGTGATCGGGAGAGTCGTCCAAGTAATGAAAAGGAAACTATCTTATGATACATAGATAATTTAAGAGCAAATCTAATCCAGTCGACCCTACTCATTATAATACCAATTCCCAAATGCATTTAATCCATCCAAATTCGTAGTATAGGTTGATGCGTAATCATCTCTCATATATATTACTCACTCATCTAGTCATCTTTATCGTGGCTATTGTTTCTGACAAGGCAATGTGTTTTCAATAAAGAAAGGAGCTGTCCACGTTGCACAAATTTTACTTCCTTTTCTCAATCACACCACTTTTTCTTACATAAATTCATCTAATGATCCTATATTATGATGTGTGTAAAAATAAATGAGTCGTCTCAATTAATACTAACAATAACAATCACAATTACAATAGAAGTGATTAAAAATAGTAGTAAATAATGAATTTAAAAATAACTAGACAGACTTTAAGAATATGTTTTTAAATGATTTAATTTTGGAATCCATGTGAAATTCAGTATATGATTAAAGGATGTCTAAATAGACGTATGACCATCATTCATGCATCCTTTTTCATGCCATATAACAAGATTTGGATGCTCATATTACATGCATAGTGAGAATGATTAAATCATACATCATGAATTAATTATATGTATGTGAACGGTATTGCGAGAGGTATTAGTGGTAATATTCAAACCCAATAAATATCTCGCTAGTGGATTGTATGATGAATATAAGATCCAAAAATAGAAAGGGAGTGATTGTGAGTTTCCATTGGGCTACAAATTGTAGTCCTCCAGAGGTATTATGTTGTGACAAGCAAGCGCCACTGGGAAAGACCGTTAATAGAATGCACGAAAGTGTTCAGTTTTACATATAATGGTTTATAATCATGCATATTAGCATTCACAAAATATATTAATATTGTACTTGATAATGACGATACCATTCAAATAATATAAAACATACATGTATTGAATCATACCATGACATGAGTTGTGTGATAAATGCATTTTATACATATTATATATCATTGAGTATAGAATTGGAAGTCTGGTGGATGTTGTTGGTGATGTTGAAATTATAGACGTGTTGAGTTAATGTTTAGGATGATAATTGAAAACTTATGAATCTATCGATTATGACATGAGAAATTAATCTCAAAAACATCACGTGTCCAAGCATTTTTACAAATGCATTATATATCTCCTACATATAGAAATGAGTATTGCGTATAAAGGGATTAAACATTAATAAGAAATGACTAGAGTATTTTGTTAACATTGAAAGATTAAGATCAGTTATGCGATGTCACACAGGTGTTACGTGTGACACCGATAATTAATGCAATGATGGACAATATAAATATGTGGCAATAAATAAGACAGGAGGTTGGTAACGCAGTTTGGCAATCAGCCTACGTCTGCGGGGCCACGCCCAGATATAAAAATATTTCATGACTTCACAAAATTACAAGACAATCGGACTTATACAAATAAAGACTCCCTCTTATCTTTGTCACCGCCTCTTCCTAATTTCCCTAATGAAACTGTTTTTACGAGCTCCACTCGACTTAAGATCGATCTCTCATAAGATCTAGAAAACAAAAAGATCCTCTTGTTGTTGACGACTCCTCCCGAAATCCGTGTTATGGCAAGATCTCATTGCCCACGATCAAAATGACAAGCTCCCCTTGTCGATAAACAGAACTCCTCTCAAGTTCGAATGCAGCCTCCTCCTGAGACTGAGATTCAATGAAGAATAAGGAATATTCCCTCCTACGACACCGTCTGTAACACCAGGGCGTTGTCTTCGGAAGAAATAAATCAACAGACTCCAATAATCGATGAATTCCACAGTATAAGAAGAGTGTGTAAAACAATCACCAACCCATACACAGAAGCGTATGGAGAGAAAGAAAAGTAACGACTTGCAAAACGAAGAAAAACTTCTCTCGTGAATAATCAAAATTCTGTCTATTGTTTCCACAGAAACTAACCCTTAAATTTCATTGGTAACTCCCATATCTTCGATTTAATTCAGTTACCAAATTAGATTTATCGCCGCAAGAAATAAGGAAACCAAATCTCAACTAATCGGTTGAATGACACCACGTGTGACATTTTAGGAAAGTTCCTCCAACAACTTGGATATAGATCCAAAAACTTATGAAAGCATCTTATGATTCATGCGATCTCAAAGCCTAATATATTTCAACAAATCTTTATCAAATCGGCTTACCAAAATAAAGTTTTCCAAAAAACAAGTGCCTTTAGATTTTTCAACAACTTTCCTTATATTTATGTTTCCTTATATTTCTCTTCCACAAAATCTTCATGATCTTTAATATGCATCCATCCAATAATCTAAATATATTATTTCTTGATTATCAATAAATAAATTACCACTTTGGAAAATAGTGGAATAAAATATTATCTCCATAAATATAATTTGCCAAAAAATTAATGCCAACATATTTGCAATATATTTGCCCCTTTGGCATTTTTTGGCAAAATCAATAAAACCAACAACTCCATAACTCCCCCTGGATGGTGGCTTCAATACATCATAAAAAATTACTTCAATCATCATTATATCAAGATATGGTATCAGAGCATAATCCCCAAAATACTCCCTTTTTTTGCCATAAAAAGACAAAAATATATATAAGAGAAGAGTAATCACCATATAATCACAAGAACTACCAGATAAATACCACCAGCATCATAGAAATACCTTCAGAGAGATAACCAATATCAGAAAAATATAATATCCAGAAGAGCAAATATTTAGTGTCAGACACATTGTTCAAGAAATAGAAACAGTGTAGTAATATTCAATAAGTGAACTCAATCTGAAGTAACTCGCCTATCTGTAGAAGTTGGATCATCAACATTTTCTGCATGTGTAGATGCTGATTTACTTTGACAAGTTCGGTCCATTTTTCATGAAGAAATTTGTATTCTCCAATTAGGTCTTCTCCTCTGACTGCTTCTTCGTCTTCATCACTGCTATTAGAAAAGTTGTCTATGACACCGTGTATAACATCACCGTTTTCTTCACGTTCTGTCTTTCCAACAAGCGCCACATGATTGCTCTGAAATTCGTCTTCCTTCTCTGACTCATCCTCACTCCAAATTGCGTTCAGAAAATTCTTCTTTTTCTTCAAATTATTAGCACATTTTGCTTGTATATGTCCGAAATCTTTATACTCTCTACACTGAATGCTTTTGTTCTTGAATGGTTGATCAGATACATAAGTTTCTTCCCTGTGCTTCTTGTTGCTTGAAGAACCATTTTTGAAGTTAGTGACACCGTGCTTGACACCGCGAGTATTTCTTCTAAATCTCTTCATAATTCTGCTGAAATTCTTTGAAAGCAGGGCTAGAGATTCCTCCAAGTCATCTTCATTATGCTCGTTGAAATTCTGTACCTCGGTTTTTAGAGCAACTCCTTTTCCCTTTTTTATTTCGGTGTCTCCCCCAAGATTTATCTCGAAGGTTCTAAGAGATCCCATCAATTCTTCTAACTTCATTTTAGAGACATCTTTGGCTTCTTCTATGACAGTGACTTTATAGGCAAATCGTTGTGGCAAAGATCTTAAAGTTTTTCTTACAAGTTTTTCTTCAGAAAACATCTCACCGAGAGCAAATGCTTCATTTGCTATATCACATAGTTTGGCGTTGAACTCGCCAATAATCTTATCTTCATGCATTTTTAGATTCTCAAATCTAGTAGTTAGCATCTGTATTTTGGACAACTTTACAGTCAATGTTCCTTCATAGGTAGTTTGAAGAATCTCCCATGCCTTTTTAGCTGATTCACACGTGGATATGACTCTGAACTGAATAGGATCCACGTCATTAAATATAGCATTTAAAGCCTTTGAATTGTTGTGTGCTAAAGCATCTTCATTTATGGTTCAGTTTTCTTCGGGTTTTGGAGATGTGATACCTTCTGCATTGGTGTTCATAAGGTGATTCCATCCTGTTAAAATAGATCTATAGGCCTTCTCGTCAATAGCTTTAATGAATGCTCTCATCCTTGCCTTCCAATAAGCATAATTGCTTCCATCAAATAACGATGGACGCATTGTAGAACCTCCTTCTTTCATAGAGTCCATCGCACACGAACTATAATCTTGTCTCGCAGATCACATTTAAGAAACAAAAACAACCCGTTTTGATACCAATTGAAAGATTAAGATCAGTTATGCGATGTCACACAAGGTGTTACGTGTGACACCGATAATTAATGCAATGATGGACAATATAAATATGCGGAAATAAATGAAACAGGAGGTTGGTAACGCAGTTCGGCAATCAACCTACGTCTGCGGGGCCACGCCTCGATATAAAAATATTTCACAAGTTCACAAAGTTATAAGACAATCGAACTTATACAATTAAAGACTCCTTCTTATCTTTGTCGCCGCCTCTTTTTAACGTCCCCAATGAAACTGTTTTTGCGAGCTCCCCTCGACTTAAGATCGATCTCTCCTGAGATCTTGAAAATAAAAAGATCCCATTGTTGTTGACGACTCTTCTCAGAATTCGTGTTATGGCAAGATCCTCTTGCCCACGATCAAAATAACAAGCTCCCATTGTCGATAAACAGAACTTCTCCCGAGTTCGAATGCAGCCTCCTCCCGAGACTGAGCTTCAATGAAAAATAAGGAAAATTGTCTCCTACGACACCATTGTAAAGCCAAGGCGTTGTCTTCGGACGCAATAAATCAACACACTCCAATAATCGATGAATTCCACAGCATAAGAAGAGTGTGTAAAACAATCACCAACCTATACGCAGAAGCGTAGAGAGAGAAAGAAAAGTGACGGCTTGCAAAATGAAGAAAAACTTCTCTCGTGAATAATCAAAAATCCGCCTATTGTTTCCACAGAAACAAACCCTTAAATATCATTGGTAACTTCCATATTTTCGATTTAATTCAGTTACCAAATTAGATTTATTGCCACAAAGAATAAGGAAACCAAATCTCAACTAATCGGTTGACTGACACCACGTGTGACATTTTAAGAAAGTTCCTCTAATAACTTGGATATAGATCCAAAAACTTAAGAAAGCATCCCATGATTTATGTGATCTCGAAACCTAATATATTTCAACAAATCTTTATCAAATTGGCTTACCAAAACAAAGTTTTTCAAAAAACAAGTGTTTTTAGATTTTTCAACAACTTTCCTTATATTCATGTTTCCTTATATTTCTCTTCCACAAAATTTTCATGATCTTCAATATGTATCTATCCAATAATCTGAATATATTATTTCTTAATTCCCAAGAAATAAATTATCACTTTGAAAAATAATGGAAGAAAATATTATCTCTATTAATATAATTTGTCAAAAATTCAATACCAACATATTTGCAATATATTTACATTTACAAACATATAGAACATGGATGCGTATTAATTACTGTTTATAAATATTGAAAATTTAAGTTAAGGTTATGAGAACTAATCACGTAGGAGATTAGTATATGATTAGATGTGATATCACTTTGGTTTAAAAATCACTACGTGGTTTTCTTCAATCTTTCAGGAGCATGTGATATCAGCCCTAGAAGAAAATGTAAAAGACAAGATGAGTTGATGAGGTTGATATAGCGTACACCATAAGAGTGTTTTTGCTTTTATTTTTTTCTTTATATTCTAATTTAGTATGGACCATGTATATAGAATAAATTTGTGCGGCCAATTACCTATTTGATTTTCAATAGTAATTTTTACTTATTTTGATCATTGTAGTTTTTCCCATCTCAAGAATCTAGAGGTTGGGGCAGAATCGCTACAAGAACTGTGCGAAAAGGAGAAAACAAGTAGTCTGTTGAAAAGAGAAAGTACTAACAAGAGTTATATCTCACTAATAGAAACTCTCGAAAATACTAAAGGAAATTCGCCTAGCTCAATCCCGGCTGCCCCCCCTGACTCAGACTTGAAAGGAGATGTCGTTGGGTCAATCGTCTAAACTCAGTAGAGAATTAAGTATTATACACAAAGTGTTATAAACGTATGAATGAGTGAGTATCTTATAAAAAATTATATATTAAAAACATGAGACAGAAATAGTTGAAGGGCATGTATAAAAAATCTCCACTATATTGTAGTACGTAATAAAAATAAGTTGTCATTGTAAACAATAGATTTTCGTGAAAATAAATTACTCATGGACTCTAAACATACTATGCGTAAGGCATAAAAGAAAATGCGATACTTGGCTATCGCAGTAATATAACACAAATCTAATCAGGTTTAGGTTTTCGCAGAAATATAATACAGTCAGCTGTCTCATTATTTTATTTGACAAATACAAACGCGTCTTCCAGTGGTCAAATGAACGCATCAAAATAAGGATCCCTACTCGGGTCGATTAAACTTGGTTAACACAACCAATTTGATTATCAGTTCAAAATAATAAATATGCATGCTCAAACGTGACAGCGAAAATTACACATACATAATATAAAAATCGACACGTTGTAAAGACAATTAATATCACAAAATATGAACATACGTCTCAAAATAAGTTTTACAAAGTCACGTTTGCGCTGCGTGATAAATAAACTCCTCCCTCAATCAAGTATACCACTGCAATGCTGAATCCAAGATATCCAGTAGTGTGTCAAACCTCAACACCTAACGGCTAGCAGAACCTTATCATCGGTAGGTTTCCAAGGACCTTGACATATTAACCCAAGCCCAATATTTGGATTAGAAACTAAGTCAGTGCTCAATTGGGATAATATCCAAAACTGACCCAAAAAGGTGGAAAACATCAAGGCTTACATAAGTAGAAGCCTCAGTGTAGTAATGTCGTGACAATACAAAGGGGAATGCCACAACGCCATGTTCATCGGTGGCCATAAAGGCACACGTCCAACTTCAATCGAGTCATGTAGCACAACTGAAATAACATTTATAAGCGACCCATTTCATACCTTTAGCGTTTCCCATTTGCGAAACTGGCCTTCCCAAGTGGTTCTAGACTCGAGCAAGAAGCCACAGGGCTATGCTATGGTCCAAGGCTTCTGGTTGGTGCGAGTTTGGATATGAATTTTGTATTATGATGATAAATGCCTTTTCTCCTTTCTATTAATTGTCCATCTACCCCAAAATTTAGATCACTGACTTCAAATCCAACGATTTAGTTTTAGACAGCAAATAATGAGAAATTAATTGACTTAATTGTTTAGAGAAATAATAGATCAAGAGGTCATAAAGGTTGAGAGGCACGCGTTCTTATCTTATGCTGAGCTGCAAGAAGTTTCAATTAGTGAGCCTCCCTTATTATCTCTGTTATTGCCTCTCTCTCTGCTGTTTTCTGCACTATTTACTCAGCGTCTAAACGTAACTTTATACCTCTAATGGTGTGAACAATGTGTAATAAATAATAAGTAGTGGGGCACTTGAAATTGCCGACAATGCCTGGGGAGACACTAGTAGCAGGGCTAACTAACAGTGTTAAGTAATGACCTCTCCTAGCTCATGTTCATATTCCAAATCTCTGCTTATGTATCTCCACTGGTTTCTAACTAATCTGATAAATGCTCCTGCATCTATATAGCCTCAACCACTTCCCCAGTCTCCTCCAATAGACATGCTTAAAACTTTCTATTTCCAGGCTTTTTTACTTTGTCTGCTCAACTAAAAAAGAGCACGCTGATTTAGTCTCATGACACTGTTTGAGACTCGATATTGAAAAAACTAAGTATTTTTAACGGAGAGTGGACTTTGGAGCGATTAAAAGAAGAAAAAGCGATGATGTTGCGAGACTTTTTTTGATCTCTTTAATATCTCCGAGTTGAAGATTCCTCTACTGAACGGCTATACATATTATATATAGTATGCATACTTCGATACTTAGTCACAGCAAGAAACGAGCTGCAACTGAGATTCGAAAATACAACGTTATGCATGCCAGTTTTGAGCAAAACCCACAAAATAAAGTAATGATAAGAACTCTCCTCACACCTACTCGTTTGACTGAATTGTATATTAGAACATGAAGCTGAGTGCTAAGCATCCATCACCCTTTTCCCAGTCAAACGCACTAAAAAAATGGCAAAAAGAATAAACGTTTTGACAAATGACAAATGAACCATTTGACAAATGAAGTTGTCAAATGTGCAGTAACCACAGTGCAAATCACTCATTTAATGATCCGGATAGTAAGGACTCATGTGTATTTTTTTTTTTATGGTTTTTAGTCTTCCTCTTCCAGTCATGAATCAAGCCTTGTGCTCAAATTTTCTCCAGACAGTCGGATTGCTCTTTTGGACATATTGGTCACGGCTTGCTTCTGGGTCGTGACAATTCTAGCTCGGGTGAGTGCGATCAGTGTCTTTTTATGTCTAACACCATTACATTTGGGGGTAGTGAATGAGTATGTTGATTAAATGATAGGGTTTTGTTTTGCAGTGAGTTTTTTTGGGATATAAAAATAGGTCGTGGAAGACTAATGCGCAAACAAGAATTAAATGAAGGCCCCCCCGTCAAAGTAGTCGTGCGCACGAGTTGGAAACTGGAAAAAGGGACTTATCCCAGAAAATCAGCTTCTCCAATTCCATTGTTTAATCACCCATTCTTGCATTTTAGGGTTTTGTCTCTACTCAGACAGGAAAGGCCATTCCAAGCTCACACCCACTCACAATCTCTCCATTATTTATATATTTATGTTCATTTCATGACACGTCCACTGTCTAATCGTGTCGCCACATGAAATAAGCTGTCCTTAAAGCTGGCTTTGCCCATTTCAAATCATAATTATTGTCACATTTTCACTAGTTTGGACTAAAAATAATTCTAATCATTCCTTAATCATTTGCTAATTCTTCCATTAACTGGGAACAGGAGTGGTGGTGCAGGTGCAATCTTGTCTCCAGTATATCAAGTCTGCTTTTTTAAATTCTCACTTTGTTAGTTAGTAGATATTACAGGAAAATTAATAGTTTAGCGGGAAATTTAACTCAAGAGACTTGCATTTGAAGTTAGCAGATTAACTCCACTAATGGTAATAGTTAATGCTGGGAAGGTACAGCGATGAGAGTCGAGAGAGGTAAAAAACGTTGTGAAAGAGAGAATCAAGAGCAACAAAACTTTCATAATGATAGCAGCTAATGGTGAGGAGGATGATTGAGAGGGTTCAAGTAGATTTATTGTTTGAAAATTATTGTACCATTAACGTTACTCAGAAAAAAAAGAAGAAGAAGGATGAGACTGAGAGGGGGTTGAGTTTATCAACTGAACCATTTATGACATTCATTCTAAACGTGGTCGTGTCTCCAAAACCCTCATTTTGAGGCTTCAAAACCCCACTTCTTTCTTTTCCCAACCATAGTGCAACATAAAATAATTAAGTAGAAAGCAGTCCCCCCAAGCTTTTGAATTTTGAACATTTGTTGCATTAAACAATTGAAACAGTAACTCCATCCTCTACACTCTTCTTCAACACATCTTTTACCATGATTTGTAAAATCTATTTATGCAAAGACAATCCAATTTTCTCCAAATTTCAAACTCTAATTTTTTCTTTTTCCGATTTAATCATCAAATTAGACTTGACTATGTTACGAACAATAACAATGTGGAAGCTCTTAAAGTCTCGATTAAATTTATTAAGAATCACCTATTTAATTGTAAGCAAGTCAATTATTAAAGAAAGTAAACATCATTTATTATTATTAAAATTAAGTTGTTAAACAAAATTAAATATAAAGATATTCTCAAACATCACTAACCAAAATGCTACACAGTTTACTCATTAGAAACCATAATTAAACTAAAATATAATACTCCTCTAGTTTTAATTATGATATCCTCGACAACCTTCTCTGTATGCCCGTCTTCATCGATAAGAATTTCAATCAGCATCCGTTCCTACTTAATTAAAGATCCTCCCACATCATAAAAATACTAGTGAGAAAAATAATCACAGTATACGTGTAATGAATTAATATTCATACATTAGCAGAGTTTCGTGCATAAAAGTTATATGTCGCCGAAATTTTTATTCCAACTTTACCATGCTTTATTTGGTAGGCTATTAGACAATCATTGATTTCTTTCCCTCATATGGTTTCATAAATGACGCAAAAGAGGAGTTCTAATGCCAAATGACACAATACAAAATGCTCTAGTCAAGGTGCAGGCGTCCTCAAACAAAGCGCGGACATCCGAGCTGTGAAAAGCTCTCGGGTTTGAGAGTCTGGAATCAAGGGCGGGAGTCCAAAACTCGGCGATAGAAGAATAGGGTTTAGCAGCTGGAGACCGAGTAAGAGAGAGGACACCCCGAAAATGAAAATGGTTTGAATGTGCGAAACAAAGGGCGACTAGAAATCGACAAATTTAGGTGAAAATGAGAGAACCTAAGGTAGGAAACAATGAAAATACGATAAAATAATGAAGGAAATGAAGAACAACGAATAAACAACACAGAAATGATAGAATCTTGAGAGAAAATACGAACAACCAATTCAAGAGCCGATTTTCTTCCAATTAAAAGGTAAAATAGAGACTTACTATTGATTCTACTTGAAGATAGTAGACGAATCCGCCTATATCCACCACAAACGAGCTCACTAATTCGATTGATAAGGAAAAGAAACTTCAAGAAGTTAACGTTAAGAGACAAATAGAAAAAACTCTATTCTTCTACTTAATATCCAAAAATTGAACTGTTTTTTCCATTACCCCAAACCCTAATCAAATATTCATCACATTAATAACAAAATTGTAAATAAGTCAAAGTTTCAAATAAAACATAATAAAATTATCTTAAACAAACAAAAATGCAAGAAATTAAAATAGTGAGCTTAGACTTGTCCCGTGGCACATCATCTTCCTAGGACTGAAAAAGATTTTACCTAAAATCTAATCGCTACTTCTATTGTAGAAATCTTGTAGCAGCCCACCCTGTAAAGGCAAGACGATCTAAGATACTGTTAATTATGAAGGCACAACCTATACCAGTGGGGGTATACAATCTCACATCGCTTGAGATATTGAAAATTGAGTTCTTTGTAAGTAGAATTATCATTTTTGCTAACACAACGAGTTTTGAGCTAACCCCAAGAACAAATCCATAAGAGCTCTTATCCAAAACAGACAATATTGTATTGGGAGCACCGAAGAACTTTACAAATCTAACTAGAATAGATTGAGTTATCTAAAAAATTCTAATTAACACGTTTACACTTGATTAATTCCCAACAACAATTAATTACTCTTTTGGAATTAAGTATTTTTAAAATGATTATAAGTCGTAATTAGAATAATTGACAATTGAATTAATGAAAACTTTTCAATTATTGCTACCTACAAAAAAAAAGTGGATTTTAACTTACCTAGTCCATGAAATCCTTTTGATTTTTTTTGGGTTAACTATAGAATCAACCTACATTTAGCAGATAATTAATAAAAGACCATATCATTTAACTCCCAAAATATCATGATTAACTATCTTTTTTATCACTTAAAACGTGTACAAATATTTATTTGTAGTTAGACATAAACTAAAGTAAAATGAAAGAAACATTGCAAAAGTTATTTAATGCGATATTTAGGATATAGTTTTTTTAATTAATTTATGAAAAATAAATGATAGGAAAAAGCATAATCAATTTATGATGCTCACGTCATGGTACAGGAGCAGATCGAAAAGAGTAATGCAAAACGGCGACTGGTCATGGGTGTTGAAAGAGTAAGGTGTAGATAGGTCCTACCGACGTCAGTCTGTCTGGGCATTTGGAGACCACCTCCCGTCCGATTCGCAGCTCGGTCTATGCGATATTATTTCACTAACCCAACTCCATAATAATAATAATAATAATAATAATAATAATAATAATAATAATAATAAAAATAATAATAATAATAGTAGTAGTAGTAGTGCACGTTTTTTGTACTAAGATATTCAAGTGGTACCCACTCTGCTTAGACAACTTGGACTCTCTTTTATTGATAGTTTTAATTCAACTTACGTTACACTTCTATGTGTCAAGCGACATGCTGACTATTATTCAAAACATTTTGTAACTTGGCATTGCAAGATCGCAATAAATTTTGTAAATAAATATAGGTAATTTATCTCGTAGATAATTTTAATTTTTTCTAATTTATTACAGTGCCGAAATCGGTAAAAGTTAAGCGGTAAAAATGAGAAAATCATTGTGATAGCTAAAGATCGTAATAATGCAATGTATATTAATGTTACCTGAGGGATAATAATTTTGATATTATTCAAATATTATTGAATTTGTAACGAATTAGAAAATATGATTTCACAAATAAGAAACATAATACCTTAAATTTTTATTTTATTTAATCCGAATATATGCCTCGATTGATCTCCTTAATAGTCAACTTCTTTCCTATATGTTGATTACACCAAGATGAAAGGTTCATGAGTTAGACATTTCTTTTTTCACTTTTTTATGTGAAAAATGATGGTAACACTATTAGGTTATATGTCACGATATAATATGTATCAATTGTTTTTCGGCATTTGCCTCAATGCGATTCACGGGACGAATAGCAAAACTATAATCAAGGTAGACATAAAAGTTTGTTGGTGATTTTACCTAACGTAAGTGCGCGTGTCAACACAAATAATATAATGATAAAAAACAAATGTCCAACCCACCAAAAATTGATACAATTAAATTTTTAAGAGTAATGTTATGTTTACCTTTTTATCTTACAATCTTAAAATACACGCTGACGTATCAAACAATGATTGATATAATTAGAGTAAAATTAATGTAATAAATCATAAATAATTAATGTATTATATTTATTGCATCAATAGTTGTTTGACACATAGACGTGTATTTTGAAATGATAGAATAAGAAAATAAATTTAGTATTATTCAATTTTTAATTACCAATTTAATTTTACTTCAATGTCATTTAAATAAAAAAAATTGAGATTTTTAATGACTAAACTACTAATAAAATAAGAACAAGATATCAAACACGAATTAACTTCAATTAACGAAAACGTAGGACTACAATTATCCCTCAACAATCCACTTAATTAAATTATTTACTTTTTCAATCAATCAATTCTTGTGAATCAGTTATTCGAGAAATACTAATTATTTAAAAGACTTATTTGATGGTTAGAAATTTTGTCAAATATTAAATACACTATTTTCTTATGTCAATAAAATAGTAACAAATGATTAAGTTTAGGTTCTCAAATTAGATTATACGCGATATCGATATGTAGACATATCTCTATCTCTATTTTACATAAATCCATGGTTTCCACTTGATAATCGTATGTTATCATGTTCGTATATAACATGCAAAGTTATTTTTTCAAAATTCATTACACATGACAAGATTAATCTAAATATTAGCTAGATAATCAGATTAACAATCATCACTAAACATAATAAACAAACTTGAAGCGAATCAATAAAATGAAAAAGATAAAAATTTAATTTGATTTCATGTAAATTCAAATTAAAATCCTAAAACAGAGAACTAGCCCATGAAAGCAAGAGAAAAATAAACCGAGAAACTAGCATCAAAATCACTGATATCTATCAAAGTCTTAAATCTCCAGCATTTTTTCGTCATCATGTGTCATCATGTGTCTCTCATTTCTAGATCATCGTTAAAATAGTTGGTTGGCCTTAGTTAGCAAGCCCTGCCATAGCTATGCCCACTTACGAGTGCCACTACACTGCGTAAAATATCGACGAGCGCAACCGCGCTCAAAGTGAGCACTGTAACGTTGAACCTCGGGTTTCCATATTTCATTTTTGGCTTAAATAACGGTCTCCGTAAGCGCAGTAGCGCTCAGCTACTGCCTTTGTTGCTTCTTTAGCATACGTTGGTTTTTCTTCATTTTCACATTTTTACCATTTTTATTTGTACTTTAATTCTTATATATGTATAAAATCTATTACTCCGAAAAATAAATAAAAAAACAACTCAAAAAAGACGTTAGAAACTCTCAAACTCATAAAAGTCTATTCAATCCATCAGTATAAAACCGCCTCATCAATGACAAAAGGTTCTGTTAAAGCTTTCTTTTATATTTTCCTAGTGTTTATTTTTTGATGAGCTTTGATTTATTATTTTCTTTTATTTTTATGTCTTTATAATTTGTTTTGTTACATACATGACGTGCTTCTACTTAAAAATTAAACACAAGCAAAGTCAGTTCGGTTGAAAACAATTATTTTAGACCTAGAACGCCCCAAAATCTAATATTCATAAAACCTTCGATTTAAGTCCAAATGATCTGAAATTTTAACACGTTCTTATCAAGTATGTTACTCAACTTCCCTCTAAAAATCAGAGGCTAATTGTTGCGGTTGAAAAATTATGGACGAAAGACTGCTTACTGGTCCGAGCAGGTAATAACAGCATCTCTTGGGTTTAGCACCTCTTTTGAATAAAGACACTTTAACTAGCTTTAAATGAGAATTGGATACAACATTGCTAATAATTCTCCTCGCCAAGAGAATCATAAGCAAGGTCATTATTTTACCCGTTCCATTTCGATTTGCCTATTGCAAGGTCAATATTTTCTTTTGAATTTATTATATTTTATTCTTTTAAATTTTTGTAACCACTAACGTGGACTTGGTCCATTTCATTCGAGATACGTCATGCTAATGACTTGAAGTTTTTCGCTGCGAATCATAAATCAAATTGTGAGTTGGGAGATCAAACTTTCTCCGAAGATGGATTGTTATATCCGGCGTTTTTCCGTTCCGGCCACACATCACGGTCATGACAGTATGAGCACATCAAATGTAAATAGTGTGAGCATGTTATAAAACAACTTGACTGTTTATTTAAATAATAAGATAGCTCATTTGACTAGAAGTCTTATTATATTGTTGCAGTGTTTGCATAAACAATGTAAAAAAAAGGTGTTTATTTTAGTGATATAATAGTTGGAGAGAGGGGATTATAATTTGATAATGATTATGGAATAATAAGAAGTGAGCATAGAAGATGGTGAGGTTATTGACTTTGGGTGAGTAAGAGCATTGGAGATGGTGTTAATCAATTTTTGAGGCTCAAAAAGGAGTCTTCTTGGGGGCCATGCCTCCCCATTTTAAATACTTAACAGCTCCGGAAAAAGTAAATTAGTTTACTCTTAATCATATTCCATCTCCTAATTAGCTGTACAAACAAACGCCAACTAGTCATACATCTCTTCAATGGTGGCTTTTGTCCAACTCCATCTACTTGTTCGTTTTGTTCTTTTATGCTTGCTTCCATTCGTATGACTAGTTTCAACCAGCCCCTCTCTCTCTCTCTCTCTCTCCTCTTATTGAATAGTTGTTCATTGTTTTGGTTATACTCTGTGTTCATTCATTTATTCGTTCATTAAAAGAAATGGGTCGTGTTGCTTCGCAGTAGAGGTTGGAAGATACTCCAAAGGTTTGGAGCAAAACAAATCGGCAAAATTTGAGAGAGTTTATTTTGTAAGCATGGTGATGGTGAAGGGTCAACCTACAATGATTGAGGAACTCCTGTTTAAGCCTTTTAGATGAGGTTGGAAGAGTTGGTTTGGACTTTATCGCCTAATAACACACAAAGCAATGGGTGGTGAGCTGATGAAAATCGAATAAAATAAAAACAAAATTACTTTGCTTCTGTCTTAGTCTTTGTGCTTTTCCTCTGTCCTTGCACTTGGATCTTGAGAGACAAAAAAGGCAAAGAAATTCCACTGTCCGTGAGCTGATTAAATGGGTTGAAAGCATGAGGGAAGTGAGCGAGTATTCAATACTTAACACATTGGCCATCATTTTCTTGCGATGGGGGAAGAAGACAGGAGGAAGGAACCGGGAGATCTTGTTGATATTATATTTATAATGCAACACAGTCCTCCTCCTCGGGAACAATACTGTATTATTATTTACAGTAATTACTTCTCTACAAACCATCTGCCTAAGGCCATACATGTTACCGCAGCACAAGCCAAAAAAGAAGGGCTCCCCATCCCCATTAAACACCCAATTACAGCGCCATTCAATGTCTGTATTTGTTACATGTCGTCAAGAACATTGAAAGAAGAAGAAGAAGAAGAAGGAGAGAGAGAGAGAGAGAGAATGGAGAGAAAGAAATGCAAGAGTTTTATTGGGAATGAATGAGAGAGGCAGACGCAACAATGGTTCACGTGAGGCATTTAAACCATGGTCCGTCCGTTGGGTTAGTGATGCACCCGCTGCGTCTGGGTTTTAAATGCACACAAAGCATTGAAGGGTAAGTTTTAGAAAGAGACTCAGAGACTAGCAGAAGCCTCTGTAATTTCCGTACACAAAATGTAAGAAAGAAACACCGAATTCAAGGTTGCCTCCCACGTTACTCTCTCTTTACCTGTAAAACAATGGACTAAGCTCCAATTCAATGCTCTTCTTTACATCAATCATACTTGATTAATCTCTTCCTATTTTCCAGAATTCTTCTCTGATGGCTTTGACACGCGGCGTCATCGTACGGGTTTCCCAACCCTGGTGGCCTATAAAACAGAGATGGCTTCGGCATCCATTGTGTTTTCTCCCCTCTTCACCTCCTTCGACTTTGCTTCTTCCATCACTTTCTCTCCTCTGTTTCCCGACACATCTGACTGAGACCATTGCCCAACTTACATCACTTTCCAATTTCTTTGAGATTATTCAGCAGAGTTCAGCTTCCATTCTTTCTTTCACTCTTGCTCTTCTCTCTGCCTTCTCTCTAACTCACTTTTTGCCAAGAAATCCTCGTCCTGGATTTACTTTTTAGGGTGTGTTGAATCGCCCGTTTGAAGCTTCTCTTTAACGTCATTTCTGGGCAGCTTTCTTTTCTCCTCTTTATTCCCCCTCGTGTCTACTCTTTAGTTGACGAATCTCTCCCACTTTTATGCCATCCATTTCCTCTCATTACCCTCTTTGATCACGCACTTTCAATGCTACAGCTCTGAAACTGAGTCCTTGAGTAAAAAAAAATTAAACATGGATTCTGGTTTTGTTTCTTCCATCAAGTTCAGCGAGCACCGTAGCCACGTTAAGCTTGTTTCCCCGCCGGAAATAAGGCCTAAACTGGTGAGGATAACAGTGACCGATGGAGACGCTACTGACTCATCCAGTGACGATGAAGATGTAGTGTTTCCTCGTCAAAGGCTCAAGAAGTTTGTGACTGACATTACAATGGAGTCGCCGTCTTCCTGTGAAAGAAATGTCAAGTGGAGGCAGAGCAAGGGTACCAAAACTTGCCGGAAAAGCTCCATCGAAAAAACAAGATTTCCTGCAGCGACCCAAAAGCCGTTGAAAGTTACCGGTGGTAAGAAGTTCCGAGGCGTGAGGCAGAGGCCATGGGGAAAATGGGCCGCTGAAATCAGAGATCCTCTCCGACGGGTACGTCTCTGGTTAGGTACTTACGACACTGCAGAAGAAGCAGCCATGGTCTACGACAACGCCGCTATTAAGCTTCGTGGGCCTGATGCTTTGACTAATTTTGCTATTCAACCTCCCAAGTGCTCTGGTTGCCGGCGAACCTGCTTCTTCGACCTCCGGCTACCATTCCGGCGAAGAATCAAATAATAATAATCTTTGCTCAGCCGACCTCTGTTCTACGATGTCCTTCACCTTCAAATGAAGAGGCTGACTCAGAAAGCCCCGCCTCTTCTGCCATTCTTAAGGAAAACTATGACGGCGGCGAGGTCGGAAGTGAATCCTGCGTCTCGGGAAAAATCTCCGAGTTTGAGACCTTCATCCCGAGCGATATATTCGACTTTGACTTCCCCATTCCAAGCCTGTTTGAGGAAGCGAGTCTACAGGAAGACGTCGTTTTAGAAGATGATTACAGTAACTTGTTCAGTTCGAACGACGAATTGGGGTTTGGATTTTCAACGTGGCGAGTAGACGATGAGTTCCAGGACATCGGCGACATATTCGGGTTGGATCCTCTAATGGCGCTCTGAGGATTCAACCGGGTCAACTTAAAACGGCAACCTCTTCATATTATGCCGATTTGAAAGGCAAATTTTGGGTCGAAGGGGACGCTGATTCTGGTTTTCAACAAATCTGTATTTGTTTTTGAGATAATTTATTGAATGATAATAGTATTCATCAGTGATGGACGAGTCTTTCAAACTTTTAAGTCTTCTTCTCCATTCGCCTGATTTTCACTGTTAAAACATTTGTTTAATAATTTAAAGGGAAAAAGTAAGAGGTAAAGTTACTTTTATTGCACAAATGGCTGCGAATCTGATACGCTCTGTTGTGGAATGTAAGTAAGGTGTTCGTGCTTATGAGTCGTAGTCACTGAGTTTAGTACACTGAAAAAGGTAAGATGAAGAAAGGTTTTGAGTTCTAATCCAGTTGGTTTGGGTAGGTAATGTTTGACAGATTCAGACTTTAGTCTTATCTCCTCCTACTCCAAGTCACCAGTTTCCAGCAGCCATAACAGTTGCCAAGATTAGCTTCTCAAATCAAGGGAAAATGAATCATTGAATCTTTTGACGACAACATGTATTGGGCAGGCGTTGGATTCAGCGAGAGCCATGTGGAGCCATCCCTCCATTTCTTCTCTCTCTCTCTCTCTCTAAAACAGAACAACAAGAGCTGCAGTGCAGTGGTCCACCGTAATTAGCCTGACTAACACGACCGACTAGATTCATTTGAAAATCTCTCTTGTGACTGTGCTTCTGCAAAAGCTTACACTTCTAAACGAATTCTACATAATTGGGTAAAGTTGTACAGCTATTTATGTCGTGTCTGAGCCTTCTTCGTAGCCATGAAAGGTAGCATCTCTTTAGACGCGTTCAGAAGGAACAAGCTGGAGGATCTTGTCTCTAGAGATCTCGAAGGATTTGCTATATCCTCGTTTGGCCACTGCGGAGGTGCAATTGGAGTTTTGGTCCCCCTTGTTCTTAACCAGCCACAGAAACTGCAGCACTGTCAACTGTGATTGCTCTGCTCTCTGCTCTCTGTCTCTGCTCTCTGCTCTTTCTTTTTTCAAATTCTCTACGTTGAGGTTCTTTGTCAGCTTTCAGGTCCACAAAGTAAGACAGCCTTGATCTTTTTGTAGAAGACCCACCCAATGATTCCAAGTTAAGCCGCTGAGCATGCGCTTATCAATAACAAACTTGGTAGTTTAACTTGTCACCCTCAAATTGCCTTCTTGTTTCTGGTTAGCCAGCATGGGCATAACATCATAAACAATGGATACTTTGTTAGTTATAACTTATGGTAGGGTTCAGTGTGATATGAAGTATAGTTGAGTCGGGATATGCCCATATTCAATATTATGGTTTTTATTTTATTCTATAAATTGTTAAAGAGTAAAAAAAAAAATCAATAATATCTTGATTTAATCATAGTGAATTTTTCTTTTACCAGTAATCTTTTCGCTATCTATTCACTAGAGAAGAACAAGTCTCATTGTTGATTCACCGCCCAACCTTCGCCATTGTATGTTCCACCTGAAGGCAAAGTAGTCCAAGCTTCTATTTTTCATCAACATTGGAATATGTTGTTCGTCTACACAGATTCATGGAGATTGAACTTGGTTGGAACTATGCTTTGAAGATTTTGAATCTTTTGGGAGATGAGTTCGTTGAAATTTGATATTCTAATATTGGACCAGAATACAAGATTTCAATTACGATAGGTGAAGATGTGAGATGTGTTTGCATAGGATCTAGACGACACGTTAGGACTCGATAAAATGCACGTCTTGGAGTAAAGAAGAAAAAAATCATAAGGATCGAAAAAATATCATGTTTGATGCAATATAATAAGATTTTGCAGGACGTTCTGTATGAGAAAAACACTGCTGAATTATAGTTAAAATCAGAGCATTTATGTACGAAGAAAACTCTAACTAGTAAGTTGCTTTTGAAGTTTCTCTTACAGAATATTTGACTGCATTTAAGGAATTAGCTTCAAACAATGAAATTAGCTTCAAACAATGGGATGCACGTATGATGAAGAGGACTTATGGCTGATTCTACTTTACTCGTTTACTACTTCATATGGTTCTTTTAGATATACAATCTTATACAATAGAGAAAGTCTAACTCTAGAAGTAATTTATGACTTCTTGTTATAAAAGAAGAAGATAAAGCATATCATTGTCGGACCCAAGTCTCGAGCAGAATGACTCATCATTCTGGGTAGAACACAAGAGTCAAACAAACAATGGTAAAGGTGATGTTTGAAGTTTGAACGATATATCGAAGTTAAGAAACTGTGATAGAACATATTGTTTTTATTAAAATAGGGGGTACATTAAATTTAAGTGCTGAAAATTACAGAATAATAAGAAGAACACCACAATAATAGAGATCTTTTTTTAGTTGTATGATACGAAAGCTCAGAGTCAAACAATGATTGAATTTTGAATTCAGCTTGTTCATTTCATGTTACAATTAGAATTGGTTTTGACATACAAGATTGCTTTAGAAGTTGTTGTGTTAATAGCTAATAACACACCTTCCAAGATAGTTGATATTGGTACAATTAGAATCAGAATGTTTGATGGAGTGGTGAGAACGCTGGGTAGTGTGCGACATGTTTCTCAATTGAAGAAAAATATGATCTTGTTGAGTACTCTTGATTTAAAATGGTGTAGTTGTAGATAAAGTTGTAAAAATCAGTAAAAATGTTATTGTCATGTTAAAGGGATACAAATATATTATAAATTTGTATGTTGCATGGTTCTATAATTATTGGTAATAACCCTATGAAATTTGTTAACTCGCCTTCTAAGAAATTGATTGAGAAGAGTCCGAAGAAGTTAAGATTTCAACTAAAGTTTAAGTCGGGTTCTAAATCTACATTAAAGCCAATATGTCAGCCTAGCTCAGATATTGGGGTGATTTCGTCACTATATCGTCACTAGTTTTAGTTTCACGTCACATATATACTAGAAAAGTTAAAGCTTCACGGTGATATAATGAAATTAGTTCAGTAGATTATACGTTGAATGTGTTCGAGAGTATCAATTTCAATGGAGAGTCTTTTATATGTTCAAATGTAGTTAATTGTGATTATTTAGATAGATAGATGATATCACGGAGGAGATGAAATTTATTCTCAAGTATGTTTTTCAAGTTTAAACAGTGTTTAAACTTGGTTGATATCCATTGCTGAGTTGGTCCTGTGGGGACCTTTGTAGAAGAGTAATTTCATTTTGTTGAAATTTTGACTATTTGTTTTTTTTTTTGCATCGAAATTTCTTTAAAAATAAAGATTATCATATTTCAATGTTCTATATTTGTTTTGGGTATGATCGGGAAGCCTGTGTTTTGGATCTATCATATGAAATTCATGATAAAGTGAAGATTGTTAAAATTTGGTGTGACCTGAATTCGAGTTCGGCTAAAATGGACTCATATTCAATACTAGGATTGTTGTTTGAATTGTAAAACTCAATAGTACATTGAGTTGATCACTATGAATTTCTCATATGCCCGTAAATTTTTTTTTTCGTAAGAATTTTTCACATAAATATTGATATATCATTATAGCGTGTTTTCTTTTTGTCATTTGCATTTGACTTTCATCAATTTAGAAGAGAGTAAAGGGAAAAGATATTATTATATGAAATATTGGAGGAGTAGGGGAGAGAGTGTAGGAGGAAAGGGCGGCAAAGTAGGGACGTGGAAGTGTCACTTTCAGCAGCCAAAGAACAGAACAGAGGACGATCCATAATGCTTTTAAGATCTTCGAAAGATTTTAAAGATGGTCTCTTCTCCACTTCCTTCAATTTGCATAGATCTGTCTCATGCCTACATTTAATGCCCATCCCATGCTCCCTCTCTTTCCGGGCCTTTCTATTGCTATTGGGCCTGGAAACTTTATGATGTGCTGTCCATCGATCCTCATCCGATTAAAAACACAAATTTTAAACTTAGATTCAGAAAAAAAATTGTGTTTTTAATCAGATGTCACATCCCAGGTTCTCTGACGGTGACATCTCCGGCCGTATTCTTCGCAGATACAGTCGAGTGTCCATTGCGGCATATCTTTGTTGGGAAAGTGACGCAGTTGTTGACAGGTGCAGGAAGAGAATCTCCGGCGGGTATGTAGTAGCCAAAACGTGGAGTTGAGAAGAGAGAGCGAGTAATGGTGGGAAAGGGTCAAATAAACAAAGAAGGAACACAACGTATCTGACTTGGCTATACAAGTTAAGTGTCATAATTAGTATTTTCTATTCATAATTAGCTGCCTGCTAGTGCTAACTCAAAACACCTGAGCCCGGCCAAGGACAGCCCCACTCTCAGCCACGTCGTGTTCGGTCTCACCCACTGACAACGAGTGTTAACGTTGGGTGCGTAAAACACGGGGGTTTTCAACGGCCAACCCCTCCACCAATTACACGACGTGCTGACCAACCGTTGTTGTTCTTCTTCTTCCTCTAGGCTTGCATTTCCTTCCTCTGCAACTCCCTCCTTTTTCTTTTTAAATTCTGTTTTATGTTTGCCTACTTTGCCCATAACATTTTACCCGCGACTCTTTCAATCCACCTAATTCGCTTCTTTCTTTTTAGCTTCCTTTTCTTAAAAAACTTGAAACCTGTTTCAGACGCATTCGCTGTTGGGTTTTGATGGGCTTTTTGCTTGCTTGTGGATGATGAGATTGGAATTGCTCTGATTTCTTTCTGCAGTTTTGGAATTTGAAAAGACAGACCCCCATATTCATACGAGGTATGTCCCTTGCGTTTCATAACCGACGGCGAACAATGGAATGGAAAACCCTCGATTGTTTTGTTTCGTTATAGATGATAAACCATTCAGACGTTCTTTTTTTATTTATGTTATTTTTCCCCATTTTGTCTAACGCCGTCTGATTACGCAATGTTTGATGTAATGCGTCAATTACATTACGAGACGCACAAGAATTAGTCCACCGAATTTTGTATTCTGAAGAGGAAGAACCGCTGTTAAGACCGAAAAATCCTCTCTTGGGCTGGAATGGAACGATTCCGGCGCATCGGAGAGGTTCTGGGGAGCTTGAAGGCTCTGATGGTGCTACAGGATGATATTCAGTTCAATCCGCGTCAGTGTTGTCTGCTTCATGACATATTCAGTCTGGCCTTCGACACCATAGCAGAAGAGATCAGGAACAATCTCAAGTTAGAAGAAAAGAACACCAAATGGAAACCTCTTGAGCACCCATTGAAGGAACTTCACATGGTCTTCAAAGAGGCCGAGCTTTACATCAGGCATTGCATGGATTCCAAGGACTGGTGGGCCAAACTCATCAACCTCCACAACAACAACGACTGCATCGAGTACCACATTCACAACTTGCTCTGCTACTTTCCTGCCATTATCGAGGCGATCGAGAATGCCGGGGAGATATCAGGGCTTGATCAAGATGAGATGCAAAAGAGGCATCTCGTGATATCAAGAAAGTATCACAACGAATGGAATGATCCGAAGCTTTTCCAATGGAGATTCGGGAAACAGTATTTGGTTCCTCGGGAAATCTGCGCTAGACTGGAGAGCTCTTGGAGAGAAGATAGGTGGCTGCTCATGGAAGAACTCAAGGAGAAGGCCAGCTCTGGGGGCTCCACCTCGAAGAATGAGCAGCGACTTGCACAGTCCCTGCTGAAGATACTGCACAGGTCAGAACCATTGAGCGAGAAGCTCCCTCCAGCTTCGATTCTGGTAGGAGCAAAGGATTACCAGGTGAGACGTCGTTTGGGAAGTGGAAGCCAGTTCAAGGAAATTCAGTGGTTGGGTGAAAGCTTTGCTCTCAGACACTTCTGCGGAGAAATTGAACCAGTAGATTCTGAAATCTCTCTTCTCCTCTCCCTCGCCCATCCTAACATATTGAAGTATCTGTGCGGCTTCTACGACGAAGAGAAGAAAGAGTGCTTTCTGGTGATGGAGTTGATGAACAAGGATCTCATGTCTTACATGAAGGAGAACTCCGGCCTAAGAAGGCAGGTTCTGTTCCCTCTCCCTGTCATTGTCGATCTCATGCTCCAAATCGCCAGAGGCATGGAATATCTACACTCCAAGAAGATCTACCATGGAGATTTGAATCCTGCTAACGTGCTGATGAAACCCAGGACTTCATCAGAAGGGTATTTTCAAACCAAGATTTCGGGGTTTGGTTTGTCATCTGTCAAGAACCCTCCCACCAAAAACTCTTCCAACAGCCAGAACGATACTGACACTTTCATTTGGTATGCCCCAGAAGTTCTTGCGGAGCAAGTTCAGGCAGGAGCCATTTCTGCTTGCAAGCACACGGAGAAAGCGGATGTTTACAGCTTTGGGATGATCTGCTTCGAGCTGCTGACGGGGAAAGTAGCTTTTGGAGAAAGCCATTTGCAAGGAGAGAAGATGAGTTACAATATAAGATCAGGGGAGAGGCCTCTGTTTCCTCACCCTTGTCCGAAATACTTGGTAAACCTGACCAAAAGATGTTGGCAGACGGACCCATTGCAGAGGCCGACATTTACTTCCATCGCTAGAATTCTGAGGCACGTCAAGAAATTTCTAGCCATGGGCGATCAACTTTGTCAGCCAGAGCTGCAAGTGCCTGCAGTAGATTACTGTGACTTAGAGGCAGGTTTCTTGAAGAAGTTCTCCGCCAATGGGGTTTCCAATGTTACCTCAATATCACAAATTCCATTCCAAATGTTTGCTTATAGACTTGTAGAAAAAGAAAAAAGTTGCACGAGCAAGGACAAGATCGGGGATTCAGCCGGTGATGCAGTCTCAAATTGTAAGGATGACTGCGCATCCACTTGCAGGGATGACAATGCTTCTGTGATTGAAGATCCATTTGTGCCGACAGACTCGAGGTCGGTTTGCTCCGATATTAGATCAGTCTACTCCGAGGCTCCATTCAAGAAGATTCTATCGTCAAAGCAAGGTCCAGGCATGAGGGGGATCAGAAAAGGACCAGGTTAGTTTCATCTCTATCATTCTTTTATTGTCCAATTGTTGCTGAAAGTAGTCTTTCCATGAAGCCATGGCCCCTAAATGCATATGTATTTGACCATGGTCGCAGGGTCGGTGGATGTATCGCCAAAATCTTCTCGGCTAACTACACCAAGTCAGAATACAAGGACGAAGACGAATCAAGAGAGTCTTTCACCATTGCCTTTCCGGACGGGTATAAGCCGTCCGAGCCACAATAGACGAAGAATGTGCGGCCATGTCTCAGATTCAGATTTACATTAGCTCTCTTCAATTGCCCACACCAGTCTAGTTTTTAGTTTCTTTTTGTAGAGAACCAGGCTCTAAAGAGAGTTATCTTTGTTCCCATTACTCTCGTGAACATAATTTTTGTAGAGTTTAAAAGCCAGACGCCACAAGCTATAAAAGAACATTGGGCAAAATTAGATTGAAAGACGTATGGATACCATTGAAAGATACTGGATTTACAAACTCATTAGGGAAATCATAGTATATTTGATTCAATGGGGGGCTCCCACTTGTATAATCTACTCCAGAAATGACAAGTGAGAGAGAGAGAGAGAGAGATAAACCATCTCCTTATCAGTATCCCCTGCTGAAGAACTAAGTTGCATGCCCACTAGATTGTCCTTTCCAGGCTTTCTCAGAAACACCCTCCTGCCAGAATAAATGAACAACTGAGCGCATTGCAGCTGTTTCGCTCAAACCATTTGCAACACTTTTATACAGCCGCTTGAATTGGCTGCGATGAGCATGTCAGATTTTCCTCTCCAGCAAACGCTGGAAACAAACTGCCCGTTGTCATCATCAGTCTCCTTCCCACAAACTGGGTCTATCGAGCCAAACTTGAGGGAGGTGATCGGCATGGGAAGAGATCGATAGTAAGCGCATACCTGGAATCACATAAAAAACGTTCATCTCTGTTCTCCTTTAGAGGGGTAGAGCTTCCTAAAAGGTATACAGAAAGTACCTCGTTTGTCTCAGATCCACAAGCGATATAACCATCAGAAACGGACAAACCAACAAAGTTCTGAGTGCAGGATCCGAATATAAAACACAAGGAGAAGAAAAAATTCAGATTTGCAATGATATTTACATTTGAATCATAATACACAAACAAGTGTTAAAAAAATGCTAACCTTCTCATTAGTGTGCCCGCTGAAAGTTGAATTGCAGGCGTTGGTGGACAAGCCACAAGGATTTGTTCGGTTGAGATCCCATAGCTTCAGAGTGCTGTCAGTAGAGGCAGAAACAAGGGTCTCAGAGTCCAAGAATTTCACATAGCTTACAGCTTTGCCATGACCACCCAATATACACCATGGAGCTTTAGTATTCCTAAGATCATAGCAATAGGTTCGGTAATCAGCAGACCCAAACGCCAGCAAATGAGTAGAGTGAGCAGAGAACTGAACACAGCATACATTTGCAATGTTCTTGATTGTGCCTAAAGAGTTTTTCTGCAATAAACCATTTGGAATTATCATCACTTTAAACTGAGATTAGGCAAGAGTGTTTATACTTCGTATGGAGAAGAGATGCATAAAATGGAGATAAATTGGTATAAACAGTATATTAATGGCCATTGGTACATCATGTGAAGTAACTGTAACACACATGCTTCCTCGACTTCAACTTCTTGAAAAATGTCGAGTCAAAATGACGTGCTCAACCCATCAAAGCATGAAGAAGTTGCACCAGAAAAGAAAATCCTTTGATTCTTAATCAAACAAAGATCATAAATTCATATCTTGTGATCCTTTGAGGATCATTTTGATAAATTAAAAAGGAGACACACAGGTAGAAAGAGAGTGGACATGCCTCATTTATGTTCCACAGTTTTACAGTACAATCATCACTTCCACTCGCCAGTTTTGTGGGACACACTTGAGAAAAGTCGACAGACCAGGCCCTCCTTTCATGTTCCTTGAATTGAGAAGTCTCTTGCCCTGTGGATGCATCCCATAACTAGAAATTCACCAAATAAAACTGGTATCAAATAAGAATTCTAAAAGACAAATGCATGACTGTCATGAGGAAGAACAAAGAAGCAATACGAATTAAATTGGACGCTCTACATCATTTTCATTGTTGAAGGTTGACAAACTACATCCGGCAATTTCCAAATAACGAGGGCATGACATAAATAGTTTGGACATGAAAAATCAATGGAAAATAGTCTTCACTTAAATCAAAAGAGAAATCACATGGCTAGCACATTTGAAATACCCTTTGACATAAAATATTAGTGTCATGGTTAGGCTTGATTAAGTCTAGCTTACTCACGTTATCAATCAAGCTTTAACTTGATGGGCCACCAATTAGGTGGACGTAGAGTCGGAGAGGAAAGAAGGGAGAGGAAGCAAGTAATAGGGAAGTTGGAGGATTGTTAGCAGCTAGTAAAAGCAACTGACGGGGGAGTTAGTAGCTAATAACTGTAAGTTCTGGGGGAGGGGATAAATAAGAACTTACAGCAAAGGGAAGCTAAGAGTTAGAGAGATCTTTGAATCGAGGGGAGAGACTAGGCTCTCTAAGCCCGGGGGTAGTTCTTACTAGTGCTCTAAACTGTTGTTCCAAGGAATAATACTAGTTACCGACCTGATTTGAGGTCGAGTGCATTGAAGTAATGAAGAAGCTTATGATAATGCACCATAATTTTGTACAAATGTATGAAACAAAATGCACACACCTTGACTGCACCATCATAATCAGTTGAAGCCAGATAGTTCTTAATATAGCTGTTCCAGCAAACGCAGCTGAGCTTTGATTTGTTCATCATCTCAACAGCTGGATAATGAATATCAACCAAGTTATTAAAGACTGCATTAAAGCCAAATATTTTTATTTTCTTCGACACTCCCGCAGCTGCAAAATAGTCCCCATCACGATCAAAACTCAATGAACAAATCACATTGGAAGAGCTGTTGAAATCTGAATTTCTTAATGTTCCACGCACTTCAAATTTACTATAGCGAGAATATTTGCAAAAGCCATCAAAAAAGTCTCCCAAGTAATCCACAGGACGTGTTTTCTCTTCACTTTGCCTTGGCCATGCCTGATTGCAGTTCTCCCGAGTTCTCAATAAACCATTGTCTGTTCGTACTACTGAATCATTCTCAGGAAGCTGAACTTTGGATCTCGTTGAGAAGTATGCAGTTTCAAGCTGGGCGATATTCTTTTCAAACCTCATGTCAGTGGTATTAGGAAAAACAGACAGCTGAGAAACCATATCAAAGCTTGAATTTGCTTTCCGAACAATACATTTCTCCATTTCATTGAAGGAGTCAGTGTGCGAATGAACCAAGGATTTGTTCGAATTGTGCCTTCTTTCAATTTCTTCTATGTCTGCTTCTAAGCTCTGATTGTCTTCCAGTAACTTTGCCGCAAGCTTCTGCTTCTGTTCTTGTAAAGAAACGAGAAATTGCAACAATAATTCAGATTCTGTACCATCTTGATCAAGGGCCGATGAGAAATCTTCTGTAGATGCTGGTGGAGTTAATATCATTACTTCATATTCTAAAATTTTCCTGTTTTACCAAACATAATGCAGTGTGCTTAGAACGAAAATACAATACAATAAAAAATCTAAATCCAAACTATTGCTGTCGCAGAAAGCAAAAGAGACAGAAAGAGACAAGGGAATATGATAGTTAGAAAGGTGCTAACTGAATGATTGACATGTCACACTACGTGAAGAAATGTTAAGCGTCAAGCTACCATTCAGCAGTTTAGGCTTGGAAATTAAACACATTAAGGATGGACTCAAAGCATTGGATTGATGGACGGCAAATCATAAAGTTTTGAAAACTCCTGGTTAAGTTCACTTTCAGAAAAACACCATTTTCATTTGTTTTTCTCAAATATAGTTTCCAACTTGAGCCACTGCATTGTTTTTTCTACAAGGGCTTACTTCACATTTGTAAATTCAGATCAAGACACAGAAATTCATTAGAAAATATTGAAACAAGCAAAACATGTAACTGGAAAAAAATTGATGGCCCAATCGTTCCTTATGAATGGCACTTTTTTTATGAGGCTCGCTTTATAATGCTCATTTGACAGATTTAAAAAAAAAAAAACACATTATATAAATGAATCAAGATAATTAGCAGTCATTCTTATTTATTCAATATATCGGCTGAGGGAACATAATAGCTTGAGTTCTCTCTAAATGATGCTAAATGAAATTTCCACACTGGCGTTCAGCATTTACCGTGTTGAGGGTCGAGATGCAGGTTCAGGATGAAGCAGCCAAAGGCAAAATCCAGCTTCCCGTGGATTTTCTGACAAAAAATTTGGAGGGAGAATCCTATGACGTAAATCAGACAATGCAGCAGCACGTGCACCATCAAAGTCAAAATCACCGAGCAACTGAAACAATGCCCAAATTTATTATAGTGGGTATTAACGAATTCTACACATGAACTGCTGTGTGCAAGAGAAACCAATGAGAAAAACTAATGAAATATAAAAAAAAAAAAAAAACATTGTGTGCATTGTAAAAATGTGGAGGTAGATGAGTGAAAATTTTAGAAATAGGCAATGCTTAATATTAGGAAGGAAACGGGAGATGTAAGGAAAGAAAATAATGTATTGTAGTAATGATAATTTAAGTAATATGTTAGGGGTGGCTTTTAGTTTGAATTAAGAATCAATGATGTATGGGAGGAAAGGAATTCTTATGGTTATTATCTAAGAATTTCCAGTTTGGCAGAGAGAGAGAGAGCAGACCTTTGAATCTTTGCTTGCTCGGTGTAATTTCTGTTTTATGAATGAAAGTGTATTGAATGTGTTTGTTTAATTCTGTTTTCTTTGTGAGACTGTCAACATCGTGGTAATTCCTATCACTTAACGAACAAAAGAATCACATTCAATAGCAGAAAAGTAATCACACCACAAGGCATGTATGATGTTAATCTCAAATATGAGATATTTGAACCTACTGCTTATGCATAAATCTTAGTCCAAATATTATCCTAGCTCAATAATGGCTGCATCACGCAACAACAGTATGTCAATAAACTTCCTCACCTCAAAAAAGAGGACTCCCAGAGAGTATATATTTGAAGAAGTTGTGCGCCCTTGACCATTGAGTTCCTCAGGACTTGCATAATAGTTTTCTTCCAAGTGCTCACTTGATAGATTCGGATGACCAGAATAAACGGAACAAAGTCCAGTATACTTGCTTCGATTCCCGTGAGTACCCAATTTGCTAGAAGAATTTCCAATTTCAAGTCCAATGCCAGATGTCAAATTAGTTTGAGGTAACTTTTCCAAATAGTCTGTATTCTGAATGAACTTTTTCTTTCTTAAAGTTTCATGTAAGGAAGGAAATGGTCCCTGCTCTAATAGTCTTTTCTTTATCAAACTCTTCCCCAAGTACTGAAAATCTCCATCCATAGAACTTTCTCGCATCTCTTCTTGTATAGCCGCCCCATTATACTTGACCTGATTTGAAGCTAATAGCCTGAAGGAAGATGGCCGTATGTCATGCCAAACAACTCCTTGAGAGTGAGCATGATCCAGCAGTTCCAAAATCTGCTTAAATATATTCAAGCGCTCGAGTTTATTCACCTTTTTATGGCCAACTTTTAGCCATTCTTGTAGACTAACTCCAATAGCAGAGCTACAGACTTTCGGCTCAGATTTCACACATGGAGAGGCTGTAACATTTTTAAAATTAGGCTGTAATGCCGTAGAAGCCACTATAATACCACTATCAGCCTTTGGAGTTTTCTTGTTTCTAGGCTCAACATTGAAACCTGAATGAAGCGGCCCCCTTTGCATGATGCCCTTACCCTTTAGTGTCTTCTTGACAAAAAACTCAGAGAAACCTGATTTTGATATAATCTTAGTTCGCAGGGCACCATGAGCGTTCCCTGAAACCACTTTATTTTCAGTATTTACAAATTCTTCAAGGTCCTCACCACAATTGTCAGTAATTGCTTTTTGAGCCAAAAATTCAGGAAAAGTCGAGTATCCAACATCCTCCAAACCACTTGACATCGCCTGACCAGTGTCCTTGTATGGAGTCTCATTGTGAGTACACCCACTTCCTGATCCATTTCCCAGCTGATATAGCTGTTGCCACTGGTTCTGCCTAGTAAGCATTCTCCCCCTATTATTTGAAGTGCCAACAATAGCTAAATTTGAACCATCATAATTTTTTACAGTTAACTCTTCAACCATAACACCAGCATCATCCATGCAGCGGGGGATGGAAAATGGGTGATCTGATGCATCCACGTGTTTATCGCTCCTAATCACGGTCTTACTATCCAAGAATCCCTCTAATTCACGAGGACAATTCCCACCTTCGACAGGTATAAGCATTTCTTGAGATCCCAAAATGTTACAGGCTTCAGGTTTTTGCGCATACATGCTCTCCAGGGGCACCTCTGGCCTACCTTTGTTTAGGAGATGTCCACCGTCCGCAGTGTCCATGGGGTTAAATCCTCAACCACATTGTCCTACATACTCACCAAGCTGCTTCATTCAATTGAATTGATTGATTTTCACTGCAATGAGAAATGCTTGATAAGAGACTGAAAACCAAATATCTATGCACCGATAATTCTTTTCCTGTTATTTCCACATGACAACAGATATAATCACAAAAATAATCAGAAAAATGAGAGCAGTATAGCAACCCCACATACCTAAATTTAAAAGTTACTTCCATATGTTTGAGAGGAGTGTGGGAAAAAGTCATTGTGCGCACGTTTATTTGGTTCAATAAAATCCACAAAAGTAGAAAAAAAGTTAGAATAATATATGAAAAGTAAGCAGCTAAAGATTTATGCGGCAAATAAACAAACACACTAGCTAAAGGTTACAAAGGGCAAACACCTGCTCATATAGAGCTCAATACGAGCAAAGAAAAGGAAATCAAAAACTTGAAATGATTAACCAAACTAGTTGTTGAAGATGCACATTCATAATTTCACTTAACACCGACAATCGCAGCTCTCAATGGAAAAATAAAGGGGAAATATCCGCAGTTGGACCCCAACACAGATTCCGTTATGAATACTTAAACCAACTGTGCAAGAATCAGACTCAACAAACTTGAAACGCTCAAAAACATCGAACTTTAACTTACCCAAGTGGATATTTTATGACTTCCATGATAACATCATCGGAGAAACTGCAAAAGTGAAAGTCCCACCTCCATTTTAACTCACCCCACTTCCCGATCAGCCGAAGAGAAGATTAACCATAGTAAACAACTTCCAAGGCCTCAGCAGCTGAAAAGAAAAAACTCCAGCGCCCGGGAATTCAGAAGAGGAGACAATTGAAAAGAGCACAGCTGGAGCAAAAAGAAAAAGCAAAATTGCGAAGCCCAAAAACCCTAGAAGGTTCAGAGAGGAGAGACGGGTAGAATAGTGGGGAGAAATGGTGAAGAAATATCTAGAGGCTCACTCCCTCATCCTTTCAAATTGTGGAGATGTTATTTCAACAAACGTCTGTTTTGTAATTTTGTTGGTTTTCCGGAAGGGAAACTTGGGATTTGGAATTTTGTTCGTTGGGTGGACGTTGTTTCGGGGAGAGTGAAAAAACAAAATGGGGTTCGAAGGAGAGAAACCAGAAGATGGAAAATGGGTAGCCTGTAATTTATCTTCCAAACAAAAAATAAAGAAAAAGAAGAAGAGAATTATCCATCCGACTCGTGTAAAGTTGCCAAAATTAGCAACTTGACTTGATAGCGGGAGAAAGGCCAAAAGAAGGCTATCCTCTGTTAGCGGGAGATGGGGCCAGACCTCCAAATGCTAAGCGGAACCATCGAGTGGCTGTGACCAAACCTCCTTGATCAACCACAAATCGCCTCACCAGTCACCTACACCTCACCTGGCCCGCAGCCCATCTCGCATTTGCTCGTGAACTTGAACCTCTCGGCCACCGCTGCCGCTAATTGTATGTATCCAACTATGAGTGAAGACTGCGCCACTGTAAATTGACCGACAGTGAATTAAACTACTACTCGCCCTCGGCAACAGCCTTGGAGGAGGCAGACGCCCATGATGAACCGTTGAGAAACGTCGGATTCTACTAATTAAAATTATCATCTTTACCTGAAAAAAAAAATAGTAATTGAAAACAACTAAGTTAAGTAAATGGTCTCAGTTACTGATTTTAATTTTAATAATCGTCTCAATCATTTTCCACCATGCCCAGATCTATCGAGCCGATTTTTTCTTTTCCCTTTCATTTTCCTTCTCAAACCTCCAGTTGCCCCAAAAGCTCGGCATTGTTGCACTCTCGGCCATTTATGTGGCAAAGCTTCGAAGGGGAGTTTCTTTTTTAATGAAATCAGAAAAAAATGTTCTTCAATTGGTGATTTTGAACTCTGCCTCCGAACCCACATCCAGTAATCAACACCAAAACGATTTAGCTCTCGAATAGCTAGATCAAACTGAAGTGGGGAGAAGCAAGATGAAGTTCAGCTGGAACCTATGGTGGCCCCACAAGCATAAGCTCTGAAGGTCGTGGCTCCTATTTTTTTTTTACTTGGAATTGCTCTTCATTTCTTCTTCAACTCCAATGAGATCCCGCCGATTTTAGAGACCCCTTTTCCTGAGAAGTCTCTGGCTTTTCCCACACCAGAAATTCCTCTTGTCACGCACGATGGATACCAGAAACAGGGTGAAGGTAATTAAACTTGTTAAATTTTGTCATCAATTGATCAGTTGTAGAAACGCTAGTAGTTATGAAATTGGACTGTTGATTCTGGATCTACTGCTGCAAGCTTGCTATAATCTTTACTAGTTTGAATTGCCATATTAAAATGTCAATGTGGAGTTAAACTACTTTGTTGTCTGCCCTTTTACAGGTTCTTGCTAATTCCGTATCTATTTTTATTAAAACCAGAGAAGGGTCTTGTTAATTTTTTTATAGCTGAAATTTGGCTTCCGCCATGGTTTACGCAGAAAAGTGTGATCTTCTTAAGGGAGATTGGATACCAAACCCAACTGGCCCTATTTATAATAACAAGAGCTGCCATCTCATTGAAGACCATGAGAATTGTATGAAAAACGGCCTGCCAGATACTGGATATCTATATTGGAGGTGGAGTCCGCGAGATTGCAAGTTACCCAGATTCGATCCAGACAGATTTCTTAGTATGATGAGGAATAAAGCATGGGCATTGATCGGTGATTCTATATCTCGCAACCATGTACAGTCACTGCTCTGCATGCTCTCAACGGTAGGTAAATACAATCTTATTATGTAACTGAGAATGTGGCCTTGGTCAGTATATGAAATGAAGGAAGTTGGTTGAATCTATTGGTCTCTACTTAATTAGGTTAGACATTTTTATGTACCTTAGAGTGTGACCTCCATCATTGTATGAAATGCAGGAAGTATGTTCAATCTATTGATTTCCACTTAAATAGATTAGATATTCGAAAGCATAAACTCCTTTGATCTTTCCTAAGATTTCCTTATATTGTTTGAGCATTTTCAAGTGTACTAGAGAGGTATACATCTAGTGTTTCTGTCTAATTGTAAAAATGTTACAATCAGGTGGACGTAGCTGTTGAATTGTACCATGACGGGTACTACAAATGCAAAAGATGGCATTTTCCCTCTTACAACTTTGCAATCTCGGCCAATTGGTCTCCTTTTCTTGTCGAAGCTGCAATATTCGAAGATATCGATGGTGTTGCAACATCCGAAGTTGAGCTGCATCTTGACAAACTTGATAAGAAATGGACAGACGAGTTCCGGAAAAGGGACTATTTGATAATTTCAAGTGGTAATTGGTTTGTGAAGTCGGCCATTTACCATTAACACAACAAAGTGCTAGGATGCCATTACTGCCCAAAGAGGAACCTGACGGAGTTAGGCTTTGAGTTTGCCTACCGGAAAGCCCTCCAAAGTGCGATGGACTTCATTATAAAGTCCCAATCACAGGGGCACGATATTTTTCAGGACGTCAATGCCGGATCATTTCGAGAACGGGGAGTGGTCTAGTGGAGGGACTTGTACGAGAACTTCACCAATAAAAGAAGGCCAAATAGCCCGGAAAGAACTGACTAGGATGCTACGTAACATAGAAATAGAGGAGTTTGAGAAGGCAGCAGCAAAAGCTTCTGAGAAAGGGGTGAATCTGAAACTTCTAGACCTGACCACACTTTCATTGTTGAGGCCAGATGGGCATCCGGGGTCGTACAGAACGTTCGAACCATACGCTAGGGACAAGAATGCAAAGGTTCAGACTGATTGCTTGCATTGGTGTTTACCTGGGCCGATAGACTCCTGGAATGATGTAATAATGGAGATGGTAGTGAATGGATAAGAAATTGAGCGACAGTTGAAGTTTTTCATACAGGATTATGGGATTTGGATTGTGGATGGACAGGGAAGAAGAGTGTTAAACGTTTATTCATTGATTCTCTATAAGAGTTCATTTTTTTCTCTCCTTCGTTTCTACCTCTTGATCCAGTTCATTTGCAAACAACTGAAGAAATTTTGTTGTATTTCCTCATTGTATGGCGCCACCTATCAGTACATTTGTTCTGCAATTTGATAGAGCTTCTCTCTATTGAGAAAATCGATGAGAATCCAATGTTCATGACATAGATATTTAATGTAATATTCAGAATTAGTGGATAATTGTGACTTGATTTCCTAAATACATTTGTAAAATTTTAGAATTATAAATTTCTACTGCCAAGAATAAATTAGCATAGTAATGGCAAACTATTTGTATAAATAGTTGTGTATGGTGGACTCAACAAAATTCAATTCGAGTAGAAATAAAAAAAAAAAAAAATTGGTGGTGCTTTGACCCAACTCCTTTACCCAACACAACGACCTTGTCTATGTCCAAGATGACGAGATTGTTAGGATTAAACGTCGTAATCCAATCTGCTTTAAAACGAATAATAATGCGAAAATAGAAATACACAGATTTGTAGTGATTTACTCTCAATGCGAAAATTACATCTACTTGCCGCTATGGGATTTCACTAAGATCAAAGAGAAACAAGTTACAATTTTGTCTCTGCCTCTGCCTCTCACACTCTCTCTACCACAATTCGAAACTCTAAATACATTTTTATATACTCAACGAAATAGGACAACGAAATAAGAGGATAAAATTACCAAAATACCCCCAACACTAAAGACCATTGTAAAAAGAAATTTTTTTCCTGGATTTCTCTGCATGAGGTCTTCAATCAGGGTAGGCTCTATAACACTCAACAATCTCCCACTTGGAGACTAATCCTATCAGCTCTCCATTTGTAGCGGCTTCATTCTCATACCTTATTCAAGAAGTCCGACTGAAGTTGCACACAACTTCAGCTTATCACTCATCACAGTTTTCGTCAACATATCAGCTGGATTCTGACTCCCTAGAATCATCTCAAGCGCCAGCACTCTATCTTCTAAGATGGATCTGATGAAGTGATAATACACGTGTATATGCTTTGTTTTGCCATGATAAACCATGGATGACACTTTGGGCCTAATTCGAGTAAGAAAGACTGCAACCACATCATCTCTTTCGCGGCTTTTGTCACCGCAATATACTCAGCTTCACAACTAGAAAAAACAACTACTTCTTGAAGTTTCGAGGCCCAAGTGATCGCGGTGCCACCTAAAGTGTAGACATACTCGGTCGTGCTCTTCCTATTGTCAGAAATCGTTTTATGATAACTTTCATCTTATGTTTTTTGTTAGCAGGAAGCTATTTATGGACTCCAGCAGTTCTCGGAAGCTTGGTTTACCAAGCTTAGTCAAGCCTTAATTCAAAGGTTGATCCGCCAATGTTTCTGTTTAACTAAAGTGATAACCAATTGATTTTCTTTATTTACGTTGATGACATAATTCTTACTAGATCTGCTTCTGCTGCTATGGATACACTCATTCAATATCTAACTCTTAGTTTACTCTCAAGGTTTTTGGTGATCTTCACTTCTTCTTAAGCATTGCAGTACACAGAACCGATTCAACCATCAAACTAAATTAGCCGAAATATATTTTTGACTTACTGTTTTGTTCCATGATGGTTGATTCTAGTGTCATTCCTACATCGTGATAGTAGGTCTAATATTGTCAAAAACTACTGGTGTTTCCTGTCAAGATGGCTCTTAGTTTCAAACCATAGTAGGGAGGTTTTCAATATTGTACAATCACTAGATTTGATTTATTATTTGAAGTCAACAAAGTTTCTCAGTTTATGCATCCTCCTACTAATTCACACTAGCAGTCTGTTAAGAGGATACTTCGCTATCTTAAAGTTCTATCCAACATAACCCTACTCTTATTTGAGACAATTCTTCTCTTATAACATCCTTCACTGACGTTGATTGGGCTTCTTGCCCTGATGATAGAAAACGTATTGGTGCCTATTGTGTTTTTTTGGTCCAAACATCATATCTTGGGCATCACACAAGCATAAGGTTGTTCTCGTTCTTTTACCGAATCAAAACATTGTGTTAGGAATATATTAGTAAAGGGTATTTTAGGAAATATTATTAGGGTTGTTAGGAATTTGTTATTTTGTGGGTTATAAATGTGAGGAGAGGGGAGTGTTACGGGGGTGGAAAAACTGGGAAAAGTTGGGAGAGAAGCAGAGGCTCTCGAATTCCTCTGCGTGGGAGAGAGAAGGGCTCTATAATTGAATTTGACAGCCCAGCCCAATTACCATTTCAATGGGCAGCTCAAACAATGTGAACCCAACCCTGAACCCAACCCGACTTCGGCCTTCACTGCATACTCCGCTGTAGATTACGTTTTTTAATCCACCTTGAGGACAAGGTGGAATTTTAAGCGGCCGGTTATGTTAGGAATATATTAGTAAAGGGTTATTTAGGAAATATTATTAGGGTTGTTAGGAATTTGTTATTTTGTGGGTTATAAATGTGAGGAGAGGGGAGTGTTACGGGGGTGGAAAAACTGGGAAAAGTTGGGAGAGAAGCAGAGGCTCTCGAATTCCTCTGCGTGGGAGAGAGAAGGGCTCTATAATTCCCTTCAATATTAGGTACTGGTTACTGAGTTTTGGTTATTTGTTTGCTGTGTGTTGGTTCGGGAAAGTGGAGAGTACAGGGACCCTATCACATTGTACTTTAGCTGATGGTGCAGTTGAGCTTATTAATAGTATCTGTGTAGAGAGTTGAAGCTTCAGATTTCATAACCACCTCTAATCTTTTGCTACCATATCAACACTACATATATTGCATCAAATCTAGTTTTTCACTCGAGATCCAAACATGATGAGTCGGATTACCATTTTGTTGGAGATCGTGTTTCTAATCAACAGTTCCTACTTCGCGACATTTCCTCCAACGAACAGATTGTCTATGCTCTCACAAAACCTCTACTGCTCCAAAGTTTCAATTTCTTCCGCTCCAAGCTTTGAGTCTTCACGCCTTAAGCTTGCCAGGGATGTTAATGTATACCATTCCCACTCCCAATCACACACTTTGTGTGCAAGTATATTCACTTCGAGCTGTACAAAGCTGTTACATTATTTTTCAGCTATTTAATTCTGCATTTTTGACTTAAAGAATTAAGTATAAACTTAACCAAGCGTATTGCAATTATAAAAGTCGCTACTTTGTCGTCACAATCTAAGAAGTTTAGCCAATAATTACTTCTGCAAACAACATAATTTGATCAAACAATGTTGTAATGAGACCAGAGATAGAAGAATGATAAAAATAAGAAACTTAGGTGGAACGTCGACGCTCCCCAGCTTGGCCAACATGTGGAAAGAGATGCACGAACCATCTATTCTCCTCACTGGTGAGCTCGTGCTGCACAAAAAGTGTTCCTCAATTGTCTCCCGCTAATTGAGTATTTTATGAGATAATCGTAATTTAAATAAATATACGTTTTTTTGTTTTTCAAATTGGTGTAGATTATTAAAAATAGAGAGGTTAGAGTCAACGTGCCCTTAAAGTTGAGAAAATGGCATCAAGTAACGTGGCTTACTTGGAGGGTTCTAAAATATGTATTAGCTTAAATAATTGTGCGTTATGCTGAAAATGTCAAGAGTGGATGTACAAATTAAACATCTATGAACAGTCGTGACATATTAAATAATAATATTATTTAAGCATATAAGGTAGCGTAAAACCCGTAGTGTTTCAAACTCCGAGAATGGAGTTCGGATCCTTCGATATTTAAGATTTGGATTAACCATCGTCGTCGTCGTCGTCATCATCATCATCTTTGACGCCCTTTTGCTTTTGATATTGGGGTCTAAAGTTCGCAGCACCCTCCACATTCTACGCCATCTTGACCATTCACTTCAACCTGCAATTATTTTTTGTGAAGAAATATGGCGATGCCACTTTGGACGCCAACGTCCGTATGAATCAACGCCTCCTTCTTCCTCACCCTTACCATACTTCCATGGCAGACATCTCAATTACGTGCGCAGAGCGTCGCCGGGAAAACGACGCCGGAGCTGCCTTCGTCCTCCAATCCAAAGGTCATCTTTTTCTGTATTCATTCCTTGTCTGAATGCAGACTTCCTGCTTCTTTGACTTTTTCGCTTGCCCGATTTCAATCTGAATGATTTCAAATTTTTCAACTTTTTGAGAAGAACAGGGGAGTGGTGGCACGCCGGTTTCCACCTAACGACGGCGATCGTAGGCCCCACCATACTGACGTTGCCGTTCGTTCTGAGAGGGTTAGGATGGCCTCTGGGACTTACGTGCTTGACGGTGATGGCAGCAGTTACATTCTACTCCTACTCGCTCATGTCCAAGGTGCTGGACCACTGTGAGAAAGCCGGGCGGCGCCACATCCGATTCCGAGAGCTGGCCGCCGACGTTCTGGGTAACTCCTACTCGTAGCAATTAATACGTTAGATTCTCTCGCTTCCCCTATCTCCGCCGCTTCCCACTGTAACGAACGGAACGAAAAATGCTCCCTTTTAATTAATTTCGTTAAGAACAATAATGGATGATGGTTGGCAGGGTCTGGATGGATGTTCTACTTTGTTATATTCATACAGACGGCCATCAATACAGGAGTGGGGATCGGCGCCATTTTGCTGGCAGGGGACTGCCTTGAGGTTAGTCAGTACGCTCGTACAGACCGTACGCTCACTGTGCGTGTGGGCTAACCATGTCTACTCATTTGATAAGATTGAGCCACTATCTCTTTCTGCATCATCCCATTATCCTTCTGCACTATGTGTGAACGTGTCATTTCTTCATTCAATTGCAGTCACTCTTTCCTCCAGTGGAGTTACTGGCGTCTCGAATTAGTCAAAATTAATGATTGTTGCTTCGTTTGATGGCAATCCTTTTTGTCCTTTCTTTTCTTGTCGTCATTCATGGCCAAACTTGTGTTGAGATGCAAGTATTACCTGCCCTGGAAAATTATGTATTTTATTTTTGTTTTGATGAAGCGAAGATCATGTATTCCAGCCTCTATCCCGATGGATCCCTGAAATTGTACCATTTCATAGCAATGGTGACCGTGGCAATGATAGCCCTGTCTCAGCTTCCCACCTTCCATTCCCTCCGATACATCAATCTGGGCTCCATGCTTCTCAGTTTCGGCTACTCTTTTATCGTTGTCGGGGCGTGTATAAATGCAGGTACTCTCCCACTAATCTCACCTTCGTTCTTCTATCAGATGAACTTATGTTTTCTTTTTTGTTGCCGCGAAGGTCTCTCCCAAAAGGGTCCACAAAGAGACTATTCCTTGGAATCTAAGGAGTCTGCAAGGGTGTTCAGTGCCTTCACTTCCATCTCTATTTTGGCTGCTATATTTGGGAATGGAATACTACCCGAAATCCAAGTAATTTTCATCTTTGCTTCGGATATTTTCGTAACATTATCTGAAAGCTTACACTTTTGCATGGCGTGGACTGTGGAGTACAGGCAACCCTAGCTCCGCCTGCGAGTGGGAAGATGATAAAAGGGCTGATGATGTGTTACGCTGTCATTGTGGTCACTTTCTATTCCACCGCCGTGTCTGGCTACTGGGTCTTTGGAAACACATCTCAATCCAACATCTTGAAGAGCTTAATGCCTGACGACGGACCTTCTTTGGCTCCTACGTGGCTTCTTGGCCTCGCCGTCCTCTTCGTTCTTCTTCAGCTTCTTGCCATTGGCCTGGTTAGCTCCTCAAATTTTTAGTTATCTGATTATGGGTGGATTACATGACTTAGTTCATGATCGACTAACCCAAACGCAGGTGTATTCTCAAGTCGCTTACGAGATCATGGAAAAGAAATCGGCGGATGTGAAGCATGCGATATTCTCTAAGAGAAACTTAATTCCGAGGCTGATTCTGCGGACAATATACATGATATTGTGTGGGTTCTTCGCAGCAATGCTTCCCTTCTTTGGAGACATTAACGGAGTGGTGGGTGCAATCGGGTTCATTCCTCTGGATTTCATTCTCCCAATGCTTCTCTACAACATGACCCACAAGCCTCCAAGATCCTCCCTCGTCTACTGGATCAACCTCTCCATCATGGTCGTCTTCACCGGCGCTGGAATCATGGGCTCCTTCTCTTCTGTAAGGAAGCTGGTCCTCGACGCCAAAAAATTCAAGCTCTTTAGTAATGAGGTGGTAGATTAGACTTGGGCTTTCCAAGTAGTATAATCCATCACGGAGTTAGTGTAGTACAAAGTGAAAATCAAAGTCAAATAAAAAAAAAAGAGCAGGTCAAATCTGCATTGCTATGATTGAAATGAAACGCGTGGGGGGGTTCTCTGCACAACTCCACCCTCTTAAAATATGATAATCTGATTCCATCGTTCCAGTCCAATCCCCAATAATCTTGTTTATCTTGCGTCAAATCCCCTCCTGCAAGTATGAACGCCCTCGATCTGATCTGATTTGTAAAGCTTTCATTCACATCTGATATAATAATATTCTAATCTTTTAAAGTCCAAACCTATCCATCTTCAATAAATGCAGGCTTTAAAATCTCACTCGGAGATGGAGAATTCAATGGGCCATGTGTCTCACTTACCCTTGCCCTCCATTATCAGACCTTATTTATATCTACGTCTAAACGCCCCTGCTCTTCTACCAAGTTCCGGCTATGGAGCAGTTACGAGAGATGGAGAAATCCAAAGATGGTGGGTTGGCCAAGGGTAAGCCTCTGGTGTGGGATTGTGGCAGTTCCCTCTACGACTCCTTTGAGCTCAACTCCTTCAACCGACAGCTTGACTCGGCCATCGCTTCCAGAACCTTATCCATGTCCCATTTGTCCGACCGCCGAGCTGCACCCCCACCGCCGACCGTGATCTCCCTTCAACACAAGAAGTCATCCAAGATCTCCCGCTCGCTTCAGAAACTTGTTCGATCTGTGTTTAAGCCGAAGCCATATTCTGATGTAGTTTTCGCTCCTCAAGAGAAACCGGCGAAGGATGGTCGGATTTACATCCTTTGCGCTGAGGTAGGCGCTCTTTCCAGCATCCGCGAAGCTCCTGAGGTTGAATTTGGAGACGTCTTCCCAGAAATCAGCTCCTTCTCGAGAAAGACGGCCTCTGCCCGATTTTCATCCAATTCTATCGGCATTTCATGTGCCTAAAGTTTGGATCCGACAATATCACCATCATACACTTATATGTGCAATTTCCTTGTTCAGAAAAACTTACCCTTTTGAGTTTGTATATTTTAAGATGTAATACTAATTGTTAAGAGCTTTGAAAATTCTCACGGTTTGGTTTTAGAAAGCTAGTATAGCCAAGTCCATGATGTTTGAAAAAGGTGATCTTTTTGTGATGTGGCGAGGTGGGCGACGTAAAACATCCTTGAAATGGGTCTCTAAATCATGTATTATATTTAGGCGAGCGTGTTTATGTTTAGTGATGGTTGTCGATCCCACAAGAGCGGGTGCTCTTCCCAGATCATCATTTGGGGCGCTGGTTTCTGCAGAAGAAGACACACTGAGCATAGTTGAGGAAGCCGATCCTCTTTGAGATGGCATCTGCAGTCTCGGTGATATTGTCCAAGTTGGGTTCAAGCTAAATACAAAAAACTGCATTCCCCACAAAATAAATAAGCCTAGCGGGGCCATACAGGATTATCTTAGACAGTTGACTTGATGATTTCTTTGTTAATAAGATAGTCTTGCTTTGCTTTAAAGGATTTGGTGTAAGAACAAAGGTACAAGTTTAGTCGGTAGTTCCTCAAACCTTCTACTAAATCACCCAAATGGTTTGGAAAACAGAGCTTTAAACTTTAAAGGATCAAAGTGTTGATGGTACGAGCTCATTTTGTGGACGATAAATTACCATAGAACAAATTCACGGCCTGGGAGGCAGGTGGGACATCTAGAAAGCGTCTTGTATTTATTATCCGATGTAGTGACGCACAATCTCATTAAATGTGTGTCAACAAATCAGAGCAAAAAGTTAAAAATCTGAAAGGAAGAGTTGCATACTTGCTCAGATTTTTTTGGTGGAGGAGACTAGGAGAGGACAGCCACTTGTCGCCGCGAAGTCAAGCCATTAGCACCTAATGTAACGACTCTTTTTTCCCATAAGATATTGTTCGGTTTGGTGATTGGGCCATAGTCCCAATATTCCCTCTCACGGCTTTGTTTGGCAAGGACTTCCCAGTCGGTTACCCAACTTGGTACTACTCTCGCCGAAACACTTTTAACTTTGGAGTTCTTATGGGATCCGTTGCCAATTGCGCTCCAAAATGCGTCTTACTATTTTGGGAAAGTTTCCTGACATATGTTTCATTTCCATATTCTTCCCCAAGTGATGTAGGATTGGGACGACCCCCTTTTCACGACCGAACCCTCCGGACCAAGTCCAACCCGGGATCTGCAGAGTACTGGGTGGTTCCTCCTCATACGTGTCCATTCGGGTCATCACAATTACCCCCCTGGGGGGCTCAACGTCCTCGTTGGCCATATTTTCGGTTGGGTACATGCTCTGATACCATTTGTAACGACCACTTTTCCCAGTAAGATATTGTCCGCTCTGGGGATTGGGCCGTAGTCCAATATCCTTCCCTCACGGCTTTGTTTGGCGAGGACTTCCCAGTCGGTTACCCAACCTGGTACTACTTTCGCCGAAGCACTTTTAACTTTGGAGTTCTTATGGGATCCGTTGCCAATTGCGCTCCAAAACGCGTCTGACTATCTTGGGAGGGTTTCTTTATATATGTTTCATTTCCATATACTTTTCTAAGTGATGTAGGATTGTGACGACCCCCTTTTTACGACCGAATCCTCCAGACCAAGTCTAACTCGGGATCCACAAAGTACTGAATAGTTTTTTCTCATACGTGTCCATTCAGGTCATCACACCTACCCAGTACAATAGGTGGAAGGGAAGAGGGTTGCAGCAAGTTGTTGGTAAAACCCATCTACGAACTCTGAAAGTCAGGTTTATGTTTGAGCCAGGGCAGGCCTATGCCAAGTAAACGGTCCAAAAACTTTTCTGAAACCAAGCATTCAGATTCTAGGTTAATTGACGGCCCAGCTCTGATGTCTTTATTCTTGTCAGATAGAAGGAAGACCTGTTTTTTTTTTTTTTTTTTAATTTTCTAGATTTTTCCCAGAAGATGATAACCTGTGTTCTATCGCTTGGTAGAGCTTCCCCCTTTCCTGGTCTGACTTCAACTTTTCTTAATTCCTCTTACTTCCATCCTCATAGAAGCCGCAGTGAAGCCAAATGTTATCGTAAGAGAAGGTTATCTAACAGGAGAATTCGAACAATTTCTGGTGCATGGCTGCCTGTGGATCCATGGGCACCTGTTGTTGATTCGCAGAGCGTAGCGTCCCAGCTCTTTGCCTTCTCTCTCTTCCCTTACATTGGTTTCTTGTACTTCATCACCAAGTCCAAGTCGGCTCCAAAGCTCACCCTTTTTGGTTTCTACTTCTTGCTTGCGTTTGTGGGTGCTACCAGTGAGTTTCTTTCCGTTACTTCTCCGACTCTCTGCTTTGACTGCTATTATTTATTGTATTAACTGAGGACGATAGGTTTTCGTATCCAAATTTTTCGAGTCATTGGAGAATGAAGGTGTTTAGTGACATAGTTTGTGATCTTGTAATGGGTTAAAATTGAAGTAACAAAAGCCACCAACATATTTAGAGGTTAAAATTTGTAACTGGAGGTGTACACAGATATCTTGAAAAACGTAGTCTGTTATGGGTTTTTCCCTTCTAATTTAGTTTGGTTTTTCTGCCACAACTCTGACTTTCTTGCTTGTCTTTTACATAACTGATTGCTCCTCTCCCATCTATCCAACAGTCCCAGCCGGAATCTATGGTAATTTCTTCACCACTGGCACTGAGCTATAAATGGTATGTGGAGTTTATGATGTTTTCAAATTTGTTCTTGAAACAGCTAAAGTGCATTATGGGACTTCATTGTCTAACGTTGACTGGTTACATGGGGGTGCTGAATCTCTTCTCACTCTCACCAATTTGTTTATAGTGCTGGGATTGAGGGAAGGTCTCAGAAAACCTAAAAATGCTACTCAAAACACGCCTGTTTCGGACCTGAAAAAGGATAATTCATCTTGAATTTGCTGTTTTCTGAAGAGATCTTTGGTTTTAAAAACTCAATCATGTGTAAGTTTTCTAAAACTTAGCACCCCTACACCACTTTCGAACGGGTTTAAGATATTGTATATTCCTTTGATTATGTCCATTTGCATGTAATATCTAACGATTTATTGACCCTTCTAACTGATGTTATGAAATAGTATGTTTGGCATGTTCTACTTCTTCATGGTTCCTTGCAATTTAGAACATTCATCTGGAAAAGTAATCCAGATATTGGGTTAAATATCGCAGAAGTAATTCCCGTTTCTTGGACAATACGAGAAGAGGGTCGGCTGTGTAATTTGTGGTGCAACAGCATGTAGTTTTTCTTATTGTGTTATGAGAAAAACTCCAGTGTGTCAAATACAAAGCTTGGGTCCATTTTCCCCAAATCAACCGAGGAATTCAAGCTGGGGACTGGTGAATTTGTAGCGCAAGTCTTGGCCGAGAAAATCTCAGCAATATCGGATTCAGAATAAACCATGTTATGAATCCCTCCAAAGTTGCTGCTCTGGCCAGGCGATGGGAAGTAGGAGTTGGATTCAGGTGTTGCCGGAGAGAGGACCGAGTGAGAAAAGCTCCCCAATGAAGGGTGATTACCCAAAGTCGAGGGTGAAAAATGTTGGATTTTGCTCTCCATACATCCGATTGACGTTGTCTTGTCTTTGCGTACTGATGCATCAGTGTTTTTGATCCACAATTTAATATGATCCTGAGATTGCAGTTGTTGATTATGGATGTTTTTTGACGACGTTGTAGAAAAACAGAGTGGAGATGAGTTGGCTCTGCTTTCTAATGCATCAGTGTTGTCGACCCCAGTATTTTGATCTCGAGATTGGTCGCTATGGATGTTTCGTCCGTCTTCTTCTTCCTCCGGAACTGAAAGAGTGCCATGAGAACAAGCGTGATTTCCTCGATATGATATTTCGAAAACAGAGGGGTCTTCATCTGATCTTTGCACTTGCTTTACGGCTAAGCAGTTTTGAGCATTGCGGAAACTGCATCGGTAGTAGCTTCTGAAAGCATAATGCAAGTGATTAGGGGAAGTGAAACTTTTGCTTTGGCTAATGGAAAAGGGAGGAGTAGGAGTGGTTACCTGGGATATTTTGCCCCAAGGATGTCTTTCTGCCCGTATTTTCTCCAACTAAAGCCATCCTCCTGAGGTCCTTCTAGCCTGTTTCAGAGCTCACCCGGACCTTTCCTGTCAGCAAAGGCACCATCTTTCTGCAATTTAACAACACAGAGTGATTGAGTTCCACGAAACTTGATTTGCTCGTGATTGTGTCAAGTGCAATCGGTGTTACCTCTTCTTTGAGGGAGCTTTAAGGTCCTGGAGGCCACTGTCAAAGCCATTAGAGTCGGGACTTGCAGCTGCAGACCCTGGCAAACTGGGTGATGCAGACGCAGTTCGAGGAGGGTGAACTGGTTCCCGCCATTTAAGAATCAGAAGCGCCTTCTCGAACGATGATAGTATTCTTGCAGCCAGTAATTCTCGTCTTTCGTTGGAAGATGTGGAATGGAGCTCTATCCTCAACTGTTTAGCAAGCTCCGTCCCTTGAAGTAGTTCGCTGATGAGAGTGTTGTGCTCACAGCTCCATCCAATTTCCATTTTCTGAAAAGTGAAAATGTCAAGTGGCACAGGGTGTAGTAGCAAGCTTATGTCTCGGAGAGGAAACTCAGGTGGATTGTTGCAGGAAGAAGACGAGTGTTTGGATGAAATGATAAAGGAGTAGGAAAGTGAGAGGAAGAAGATAGGAGGAGAGTGATGTTATGAAGCAGAGAAAGTGAAGGATGGAGTAGTGTTGAAAGTTTGAAGTTGGACTGGAAAAACATTTAGGAAGGCTGACCAAGTCCACCTCGCCAACTTACAACGGAATCCACCCCACAATACCTTCCCACGACCAAACAAATCAACGCGTTGTTGGGTTTTCAAACTTTCTCACGACAAAGTGAGCAAATTTACGTAGTTCAAACTAAATCATCTTACGTCAATGACATAAAATTTCAGCAGTGAATTTTATTACAACAAGTATTTTTGTAATGTTACAACGTCGAGTGCAACATGACTCCATCTTTACTCGTGCAAATCCCAAATGATATAATTGTCATTTATATTGATAATTGTGTTTGTCGCACATCGACTATTGGATGGACCTGCGCTTTGTATATATGTGAAGGAGATTTCTTCTCCCCTCGAACTAGCTTTTGAGAATGAGTTCTGCCCTCTCACATGTGTTAACATGGTATCAGAGCTAGACGATGGTGAGAATTGGACCCGGCCCAGGCACGCTATGTGTGAGGGCGGGTATTGATAATTGTGTTTGTCCCACATCGGCTATTGGATGAACTTGCGCTTTGTATATATGTGAGGGAGATTCTCTCTCCCCTCAAGTTAGCTTCTGGGGATGAGTTCTACCCTCTGACATGTATTAACAATTTAATCTCTATATTATCCTTGTGATATAAGGATTATAACCCAGGATCCATGACTTGAATTGAAAAACAAGCAGAAAGTAAAGTGTTCAGAAGATGCAACCAAAAAAAAAAAAGATACAAAACGAGAGTTTCATGCAAAGACCACCAAATCTGAGGCTAGGCTTTTAATAACCTCTCAATTACACGTCAAGCAAGCGCGTTTTATCAGAATAGAAGCCTGGTCAAATTGCCCCGTCTCCATCATTTTCAAAGTCCACTCTTGACTATCCACACCCAATCTGCACGTTCGTCTCATCTCACCGTCCACGTGTTCCCGTTCCTCTTCCAATGACGTGCTGCCCGCTGCCCCTCTTTTACGTTCTTCACGTTGATTCTATTTACACCTCGCCTGCCCCACACCCCAACCTTTTTACATATACCGCCCCCGCTTCCTCCCCTGCTTCTTCCCACCACCCATGGCCATGGCTCGCTTCTTCTTTTCCCTCCTCTCCTCCTCCTCTTCTTCCTCGCTTTCTCCTCTGCTCGTGTTTCCCTTCCTCTTCCCCAAACTGAAGATCCTCTCCACACCATTGATTCCGATGACTCTGTCTCGGATTCTGACTCCAACCCCACCATCCTCCTCCCCTCCCAGAAACCTATCTCCGATTCGCAACCCTCCCACGACCTGGACACATCCGATGAAGTCAACTCTCAATCTGTTCCATTAACTGTCATCAGTTTCCTTCCCATCCACCGCCACTTCCCATGGCGTCCGTTTCCTTTCCCCTTACGTCGCGGGCACCACTGCCATCACCGCCATGACCACCGCCTCAGGCCGTTGGGCCCACGCTTTCGGCCGTATGGGAACGACATGATCCTATCCAGTTTTCACCCGGTGACTGGGAGGGACCGCCACAGTGAGCCGAGATTTGAGCATGGCAATGATTTGGAGACGAGCGAGGACTTGATGAAGCCGGGCCATCCCCACCCCCATCCCCATCCCCATCACCATCACGAGCACGACCACTACTTCGTGGATGAAGATGGAGACGAGAGAAGATGGTCATGGAGGAGGGAGAAACATCACGGTTTTATGTCCAAGATCCGCCAGTTGTTCTTCCATTAGTGAAGTCACGCCCGATGTATGTATTGTACTAGTTTAATATTTTGTCATATTTCCGAAAATAACGAGTCCACGGGACGTTTTACATATCAGTTTGCGACACCTTTTGTCAGTAATGTATTCAGCGTGATTACGTAAATGGGTATACCTTTGAAAATAGGCTTCGAGCAATCAAATCATACAAACGATCACATTAACCAGGAAGGAAGGAATGAATGAACATAGCAGTCGGGAGAGTAACAAATCTTTAAACATTATACAACCCACAATCAAACAACCAACTTGGTCCGACGGGATTACTTAGAAGTGATCCGCGCAGGAGCCTTTCTGGGGGTCCTTAGCCAGTTCGGCACATGGCCAGGGACTGACCAACTGAGCCACTCCGCTCACATCAGAGCAAGTCCAGGGAGGATTTGTTGGCCCCGTTGGGCCCCGAAGGGCGATGTTGGAGAGACAAATCCCTGTAAAAGGTGATCCACTGAGGCCCTGTATGGAACCAGCCTGCTGCACGTTGAACCCCCAAACGTTTTTAATGGTGATGTCCTTGACAACAGGGAGAGCATTTGGATTGAAATTGTCATCAGGATGATCCCCGACGTCGCCTGCGATCTTAATCCCCTTGCGCGCATTCTCCAAGTACACATTAGTCACTGTTATGTTCTTTATGAAGCCTCCCCTTCCTATGTTTGTCTTCACGTGCACGCCCACCCCCATGTCGTAGAAGTTCAAGTGCTCCGCCAACACATTTTCTACACCTCCGGAGGTTTCACTTCCGATGGCAACTCCTGCAAATGGGGACGATCCTGACACTCGCCTTATGGTGATCCCATAGCTTTTGCGTCCGTAAGAGATCCCATACTCGTCCCATCCGCTCTTTACGGCCACAAGATCATCCCCAGTTGATATGAATGAATCCTCTATGCATACGTTTGAGCTGGAATCTGCATTGAAAGATTTGTAACCCCTTTTACTATCTTCCTGATGAAAGACAAATTAAGAGAACATTTCAAAAACAAATGTTTGCCTGGATCAATTCCATCCGTGTTGGGAGAGTCCCGCGGAGCTAGGATCGAGACATACCGAATGACAACATTGCTGCAAGGATAAGATAAAACATTTCTTTTATCACAGAGTCTGTTGCTATCATTCTCGTACAAATTCCACAAAATTTTAAATCATTCGCTGCAAGAGTATGATCCATTGATCCAGAAAAGCAAAACATATTTACAAATTTTTCGTTCCAGTTAAGAAGTCATGATCATAAATCTAAGTTTCACCCTTGAAGATGAATCCTTCTAACTCAAACTTAGTGGCAGCAGGCAGACTTTAATTTTCACGAGATGATCCACGTAACACTACCAAAATATTTAATACATCGACAACAATTATATATGTAAGACAAGAATAGGTACTGGATTACCTGCAGTAAACAGGATGAATGTTCCAAAAGGGTGAATTCTGAAAAATCACATTAGAAATGATAATGTTTCTTGAATTGACAAATTCAACAAGATTTGGCCTCGTATATGCAAGAGTTCCCTGCCTCCACATGTTCCACCACGGATCGCCCCGCCCATCAATTGTACCATTCTCACCTAAACACAATCAGATGGTCCAAGACATTAACTACATTAACAATAATGGATATATTTGAATGATCTAAAGTGGTTGAGCTGAAAAAATGATGGCAAATAAAGAGTTGACGATTAAGAAAGCTCCAACTACTACTCACCAGTGATCACCACATCATGGAGTCCATCTCCATGGATAAAGCTAATGTATCGACCTCCAGGGCGCTCTCTCCCTCTGCCATATGATGGCAAGGGGTCAATTAAAGGCCACTGAGAAGCATCCTGAAGCATCAAGCCGAGATAAAGTTATAAACTTCCTTTTGTCAGATCAAGCAAATTCCATTTAACTTGAAAAAGAAAAACTAACGGTGCGAATCACGTTTGAGCGATCACAGTGAATATCATTTGAATGAAACTTCAACTAATGCAGGTGATCAAGTTTTTAGATGAGAAAGGAATAGCTCCCAGCTACACAGGCCCTGAAAATGTGATCTATAGTAGAAACTATTATCAAAGAGGGAGTACTTTTTATATTGATGTCAAAGTTTGCACCGGGATAGCCAAATATTTGAAGATACATCGTGAAGGAGTTAACTCTCCACAAACTACATAAGTAGATGGGAAATTAATATGAAGGTAAAAGTGGTCAATGGGGAGACTGAGAAACCAATAATAACCTTCTCTTAGGAGATTAAAACACTAATATAAATTCTGATCAATTGTTGTTACATAGCACTTGATTCACTTTTCCAGAAAATTGAGGTCCTGGTGATAAAGAATGTGAAAATCAATGGCGGTGCATTATGAAAGGACCAGAGCCACAACAATTATGCGATGAGCTACTTTTGGAGTCAATAAATGACCTATCATATTATGATGATGACTGCCAAGATGGGACCTTGACAGAAGAGCGTGGACCACGGTGGCCCATCCCTGGCAAATGAGAGATAAAACAAAAACTAAATCACGATTAGGAAAGATTATAAGTTGCAGACGGAGCTCTGTGGGGACGTTTTTCATTAAGAAACGAATTTCAAGCAGTGGTTACATTATTTTACATGAAAAATGACCCGAATGAGAGCATGAATATAAGGCTGCCGCACAAAGCATACAAGTTAATACTTCAACTTCAACTTCAACTTCAACTTAATCTAGTATATAACTGGACGCCCACCCGTCAAAGACGACAAGGAATAGCCAGCTTTCTGGCTGCCCTACTATCTATATTATTAATATTTTAAATGTCAAGCACATGCAATCCTTCTACAGCAGACCCACCACCCCATTTCATTCTTAAACATTATTTGAGTTTGGGCCCGGGATAGTGCTCGGAAAGCTTCATCTACCGCACAAAATTACACACTAAGACTTAACAAGGCCAATTAGAAAGTCGCTATTTTTACCCCTGATCAGTAGAAAAGTGGCACCCTCTTCAACACATAATCTCTAAACAAGAAAGACTCCTGAATGGTGAATACCGGTGACCTCTAATTATGGAGTACAATGCGGCTACTTTCAGTGCAAAAGCAACAAAGCTCAAAGAGTGATCTCATCAGTTGCCGAAGTTTCTCTACATTTGGCGACCCACCGACTTCATTCCAAAGCAAATAGCAAAGCCCCAATGATAATATAAGCACAGAAGGAGGATGAGAAAGAGCTGATACCTGAGTAGCTTTTATGACAGCGCCTCTTGCCAAATACAGGGTCATGTGGCTGGTGAGATTAAAGCTGTCTGTTAAGTACACCCCAGGAGGTACGTAAAGAAGCGTACCTCCTCTTCTCTTTAGATGCTCAATCCGGTATACAGCCTCTCTAAATGCCTTGGTGTTCAGTGTCTCTCCATCGCCGACGCCTCCGAAGTCAGTGATGGAGACTTTATCATTTCGGTACTTATCCGGTACTATTCCCGAGCAGGTTACCTCCCCCGACACGAGAGCAGATGGTGCAAGGACTGAGAAGCCGAGCAAAACTAAGAGCGCGAACCGAAGCATTTCCTTGATTTCAGTGTTTTTATTGGGCAAGAGTAAGTGATTATCTTTTCCCTAGTAATGTCTGGTCGAAACAAACAAACAAAAAAAAAAAACGAAATTCCGGGAAAGCCTTTGTTGATGAAGCAGAAGGGAAAGTTAAACTGAAGAAGAAAATCAGAGATTGTGGGTGATTCGGAGGTCGTAACAAAGGGAAAAGGCTAGAAAGCGGCTTTTAAGGGGATTAAAGAAGGAGATTTTAAGAGTGAAGGAGGAGGCAGACAACAGATCTGGAAACCCAACAACGAGAAGGCTCCAAGAGAAGTTTGGAATAAAATAGAGGAGAAGGGAAGAAGAGAAAAGGAGGAAAACGGAAACGGGGGAGTTTTGTCAATAAGCGAATGTCTTGTGTATTGGCTTAGGCCGTGAGGGAATGGAGTGCGCAGGGAGAGAGTGGGAGTGGAGGTAAAGGGTGAATTTATTTAAGAAGGTAATACAGAACAGAGTGCGTAGGATGCTAATCTCTGACTAGGAGTGAGCGTGGCTGATGGGTCTGGCCCACAATATTAATTGATCGAGGAGTCGTTGGATGAGTGGCTTGCCTTGAAGTCATCCATCGCCGTCCAAAGGGTCCCACTTGCACTGGATGGGCCATTGAACCCATCTACTTATGGGTCACCCAGAAGGCCGGCCTCATCAATTCCACTTCCTAGTGCGTTGCTTAGGTACAAAATTTCTTTAGTAGGATCTAAGTTTGATCTAGTTCTTAACCATAAAAATGTTGTGTAATACCCATCAATTTTATATTCATCATTTTTATGAGTCAATTTTTTGTGTTATTTGAAGGACAGCTTATTTCGTGTTGACTTGAAACGGATAGTTTGGGGTCTTGCGTAGCGAAATTCTAAAGTTTCGCGCATGCAAGTTTGCTTTTTGTCCTTAGTTTGTTTGAGAAGATTTTCTGTATGCGTTTGATGTTCGGATGTTGTGGGTTTCCGTGTGATTGGTTTAAGAATTTTTAGGTTAAGTAAATCATTTTTGTCATAAATAAAGTTTTATTAGCATATGTTCAGGAAAGTTTTAGTTAGAGTTGTGTTTTCGTCATGTCCGGTTAGAGGATATGTTTAATATATATATATTATTTTTATTTTATATTATTTTATCAGGAAGAATTCCATCCTTCCTTGCACACACGTCGCGCGCGCGCGCACACACACACACACACAGAGAGAGAGAGAGTGAGTGAGTGTTTTGTGACGTGTGATTCGTCATGCTTCAAGGTCAATGTTGTGTTCACGTGACAACAAGCAACAATTTTCGTGAGGGAGCTTCGAGGGTAAGTTGGTTTTTACCTCCATTTTTTAGTTTAAGATTTAGGGTTTTTGTTAGTTTCGTATTCAATCTTGGAAACTCGAATCTTTTGATTATTTTTGAGTTGTCTATATAAATTTGAGTTTTATGCAGAATGTAGAGTCGATTGAAGACAAAAATTGACAAAATGGGGTGATTTTTCACGACTTTTGTCGTTACAAACATTGTCTCTGGTCGACTATTGTTTGAGTTCAATCGACTCGAGGAGCCTTCTGCCAGCAGGCCAACCTAGTAGAGGATGGGCCGACTTGTGCAGGGTAGGTCGACCGACCTAGTCGATTTATGTGTGCACTGGTTGACCGCACCGGTCGACCGCTGCAGTGTCCATGTCGACCTTGATAGTGTACAGTCGATCGCTATAGTTCCTGGTCAACAGCTGTAGTGTTCTAGTCGACCGTTGCAGTATCATGGTTGACTGCTGCAGTGTTTGGTCGATCATGATTGATCGCTGCAGTGTCTGTTCGACCTCTGCGAAGCCTTAATCGACCTCTGTGGGGCTTCGGTCGACTGCTTTGTGGTTCTAATTTATTGGTCAGGTTTTTACGAAAATCTTTTATGCGGAGGCATGAGTTCACGATCGTTTGTTGTTGTCTCTTGGTTGGATTCCTAGTGTTGATTTAGGATCCATATATTATTGTCTTAGTATGTTGATATGTGATTTTGACGTTGAATTGTTATAGATTCTGACAATACTCTTGATTTCGATGTCTTGGGTTCTGATGCCTTCGTATTTAGTGTCTGTTTTCCGATATCGTGTGTCGGCTAGTCGGTAAGACTGTGGTTGTCATTAAGGTAAGAGTTTCTATTGTTCTACATTTGCATTGCATAGTTTTTACCTATGAAAAACTCTAAATGGGTCTGATCGCCAGCATGTCAGTTTTTATGTACATGTACGTACGTTTTACACGTTTAATTATATGTGCATGGTATTTCATTTAATTTGTTGTACATGTACGCACGATGAGCTGATGTTTGTTTGGGCGTGTGAGCCTTTCTAATATCAGTTTTTGGTTGTTTTGGTTGCATTGGATTGAGGAACCAAAGCAACTAGAATCAAATCATATACATATTTTGTTGCGTGAAGATTGTTGGTTTGAACGTTATGAAAATGGGTAAGGACGGTGATGATTTGCTCCTTGAGTTTCGAATCCCTAAAACTGGTCATGGTATATTTGCTATTATGATTTTATGAGTAGTGTCGATGTTTGGTCTTCGGATTACCAACCACTTTTTTGATTTTGCAAGTGGTGTCACTGTTTGGTCTTCAAATTGCCATGCACCCTTTTTATTTACGGGTTTGTCGTTGCGGAATGTTGTTCGTTTGCAACTAAGGTAATGCTGTTGGATCTTCGAATCACTGTCATTTTTCATTCATTTCTAACTCATGAGATGTTATCGGGTTTTCATCGCTGTCTTTCTCTCATGGTATGTCGGAGGGGTCCTTGAGTGACACTTCTTTTTCACCACGACTATTTTCTAATGAAAATGAGGGAGGCTTAGCTTATTTATAGCTACATATGTATAGCCATGTTTTCGAACCTACCCCATTCATTGCTTATTGAGCGTGTGCTAAAATGGATTAAAGGATTTGATGGTTTGTAAATTCTTGGCTCGTGGAGCCTGTTTGAAATAAAAAGAAAATGATTTCTTAAGTAAAGTCATACACTGTATTTTATAATTGTCTTATGGTTTTGAAAGAAAATGATAAAACCAGTTTTTCACATGTATTTGAATATAAAATAGAGTTTCCTGCCGAGTTAATCGTTCACCCCAAAAGATATCTTTTTTTTTTCTCAAGTTAGAATCATGGAAAGTAGATAATGGGTTGTTCGTTGTGAAGTTTTCCCAATCATATTCATTTTCCTCTAGAGTGTTATTATTTTTCTTGGTGAAGAATTCTTTACTTATTTATTTCTTTATTTTTTTGTATTGTATAAAAATTTAGGTGTTTGATATTTTATTTCTTGTACAGTATTTATTGAATTCATTCAAATGTTGTATTATGCTATTTTTACGTGATTGTTATATGAACTTTGATCAATTTCTTGTGAGCCAAGATTCAATTTTTGTCAGTCTTCTGCTGTAAGCTTAACCTTAAAACGGGCGAGTATTATCTAAGAATGAGGCCGCTCGACCAAACTATGACCGTCGGCTGTGACATGTTGACTTTGCGTCTTCGTTATCATTACTTCCTTTCCACCCTAAATTTGGGACGTAGTCCACATAACCAACAGCTAATGTCTTTAAACCCTCTTCGTTTCATTCCATTCATTTTTCAAATTAAAAAGGAAAGACTTTTACTTCTTTAATGCATCAAGACACCATCTTTTTACACCTTTCTTTCCGATTTTGAAGAACCAAAAATCTTCATAGCTTTCCAAATCTAAACTGGGAATACATTACTTCTCTAATTTGCGAGAACTTCCCAGATCAACTCCGGATCGAATGATGGTATCTTTGCCAGAGAGTATTCCTCCGGTTCCGAAATGCTCGCAGGTGCCACCAGATTGTCTGTCGAAACAGTAGGCGATGGAGCGTCGCACTTCCAAAAACCAACTTCAGAAAGGGCCTGAGTTATATATCCGTTACTCAAACCAAATATCGCCGACGAGTAGGAATCCAATTGCACTGTTTTCTCAGAACCTGAACCTTTTGCTGCGCGAAAATCTCTCTTTTTACTAATTCTTCTGGATCTCTCTGTTTCTAACTTTTGACAAATAGCTTGAATTTTTGCATCTACGGAGCTCTTTAAAGCATTCAATTCGAAGCCCAGGTTCTTTGCGTCCTGAATGTTTGGGAAATTCAACCTCGCGTATTCGCCTCTGAGCTTGTACGCTGCTCGATCGTAGGCGTAGGCAGCTGCCTCGGCGCTTTCGTAAGTTCCCAACCACACTCTCATTCGGTTCTGAGGGAGTCTAATCTCCGCAACCCATTTTCCCCAATGCCTTTGTCTCACTCCCCTGTACAATTTCTTCTTGGTCGGAGCTTTGAAAGTGGTTGTGCATGAATAAGTTTGAGCTGGCCCACTAGGCAGCGAAAGATCCTTGTACTCAGGACTTGAGCTTGCTTTCTTTGTAGAGCTTTTGCGTAAGCTCTCTTTGACGAAGATAGACCGAGGAGCCTAAGGAAGTGAAAGTAAGGCTGGTGGTGGCACTTGATGGGGGGCAAAGAGAGAAGATTGAATCCAAGGTGTTGGTTCCCCCTGTCAGTATGAGGTTCGACAGTGACGATCGAACGTCCTTCAATTCATGTGGAAATCTGCTTTGCTTCATCTCAAGCACTCTTCTTAAAAGCCTTTCAATTGGTGTTGTGGGAGAACGATGAAGCACATCAAAAGCAGCAGAAGCTAGTCAAGAAAAGAAAAAGGTTTGGAACTTTGAAGAGGAGGGCATGAAAAGGAAGGATACATAAGTGGACGAGAGGAAGAAGAGAGAAGAGCAGAAGGTTGCAGTTGGCTGGGTACTATTTTTGGTGTATTTATAGGCGAGGTGAGGAAAGCATAATCCGTGGAATGACCACACCATTTGGAGTGTTCATTGAAGAGTGATGGATGGAAGCCCTGAGAAAGAGGATGAGACCATCTCCGGTCTGATTGGGAAGCAACACAATGAGATTAGATGGGTTAGATGTGACTGCGTTAGGGTCCCATCCAGCGCTAAGAACCTACTTTTATGATTTAATGTGGAGAAACTAGAAAACAAAGTCAGCTCCAGACTCCAGTTGTGTACACAAAAAGTCTCAAGCCACCATAACTCTTCCATGCCACGCGTCTGCCTGCTTTTTGTTTCGTGGCGTGGAGGTAACTGCGAGTTGATGAGCTTTTCTTCAATCAACTTTAACTGAGCGTGGGCGTCTCCAATCAACTTGGAACACTCCTCTCTCACCCAAATCTAATCACGCTCCGATCATCTGAGTTGACGAGTTGGGGCAGCTGTACCCCCTTAGCCTAGGTTTGTGTAAGCGAATAAGTTGATTACTTTCCACAGCACAAATGTACTTTATTTATGGACTAATAAATTCTAGGTCCTTAGAATTATGGGCACAAGTTCTTTATGGCACTTGCTCGTTTTCTAGGGTAAAAATAGTTAGGGTTGAAAAGGTTATGGGTAACTCATCTGCCTTTTGCTCTCATAGACAAAGCTTGTGATAGATAAGAGCGAAGACGCCCCAATTTTCATTACTACCCACAAAAAGTCTTTTGTGTTGCATGTGACTAAACCTAACAATCTTCTTGCAAGTCAACCCCTCCTGCACTTGCTCTCTCTCTCCATCCACAGCCAAAAATGGTGAGAAGTATATGAAAAAAAGTCTAATATAAGAAGCTTGATTGATGTATTACATGACAGCGAGATACAAAGTTAGGTGCAGAAAAATCGAATACGTGGTGAAGGAAGGGGCAATTGGAGGTTTGAAATGAGAAAAGGCAAATCCTACCAACTTTATGGATTTTGTTGCACCCAAGAAAGCAACGAGGCAGCGCCGACTTATCTCTGCAGACCCTCCCTCCTCAGCGACACACCGCCTCCCCAACTTTCAACTCATTCCTCTTAAAGCTCATCGCAATGGCTTTTACTATTCCTCCTATAACGTTGGGTTGATAATTCGGCTTCTTTCAATGCTTACTAACCCAAAGAAGGAGACGAATAAATCAGAAAACTGGAGGCCAGTTTGGTGTCTATGTCGAGCCAGGTGTATGGTGATGGTTGGCGTGGCGTCTGTGGGGATGACGTTACGTTCATTTGAATGCAAGAACCCAGCATCGCAGTTTCGTCTGCTTAAGACTCGGTCAGATCACCTTCGTCATCGTTTCCGACTAGCATGGGAAATGGTGAGGAATTTGGTTGACTCTTTCTCCAGCAACCTTGTTGACCCAAATGCTTTTGAGATGTTCAACCTTTTCGACTCAGTTTTCATTCTATCACACGTCGGGCTGTTTTGAGATGTGCTACGCTTAGATATCACATAATAGTTTCAAGTAGACAGTGGAACAAGTACAGCTAATTTATAACTAATTAATATAGTAACAACTTTCCTCAGACTCCAAGTTCACCAAGAGACTAATGGAAGCTATTAGGCAAGTCTAGTCACAACAATGAATAATTCTTTTCCCATGTATTTTACGTGGAATGAGTTGTCCTTTTCTACATTTGTTTTTAGTTCCTTAAATGTTGCAAACTTCTTCTATTGTGCAACATTTCGGATGTCTCCGCAACGACCATAAAATAACACCATAAAATAACAATTCATCTCGGAGGTATGTTACTTGAATTTGAATTAAGTAATTTAAGTTACACGTACGTGTGATGGACTTCGAATATGTTAAATATATTGGGAGTTATAAAGATTGTTGACGTGGAGTATACTGGTCTACTTGTATATTTTACAATTTTCTAGTTAGTTTATCAGAGCTTCGGAGGGGATCTCTTCGCCATGACTCTGAGGTAAGAATCAATCCTCCAAGAATCCAGATAATACTTTTAATTCGACATCTACGAGTTCACCGAATGCTAGAGATACAAGGAAAGATCTTGTCTTTTTTGGACATGTCTCAAATATTAAGCATGAGGTGTCATGACCTAGGAGGCGGGCCTAACAAAATGTCGAGTCGAGCGACCTGATTCTTAGAGAGGACTCGATCAACCAGCCCAAGGCATGGTTCACGGTGAAAGACTTAATCATTAGTCAAAGGTCAAGATCTACACAGTGACTACAGATGTAATAGTGCGATAAAAGAAATAGCAGTTTAATAAGGTTTACAAGTCCATATCCAAATCCTTAAACTACAACAAGTCCAACTAAAATTAAATTTTCACTAGGAATTCAACTAAACATTCAAGTGCAGAAAGAAATAAGTAAAGCTAACAGCTCCCAAGCTCCAGCAACTCACTGCTTTTGTTCTTCCCTAGAAAGGGATGAGGTCGTTTGGGGTGAGTGACTAACTCAGTAGGAATAGTATATTAAATGCATATAAAACTTCTTTTACCTTTCCTCAAAATATGATGGGATATCAAAATAGTTTTCAAATGTCGTCTTGTGAAAACTCATTTTCAACGTTTTATAAAAATAAGCTGCAAGAGCCACATATGAGGCATTAAATAAATCATTGTCATATACATAGACGACTATATGAAAATAGGTCATCATCGTACATTTCACTTAAAATCATCTAAGTGATAAAAGATGGTCACTCAAGGAACCCTCTGGCACATAAACATAGAAAGGTGTCGACCGAAGTCTAGCAACACCTCATGAGCCAGAAAAAAGAGTCAAGCAACATGCGATCTGAAGATCAAGCCCCGTTACCGAGGTTTTCGGTGAACAATGATCATCTACGAAGAAACTCGTACGAACGATAGTAAATAACAAATATAACCTTGAACAAGTTTAGGGATTCAAAACTCAAGGAGCGTGTCATCACTGTCCTATTACCCATTTTGTGACGTGCATATAAGATAACATTCACGTAACAGAAGGTGTACTTGGAACATCCTTTTGATACTTTGACACCGAAACCGTTTAAAGTATCATGAAGATCAATCCTTTATCACAACAATAATAAAAGAAATCACGCATCAATGATAAATATGTAAATCATAAATACATGTATACACTGTATAAATATTAACGTGTTTGCGTCAGGCCCCGTTAGGTTTTCATGGGTGATAGCTAACTAAAATAGAGTTTTGGAAAACAATGATGCAATGCAAAGCAATCGCCATAAAACCCTACCTTTACGTCGAGCAATCAATCTTCCAATTGAAGATGTAACCTCAGCAACTGACTAAAAATCCTCAAAGTCTTCTGCGCTTAAAATAAAATCAAGGTTAAGATTATCCAACTCAACACTAAGGAAAGACACTAAGATGGATCCTAAACCAAGTCTAGGAACTCAATCCATAACACTATAAGCAATCACGCTTTGGTGACAAAGTTTTTCCCCAAACATAAAATTGTGTGGTCGACATTTCAGACCATGGGTCGACACTTAAAGCTCTCTGGTATTATCATCAAATGACCTAGCGGTCGACCCTTCATCCACAAGTGCCAACACTTGCTCGGATGACACTTCCCCTGAAGTGTCGTCACTCCGAACTCTCAGGTTTCAATCCATTTACCATAGTGGTCGACACTTCCCTCGAAGTGTTGACACTTACAGCTCTCTGTTCCCAGCGCAGGATTTGAAGTGTCGACCGACCATCCACAATGGCCGACACTTGGTCGATTTTTAGTGACAGGAAATCGTGGAAATCGCTCCCCCTCGTTGATTTTGGCCTCTAAATGGCGGCAACATCTGCACACAATCTTAGTATACTAATATATCTACAAAGATCGGACGGAATAAAGCTCCATTGCTCGAATCCATCCCTAACCTAAAGCCCAAAACTATAAACACGAAAATGGAGAGGAAAAATTACCAAATCTAAAAGTCTCTTCACAAAAGATGGTGCACAAAGCCTCACGAACGATCTCCTGGCCACAAGACGTGATGAGTTGCTCGTCGAAAAATCCACTCTCTCCCTCTCCTTGGTGTTGGCGGCCATGTGAAGAAGAGAATATGGTTTGAATAGAGTTTCCAAACCCTATTCTAATAAATTAACAATTTTCTTATTTATGTTTTTACTCTACCATTTTACATATTTATAAATTACATCCAAACTTTAAATTACACTAAAAATTCTTTAAAATACCGATTTTTACATGAGGTCTAAGAACTGTTTAACATATTTGCGAATGCTGTTATTATGTTTTAGTATTCGCAATAATCGACGAGCGTTAAACTCAACATTTTTAAGAAAGAACTGATTATTTAGCTTCCTTTTGAGGTCTTCCCAAGTTTCGATCACACAGTCACCATTGTAAATGTCATTGTATTTTGATCTCCACAAAAGTTTTGCATCTTCAGTAAGGTGCATTGTTGCCAAGGTCACCTTTGACTCTTCGTTTATTCTGATTGCCTTGAAATACAGTTCTATGTCAAAAATTAAGTTCTTTATCTCTTTAGCGTCGCGAGCTCTCCCAAAGGATTTGGCTCTGGGATTTTCACCCGATTGAACTTTGTTGCTTTTGAAGCTTGGGCTTGACTTCTCATAGATCTCATTGTGAGTTTTAGTTTAATTTTTCAGCCATTTCAACTTTTAGTGAGACGAACTTTGCTTTGAAATCTTCCGTCAAATAGGTCATAGCTCCTGACAGTTGAGTATGAGCGTGGTTAATCTCTTCGATGCGCTTCAAGACCCTGATTATCGCACTCGTGGAACTTTCTCCACCATCCACCATTTTTCCTTTCTCTTGTCGGGATTCAAGGTTCTCCACCCGATCCATCGGCTCTCAGATTGGGATAATGTCTGTTTTGTTGTGTACAACAACAATCTCAGCAGAAAATTCAGATATTTCCTTTATTTGTTCCTCTAGGAACCGAATATTATCTTCCAGTTCTTGTAGATACCTCATTTCTTCTTTCGGCTCAACTAGGTGCTCAAGTTGGTATTGCGATGAATCTGCCTGCTCCGACAGATTCTTCCTTGGCATGATTTCTTGTAGTTTGACCCAACCATGCTCTGCTACCAACTATCACGATTCTACTTTTGAGGGACTAGAAAGGACCGTGCGATAGTTGTTGTCTCTCGAACACAATGAGTCATCCTACAATGGGTGTTAACGTCACCAGATGCCCACGACATTAAAGTGGACTTTGTGTCTAATGAGCTTGTGATGACCCGGATATGTAAGTATGTGTACGATGGCTGCACGAACTGGAACCCGGATGGCGGTACGTCCGCGTGGGCGAACCGGAAGGTGACGGGTCGTAAAAAAAGGGGGTTGTCACAATCTTATATCGCTTGGGGAAGGATATGGAAATGAAACATATGTAAAGAGACCCTCCCAAGATAGCAAGACGCGTTTTGGAGCACAATTGGCAACGGATCTTATAAGAACTTCGAAGTTAAAAAGTGCTTCGGCGAGAGTAGTACCAGGTTGGGTGACCGACTGAGAAGTCCTCGCCAAACAAAGCCGTGAGGGGAGGATATTGGGCTACGGCCCAATCCCCAGAGCGGACAATATCTTGCTGGGAAAATGAGTTGTTATAGAGCGAGTATTGAGCGAACGAGATTAATCAAAAAGAGCGTCATTGAACATAGTGAGCATAAAAAGAGTTTATATGTAAAAAAAAATTTCATTGATTGACAACAAATTACATCAGTTGGTATGAGGTCTATGAGCTATTATGTCTCTCCCCCGCAAATAGCAATATGTCACAATGAAAACAGTATACATGCTATGGTGGTAAGTGTCACTCTTTTCTAAAGAAGTAAAAAAGGGCGATACATGTCGTAATGACAAGGAGTCACTTTCCTAAGAAAAAGAAATACAATACAATTGAAATACATGACTCTGCCTACTAATATGAGTATTGTCCATGGCCAATCCTAAACTGTGATACTTTGCTTGCCCCTCTTGATGCCCCCTTCACGATAAGGGTGAGCAAGAACCGGCCTGGACTGAAGAACCGGACCATAACTGACTTTTTGGTTCGGTTCTGGTCGGTTCTGAGGAACAAAAAAAGGAATTTTGGTTCTGTCTAATGCAGAACCAAAATTCCCAGTTCGGTTCTCAGTTCTAATGAGACATAACGTGGAGAACCGACCCAAACCAGCCTTAGCCTTATGCCCTAACAATCGTGTATCGTCGACTCGAGTTTCTGTTTCTCACTTCTCTGTTCTTTCTCTAATCTCTCAGTCTCATCTTCGCAAATTGCTGAGACGCAGACTCTCGTTTCTCGCCCTCGCTCTCGCCGAAAACTCGTCATCTCTCGCCTTCGCTCTCACGAAAAACTCACCTCTCGACCATCAATCGACAAAGGTAAGGTAAGTTTTTTTGTCTTTACCCCTTGAATTTGATTTTGGTTCACTTAAGTCCACATTCTCTTGCTGTGTTTTCTAGTGAATATTTATGTCTCAATTTGGAGTCTCCTTCGGCCAAGAGACTGATGTAAATCCGAGGAGCATATTGTTGTTATTTTTGTGTCATTTTTGTTGAACACTTTAGGACCACCTTCAGGTGTATCTTGCTGTTTTGGATGTGTTAATTTTGGATAATGGATATATCCTTCGTTAATTCTTGTTGTCTTGCTGTTTTAGATGTGCTAATGCTGTTTTGGATGTGCTAATACTGTTTTTGGATGTGCTAACGCTGCTTTGTATGGTCTTGTATGACGCATCTCGAAAATTTATACGTATTTTCAATTGATGATTCTAGATTGGTACTTGGTAGTGTTCTTTTGGTAACTAAACACTATAAAGTTATTATAGTGAGAGTTTTTTCATAATTGAATAAAGTTGAAGCACTTTGACTTGAAATTTGAAGTTTTTTTTTCTGTATTTTTATTTGGAAGAACTAAGAATCAAATTTCAGCGACTCTATATGTGACTTAATTTTTGATTTTGAACTGAAGTAGTTCAACACACTCAGTTGTTAGTTTTTGAGGCCATATCAACTTCTCTTGTGCTTTTGGAATAATTGTTTATTTATTTTTTTGAATTAATAGTTTAGATATCTAATTTTTGAATTTTTTATTAAAAAAAATTATAATGGAAAAATCGGATCTAGACCAGGACCGAAACCGAAACCGAAACTGAAATTCTGGTCTGGTCTTTAATAAAATTTTAACGGTACTAGTCCTAAAAATTGAAAACTAAATTTTATTGATTCAGTCTCAATTTTTCGTAAAATTGGACCACAACAGACCACGAACACCCTGCTCCCCAACTTCTTGGATCCTTTTTTTTTTTTTCCTTCAGGTGGCCCAGAAAGACTCATACTTGGCACTGGGTTCAAAGATTCTGACTTTCACGAATCCATCAGCGCTTCCACTTCAGGCCGTGCCTGGGGTTGTTCATCTCCAGTCGCACGGAGACCTTCGCCTGAGGGGGAGCACTGAGATCTGAGTCATGGAGAGCCGATTGGTCGAGATGTGCATCGACTCGGCGTGCCGGAGCAGTGTTAGCATCGACAAATGGCGCAGGCAGACGCGGACCCTTCACCGCCTACCCTCTCACCTTGCAGATGAGCTCCTTCGCCGCCTTCATACTCGTCGTCTGCTTTACCCTTCTTTGCTGGAGTACGCTATGCCATTACCTTTCACTTTGACTTCAGCTTCACAACTTTTATCAATATTGACTATTGAGGCCAGGGCCTTTCTATCTATAATCGAGCGTCATATCCCCTGTTTGATGATTTAGATTCCGTTTTTCTGTAATCGGTATATATATATATATGTTCATTTTCCATTACCACCAATTTAAAGGACTGATCTCCGATCAAATTCCTTCCTCATCTTTCTTTTTTTTACGAATCACCAGTCGGACTGCTATTAAATTGCCTTACATTTCTGCAATTTATTTTCTATAAAATTCATCCTGCTGGAATAAGGTCTATTCAAATATATTCTGCTCCTCTAGACTCACTCGCCACCATGTTATGCATGCAAATTCAGCTCATGCTTTTCAATTGCAAGGAGTTGCTTATAAGGAGTCAGGAGATGATGTTCCACCTTGAAAAGTAGTAGGGCATAGAATAATGTTATAATTACTATCAGCTTAGTGTTTGATAAATTTGATCTGTTCTTGCAGAATCTTCAAATTTAGTGTAGAAGAGATAAATTTCAGTGGTGATAATGCTGTGGATGCAGAATGGATGGCCTACTTGGGAGCTTTTTTGACATTACGTTATCTGAATCTTGCTGACTGCCATAGAATTACTAGTTCTGCTCTTTGGTCTATATCAGGTGTGCTTCAATCTCATAAGATTGATATCGAAGCGGATTAATTCAGTCAATTATGTTAATGAAATTGACCAGAGTTTGGTACATCCAAAGATATTTTCCACTTTGTTCTCCCACACTACTTAGTTTTTTCTCCCACCTTCATTTTGTTTTCCGATAACATCTCAGATATACACCATGTTTTCCAATCTTCAGGGATGGCTAGTTTGAAAGAGCTAGACCTTTCGAGATGTCTCAAGTTTACTGATGCTGGAATTATGCATCTTCTATCCGTATCAACTCTAGAAAAGCTATCCATTTCAGAAACACGTGTAACCTCACATGGTATTAAGCTTCTTGCTTCTCTGAAAAACTTGAGTTTCTTGGACTTGGGTGGTTTGCCTGTTACAGATCAATCTTTGAATTACCTTCAGGTAACTTCTGATATACGTGGAGACTTTGTTCAATGTAATTCATTCTAATTCAATTGTTTTGCCATTTCTTCGTGCGAGATTGTCTGTATTTAACAAGCCCAATAAAATAGATACGGAAAAAAGATGTTGGTAGTAGGTTATTTTGTTTATCCGGAATTCTGTATCCACTTTAATATGCTGGCCATTTTTAAAATTTGTCAGCTGTTAGGATTGTGAATAAAGGAGGATACTTCTTGCCACTGCTTTGTTATGTGATTGTTACTACATTAATAGTTTCTAGCCTATTTACATGCTATCGGACTAAAACATTAGTATAGATGGTCAATTGATCAGTCTTGTCTTCTTTTGAATTGTTTTCTTTCGGTTGATTTCAAGATTAATCATCTGTCCTTATTTATCGTAGGTCCTTACAAACCTCAAGTACCTCGATATATGGGGAAGTAAAATAACTGATCAAGGATCTATTGTCCTTCCAAAGTTTACAATGTTAAGCTTCCTGAATCTTGCTTGGACTAGCGTCACACAGTTGCCAAAATTGCCTTCTCTTGAAATCTTGAACATGAGCAATTGTACAATTAACTCTTCACAGAAAGGGTTTTGTAACAAAGTTCCTCTACAGAAGCTTATTGTCACTGGAGCAACATTTATAAATGAGGATGAAATTTTGGGAAGTATTGAAGCCATTTCTCTATGCAGTCTGGATGTCTCAAACTCTTCCCTTCGTAGTTTCTCATTCCTACCTCAGATGAAAGCTCTGCAACACTTGGATCTTAGCTCTACCATGATCGAAAATGATTCAATGGAGCTCCTTGCATTTGTAGGAGCTAGTTTGAAAACCTTAAATCTCAGCAACACCAAGGTTAATTCCCTGGGAGTTGGGCTTTTGGCTGGAGAAGTACCAAATCTCGAAACTATATCATTAGCGCACACACTAATTGATGATGCAGCAATCATATGTCTCAGCAGGATGCCCTCTCTGAAGGCTATAAACTTAAACAGTACAAACATCAAAGGTAAACACTTTTGATTCTAAACCATTGATGCAACTTTTGGCGGTTTTGTTGTATTTCTCAGAATGTTTTGACAGGTATAATTCCTCGGTATGGTACAGAGCCAGAATATCTATCCTTTACTGCTCTACAAGAGCTTAGATTTTTAGAAGTGTTAAATTTGGAGCAGACTCGAGTTAGGGATGGAGCCTTATGCCCTTTATCAAGTCTTAGAGAATTGCATAAAGTCAGTCTTAAAAGTGCTTCTCTTACTGACAGCGCCCTTTACTATTTGTCATCTATCCCAAAGCTAGCTAGTCTCAGCATTCGAGATGCAGTAGTGACGAACTCTGGGCTTGATTTGCTGAAGCCCCCATCCACCTTAATGAAAATGGATTTGAGGGGCTGTTGGCTCTTGACTGGGGATGCAATATTGGCATTTGGTAGGAGGTTTCCTCAAATCCAAGTGATGCATGAGCTTACTCATCTCTCCCCATCGACTCACACTGGGCACTCTAATAGCACTAGATTTGCTTCAAGGATTTCAAAAGTGAAGGAGAAGAATAGAGAAACACAATTCTCACAGAGTTTAATAGGTAGGGAATCCGTAGAAAAATTACTGTAATTAATTATTATTTGATTACCTAATTTCCTTTCACACTATTTTGGAACAGATCAAAGATTAAAATATAATAGGGGAGAGTTGCTTGCACTGCAGTACTCGTCTGAATGTCCCATATCCATCAATGCTAGAGCTGCCTTACTGGATGAAATGGAATCAGGATTACATTCTGGTGAATCCTAAATCTCCCAACTGTGTAGATGTGATTTTGAATTTTGTAATAGATAGCTTTGGAGAAGATCAGAATTAAATTAAATTTGTTGGACTTAGGATGGATGCTCCTTTGAACTTCAGAGGAACACGAATGGATGTCAATATGCAAACAAATGAAATTACAAACTTTGAAAAGAGAATGAAACACATATTTCCAAGGAATACGAATGGGTGTCAACAAGGTTCAGACTAACCTCCATAAATCCACAGTGGAAGCTCATCTTTATTGCCATGGTTTTCAGAAAATGGATAAATGGTCTATGCATAATAACCACATGTACAGTCAGAATTCCCTCTAACGTTTAGAAAAGAACGAGAAACTTTGAATCATAGAAGATACTCCCTCATGCATTGGTTTTGCTTGCAGTCTTGTACATGTTGTCGATGACATTCTGTGCACAAGTGAAAAATAAAAAGAAGGATGTCAGGCACCTATACTTCCACATATTTGGGTTGAAGTGAAAGTACAGACGCACCTGTTAGTGTTTGAGCAAATGAGGTATTTTCTTCTTGTAGGTTGGAGTCGACATTGAACGGGATCAGGACCGACACCTCTTATGTATTTAAATCCTTTCAGCTGTGAAGAAATAAAAGTGGGAAGTTATATTTCAACCGTCCAATTGATGTTTTTACTTTTTAGTGGCCAAAAGAATGGATGCAAATGAAGTGTTTTGGTGAATTATTGTGTTTTTGCATGAAAAGGTGCATGATGTAATCATGAAGATTAGTGTTGGAAAGCTATAATGCTCCTTCCGGGCGCTGTCAATCTTATGTTCTTGGAGAAAGACAATACAAAAATTCATAATCGCATTTCTCTTTTCTCTAATGGACCTCTTTAATAGCATCAATTCTTGAGGGTACTGAGTTTGGTCTTCAGGAACAATATCTTGAACTTGAATGTGAAATTCTTGAGTATTGTCTTTCTGTCTGATTTGCTGTTTGGACAATGTAAACCTGATCATTATTAGTTGCAAATGTAGAAGGAAAATAAAGATCTCTTCAAAGACAACTTCTTTAACCTTATCTTCTCCTTCAAATTCAATATCCTCAAAAAAAATTGAAATTTCTCGTCCAAAAATAGTTTTAGTTTACGTCCATAAAAGTCATAACCCTTTCATATTTTTTTAGAGTACTCAATCAAATAGTGGTTCAATACTTTAATTTCCCTTTTTTTTTTTTTAAATTGTAGTCATTCCTTAGCTAGACTTTCCCAAAATGAAATACCTCATATTAGGCTTTTGGCACGTCTAACTTTCATAAAGGTCTCAACTAATACTCTCTTTAATATGTAAGCTACAACCTTTAGTCGTTTTATCGTATCTTTATATGTTGTTTCGTTTCTTCCAATCACATTGTCTATGTTGGGTGTTCCACACACGGTGTAACGAGAAACGATATATCATTTCCTTTAGTTTTTAGTAAGAACCAAACCATTGTTTACCTAATTCATATCGTTACAACTATAATCAGATTTTATCTTTTTTGTTGAGATTTCTTAGCTTTCAAAAGTTTTGGACAAGTCTAGTAACTAAAATTTCTCACAAATCAAATATATATACTCATGACATAAATCTCTATGAATTTGATAAAATATTGTCGTTTATTCTAAGACATTGAAAAAAATGCCCAACAACTACTATATATGTTTGAATTGCTATTGACTTCTTATATTCTTATGTTCATCATTTTCCTCTTAATATAACGGACAGAAATCTCATACTATGTCATATTAAGAATCTTATTCGACAGACATCTTCATTATTGTTTAAGAGAATGACATAATTGTTTGTGTCATAATGACACTGAATTTACATTGAGAACAAAATCATAGTGAGAAGTTGACCTTTTTTTATGTGACCACTTGAGGTGCAAAAATATCAAATAAATTTCCAAGCTTGTTATTTCCTCTTGCAATGGAACACTTGCAACTTTCAAACCTTTATCTTTTTCTGTACTTTTGTTCTTAGATTGCATTCCCAGATGATTACTTTATGTCTTTATCTTGTTTCAATCTTTTCTCTTCTTGCCCACAATGAGAAATGAGTTCATTAACAAACTATTTCTCCTTTATGACAATCATAAAGAACCTTAAACTATCTAAATTGAGAAGACGCATCAAAACTGAATGTACAAACGTGTCCTTAGACAACTCTAATTCATGTGGCTTTAATTTTAAAGCCATGCAAGACATTTTGAGAATGTGCTCATTTATGTTCCTTTTATCCTTATTTCTTAGTGAGACAAGATTATCTAAAAGCATAATTATCTCGATCCATTCGTTGCGTTCACAAAACACTTTTAATTTCCTTATAGAACATCTAGGCATCGCCATCATAGAACTCACTTCCCCAGGAAATTTTTGTAATTGCATTTGTGATTATCAAAAAATTCATGCTATTTGAATGACGTCACATTTTCAGTTCATTTTTATCATCAAGTCTACTTAATGTCAAAAGAGTGACAATACGTTCATTACTTAGTGCAAGAATCATATCTATACAAATGATAACAATCATAATATTTTCTTTCTAAGTCTTCGTATTTGTGACAATTAAGCACTTGAAGTGTTTGCAAATAATGTAACATTTATTCTATGAATGAATAACCGTAGGCTCACATTGAAAATGCATGTAATAATTAGTTAATAAATTCAAATAGTGGTATGGCAATGGTCCCTCACAAGATACCTACCACAATATTGATATTTAATCATTGGATAGAAATATCAACTTGGAAGTTGATGTGCCACGATAATCGTCCTCAAAATCACCAACCAGACAACCAATTAAGATTTTTAGTTCCTTTATTTTTGTAGGGAATCATCCTCGAGAAAACATGGAGGAGACATCCTTGCCTTGTGACAAAGATAAAAGCCAAAGATTTATGCTAGAGTTGGAAGCCAATGAAGGGACCATGGAGTAAGCGCCTCGGACACGGTGGAGATCCCTTTGAGGGCTGCAGTTTTACAACCTTTGTGGGGCTTGAAGACCACCTTTTGGACATGCTTCTTTATGTTAAGTGATGTATTATTTTAGCATTGGATCTTATATTGGTTCTTCACTCATTTTGTATGCGTGTAGATATAACTACAAAAAACATGTGTAAGAGAACTACTGCAACAAGGTTCACCCTAATTTTCACAAATCCAAAGTGAAACTTCATCTTTATTGCCAATGTTTTCAGAAAATGGATAATTGTAAAAATAATGTGTGCATAACAACCATATGTACAGTCAGAATTCCTTCAAACGTTCAGAAAGGAACAAGAAACTTGGAATCTTAGAAGATACGCCCTCATGCGGTGGTTCTTTTTGAAGTCTTGTACATGTCGTCGATGACATTCTGCGCACAAGCGAAAATAAAAAGAAGGATGTCAGTCGACGATACATGCACGTATTTGAGTCGATCAAGTCTGAAAAGTTAGACTTTGAGAATTCAAAAGTGGAAATAAAGACAGACCTGATAGTGTTTGAGCAACTGAGGTCTCTTTTTCTTTAAGGTTGGAGTTAAGAGATCCCGCTCAATGTCGAATTGGACGGGATCGAGATGGATACCTCTTATGTATTCAAAACCTTTCAACTGTGAACAAAGTGGGAAGTTTATACACACACAAGTCATTACCACAACAACAAACTCAAATTGGAAGCATAAAGATAAGAACCTTTTTTTCTTTTGCGATTTTGGTGAGCTGACCAAGTATGAACTCCTTTGCATTTTGGTGCTCACATAGAGAGTTAAAGTCTCCGCTCGCGACACCATGTCCTTCTGCCCAGCTTTCGAGCACTTCTTTCTTGGGGTTAACAACCGCGACAAGGAAGGACTCAAAACTGTTTCCGTAAACCCATATCTGAAAAGGACATCAAACCACAAACTTATGATAACTGAAAAATCATCCTCAACATGTTTTACATTCAGCTCAACTAGATGCTAATGATCATCTTCAGTGCATTTAATGCATGTTTAGGAGCTGTCCTTGCCTATATCATGAGACTCTTCGCTACTAAACCAATCAAACAATTTCATACCTCGTCAATCTCAGATGCAAGTCCATATATGTTTTCCAAGTTCTCAACGGCAACATATTCTCCTTGCGAAAGCTTGAAGATGTTCTTTTTCCTGTCGATAATTTTCAAGCTTCCATCAAGTTGCCACTCGCCAACATCCCCTGAGGAGGAGAATGTTAGGACCACCTTGACCAAATATATTAGGACAGAGAGTTTAAGGTAACAGAAAAATCAAAATTAGTGAAACCTGTGTGGAACCACCCATCAACCATGGCCTCTTGAGTAAGATCTTCACGCTTGTAGTACCCTGAAAACAGAGTATCTCCCTTTATGCATACCTCTCCACGTGGAGTTTGGGAAAGGGCGTCATATCCCATCTCAGGAACAGACTCAAGGCGCACTTCCACATTCGGCACCGGAGGACCCACGGAACCAAGCATCGACATTTCATCTGGCAGCGACACAAATGTTCCAGCGCATGTTTCTGTCAAACCTGCAGAAGCCAGAGGCAATAATATGAATGTGCAGTTAAGTGGTAAGAACCAAAATACTAAGATTGAAAACACGAAAGACCATATCCTTGCACAACGTGAGCGCAAGTCACTACTCGTAGGAAAGCTTCCACATGAGTGGAGAGAGGAGCAGCTCCAGACAAAATTATTCGGACATTCCCTCCCAATCCTTGTTTTACCTATGCATTTCCAAAATAGCCAATCATAAATTGGAGAACTTTATCACAAGATGAAAGTAGAGGATCCACTGTTATCACCTTATTGAACACAACTTTGTCACAAATTGGAGCTGATTCTCCATGTTTATGGCCATTTTGCATCTTCTTTTGCTTGCTGGCGTGCATATTAGATACCATGTTTTGGTTTATTAAATAAACGTATAATATGGACTCTGGATAATATGCAAAACTAACTTTTTATGTATTGCCGGAGCATGTAAGAACAACTTACTATGAATAAGCAAAGTTGAAAAGTGATTTTTTCAAGAAACCTCCTGAGGAGATCTTCTTGTTCAAACCTGCAAGAAGAGCTATGTTGGAATGAGGAAGAGGGATTTTAAGAGAAAGGAAGTAGGAGGAGGAAAAAATACAACTAAAGAGCAAACTAGATTGTAGAATTCACTTCTTCTCTATATGACCTTTCGAGATTGGCTTCTACGTCAAAAGCCTAGACTCACAACATATTTATAGGACTATTTGGTACATGTATAAGGCGATACATGAACCACCTATTTAATTCAATACATGAACAAACACTTAAATAAAACACCTATAAGCTTAAATTAAGAGCATAATAAAAACATACATTAACCAATTATCTTATTTAAGCTTATTTTCAACACTCCCCCATAAGTTTAATTCAGCATTATTCTTGGTATGCTGAAAGATTCATTGACTCCGTCTTCAAGCGAGCCTTCGCAGAGTCCTTCAACTCTCTTCTTGTTTTGATTTTCCTTAAGAGAAAGCCCAACTTCTCCTTTGATCTGATCTTACATCACAGATCGCATTGCTTCATTTTTCCGATGTACATCTTCTTGTTGCACCCCCATTCTAGCCTGCTTACCTTTGGCTAGATTCACTCTTTTGAAGTTAACTTTTGGACTGCGCCTCAAATGCAGCCTAGCATGCCCAACCAAGTGTCCATCACACTTAGCTTGTTGTTGAGCGCTATTGGAGAAACCCTGCTTCTCCTTTATTGGGCCATGCTTCATGAGAAATGGGGTGAGATAAACCACCCCCTTCATTTGAAATTGCTGACTTTGTCGATACCAAAGTAAGGTAGTCTTTGACTTGATTCTCAAATTGCCAAAGATTGACTTCTATCTCCCATGTAGCTTTGTCTTTGTGTTCCCATTGCACAAGAAATTCTCTTCGTTTTTTCTTTTTCTTGATACTACGATGATTGAGAAATTTCACGATCTTCTTTGTGAACTCCACTTGTTTCCCATATGGTGCTATCTGCACATTACGCTGTTTTTTTCAAAAAATGGTTTAAGAAAACTTACATGAATAATAGGATAGATTTTGAGCCGTTCAGGAAGTTGCAATCGGTAAGCCATCGATCCAACCCTTTTTGTGACGATAAATAGCCCATCATATCTTGGAAATAATTCTCTTGGGAATCCTGGATCCTTATCTTTTCTCCAAAGAAATGGATTGAGCTCAAGGAGAACTTTATCTCCTTTCTTGAATTCTTTAAACCAGTTAGATTTCGTGCTTCTCACGTGATGTCGTGCTCCTTCCTTTGGAACTACCTCCATTTTTCTCCCAACTCCATAATCTATTCTTCGCCCTTTAGGTTTCACCGATCTCATTATTTTCCTTAGTACTTTGCACCCTTGGTCACTCATGACCCTTCTTGAATAGGTTGCATCCATATCCTTTGGCACCTTGTTGACGTCGACAAGCACCTTGCCTATTCCCATAATAGTACCCGCTACACATTTTTCTATGATAAGATCTTTCTTCCCTATTGAATCTTGGAGTTGATCCAACTTCCTCCTTATCAACTGGAGTTCCGTGACTATAAGATTGTCCTCGGTCATTGTCGTTGATGCTCCCATGAAGCTTTCAAGCCTTGAGATTCTTGTAAGAATCGTATCCATCTGATTTTGTACGAGAGTCTCCATGAGTTAGAAATCCGCCGGTTGTTTCAAAATAACCGTATCTCTGATACCAATTTGTTGGAATGAGGAAGAGAGATTTTAAGAGAAATGAAGTAGGAGGAGGAAAAAATACAACTAGAGAGCAAACTAGATTGTAGAATTCACTTCTTCTCTATATGACCCTTCGAGATTGGCTTCTACGTCAAAAGCCTAGACTCACAACCTATTTATAGGACTATTTGGTACATGTATAAGGCGATACATGAACCACCTATTTAATTCAATACATGAACAAACACTTAAATAAAACACCTAAGTACATGGATCAATGTACTTAAACATACACGAATCACAACTTCCTAGACATCCTTTCACAAGTTCATTGACTTAAATTAAGAGCATAATAAAAACATACATTAACCAATTATCTTATTTAAGCTTATTTTCAACAAGCTAAAGTTAGTCGGAGATCTTGAGAGCTACATGTTAATGCTAGCCAAGAGCCAAAAAGAAATCTAATTATTAGATAATAGTAAAGAATGCACACATGAAAGAAGCCAGAAGAACATTCCCACATTCAGATACAGACAGAGATCAAGGGAATCTAATCATTAGCCTACGCAGATTACCGGCATAAATTCTATCCAGAACACGAGGAACGGCACAAAAAATAGTTGGCTTTAGCGCATCTATGTCTTCAACTATCAATTTGACATCCTACAAGATTTAACAAAAAACAACATTAACTAATTTTGCTCTTTGATCGTAAAGAAAGAAATAAATACGACTCACCCCGCGCCAAAAACCTATGGAACCTCCGTGCAAAATTAACAGCTCCTCCATCACTCGATCGAAGATATGCGCAAGAGGTAGATATGATAGATATACATCCTTCTCGTGCAACTATTAACGATAACATTTCAAACACTTTGGATTATCATACACGAGAGATTAGTTCGTATTTTATTCCGATTAAGACATGGAAGCAATGAATGAGGAGTTACCTCTTCATTCACACGCTGTAGCATACACTTGACTCCGGCTAGAAGTGTAATAATGCTATTATTAGATATCATTACACCTTTAGGATCACCTGTGGTTCCACTCGTATACATGATAGTGCAGATATCACTTTTCCTCTTCACTGGTAGATCGAAATGTTTATTTTCGCCCTGGTTTCAAACAGATATATCAGATGGAATCGACAACACAAATGATAAGCCATTTACTTTTTTCCCGTCAAAAGCAACAAAGATCGAAACACAAGACTACAATTTATCTTCCAATCACAAAAGATTAGAGATCAAGGGGAGACTCAGTCAGCATGGTCGAGGAATTTCAGAAGCTTTGAAAAAGTAGCAGAACAACAAAAGAAAAACCTTAAGAAATTTATACTGACCAGTTGTAAAAATTCAGCCCAGGAATGTATTTGCAGCCCAAACTTTTCAACTTCTGCTCTTTGTTCAGGCGTAACTTCACCAAAGCTCACAAGCGCTACTCAAAAACAAGTACTTGCTCATCAGCCACAAATATAAAAGCAAGTATAGCAAGAAACAAAGTGATACTTACTCTTGAGGTACTCTGTCGAGTTAGGAAACGTTTTCAACACCTAGAAAGTATACATTAAAAATTGTAAAAGGAAGAGTCAGATCTGATAAAAACGATTATTTTTTACTATTTGAACAAGATAAGTTCAATACCGGAAGATCTATCGCTTTAACTGGTTAGATATGCAAGAATCTTACCTCATTAATCTTCTTCTCTTCTACAAAAACAATGTCTACTTCTGCATGACAAATGATAAATTCCACAGCACCAGCACCTATTATGCCAGAGTTGTTGTTATTCTATACCAGCTTTCCTTATCAAGAGAACAATAGAGTAAATCGATAATCAACTGGCGTAGAATTATGGCATAGAAGGTACATCCATACCCAAAGTGTCATAAAGAGGAACACAGAAGAGCCCATAAGCATTGCAAGCCTGCAAGAGGAAAAACATACTGGTTTGGAAGCACAGAAACTAGAAATTCAAGTAAGGAGTATTGATTTTTTTTGTCCAATTATGATCTCGAGATAGGCATCTGTATAAGACCCTTTTAAAACAAATACCACTAGATCTAACGCATACATTCCCTTTCTTAGTGATTGATTTATTTATGCAATGGAAGAGAGGCAGCCATGCTAAAAAAGAGGAGAAGAAATAACAGATACCTCCATGCTTATGATCCACTCAGAGCAATTGGCCCCAAAAATTCCACATCTTGCTCCCTACAAACCAAGTATAAGTTAATTGTATGGCTCCACGGGGGTGAATGTATGAAAAACTGGCAAGATATTTGAAATCGTGACTTACTTCCTCAAAACCACAAGTGCGCATAGATTTCCCAACTTTCATGACCAAGTCATACACTTCTTTGTAAGTTAACCACACGTAATCACCAGGCTGCAAAGTAAGGCCAACCCATTTTACATCTTAAATAACACTTGTTAAATAAAATTCTACACTAGACAATCGGCGAGATTTCATGCACCTTCCCATTCACTATTTCACGGCGCCCGAGCATCCGATTTCCTGGATATCTTTCCACGGACATGCTGCAGATTGAAAAACGTAAAGTGGGTATGAATCATTTATCTGCTATGATATTATGCAACAAACAATCTTCTTTTTTTTCTTCGAAGATACTGTCGATTTGATGATAGACATGTCATAAAGCTCTCTGCTTTGAGGTACAAAATGAGTAGAGAGTTATGCATTCAACTTTCTGAAAACGTTGGATCCGTGGCAAACAAATGTGAAACAAAACATTCATCTTAGAGTTGACTTTTACGTTCCTTTACTTTCTAAATCTAACAGAGGATCGAGGAAGAGTAGAAAGAGTGTAGAAGAAGTTGTAGAAGTGAATAGCAGTATCGGAATCGGTTTGGTAGTGTTTAGATTTAGATCTTAACTAACCGGAATACATCCCAGCAGCTGTCGAGACCTTGAACGGGAGGCGGAAAACCATCCTTAGCGAAGATGCTCCTATACGTAGGTCCAACGGAGGGCCTGCCATGGGCGGCTTCCTTTGCTTTCTCGACCTCGATCAAGTACTTGTACTTGCTCTGCGCCATTCCAACGTCTGAAAGTCTTCTCGTTTTAGAAATAGCTGGAGAAATAAAACACTCTGAGAAAGATTTGCAAGGCAACCTTGTGTTTGACTTGTCGTTCTGAGTGTGACAGGTCTGACAGAGAGTTCACAATCCGTTAGGTTTAAGAATTCGCCGACCACTTGCCCAAAAACAAATCAAGAATGGATCTACATCAGTTTCTCATTAATGAATTGTCCTTGCATCACCAGTATGGCTTTTGAATTTTCTTTTTTATTTTATTTTATTTTTTAAAATATATTATCTAAACGAAATCCTAGTGTATCTCACCCGCTACGTCTTAATTTTCTCCGGATAAGAAGAAGGAACGATTTTATTATTGAGTTTCAAAGCAAGATGAAGTTGAGGGAAGCCTCTTTCTCACCATTTAAAAGAGGCAAAGATAGGGGGTTGAATGGTTCCATCATTTCCAAATTTGCCAATTCAATTCAAAGTATATAATAAATGACATTAGCTACGTATGATCTTTCTCACATATTTAAACTCTAGTCTCATCCTCTCAACTGTTGTGAAAAAATAATAAATAAATCTGATTGGAACCCCATTTAAATAAGCGGTATAAGAAAATATAGCAGATGCGATACGAAAAATACCAGGAATATTTTTCCACTGCCGTAAAATTATAACGGCCAAGAAGTAAAAGAAATAATAGCCAAAATAAATACCAAAAATTTTACGTGGAAACCCAAATCAAGAAAAAACCACGGGACCAAGTCCAGAAAGATCTTACTATGAAAAACAGGATTTACAATATTTTTCTAGATATCGAATATCCTAAAAAATATTCACTAAGAGAAATCACCACTATTAGAATTCTCACTGTGCACAAAAGCATCACACCTATTTTTTTCTCACACCTTTCTTTTCTCTCCCTCCAAAAATTCTCACCCCACTATTTCTCTCCCTCTTCTCAGAGAAGATCTTCGTCTCTTCTCTTAGATCCTTGAGGATCTACATTTTCGGATGCTCTGAACTCCTCAAACCTCTATTTATAGAGGTTTTTGAAGATACATATTCCTTAATTTAAGGAATGTGTACGCAGGAAAGTTGCCTCCTTGCAGCAATTGGAGACTTTAAAGTCTCCAATTGCCGCCACCAACCACAGCTAGCAATCAATGGAGACTTTGTTTCCATTTATTGCAAAATGAGTTCCCTCATCAAAGGAGAGACCCTACAAACTCTCTCTCCCAACTTATGATGAGGTATTTCTAATCCTGCTGAGCCTATACAGAATTCATGCTTATTCCTTTGCAAAGTCTTTGTCATCATGTTTGAGTCATTCTCATTGGCGTGCACTTTACTTCTAGTGCAATTGCTTCGTCTCCAGCAAGTCTCGAACCCAATGATATCTCACATCAATATACTTAGACCTTGAATGAAACGAAAAGTTCTTGAAAAGATGAATAGCGCTCTGGCTATCACTGAGCTATTAGAGTTATTGTATCGAACTGCATCTGAACATGTTGAAGTCCCCTTACAGGAATTGTTACCTTCAAACATATTCAACACATAATTTAGTGATTCACTGTTTCATCATATCGCCCCCGGAGCTTTAACCTTCCACATAATTCTGCCTTTGACGATACCATCGTGAAACTGAAACTAGTGACTGAATATTTATAATAGACTGACTCGCAGGCTCTGATATACTCTCAGATCCCAACTTGAACTTCACCCGAGAACTTGACTTCTTTCGAGTCTTCTCAACCTTTCTTTTAGAATGTGAATTCACAAATTTCTCAGCCTTATTACCCGTCACTGTAGAACCCATTGGTTATTCGGTGTCTTTCTCTCATTTGGAAGTTGAACCAACTCATAAGTATGGTTCTCATGCAATGATCTCATCTCATCTTGCATCGCATCCAACTGATTCATCTTTTGTTGATGCTTCATAGCTTTCTCATAGCACTCAAATTCATCGCCGTCAGTGATCATCACATACTCATTCATAGATCATTTTCTAGATGGTCGACTATCTCTTGTTGATCTCCTTAAATCTGGTTCTGCAACTGATTCAGGAGAAATCTCTATTTCTCTTTGGTCAACATCATCAGCTGCTTGATCACTAGATTTTCCAGCATCTCCCCCATCAAAAGTTGATTTCTTCAGACCAGCTCTTACTGGATGCTCATCAGTGACATCTTTCTTCTTGTCTTCAATGGTCTGATCTTCAAAGAAGACAACATCTCGGCTTCTGACAATCTTCTTGTCAACTGGATCCCAAAGCCTATATCTGAATGCATCACTTCCGTATTCGAGGAATATGCATTCCCGGCTTCTGACAATCTTCTTGTCAACCGGATCCCAAAGCCTATATCCAAATGCATCACTTCTGTATCCGAGGAGTATGTATTCTCGTTTGCTTTGTTCCATTTCTCATCTTCAACGTTTGTCGCCCTGTCGCCGATGGCCATAACGCAACCATCTCTTCGCAATAGCGCCTTCATTTTAGTTTATAAAGAGAGAAATTATTTCTGTTGAATTTTTTGATTTCAATCTTTCCCGCCATAATAACCTCTAAAAATTTCTCTGATGTGAAAGATCAGTTTAAAAACCGCAACCACAGAGCATACTAGATATAAAGAAATTACCCAAGCTCTGATACCACTTGTTGGGAAAAAAGAATAAAGAAATACTGAATTTACATTGAGAACAAAATCATAGTGAGAAGTTAACCTTTTTTTATGTGCCCACTTGAGGTGCAAAAATATCAAGTAAATTTCCTAGCTTGTTATTTCCTCTTGCAATGGAACGCTTGCAACTTTCAAACCTTTATCTTTTTCTGTACTTTTGTTCTTAGATTGCATTGTCAAATGATTACTTTATGTCTTTATCTTGTTTCAATCTTTTCTCTTCTTTCACACAATGAGAAATGAGTTCATTAACAAACTATTTCTCCCTTATGACAATCATAAAGAAGTTTAAACTATCTAAATTGAGAAGACGCATCAAAACTGAATGCACAAGCGTGTCCTTAGACAACTCTAATTCATGTGGCTTTAATTTTAAAGCCATGCGAGACATTTTGAGAATGTGCTCATTTATGTTCCTTTTATCCTTATACCTTAGTGAGACAAGATTATCTAAAAGCATAATTATCTCGATCCATTCGTTTCGTTCACAAAACACTTTTAAATTCCTTATAGAACATCTAAGCATCGCCATCATCGAACTCACTTCCCTAGGAAATTTTGTAATTGCATTTGTGATTATCAAAAAATTCATACTATTTGAACGACCTCACATTTTCAGTTCATTTTTATCATCAAGTCTACTTAATGTCAAAAGAGTGACAATGCGTTCGTTACTTAGTGCAAGAACCATATCTATGCAAATGATAACAATCATAATATTTTCTTTCTAAGTCTTCGTATTTGTGCCAATTAAGCACATGAAGTGTTTGCAAATAATGTAGCATTTATTCTATGAATGAATAAATTCAAATAGTGGTATGGCAAGGGTCCCTCCCAAGATACTACCACATATTGATATTTAATCATTGGATAGAAATATCACCTTGGAAGTTGATGTGCCACGAGAACCGTCCTCAAAATCACCAACCGGACAACTAATTAACATTTTTAGTTCATTTATTTTTGTAGGGAATCATCCTCGAGAAAACATGGAGGAGACATCATTGCCTTGTGACAAAGATAAAAGCCAAAGATTTATGCTAAAGTTGGAAGCCAATGGAAGGGACCATGGAGTAAGCGCCTCGGATATGGTGGAGATCCCTTTGAGGACTGAGGATTTTCAACCTTTGTGGGGCTTGAAGACCACCTTTTGTATATGCTTCTTTATGTTAAGTGATATTATTTTAGCATTGGATCTTATATTGGTTCTTCATTTATTTTTGGGTCAAGTAGTCAAATGTAATTTCCCACTCGACTCATCTTAGTTGGTCGAGTAAGATGGATATGTGTTGTATTCTTTTGAATTTTGGCCTTGATGTTCTAGAGTGATAGAAGAGACATGTAGAACATGGGATAACTATTAAGGACACCTTTTAGGTTTAGGAAAGGTCAGCGGCATGGGGATGCCAAAATGGTGTGACTTTTCGCATTAAGTCGAGCACCTTTTTAGCTACTTTTTAGTTTACTCTTTTTGTATTTGCTACTCTTTTGAGTTTGTAAAATCCTAATTCTTAAGGTGTTATTTATATCATCCTTAAGTGCTGTTCTTGAGATGATTTTGAATGAAAAATTGTGAAGGGTCTTCTTCCTTTCAAAGTTGAAGTTCTCTTCAAGTTGCCACCTCTCCTTAGTGAGTAATATCAAAGTATTGTGTGTTCTTGGATTCCACTTTTGTGAGTACAAGTGGATTCCAATATTGTTATTTCCTTCTCCACACTCTCTCTATTAAGTGGAATTTGCAGCAAGGAAATAAGGAACTCTTGTGGAGCAAGTTGGAAGGATTTTCTCCATCAAGGGGAACCGATACTCAAGAAGTGCAGCCGTAGCACCTCCTCGGACCAACCTGATTCTTTTGCCTATAACTTCTAAACCCCATTGAGTTAACCTCTGATTTTTGGAGGACATCTTCCCCACATCCATAGTAAGCTTCTGTTAAAATTTCAGCTTCATTGAAACTATATTGAGAAAGATGTGTGTTCTGGAAGATTACTTATTGTTTGGTCGAAACTGTTTTGCAAATCAAGAGCATTTGTGATTTATCTTCCAACCCCCTTTTGAAGCACATCAAAAGTGGTACTCCTGGTGCAATAATCAAACATGTCTTATACTTGTGAATTGCATGATACTGTGATTCTTAAATATTAAATTTACTTGTTGAGCTTAATAGTTCAACCCTTGGTAGTTTCTTACTTTTGAGTTACAAAAAACGACCGTAAAAGCAAGAACAATGCAACTTAGAGAAAAAAAAAAAAGGCAAAACACTCATGGTAGGTTGTAGGCTTGAATGACTTTGTCTCTGCTGAGTGTTGCTTCTGTTTTTGTGTAGATTATATATGTAGTGCTTGTGAGAGATAATAAGTGGCTTAATGTTCTAATTAAAATATGTTTGCTTAATATTGTAAGCAATAAATTTTTATATAGACTTGATGATAGTGCGAATCATTGAATTGCACCAAATTAAATCCTAAGATAGGATACTTAGAATTTAGGTAATGTATTTGTGTACACACGTCGTCTTTCCGAACAGAGAATCCTTATCATAGTGCTGTGCTTCGAGGGGATCAAGGAAGAGGCCCTGGCGCTGACAATGCTCCTTTGTACTCTTGAGAAATATGAATTGACGTCACTATGCACAAATGAAATGAGAATTCGCGGAATTATAAACTTTGAGGAGGGAATGAACAGATATCTCGAAGTTGTATGCGTGTAGATATAACTACAAAAGACATGTGTAAGAGCACTACTGCAACAAGGTTCACCCTAATTTTCACAAATCCAAAGTGAAACTTCATCTTTATTGCCAATGTTTTCAGAAAATGGATAATTGTAAGAATAATGTATGCATAGCAACCATATGTACAGTCAGAATTCCTTCAAACGTTCAGAAAGGAACAAGAAACTTGGAATCTTAGAAGATACTCCCTCACGCGGTGGTTCTGTTTGAAGTCTTGTACATGTTGTCGATGACATTCTGTGCACAAGCGAAAATAAAAAGAAGGATGTCAGTCGACGATACTTGCACGTATTTGAGTCGATCAAGTCTGAAAAGTTGGCTTTGAGAATTCAAAAGTGGAAATAAAGACAGACCTGATAGTGCTTGAGCAACTGAGGTCTCTTTTTCTTGTAGGTTGGAGTTATGAGATCCCGCTCGATGTCGAATTGGACGGGATCAAGATGGACAGCTCTTATGTATTCAAAACCTTTCAACTGTGAACAAAGTGGGAAGTTTATACACACACAAGTCATTACCACAACAACAAACTCAAATTGGAAGCAGAAAGATGAGAACCTTCTTTTCTTTGGCGATTTTGGTGAGCTGCCCAAGTATGAACTCCTTTGCATTTTGGTGCTCACATAGAGAGTTAAAGTCTCCCCTCGCGACACCATGTCCTTCGGCCCAGCTTTCGAGCACTTCTTTCTTGGGGTTAACAACTGCGACAAGGAAGGACTCAAAACTGTTTCCGTAAACCCATATCTGAAAAGGACATCAAACCATAAACTTATAACTGAAAAATCATCCTCAAAACAAGTTTTACCAGCAGCTCAACTAGCTGCTAATGATCATCTTCAGTGCATTTAATGCATGTTTAGGAGCTGTCCTTGCCTATATCATGAGACTCTTCGCTACTAAACCAATCAAACAATTTCATACCGCGTCAATCTCAGATGCAAGTCCATATATGTTTTCCAAGTTCTCAACGGCAACATATTCTCCTTGCGAAAGCTTGAAGATGTTCTTTTTCCTGTCGATTATTTTCAAGCTTCCATCAAGTTGCCACTCGCCAACATCCCCTGAGGAAGAGAATGTTAGGACCACCTTGACCAAAAATATTAGGACAGAGAGTTTAAGGTAACAGAAAGATCAAAATTAGTGAAACCTGTGTGGAACCACCCATCAACCATGGCCTCTTGAGTAAGATCTTCACGCTTGTAGTACCCTGAAAACAGAGTATCTCCCTTTATGCATACCTCTCCACGTGGAGTTTGGGAAAGGGCGTCATATCCCATCTCAGGAACAGACTCAAGGCGCACGTCCACATTCGGCACCGGAGGACCCACGGAACCAAGCATCGACATTTCATCTGGCAGTGACACGAATGTTCCAGCGCATGTTTCCGTCAAACCTGCAGAAGCCAGAGGCAATAATATGAATGTGCAGTTAAGTGATAAGAACCAAAATACTAAGATTGAAAACACGAAAGACCATATCCTTGCACAACGTGAGCACAAGTCACTACTCGTAGGAAAGCTTCCACATGAGCGGAGAGAGGAGCAGCTCCAGACAAAATTATTCGGACATTCCCTCCCAATCCTTGTTTTATCTATGCATTTCCAAAATAGCCAATCATAAATAGGAGAACTTTATCACAAGATGAAAGTAGAGGGTCCACTGTTATCACCTTATTGAACACAACTTTGTCACAAATTGGAGCCGATTCTCCATGTTTATGGCCCTTTTGCATCTTCTTTTGCTTGCTGGCGTGCATATCAGACATCATGTTTTGGTTTATTAAATAAAAATATAATACGGACTCTAGATAATATACAAAACTAACTTTTTGTGTATTCCCGGAGCATGTAAGAACAACTTACTATGAATAAGCAAAGTTGAAAAGTGATTTTTTCAAGAAACCTCCTGAGGAGATCTTCTGGTTCAAACCTGCAAGAAGAGCTAAAGTTAGTCGGAGATCTTGAGAGCTACATGTTAATGCTAGCCAAGAGCCAAAAAGAAATCTAATTATTAGATAATAGTAAAGAATGCACACATGAAAGAAGCCAGAAGAACATTCCCACATTCAGATACAGACACAGGATCAAGAGAATCTAATCATTAGCCTACGCAACTTACCGGCATAAATTCTATCCAGAACACGAGGAACGGCACAGAAAAAAGTTGGCTTTAGCGCAGCTATGTCTTCAACTATCAATTTCACATCCTTCAAGATTTAACAAAAACAACATTAACTAATTTTGCTCTTTGATCGTAAAGAAAGAAATAAATACGACTCACCCCGCGCCAAAAACCTATGGAACCTCCGTGTAAAATTAACAGCTCCTCTATCACTCGATCGAAGATATGCGCAAGAGGTAGATATGACAGATATACATCCTTCTCGTGCAACTATAAACGATAACATTTCAAACACTTGGATTATCATACACGCGAGATTAGTTCGTATTTTATTCCGTTTGAGACATGGAAGCAATGAAAAAGATGAGGAGGAGTTACCTCTTCATTCACACGCTGTAGCAAACACTTGACTCCGGCTAGAAGTGTAATAATGCTATTATTAGATATCATTACACCTTTAGGATCACCTGTGGTTCCACTCGTATACATGATAGTGCAGATATCACTTTTCCTCTTCACTGGTAGATCAAAATGTTTATTTTCGCCCTGGTTTCAAACAGATATATCAGATGGAATCGACAACACAAATGATATGCCATTTACATTTTTCCCGTCAAAAGTGACAAAGATCGAAACACAAAACTACATATTCTCAACGGCAAAGATTAGAGATCAAGGGGAGACTCAGTCAGCATGGTCGAGGAATTTCAGAAGCTTTGAAAAAGTAACAGAACAACAAAAGAAAAAACCTTGAGAAATTTATACTGACCAGTTGTAAAAATTCAGCCCAGGAATGTATTTGCAGCCCAAACTTTTCAACTTCTGCTCTTTGTTCAGGCGTAACTTCACCAAAGCTCACAAGCGCTACTCAAAAACAAGTACTTGCTCATCAGCCACAAATATAAAAGCAAGTATAGCTAGAAACAAAGTGATACTTACTCTTGAGGTACTCTGTCGAGTTAGGAAATGTTTTCAACACCTAGACAGTATACATTAAAAATTGTAAAAGGAAGAGTCAGATCTGATGAAAGCGATTATTTTTTACTATTTGAACAAGATAAGTTCAATGCCGGAAGATCTACCGCTTTAACTGGTTCGATATGCAAGAATCTTACCTCATTAATCTTCTTCTCTTCTACAAAAACAATGGCTACTTCTGCATGACAAATGATAAATTCCACAGCACCAGCACCTATTATGCCATAGTTGTTATTATTCTATACCAGCTTTCCTTAGAACAATAGAGTAAATCGATAAACAACTGGCGTAGAATTATGGCATAGAAGGTAACATCCATACCCAAAGTGTCATAAAGAGGAACACAGAAGAGCCCATAAGCATTGCAAGCCTGCAAGAGGAAAAACACACTGGTTTGGAAGCACAGAAACTAGAAATTCAAGTAAGGAGTATTGATTTTTTTTTGTCCAATTATGATCTCGAGATAGGCATCTGTATAAGACCCTTTTCAAACAAATACCACTAGATCTAACGCATACATTCCCTTTCTTAGTGATTGATTTATTTATGCAATGGAAGAGAGGCAGTCATGCTAAAAAAGAGGAGAAGAAATAACAGATACCTCCATGCTTATGATCCACTCAGAGCAATTGGCCCCAAAAATTCCACATCTTGCTCCCTACAAACCAAGTATAAGTTAATTGTATGGCTCCACGGGGGTGAATGTATGAAAAACTGGCAAGATATTTGAAATCGTGACTTACTTCCTCAAAACCACAAGTGCGCATAGATTTCCCAACTTTCATGACCAAGTCATACACTTCTTTGTAAGTTAACCACACGTAATCACCAGGCTGCAAAGTAAGGCCAACCCATTTTACATCTTAAATAACACTTGTTAAATAAAATTCTACACTAGGCAATCGGCGAGATTTCATGCACCTTCCCATTCACTATTTCACGGCGCCCGAGCATTCGATTTCCTGGATATCTTTCGACAGACATGCTGTAGATTGAAAAACGTAAAGTGAGTATGAATCATTTATCTGCTATGATATTATGCAACAAACAATCTTCTTTTTCTTCTTCGAAGATACTGTCGATTTGATGATAGACATGTCATAAAGCTCTCTGCTTTGAGGTACAAAATGAGTACAGAGTTATGCATTTAATTCTCTGAGAACGTTGGATCCGTGGCAAACAAATGCGAAACAAAACATTCATCTTAGAGTTGACTTTTACGTTCCTTTACTTTCTAAATCTAACAGAGGATCGAGGAAGAGTAGAAAGAGTGTAGAAGTGAATAGCAGTATCGGAATCGGTTTGGTAGCGTTTAGAATTAGATCTTAACTAACCGGAATACATCCCAGCAGCTGTCGAGACCTTGAACGGGAGGCGGAAAACCATCCTTAGCGAAGATGCTCCTATACGTAGGTCCGACGGAGGGCCTGCCATGGGCGGCTTCCTTCGCTTTCTCGACCTCGATCAAGTACTTGTACTTGCTCTGCGCCATTCCAACGTCTGAAAGTCTTCTCGTTTTACAAATAGGTGGCACTGGGTGGAGAAATAAAACACTGAGCAAGATTTGAAAGGCAGCCTTGCGTTTGACTTGTCGCTCTGAGTGTGACAGGTCTGACAGAGAGTTCACAATCCGTTAGGTTTAAGAATTCGCCGACCACTTGCCCAAAAACAAATCAAGAATGGATCTTCATCAGTATCTCATCAATGAACTGTCCTTGCGTCACCGATATGACTTTTGGCTTTTCTTTTTTTATTTTTTAAAAAATATATTATCTAAACGAAATCCTAGTGTATCCCACATGCTACGTCTTAATTTTCTCCGGATAAGAAGAAGGAACGATTTTATTATTGAGTTTTGTAGAATAGAACATGTCAAAGCAAGTTGAAGTTGAGGGAAGCCTCTTTCCCACCATTCAAAAGAGGAAAAGATAGGGGGTTGACTGGTTCCATGATTTCCAAATTTGCCAATTCAATTCAAAGTATATAATAAATGACATTAGCTACGTATGATCTTTCTCACATATTTAAATTCTAGTCTCATCCTCTCAACATCCTATCTTCTTACCCCCTTGGATATCCTTACCTTCGTTTAGTTACAACCCAAAACCAAATTATATAAAGAAAAAGTATAAGTTCTTCGTTCTATCTGCTACACTTTGTACAAATTTCATTTCCAAGATCAGGTCGTCTGACCCGGCGTTCTGTTAGACCCGCCTTTGGGTCGTGACACTTGATGTTGTTAGAAAACATTATAGCTAAGTTATTGTCACACAAAATCCTGAACAATCTTTCAACACCTTCCATAATCATTAGTTTCATGACAAAATTCCTTATTCCGAAACTGTTTTTAGCAATCGAATTTTTCGGATAGTTAAGGATGCCCAATCAATCCAAAAATCCAACGCTAGGATTTTAGTAGTAAGAAATTTCTACCTCTATTACTTTCAAAAGAGTTATTTTTGGACGAAACGAAGAAGTTAAATCTCTCTAATTTTTAGTCAAACAACATCAATCCAACGCTCGGGAAAAGTACTTAAAATCCTATTCCCGCTCTCTCTCGGAATCTAAGTAAGTGTAAATACAACGTTTTACAACATTTTGACAACGGCCCTATATCACAGGATAAATATTATTTTCTTTATTATTGTTTTATTTTATCACACGTTTTCAATGGTTGAGCACACATGTTAAGACATTGGTATAAAATTTTTTAAATGATAAAATGGGTAGAATATTTGCATGTGTATGAAAATGATGGAATTGACGACAAATACGTAATAGCAAGAGTTTGAACGTTAAAAGTAAAAGTAAATGTAAAAGTAAAAAATGACGAAGTTATGAGATGACTAAGTCTTAAAAGAAAGTTGGGTTCCAACTAGTTGTTACAGTTAACAGGATTCGGTAAAAGTAAATGTTTTTTCAACTTGCACGTATTTTCACTTACTGAGTTGTTCTCACCGTTTTGTAACTTGTGATGTAGGAAAATTTTTATCTGAGGAAGAATTGGCGCTGATCGGGAATCCTTTAGAGGCGGGCGAGTATACAGAGGACGAAGTTAACAATCCGATTTAAAAATCAATTTGAGAAAAATTTTAGGATTTCAAATTTAAAAATTAGAAACAAAATTTAAATTTTGGGTTTAGTTACACCGTGGCTCGGTCCGACCTGAGGTCAGGCCCGTGAACCTCTCACCACTAGCAGCTCGCTGGAATTTGATTGACTTCTTGCGACCTTTCTGCAAAATTTAGCAGAAATCTAATTGAATTCGACAAAGACCATTAGAAATCGGGCTCAACGTCAACCGAGTTTCCCTTTCGATCAGGCTTGAAGCACATACACACGTCGTTTGCCAAGGCTCACTACTGATGTGAGGCTGGAAATACAATGGATAGGTTCTTTAGGAAATATGGATGTCAACATGAAGAAGTTGAAGATATATTTAAAGGAGGGATTTAATCGTACCTTTATGTGGGAATCCTAGTGAAGTTAAATCCCAGATCACCCACTTCAAAACTCACATCTCTGCGGTGCTTATTAGCAGACTTAACCATCTTCTGTTGAGCCCTCAACACGTGAAACTTACTGTGTTCGGAAAGATGTTTTTCTTCGTGTGTTCTCGATGATACCTAGATTTAAGATCCAACTTAGCGTATAACTTTGCTCCATGAAGTTCGTCTAACAACTCATCTACATGGGAGGAGTCAGAAATTTATCTAATATCGTTTTTTTATTCAATGCTCTGTAATAACATAGAATCTCCAGCTACCATTTTTTTTTTTTTACACGAATTCCAGCAGCAAGCATCCCATTGATGAGTTTCTCAATCTATCTTTTGTATTTGCGAATATCTATATGGTCGAACATTATAAGAAGTTTCTTCTTTTTAATTAATAACATGTTCTCTAGACCTTTCTGTAGGCAACCCTTCTAGCATTTTAGGAACTTGCTGGAATACAAATAAGATTTGTTCTATTGATGTTGGCAACTCAACATGATTAGAAAAATTTATTGCTCACAGATAGATTGAAGCTCCACAAAAAGACCATATTCTTCAAGCTGCATATAGACAACAAACTAGTCGGCCGAGCCCGAGAAAAATTAACTTATCGAGCCTAACAAGTTAAATGAGTCGAAGCCTAACGAGCCCGACCAAAAAAAATTTCAAGTGAAACTGGCTCAAAAGCGAAGCATCATTGATTTTAGAGAGATTTTTAGTCCTTTCCAATTTTGGATTGCCTTCAATGGTAATTGTTCTCCCATCAACTAAAATTTTCATGGTTAATCTCTTTCAATTAACATTTATATCTTCCATTGCTCGCAACCATTTCATATCTAGAAACAAACCGGAGTTTCCAAGCTCTAATGGTAAATATCTTCATCTACATCAATGTCAGTAAGAGTAAGTAACGTAAAAACCGGTATTTTTATAATTATTAAATTTTACATATTAATTTTGTAAAATCTAGTATTTTTGCTATTTGTTATTTTTTGTTGAATAATTTTTTCACATTATTTGAGATCTAATTTGTTTTGTGTTGACTCAATTTGTCTTATTTCGTGAGAATTTGGTCATGTGATCAATTCTTGATCAAAACGGTCAAACACTTGGTTTTCATGTCTTCCTTGATGATTTTTAAAATTTTGAGTTTGGTAGATTACTATTTTATCTTTGAATTTGTTACGATTCCTAAAACATAAGGTCTTCAGTGAATTTCGGGATTTCTAGTCGTGACAAATTTCTTTTCGCGTGACGAGTTTGATGTTCAAACTCCTAATCGCCCTCTATCTGTGATTTTTCTTTCACGTGATTTTCACCCGTATGAAAACCCACGCTTAAAAGACTATAAACCAACCTCATATATACTAAATAAATCAAACCAGGTTAGTTTATAAAAAACCATAATAAACCAAGAATAAAACCGACAAATTAGAACCCATACTTTTGAATCTCTCTTTCTCGAAGAGATATCTCTCACTGTTCTCTTTTTTTAGGAGCTTCCCCCTTTGACTCCATTTGCAAAAAAGAAAAAATCAAACAATGATGACCCAATTGCAGAATCCAGAATGAGGAGTAAACATAACAGCTTTACAAAAACAAGAAAGCTTTTCAGATGGGTATGCCTGATGATTATGAATACGCAATTAAAGGACGACTAAAATAGATTAAAATACAAAATGATTCATCGATCACTTGTTCCTAGCCTCGAAGTACATGGACTAAACTAAACTTTACTTTTGATTAAATAAGAAAATAACATGTTTAGAGAGTAGCGACCATGTCATTAGGAAGGTACGAGTCTAGTGAAGGTTTAACTAGGAATACACGAAACTAGTTTGGGTGTTCCTAAGTTGTACGAGACTTAGTGAGTGTGTCATTTGGTAGAGTTGATGATAGTACTAGATATATGAACACATTTTAAGAAAAAAAAATTAAAAAGGACGTTCATATGGAAGAGATAAGACAGGAAGGACACATAATTAGATTAATTTAGAAGTTCTTTACCTTAGAGTTGCTTACTCAGTTTATTAGCTCATTTTGTTGTTGCCTCTAAATTTCCCAAGTGCAAATGACGATCCTAAAGGCAATTCAAATATGCAGTGAAGTGTAAAAGGCAGCATAGGATAAGGGTAAAAACTCTTTTTTTGAGCTTTGTTTTGGAACTAGATTTTATGATTGACTTTTTAATTCGAGATACAATGTGAATGTGTGATTTATTGTATATCCGAACTTATTATTTGATTATGGTTGGTTAACGATATTTCGATTATCTTTTTATTTCAAGAATCCGGAAAAAAAAAAAAAAAAGGAGAAACTAGAATATGGAAAACAAAGTCATTGACTTTATAAAAATTTGAGCTGAAAGCCTACCGACCGATCATTGACTTTATAAATATTAATTTGCATTAACAATTATCGTACTAATTTGTGTAAATATTTAAATATTTTTTTCATAATTATTGCATCAAATCTTGCACCCAACTCCAAAATAATGTACACATCAAGTAGAATTATTTTGAGAACACCCTTTCATTTTCTCTGGCAAATAGTTACCAATCGTAAGCCTGTAGGAGTGCTCAATATCCGCAACATAACTCAAACAAATCTTGTTTTTTTGGCAAAATTGGGTTGGTGCTTATTAACAGAAAAACATTGTCCTTGAGCGCAAGTTTTAGGTCATGAACCATCAATTCATAATTGACAAGATTAAAAAGAAGAATAATGCTTCTTTTATTTAGCGTCGCATTACCAGAGAGCTAGTGATATTCTTAGCAAAGGAATAACTACTCTAGTAGGCAAAGGAAATGATACGTTTTTCTAGAAAAATTATGGTCGAGTTGCTGACTACTGGATTGATAAGCAAAGATGAAATTGATCTTTACTTATGAAACTCCTTTCTCAAGATGTCTGACATATTTTTGCATCTCTGTATACGAGAAGCGATGATGATAGTAAGGATAACATTTCCTTTAAATTTGTGTACGAAACACCAAAATTAGAATGGAGCGTGCAAAAAGGAACTTTACATCTAACCCACATTGCTATATTTGCTGTAGTCATATCGAGACTCTTGTGCAGGTCGTTCACAAATCTCCCTACAGCAGGACAAGTTTGGTTTGCTTTCTTAAGTAGCAATGAGATTCAAATCCAAACATCATTATGACTTAATACTTGGATCAAGAGAAATATCTTTACTAAAATGATTTTCAAGGTGTAAGTCTCTAGAAATACTTCTTTGCTAATTCCATTGGTGGATTTGGAAATGGAGGTGTGTGAGGTCATTTTTAGCATTATTCTTAGAACACCTTACAAATGTCAATGGCTTCAACGCTCTTTCAACGAAACAATAGTTACTATCTCCAATTTAGATGTTGCACATTAGATCACTTTTTCTAGCAAATCTTGTCACACTGTTGACAGTACACCACTTGATGAATGTTTTATTAAATTAAACATTGACGGCTGTAGTAAAGATATTCCAAGTATGGTTGGGGTGATGGCATTTGCGCAATGACTGTTCACTGTTTTAGATAGGTTCATGATCAATTTAGGAACTTGTAATAATTTTTTTGGTAAGACTTGGGCAGTCCATAACGGTGTTCAATTAGCTTGGAAGTTGAGATTTCGAAATTATTTTGAAAGTTGACTATAATCTTGTTGCTGGTTGGTTAACAAAGCAGAATAATTGTCGTAATTCCTTAAAAAATTTAGTCCAAGAATGTATTGATCTACCAGATAGAGATTGTACAGTTTTAATCTAACATGTTTTAGATAAGGCATTAAGGTCGCGAATTGGCTTGCAACAAAATCGTTTAATCTGAATATAGACGTGATTGAATTCATGCAACGTCTTCTGAATGTTCTGAATTCATGCAACTTTCTTATCGTAAAAAAAACCTAAAATTTATACATGAATTCTATAAGTAATTGAGAACATTTTTTTTTAAAAAAAAATTGCATATAATGAATTTTTTTAATTTAAAAAGGCAAAATTGAGTTATTAGTGCATATGGTGAAGTTTATTTTCCAAAAAAAATTAAAAGGTTAGTATTGTCATTTGAAAAATGTTGTACATCTCGAAGCATCGACAAACACGTGGCATGTGCTAACTTGTTCGTTCGTTTCTTACCTGAAATGATTCGAGTATTTTATCATTCCTTTCTCTGCAATACTTATCCACGTTTTTGAGCCTCTCCCTCTCTCTAGAAATTGCAGTTTCAGAGTTTGTTGGGTGGAAGATGGAGTAGAACCTAGGCAATCTGCAATCCTCTCATTGCAAGCGAATTCTGGGGTTTAGGTAAAAATTCTCAATCGCCATATTTGCTGAGTCCTTTTTGATCATCATCCATCGACCTCTCTGTCTGATCCTGCTCTCGTCTGCACTTTCCGGTCTGCGATGTCTAGTTAACTAGTTGTTTCGCAAAAGACGATGGTAAAGTATTTTGAGGAAATACAGTCGATTAACCTCTATTATTACGATGCGCTGCTGGCTTTGTTGTCTTTGAATTTCTAGGTTTTAATTATTAATTCTCTGAATATTTTGGTTGAAGAGGAGGTGCTTGGCCGATTAGAGTTATAGGATTTGAAATTGGGGCTATGTATGTTGAGGAAATGAAGAGAGAGGAGGTGGAGAGTGGAGGAGAGGAAATTCGAACGATGGGGATTGTAATTTTGTGAGCCAGAGCGTTGATGTTTCAGAGACGAAAAGAGTTTTGATTGGAGCTGGAGCTCGCGCTCTCTTCTACCCAACTCTGCTTTACAATGTTCTTAGGAATAAAATTCAGACTGAATTCCGGTGGTGGGATAGGGTTGATCAGGTATAATTTTCCTTTGTGGGCTCTGTTACATCAGATTTATAGTTGTACCATGATCTTCCTAGAGTATTATGCAGATATGTACAGTTATGTTTTTTTTCTCGACTAATGTGCTGGTAGAATATACATGGATCGATGGGGTGGAACTATCAGACCTAATCTTTTATATGGTTTTAAGTGGTTATAGGTGTTGTTATTCTAACTTATCAGCTTTTTTGGGACAACAAGAACATTTTTGAATCTTAACATATTCATTATTATATTAATATTTCTTTTTCTCTACTCATAATTATCAATTATCTTAACATCCAGTTTTCAGTTTATACTGTTAGGTGCTGTTCCATTTCCCACTGACATACCCTGCTTGAAGGAGCTAGGTGTTCGGGGGGTCATCACACTGAATGAACCGTATGAGACTTTGGTTCCAACAACCTTATATCAGGTAAATACCTATATTCTTAAGAGTTTTATATTACATTGGAGTGTGAAGTTAAAATGAATATGTGATCTGCCCTGTTGATTTGCTTTAAATGGGAGCTTTCCTGGAAGAGTTAGATTTTTCACCCCAAGTGTATAGCTGATTCTAACTTCATTCATAATCCTGACTGATTTCTAATGAAAATTTTTGTAGGCTCATGGCATAGATCATCTGATTATTCCTACCAGAGACTATTACTTTGCACCTTCATTAAGTAACATCATTCAGGCTGTGGATTTCATTCATGGTAATTAGTTTTGCAAATTGATTTATATGATAGGGATATTGTCAACCTAGGAAACACAGATTCTCCTTTCTAGGTGGAATATCCATGTCATGCGGATGTTCCCTACACAGGCACATCAGTTTACTTATTCATTATGTTGCATGATGTGTCTAATGTTCCATGATTGAATTTCAAGGAAGCAGCATCCAGAATCAGTGATACGCGAGATTCACAAATTGTTCTGTAGTTTCTTTGAAAAAATTATTTTTTAAAATTGACGAAAATTAAGAATATTCAAAATGCAAATTTTCTACTATTTTCTCCCTCCCTCCCTCCCTCGCTCCTCCTCGAAGCTACCCATTAATAGTAATGGAACTCTGCGAAAAGAATTCTTCAATATCTTGTTCATTTGCAACAAAACTTTTTCCCTAGTCATAGATCTGCGCTTGCCTTTATCTTTAGCACTAGTTGTGCACTAGCTTCTCGGTTTGAATAAGAAAGTGTCAAGTGATTGAGTCTTTCGTAGGTGTGGTCTTGGTCAGCTGTAAACTCTTGTTCAAGGAGTAGACTGTTGCCATGTGAGAGATTTTGACTTTGGTCAGGAGAGTCCTTGGTTTGGGTTTTCTCCCTCCCTCCCTCCAGGCAACCAAAATCCTCAAAAGTCAAGCTATTTTTTTCTCTCTTGCATCTCTCCCTCTCCCCCTTCTGTCACACTGACCAACAGCATCTCAGTTTTTGGACCACAATATTTTTTTCTCTAACCAGTTGTCCTTGTCTTAACGCAGGCAAGAATTTCTTTTTTCTGTAAATGTTTTTTTTTTATTGTCAGGCAGTTGATTCGATTAGTTTAAGTAAATTATTCTTTTATTGCCTGCTAAGTAAATGATTAAAGAAATGTGTTAAATGGAAATTTAGTGTTTGTATCCTGTTTTTTAGAAAGTGTCGTATCTGCATGTCCTTACCATATCATATCTTAACATAGGTGAAAATGTCTAGCCACATTGTTTTTATTTTAATCTGGTTTGTTAATAACCTACATTCTGTAATCTGGGAAGATAATTTTCCTTGTAGAAGATTATCTGTTTATGTGTTTTGTATTACCTTCAAACATTTTCTTTGAATGCAGTTTTTTACTTTTTCAAAATTGTGTTAGCATGGGGTCACAAATTTATAGCTCAATGTTCAGATTTAATTCATTTTGTTTCAGTTGTTAGCTTTGTTCTACTCATTATAAAAATAATATTACATTGGGCTTGTATGTCTATCAACCTTGACATTCTTCAAATGCTTACCATACCATTTTTTATTTATATTTTTGTACATTTTCTGTTTCCTCTTTTTTCCCCACTGGCTGGTCATTTTTCTTCGAAGAATTTTTTGACAAGGTTCATTTTGTTATGTGATGCTGTTGAATAGAAAACTCATTGCGTGGTCGAAGTACCTATGTGCACTGTAAAGCGGGAAGAGGGCGCAGCACTACTATAGTGATCTGCTACTTGGTCAGTTCCACTAATGACATTGACAATTTTCGAATATAGATAAAAAATCCTTCACCTATTATGAGTTACTGTCTTGTGTAGGTGCAATATAAGCAGATGACACCAAATGACGCATATAGTTACGTCAGATCAATTAGGCCAAGGGTGCTTTTAGCATCTTCCCAGTGGCAGGTGATCAAGACATATTTGAAGCTTTGATGCTTATATTATGCTGCACGGAAACATATTTGATCTCTTAGGGCATGTTGAAATCTGGATGTTTGTTTTAGAGTGTTATTTATGTAATGATTGGTTCTTTATGTTGTTTCTTTCTTTTATGATGACTGTCGTGTTTAGTTTTTCAATTTTCTTATATACCGAACTTGTATTTAGATGAAGATTATGATATTTTTCTCACTGAGCTTTATGTTGCATGTATTCCAGGCTGTCCAGGAATTCTACTACCTTAATGTCAAGAAGACAGTCGTGTACGGTCATCTGACAAATCTCCTAACGAAAGTGCCAATGTCATTAGTGGCAAAAGATGTTGCATTTGATGATGGGTCCGTTGTTTTAGTGACAAAATCTGATCTCAATGGTTATGAAGAGAGTCTGGAGTCAAGGTCGGAGCAAAGTGAGATATGGGCAGATATTGGTGTTGTTTATCGGGTTCGAATTGTTGGTCAGGCTGCTATGGCCAGGATATCTTGTCTCTGGCTACGATGCCGCACTCACCACCAGAAAAGCAAACTCATTGACAACAGTGGCTGCACAATCAGGGCTGCTCATCTCGAAGGCATAAGTATGGATATCCATGTTTACTGAACGATCTTATGTTTTCCATTCCATATCAGATGGTCACAAGTTTTCTATGCATTTCTTTGTTTGTATAGAGTTACAACAAATAACGTTGGTTTTCCCCCTCACCTCTTTGTAAATTGCAATTTGATGTGTTTCCGTCAAAATGGAAGGAAGACGATTACAGTGGCTGAGTAAAGTATGCCTCTTTACTACCTTGATGGATGTTCAATGATTGTCTGCCATGGCAAAGGTAGATTTCCAGCAGTGTTGATGCAGATTGTAACTGTATTCATGCTCTGAAGCTGTTAAAAGCTACAAGTGTTTCTGTTTCTGGAGAGCTTCTGTCCTGAAGGAATGATATTCAGACGAATCAAAGATTTAGCAAGCGTTCCTTTCTACGTATATAAACTCAAATAATGCATCTAACACGAGTTGGAAGCTTAACATTCCAAGCCGCCGGCTAGATCATGCAATCCGCTCTAAGACGTTCTTTGTGATAGTTTCCGGATAGACCTATTAAAAAATCTATGAAATTGAGAAGCGTTGAAGCAGTTATCTTCCAGTCTAAAATGAGAGTCCAAGCAACAATAGCACGCACATTCTTCAGCAGAAGATACCAGCGGAGCCAATGAGCGTCTATCTCGCTGCTAAGGGTGGGAACAGTTTCAGGACAAAACCGAATCAAACCCTGATTGCCAGGTTTCCTATAGACAGGTAATTTTAGGTTTGTGTTAGATTCAAGTCCCCTCATATGTTATTTTCCGATTTTGGTCGAATTTTGTGCTCACGGGTTGGGTTCATTTCTAGTGTTTTTTTTTAAACCAAACTGTTGGAGACGGTTCTTCTATGTTAAGAATTGGTTATGACTCGTATATGGTTAGCTACCGTACCGAATCAAGACTGAACCGATAGTTCCAGTTCAAACTACGATTTCGTTCTGATGCTGCCCCGACAATTATGTTCTGGAGTTATTGACGTTACATGTCTAGCAAATGTTGGTTATTAGATTTTTCAATAATTAAGACAGTAATCTTGGTCAGCATCGTCAAACTACTAAACACTCATCGGCTTGGTTCTATCTTATTTTAGTTTATTTGATATTATTATAAAAAGCATTGCTATTAATATTTTTAAATTTTACATTTTAATCTAGACCTTAAATGACACTTTTAACTGGTAGAATAATTATAATGCACAATAAAAAGTTATAATAAAAGAGTAAATATATCATTGCTCTTACTATAAATACTTGTTTAAATTTGACCCGACTAGTTGGGTGCGAGTTTTAGTTAGCCGGGCCTCAGTCTATTGTCAGCAAGCCCAGTTTCCAATCTGGGGGCTGACTCGTAACCCAAGCCTGGTCCCTTGTTTGGGCTTCTGTCCCACTATGCATGATATTTTCAATATCTTAATTCAATAAAATATATTATACCAAGACGAGTAATATTTGAATGTCAAGTAAATTTTGGCATAGCCCAGAGGAAGACAGCAAAACCACCTATAGAGGAGAACTGGGCGGGCTTTGGCCTCCAGAACTATCATTATAACCCATGGTTACAAAATTCAATAGGATCATTCGCATAATTGGAGGTGTCAAACCAAGCTAACGATCCTAAACAATCCGGCCCACTAGGTCTAATGATTTAAACGAGCCAAGCAGAGTGAGTAGTGATACTCTGCTCTCGAACTATGAGTTAAACAAGCTGATCTATACGAGTCTACCTATATATATATATATTGAATTTGTACTATTTATTTTTATTAATATTTCAATTAGGATATATGATCAATTAATTAATTAAAATTTTACATTACACATTTTTATTAAGAAAATATGTATGTGATACAATTATATAATAATATTTATTAAGTATAAAAAAAACACAAAAAACTTTGTACCATATTGAAAAGAAAAAAAAAAGAAGTGCAAGTATGTGAAAGAATAAAAGAAAACCAATGGAAAAAAGTGCGTAAATAGATGAGTAGATGCTATGGGTAGTATTGAGGAAATAAGAAGAAAAAATTCACTCGAGTACATAAATGGATGAGAAGATATGGTGGTAGTATAACTTACTCCCAATTCAAATGGAATGACATTAATTAGTTGCTCTTGATCAAGATAATTTTCAGAAAATATTGCTCTTCACAATTTTTTTAGACAGAATTACTTTTCCAAGTAAGTTTTCAGGAAAAGCTGGAGAGTTTCTAATGGTCCACTTAAATTTCAGTCTTCTAAAAAGAACTTACTTACACAGTACAATTACACCACTAAATAAGTGGTACGAGAAATGATAGCAGATGCGATCCGAAAAATATTTATGGTAATTTTTGGATCGCATCTGCTATCGTTTCTCGTACTGCTTATTTTGTGGTGTAATTATACTGTGTAAGTAAGTTCTGTCTAGTAGACTAGAATTTAAGTGGACCGTTAGTGATCTTTCAGCCTCTCCTGAGAACTTACTTGAAAAAGTAATTTTGTCTAAGGAGATTGTCAAGAGCAATCTTTCCTAAGAATTATCCTAATCAGCACTCTCCACGTTTTATAGCGGTGGAAATATTATCATCATTGTCCCTCAGAATTTTGTCAATTTTTCCAACAAGTGGTATCAAAGCCTCGTGATTATTGCGAGAAAGATTGAAATTGAAAAATTCAACGGAAATAATTTCTCTTTGTGGAAATTAAAAATGAAGTCTTTATGGCAGAGAGATGATTGTGTTATGGCCATCGGCGACAGACCAATGAACGTTTAAAACGAGATATAGAACAAAGCAGATGAGGATGCTATGACCATCTTACTCTAGTAGATGGAATTTTATCAAGTATCGCTGAAATGGCAACTGCAACTGCTTCTGAGGGTGAATATGTAATTATATGCGCAGATGTTGTCAATTTCATGATGAATGAATTGAGTTGGGTATGTGACTTTGGAACATTTTACCATGTTACTTTAAAAGTGAAGTATTTTTCATCTTACGCCAGTAGTGATTTTGACTTTGTTAAAATGGAGAACAGTCACATTTCGAGAATAATTGGAAAATGAGACATTTGTATCCAGACCAACACAGGATGTGAGTTGGTGCTTAAAGACGTTAGATATGTTCCAGATATTAGACTAAATCTAATATCAATTGGTGCTCTTGATGAAGCTGGTTACAAGAGCAAATTTGCTGGCGAACAATGAGAGCTCAACAAAGGCTTGCTAATCATAGCGAAAGTTCAAGTGGTCATAGACAGCAAAACTAAGAAATACATATTCTTCACATACAGAAGTGATGCATTCAAATTTAGGCTTTGGAATCTGGTTTACAAGAAGATTGTTAGAAGCCGAGATGTTGTCTTCTTTGAAGATTAAGATCCTCTTGCCCACTATCAAAACGATAACCTCCCCTTGTCGATAAACAGAACTCCTTCCGAGTTTGAATGCAGCTTCTTCCCGAGACTGAGCTTCAATGAAGAATAAGGAAGATTGCCTTCTATGACACCGTTTGTAACAGCAGGGCGTTGTCTTCGGACGCAATAAAAAAACACACTCTAATAATCGATGAATTCCTCAGTATAAGAAGAGTGTGTAAATGTAACGACTGCCCAGCTGTACGTTGCTGTGACGTCACCACGTTCTAGATTTCACCAGACCCGGGGTCAAATCGCACTCACGATCTTCTCTCCCAACCTAGTTTAAGGGGAGTTTTTGTTTCCCTAGTGATTCGAACCCAAGCTCCCAAGCTTCATAACCATGGGTTCATCATCACTGGCACCACTTGAGCTAACTTGACCCCGGGTTTGGTGAAATCTAGAACGGGGTGACGTGCCAGCAACGTACAGCTGGGCAGTCGTTACAAAAAATGCGCGTCAAGTCGCACTCACGGTCTTCTCCCCTCACCTGTTTTGAGGGGAGTTTTTGCCTCCCCAGTGATTCGAACCCAAGTTCCCAGGCTTCATAACCATGGGTCCATCATCACTGGTACCACTTGAGCTGTGCACGGCCTGCCCTGGGGAATCCGGTGGGTCGTTACAAAAAACATACCTTTTTTGTAACGACTGCCCAGCTGTACGTTGCTGGCACGTCACCCCATTATAGATTTCACCAGACTCGGGGTCAAGTCGCACTCAGTAGCTCAAGTGGTACCAGTAATGATGAACTCATGGTTATGAAGCATGGGAGCCTGGGTTCGAATCACCGGGGAGGCAAAAACTCCCCTCAAACCAGGTGGAGGGAGAGACCGTGAGTGCGACTTGACCCCGGGTCTGCTGAAATCTAGAACGGGGTGACGTGCCAGCAACGTACAGCTGAGCAGTCGTTACAGTAAAATAATCATTCAAGAATTGAATGAATAATTACAAACACATACGCAGAAGCGTAGGGAGAGAAAGAAAAGCGACGACTTGCAAAATGAAGAAAAACTTAACTCGTGAATAATCAAAAATCCGTCAGTCGCTTCCATAGAAACGAAGGTTTAAATATAATTGGATACTGCCATATCTTATATTTAATTTAGTTACCAAATCAAATTTAATGCCGCAAGGAATAAGGAAGCCAAATCTCACAAAATTGGTTGAGTGACACCTCGTGTGACAGTTTACGAAAGTTTCGCCAACTATTTGGATATGGATCCCAAGGACTTATGAAAGTATCCCTTAATTAATGAGATTTCGAAGTCTAGAATAATTCAACAAATCTTTATCAATTCAGCTTACCAAAATAAAGTTTTGAAAAAAATAAATGCCTCTAGAATATCAAATACTTTCCTTTAACTTCAAAATTCCTTATTTTTATTTTCACCAATATCTTCATGATCTTCAATATTCATCCATCCAATAAACTGAATATATTATTTCTTAATTACTAAGAAATAAACTACCAATTTGGAAAGTAATGGAATAAAATATTATTGCCATAAATATAATTTACCAAAAAATTAATACCAACGTATTTACATTTACATAACTTAATAAGTCTTTTGCTATGAAAAACTTAGGACCGGCGAAACAGATGCTTAAGACGAGAATCGCTCGTTATAGAAAGAATGAAAAATTATGACTATCACAAAATAAATATATCTAGAAAGTTCTCAGCCGATTCTATATGGATAAGGCGAAACCGGTCAGTTATCCTCTTGCTAAACATTTCAAACTTACTTCCGAACAAATTCCTTCCACTGAAGAAGGAAAAGCGGAAAAGCGGAAAAACAGAAATGCAGAGAATTTCATATGCCTCAGTAGTGGGCAGCTTGATGTATGTTATGGTTTGTACGAGACATGATATTTCACATTTCGTTGGAGTAGTCAGCCAATTTCTAACAAATCCAGGCAGAGATCATTTGAATGTAGTGAAGTGAATTCTTAAGTATTTTAGAGGTACTTCTGAATTCAGTTTGTGTTTTAGAAGTAAAGAGTCTTTGTTAGTAAGTTATACTAATGTAGACATGACTGGAAACATTGACTCCAGAATATCAACATCAGTGTATTTGATTACATTTGGAGTGGAAGTAGTTTCATGGCAATCTAAGCGGCAAAAATAAGTAGGATTGTCTACAACAGAAGCTGAGTTTATTACAGCTACAGAAGTATGTAAAGAAATTTTGTGAATGTAAAAATTTCTAACAGAAGTGGGTCATAAACAAAATAAATATATCTTGTATTGCAACAGTCAAAGTGGTATTCATTTGAGCAAAAACCCAAATTTTTATTCGAAGTCGAAACACATAAATATCATATACCATTAGACGCGAGAAGTGCTGGATCTCAAGTAAGTATATCTTGAGAAGATTCACACAGATCATAATGACTCTCACATAATAATAAAAATTTTGTAAAGAAATAAACACGAATTCTATATCTGGAAATAGCTTATAATCATAAGAGAAATAAGAGAGATGTGTAGGGTACCTCCTCAACGATGAGCGATCAGGCAATCAATCAAGGTTGTCACCATTTCACCTGCCTCATTGATGTCAGATGAGAAAGGTAGGCAGCCAATCGAGATAATGGAGACTTTTTCTCCATTTTGCAATGAATGTTGCCTCCATTGATTGGTAGGTCCCTCATCATTAAGGAGGGACCTACAATCGAGCTAACATATCAAGTTATGCTTGCTACAATTTAGAAATTTAAAATTTTAGTGACACATTTGAATATGAATTCAATTATTTAACTTTAGTTCTTTTAATATGAACCCCTTATTTATTTATTTATTAATAAAACCTTTTACTTTTGGACTAACTTATTCCCCTCGTCTCCAAAGAAAACAAATGATAATCAGAACATGTGTATCATGTTGGAGCAAAGGAAAAATAAAAAAAAGTTACTCGCACTATAAAATTTTTTTTTGTATTTCGTAAAAAGATATTTTAAATGTCAAATAATTATTGATATAATTAATTAAATAAATTATAAAAAATAATATTTTATATTAATTACGCTGTAATTATATTAATAATTATTTTACACTGCCACGTGGTACGTCATCTTCTATACTTAAGTTCTTTGAGTATAAATTATTTTTATTTTTATTTTATTATTTTCTCACATTCACACGTGTTCGATAATTTCTGTTAAACAAAAGGACAATGATTCATTTAAAGTGAATGTTATCATACATTTTTAAGAGACAAAATTTTAAATAAGTATAATTTGCCCAAGAACCTTTGAAAGTTGTTATACTTCAAAATTTAAAATAATAAATAAATTCATATTTTTACTGATTATTAAAAATTAATGAATAAATGAAAAATAAATTATATACTACATTTTACCCTATATTTTAAAAGAATAATGCTAGCATTGCTCTCTTAAAAAACTTGGTATATCAAATAATAATTAATGTAATTAAAATACAATTAATATAATAAAATGCACTAATAATTGTTTAACATGTTAGCAAGTTTTTTAAGAGATATTTGTTAATAAATTTATAGAAATAATTTTTTTTTTCAATTATTCAAATTAACTATAATTTTTTTTATTGAAATATGAAAACTTTTATTAATAAAAAAAACTTTATTGATTTGTAGAATAAAGAAAGATATAAGTGTGAATAAGATTAGGCTAATTCGAATTGGTTTACTCTCAAAGTGAAATTCGAGTAGACATGTTCAATTTCTAATTTACCCATCGAACCAAGATTGTTTTTTTCTTCATTTTTATTTCGGATTTGGTCCAGTTGTGGTTGATTTGGTTGAATTTCTGTCAGTTTTGGTTTGCGATTCTTCAAAAATTACATAAAAACTCAGTCTGATTCGGATGTTTTCGACCAAATTGGTTTCTAAAGTCATAATCTTGTCGTCTAAGATGACGTGAAGGTAAAATCAAATTTCCTAGAAGTTATTCTAAGACTTGGAACATGGATTGCATTTTTACGATGAATTTGTTCCAGCTCTTTCTTGAACATTTAAAGTTGATGCTGTGAAGTGCAAATCAAGTTTCCATGATCATGGTGTTTATCAGGTATTTATGCACGTGTTAGCTGAGATGAAATCAGAGATGAAGCAACAAAAGTCCATCAAGATTAAGAACAACTCCATTGAAGAAGAAAAAACCAGAGCTTCTTCTTCTCCTCTAATTATACAATCAATGGTGTCCAAATTGCTGTGCGCAGATTTTAGTCTTAGTTTGTTGATGGAAGACTAATGAAATGGAGCTAGAATGTCTTCCATGGAAGGATGATGAAACCGAGCTACTTTCCAACGATAAGTTTAGCTCTGGCGTGTCCTTCGTTGATCTGAAATTGTTCTCCCAGCCCAAAATGCGCCATTAACAGCCAAACGAAGGTCAGAAATTCTCCCCCTTTAGCAACCAGTTGAGCATGGCTGTCTGCTCTACAATGGTTTGCTGCATATCCCAAAATCTCTACCCAAACCACACATATCAGCCTCCACTTCTCGTCCTCCCTCATTGCGTTCAGTTCCTTCGCGAGCGTGGCTGCCTCGAACAACACAGATTTACTTCTATCTCCTTTCACAGTCACCGGCTTTACATCTGTGTTCACATTGAGTATATATTCGCATGCTTCTTTCACCATTGTCGTCCCCAATCCTCTTCTGTCGAAGAACTTTTTGGCCTCTGCGCAGGTGTCCCTGAATCTTATCTGTCCGATTCCGGCTACTGCCGACATTAGAGTCGGCTGCATAACCAGAAGATAAAGCATGTAATCGGACAAGATTTTGCTGAACTCTTTGTTTTCTGCGGCTTCATTTTTTCCGGCATTTCTGTAGCAGAGCTCTGTAGCTATGTGCCATATAAGGAGGCTCTCGTCGAACTCTAATTCGTCCAAATATGGAAGAACTAGTTTGTTAACGTTGATGCTCCATTTACCTTCTTCCAGAGCGTAACTTCCTCTTGCTGAGCATATTGTTGTTGTGGTTTCTGCATCTTCTGCCGCTTTTGATTTCTTCAGGAGCTCGTCGAAGATGAGCTTCCATAACTTTAGCTTAAATGGCTTCCTGGACACGTACAACCAGTAGTCTAGTAGATCCTTGGTTCCAATGTAGAAGGAAATTCTATCGATCGTTGGTAGAACCCATTTCCAGCAGAGACTGCGAATATAGCGAAGGATTTTGTTTCTGGATTTGTCGCTGTCGTCGTAGTATCTAATCGAACGTTCTCTGAGGCAATATTCGATCAGATTGAACTGAGCCAAAGATTCCGACCACCTCCTCAGGGGTAGTGGCGTCTTCAACTCACGATCTTCATTGGAAGGATTGGATCTCGTCCATTGGGGCATCTTGCAGCTGAGGAAGAGAGTGAAAAAGGCAGCTCGCCGTGATTTCTCCCTCCTGACATTGGCTACGGTCCAATCCGAGAACACGGCCATTAAAAGAGATACTAAATCCAAGGCTATAGCACCGATTAGTAAAGTGTAGGTGATCCTGATGTCCACGTTCTCGAAAGTCTTGTCTATTTTCCAGAAGAGGACTGAAGCAACTAAAACAGCGATGAAAGAGAAGAGCCGGAAGATATAACCAAAGACATTGTGCAGAACAACGACCTTGGTAAATAGAGCTTCATAGATGAAATTGAGCTCGAACACGATAACCTTGAAAGCATCTTCAGCGGCTCGCCGATGGAAAAACTCGCGGCTCTCGTCCCGCTCGCGAAAGCTGAAGATTATATCTACAATTAAGCCCTTGAAAATGTTGTAGTAGCGATATGCATGATGGACCACCTGAAAATCACTCAATTCGCCTTCGACGACGGAGCTCATGGCGACTCTCTGTTTTTTGTCCTCAGGCTGCGCCGTCAGTTCGATTCGAGTCGGAAGTCTGTCCTCTTTCTTCGACCAGTATTCCTCCATTAGCTTAGCGTAATTAGGGCCCGGATCCGGAGCTTTGAGCATGGACTCTCTGAATCTCCCCAAGCTCGCAAGGTACAAAGCGCGAGTCCGCTCAGCGTACTTGGAGATTCCGGCGAGAAACATAAAGACGGTCGGCCGCCATAGGTTGTTGTTCGGGATCGTTTGAAGGAAGACATATGCCGTAGCGATAACCTGGAAGAGAAGTCCGATCAAGTGCCTGAGCCAGAGAGCGTTATCTTCCAAAGCAAAGGCGGTAATGGTGTCGGGACCGCCGAGGTGTAGAAGGAGAAAAGGAGCCCAAAACGCGAGGAGATGTTCAGTGTTGTCGGAGGTGGAAGGCTTTTCCTGCGCATTGGAGATTAGGCCGACGACAAAGCTCGCGGCCCAATCTGCGAGCAAGTAAGAAGACCAGATTAGGAAGATGATGAAGGTTCTGGAAGTTCGTTTTCTGAAAGGAGCACCGAAGATCAAAATAATTTGCAAGGAAAGGCTGAGCAGGATGATGGATCTAATATTCCATCTCTCCCACGCCTTCTTCACCCTTTCGGGGAGCGCATTCGCCATTATCGTCTTCTTCTCGGAGCAATCACCCGAAACCGATCCCTCTCTCTGTATTTGACCTCAGGAGACGACCTAGCCCAGCTTCTTCGTTTTCTTCTTTTTCTTCTTTTTCTTCTTTTTCTTCTTTTGTCTTCCAATTATTCCTACTTTTTCTCTTTCCTCACTTTACATTTACTCTTTATTTCTCTCTCTTCACTAATCGCTCAAGTCTTCTCCCGCACTCCTTTTCTAAGAGTACATCTTACAAGAAATAATAATATTTTTTTAAAACGTGAACAAACGAAGTTCTTTCAACGTCATCCTAATTTAAAACTTTAATACAAAAAAAATACATAATATGTATTGCTCAAAAACAAATATTTAATAAAGTATTTCATAATTGAAAATAAATTTAGTAAAAATATTTTATAAAATTCAATTTTTTTTTTAAATATCATTCTTTTTATTATTTTTTTGTTAATCTTGCGTTAACAACTATTTAGCCTCGTCACCAGAAACATTTTCAACTATATTTTTCATTTGTTTTCTTCATCAGTCATGTCAATATGATTCTCACCTACATCAAAAAGTTCATTTATGAGCGTAACGCTTATTAAGAGATGCATAAATAACATGAACATGATATGCAATGTCATAAAAACATGTATTTTTTTTGTTTTTTTCAATCTTTCTTGCTTCTTTACTTTTGCTTAGTGGGGGAATGAGTAATCATCATTTGTCATCCTCACCCACAACAACTATTTACTTTTATTCCGTCATTCAGTCTTTTGACATTTTTTTCTTTCTAAATGAAAACATTTTTCATGATGCATGAGTCATATGTAACGTACAGTGCAAAACATAAACATATCATACATAAAATTCATTTTTACATTCCTATTTCATTCACAACAGTCTAATATATCATATCTTAGAATAAATATTATTATAACATAACATTATAGCACATCCTCAAATCAATATCATCATAAACTTAACATTAAAGTAAATCTTCAAGTTATTATTGTCAAAGCAAAATAATAAAACAAGTTTCCAAATCCTCAAGTCATTACTATCAAAAGCATAACAATAAAACAAGTTCCAAAATTCTTAAGTCATCATTATCATAACGTAACATCAAATCAAATTCTCAAGTGATTATCATCACAAACATAACAATAAAACAACTTATCAATCCATCAACGTAATATAACTATAAAACCTAACACTATGGTTTAAACTAACCATAAAATCTCTCGCATGTTAGCATATTCTACAAGAAGGAAACAAAAACCTTAATCGATCCTTTCTTACTCTTATGATCTTTCGAAAATCGTTGTCTACTCAAGTTCATTATGGAATAAGCTTACCTTGACGGCACTTGAGTGAGGTTGGGAGGCAGCTCGTGGCATTAAGACAAAGATAATAAATTAGAGTTGGGGTTTTTTGTATAAATATGTGATTTCCTACATCACCAGTCAACACTTCATTAAGTTCGGTCGACCGCTAATCTACACGAGACGAGCAAACATCGTCTCGTTCTTTCATACGCTTTTTCTTCTCTCTGGTCAATTGCTAAGATGACCGCTCTTTCATTGAGTCGACACTTCAACCTTGCTATTTTTTGTTAATTGCTATTTGAAGGAAAAGTGCCAACTGGTCACTGTATAGTGTCAACCAATCTAGAGTGTCGACCAAATAGTGCACCATTTCATCTTTTCATAGTCTCTTAGATAATGGTAAAATTTTTCAAGTCTCTATATCACATTTCCTCTAGTTTATTCGCAATATGGTAAAAATTTCCACAGCTTACTAAAACGTGTTTCAAATAGTGCCATATCAATGCTATATCTTGATAACTATTTTTATTTGTGAACACCCCCTAAGTGTAAATAATTCTCGTCCTACCTCTTTAAGCCTATTATGAAAGTTCTTCACACATCTTCTGATGTTTGAATCATTCTTTTTGATTGATCATCAATTTGAGTATGATAAGTTGTGCTGAGATCTAATTTACTGCTCGTTGTAACCCTTGTCAGAATTTAGAAGTAGACTAGAAATCTCGATACGAGACTATGTAAATAGGAACTTCATGTAATTTGATTATTTCACAAACATTTAATCTAGTCAAATATTGGGTAGGATGATTGCTTTTCATGGGGTGGAAATAACTAGATTTCTTCAAATGATCCATGATTAACATATAACATCAACTCACTTAATAGATTTAGGCAAACCAGTGACAAAATCAATAGCATCCCATTTTCATTCAGCAATTGGAACTGGATTTAGCAATCCTAGTTGTCATTTATGTTCTTCCTTCTCTATTTGACATCCGAGATAGTTGGCATACATCTAGCAATATCCCCTACCATCCCTTCCTTGTAAAATCGTCTCTTCAACTTATTGTCTTCTGGATAAATAGCAACTTCCGAGCAATGATACTACTTCAAAGTTTCTTCTTTCGTTTCCTCAATATCTCTTGCTACAATTCTACCAAAATATCTAATTTCTCCATCAGTTCTTTTGGAAAATCTTTTAGCCTCACCAGTAGAAATTTTAGCCTTTAATTGTGAAACCCTTGAAACTTCTATGCTATAAAGATATACTTGTTGATTCCATTTTTGCATTTGCAAATTGAAAGAAGAATCCATTTTTTACTACGTTTAATATTCTTGTATACCTAGACTGGCCACCACAACTCAAGATTTTCCACTCAATTGATCGGCTCTGACACTGGCTTTCGTCAGATGAAAGTAGTGGGTATAATTGCAGTCCTCCAAAAACTCACATTCTAATTTCTTCTAAATAAACAAATATTTGATGCTTTTGTAATAAAAAATTATTTCAAGTATTTCACCATTATAAGATAGTATCTCCAAAATTTTAGAGACAACCCTATTGTTTGCGAGCTCCAAATCATACATCAACTAATTGCATTTGTGAGTAAAAACTTATATGCAACAACTTGATCATCTTGCATAAGTATGCAATCCAACCCTTGCAAAAACGCATCATATCAAACAATGTACCATTTTTCTCTTTTTAGAATTATAAGGATAAGTGGAGGTATCAACTGTTTTTCCTCACATTGTTCATTTCATCTAAATTTCTAACCTTTCTTGGTTAATCTGGTTAAAGTGGTACTATTCTCAAAATGTTTATGGAGTCTCTCGGTGCTTCTAGTATAATATTATTCGTTTTGGGTCGGAGTCCGTACAAATTTGTTCTTGAAGTTAAACCAAAACACGTTGCACAAAGTAGAGAGAAGAACTCGCATTTTAAACAACTCAATTTTTATTCTCCCAAACGATATAAAATTTTGCACTCTACTAGTATGAGTTGAACCTTGACAATCAACATAATCTCAGCTCCTCCTCACATTCACAAGGCAGGCTGCCACAATCTCCTTCCTTTGGGCGTCCGTCATCCTTGTCGACTGAAATTCTAGTTGTTAATTGACTCTAATACTATTTGTGGAATCTTTTGGTACTTCCAGTATAATATTGTCTGCTTTAGTATATAACCCATATAAATTTATTCTTAGCTCCGCTCTAAAATATATTGTATTAAGTAGAGAGAAAAATTTTATTTATAAAATAGTCAATTCTCACTTTTGTTTTTTTAAACAATGTCAAAGATTCACTGTTATTTTTGTATTTGATAATAACAACCATCTACATATTTAAATTTATATTTTATAAATTCTATAAATAAACTAGTAATTAATGAATGTACACAACAAAACCCTGAAAGGAAATAAAGGTGTATAAAAAATCTGAGTCAATTTATATGAAACAAGCATCTAATCATATATTTTTATTTTATTTTTTTATAATAACACTGTCAGCTTTACAAATTACTAATTAATATTAAGTTCTCAAAAATAAAAGAGTTATGGTGCCAGCTACGGTGTCAGTTGTCGTACGTTGCTTCATCACGTACACGATAGTAAAAGATTAATTGTAAAAATCGGGATGAAGTATCGTAAAAGTGCAAAAAGAGCTTAAACTTTGAAAAGTGCATAATAAAATTCGGCGGGTACCCGCTGACCCCCCGCAGAGGGTGCAGTGGGTACCCTCCCAAAATCAGCGGGTATCCGCGTCCGCATTTAGGTGACATTAACATTAATTTTTTAAAAATATACTAAACGATATGCAATTTATTTGAAATTTTTATCACACGTTCTCCATATTATGAAAAGATAATCTGAAAATTTTCGTGATTTTCTAACATTTTTACGATTTATTGTAATTTTATTTAATTATTTTATAAAATAATTATAATAAATCATAGAAGTATTAGAAAATAACAAAAAATTTTAGATTATTTTGTCATGTTAAAACAAACATGTAGTAAAAATTTCAAGTAAAATTAATATCGTTTGATAGTTTTTTTAAATTAATCTCAATTTCTTCTTTATTTTATATATTAATTTCAATCAATTCTTCCCTTCTTGTTCACTGCTGTCTCAAATTAATCTTTATTTTAAATATGACAAAAGAAAATGAAAGAACCGGAATCCATGGGAAGTGTCATCCTTCAAACCACGTTAGACGGCTAAAAAAAAACTTACAAGTTGAAGGTTAAATTAGTGAAATCAAGCAAATAAATCGATTCTAAAATAGAAGAATTAAAAATTCTTGAATTTCACAACATCTGTTCTTTAACTCATAATCTACAATTTCGTCTCTAATTTTTTTAAGCAAATTATATTTTTTTTCTAAATAAAAATTTATCGCACAAATTCACGTATCGGTCTAATTTTATCACTCATAATTCCCCGAATCGCATAATGAATTAAGCTTCTCCTAGTCTAGTATTTTTGAGTTAGAATGCCCTTCTATTTTTTCATGATCCAATACACAAAACCTCGCGATAAATAAATGTTGAGTATGATTCTGATTCCATGGGTGGATCACGTGTCGTTGCACTCAAAGGAAATAAAGGTGTATAAAAAATCTGAGTCAATTTATATGAAACGAGCATCTAATCATATATTTTTATTTTATTTTTTTATAATAACACTGTCGGCTTTTCAAATTACTAATTAATATTATGTTTTCAAAAACAAAAGAATTATTGGAGCCAGCTACGTTGTCAGTTGTCGTACGTTGCTGCATCATGTACAAGATAATAAATGATCATGTTCTCTTCTGCTAAAGAAAAAAAATGTAAATTAAAATAGTTTGACCTAAGTTATAGGTGTAGATAGAGATCTTAAACGAGCAAATCGAGTCTAGCCGAGCCTAACTAGCTGATCAAATAAATTTTCAACCTGAGCGGGCTCGCGAGTCACGAGCCTAACGAGCTGAGTTGAGCCGGCCCAACGAGCCTAACGAGCCGAGCCTAACGAGCAGAGCTTACTTAAATAAAGATTTCCTTACATAAATAAAGATTTTCGATTGTATAACTAAAATATATAATAAAATATACTATAATCACCTAAAATTAAAATAAATACGTCCTCAAATTCTTATCTAATGCATAAAATAAACTAAAAACATAGGTGAAAAATAACATAACTCATGACTGGTCGTCGTCGGGCTCATCGTTGTCCTCACCCTCTTGTGGTGGAGGGCGATATGGTCTCAACAGGTGCTCAGGAAATATAGGTAAACTTGAGTTAGCTGTATTTAAATGGTTATAATAAGCATCTAATGCTCTCACAAATCGTTCAAAGAAGTTTGTCTGCTCAACCGAATGATTTTGCATATGCGTCAACCAATGTTCGATGCATCTTTGCTGATCGGAAATATTTTCTAGCCTTTCTCTTGCATCCTGTTCAAAGCTGGTATGTTGATTGGAAATATTTTCCAGCTTTTGTCTTACATCCTGTTCAAAGCTGGTATGTTGATCGGAAATATTTTCCAACCTTTGTCTTACATCTTGTTCAAAGCTGGTATGTTGAACTGCGAGATTGGCAAACATTTGGCCTTGTTAGATGTTAAGATTTTCTAACATCTGCCCCACATCATTAGTTAAGTAAGAGTGGTTTCACGGCAGATGATGAACAGGCGCCTTGATCGGGAGGCATAGTTAATTGATTTTCATATCGCTGTTTTCGATGAGTCTCAGCACGCTCTCTTTTTGCCTCCGCTATCCTACTTTGGGCATAAGTCATAGTACCATCTTTGCGCCGAATACGAGGCAATGACATTAGTGGAGGAGGAATTTCAGCATCAGTAGCATTTTCAATGAATCCCAATCCATTTGCTCTAGCTTGGCCGTACGACCACTTAGGTATTCTTGAAATATTTGAAGAGACACAAAGCTTTGGTTGAATCCAAGGCTCATCAGTTGAGCTCATAGGGACATTTTTTGCCGCGCATAGGTGCGTGATAAAGATGAGGTGGATATGGGCAGCAGTGGTCGAACCCTTACGATATGCACTGATATTATTATGGATAATTTGCCCGACATTTATGGAACGACCAGTGAGAATGCAATAAAGGAGTACCGCCCGCTTTTTGGTAAGCTCGGACCTCTGGGACGTTGGCATCAAATTTCCCCCAATAAATCTGCACCAAGCTTGAGCGTAGCAGTTGAGACAACTTAGTATCAAGTATAATGGTTGAGCTCTGCTGATGATTGAGTAAACCCACTGTGAACCTCGTTGTGCCATCTCTTTTATGATCATATCATAATCTGGTCCCTCTTCCATCATGATATGATAATCATCTTCATATAAGTTCTCCAAACCAAACTTAACATTAATGACCTCAGCAGAGAAATGGATGATCTTGTTACGAACTTCAACTGTACTATCTGAATTGGATACTCTCAAATTTGCGTAGAATTCACGAACGATACTTACGTTCGCATCACCACCTAATGCAGTAAGAGTCTCCCAATTTCGTTGCTTAAGCATGTGTAAAATATTTCCATCATCCTGATCGGGTTGAAATTGAATTTCACATGTAATAGGTTTATTTTTTGCCATGAAATCCATGAAATATTTTCTTGCCTCAGAATTTATAAATGAGTGATAGATTTGAGAGTTTGAGCTTGAAGAACCTTTTAAACGTTTTGGAAGCATATTGTTTTAACTTGTGACAGAACACAAATAAACAACAAGATATTTTAGTTTGTTTCCAATAACTTCTAAATAACTTCCAACACACAAATATAAAGAGAATTATCAATTTTTTAAACTTAGAATTCTCATAGACATTTCATCGAATAAGTGGCGTGCACAATTATAAAATTTTGTTCACAATTACTTTTGTATTTCAAACCAACCTCATCAATCAAAATCAACCAAAATTCTAGACTAATACAAAGTAATCGAGTTATTCAGTTAAATTATTAAATTGTGGAAGAAATATAACCTGGTCCGCTGGTCGGATGGTGAGCCTTACTGAGCTAGATTCGCGAAGGTCGAAATTGTGCTGCAAAGTGCGAAGGCAGATTCGGTAGTTTTTGGCGTTGAGTTTAGTTGTTGGTAGGTTTCAGAGTTGAAGGGGGTTAGGTTAGGGACAGGGGCGATTGATCGCGGGACTCGGGGGTTGCCGTGCTGAACTAAACAGGCTAAAGTAACTAATTATAAAATCAAAATCTTTATATGTGAGCCGATCTGTTTAAAACAGAAATAGAATTACATTACAGATCAAGAGCCGATCAGTCGCCCCACTTGGGGCGAGTGATCGGCTCTCACTCGCCCTCGATCTGTTTTAAACAGATCGAGAGCCGATCACTCGCCCTACCTTGGGTGACTGATCGGCTCTTGATCTATTTTAAACAGATCAAGAGCCGATCAATCGCCCCACCTTGGGCGACTGATCGGTTATCACTTGGACATATATTTAAAAAAAAAAACAAATATCTTAAAAAAATATAATCTTCATTGTAAATGTATAAATTTTGACATTGCATCACTACAAATTAAACACATCCCAACTATGTTGGCACATATCTAATTGTCAATAATTTGTAAAATGTCAAAAAAAAATTACAAAATGAAAGAATTATAAAAGCTAATTTTCTTGAATGTCCAAATTTTGAAATTCTTCGAGTATTTCGTCCTGTCTTTGTTGGTTTCTCGTAACCGCATCATTCCAATCTTTCATACAAATAAGTGCCTCCACGAGATCAAGTGCAACTCGTCCTCGTCGATCATCGTACACACGTCCACTTGCACTAAAAGCAGACTCCGATGCTACAATTGAGACCGGAGGTGTTAGTAGATCCTATGCAATAACAGACAGAATAAGATATGTGGTAGAAAACATTTTCCACCAATTTAAAATATCAAGACTTTCTTCTCAAGAAAATTGATATCAAGTGTCAAAATAAATTTTTAGTTCATTTCGTATAGAACTAGAATATGCATCTGTATCTAATTGATTCCAAATATCATGAATACCAAACTGTGAATCTACAATATTTCCAACACCACTACTTGAACTAGCAGCATGTGAAGAAACATTACGACTAAGATTTGAATACTTAGATTCGTAAGAATAATATAAACTAGTAATTTTATGAGTTATTTGATCTATAGAAAATAAAGAAGGAGTTTGTAAATTATTAGAAATTTTATTAACAAAAAGACATACACCTCTTAACTTATATCTAGGGTCCATTATACATGCATAACAAAAAATAAGAGGGATATCAAGCCAATATTTTTTAAATTTTGTTTCTATTTTATTAAGTATATCTCTAAATTTATCTATATGTCGATATTGTGCAAAATTACCTGTTAAGTTGATAAAAATTGGAAGAACAAGATCAGAAGTTAGATAATAAATTCCCAAACATTCATTTGTAGCCTCATGAAATGGTTTTAAAAAATCAAGAAATATATTAGCTACGTCGCAACTAGATTTACCAAGATTAATACTTTGAGTTTTCTCACTAATAAAAGTACAAATAACTTGTCAATATGGCCTCGCATTTTCCAACATTAAATAAGTAGAATTCCTCAATTTATCTACGTCAATTTTTAATTTTCGTGGTTTAAGTTGAGCAGCTTTACAAAAATCTCTATATTCTTATTGCCTCGAATTAGATCCAATTATATAAGAAATTGCGGATATAATTGATTCAATATGAGGTGAAATATATGTCATACCATTTTTAACGACTAAATTTAAAATATGACAAACACATCTCATATGAAAAAGAGAATTGTGAGTAGCATGTAATTGAAAATAATTTTTAAAATGAGAAATAACAGCATCATTAGCACTAGCATTATCAAATGTTTTGCTAAATATTCTATCTCTAATGGAATATTCTTACAATATCGTAACAATATATTTATAAATTGTAATACCGGTGTGGGGATATTCACAGTTACGAAATCCTAAAATTCTTTTATTTAATTGCCAAGAGTCACTACATATCCTATAGAATTACGTGTACTCCATAAATCAGACGTGATACAAATAGATATTGAATGAACATTTGAAAAAAAATATAATTAGTTCATTTTTCATATCATTAAACATTGTAATGATATCATTTCTAGTAGTACTTCTAGGAACATGTTTAAAATTAGGAGTAACATATTCTTTCATAAAATTTTCAAATTCAACACTATCAGTAAACGCTAGTGGCAATTCACATTGTGCTACAAATTTTGCTATTCCTTCTCTCATTTTATTTTGAGAATACATAAAACTGCCACCACCACTAGCATTTAATAATCTTTGTGTAGGATCTCTAACTTGCTCGTTTAAATGACACTTTTGATAATGCTTATTTAATGAGGTAGTTGAACTACCAGAAACATATGCATAATTTTTAATACAATATTTACATTGAGCTCTAGATTTTATTTTTCCATCCATTTTATATCTTTCATTACAAAATGTTTTCATACCTCTGAAGTTTTGTTTTTTTTTTGAGGTGATGAAGTGGAAGTGGATACTTGTGCAGATGATTGTCCTACTGAAAATGTAAGATTTATTTCTCTAATTTCTTCAATATCATCGTCAAAATCAATGTTATAATCACGTGGATCCATAGTTAAAAATAATTTCTAATAAAAAAATGATACCACAAAACCAATTTCCAACAAGAGCTTTTTTGTCTTGTATGTGATGGTGTGAATTGATCACTTATACCGTATACGAAACCCTACGAAAACAAATTAATGTATTTTAGTGCAGGGTACAAAAGAATAAACTAAATTTTAAAAATTTAATTAAAAAGAATAAACTAAATTTTACTTTGTTGAAGGTTTGAAGCACGGAATGGATTGAAAGACAGAGAGCAAACTGCAGAGTACAAAAGAGCAGTCTAAGGAGTAGTAAATGAATTGAATTAAAAATTTGAGAGAGATTGAGAGAGATTGAGGTGAAAAAAAATGAAAGGCAGATAAAAATTTTATAGAAAAAATGGAGTGAATGGGAGGAGTCGGAGAGAGAGTGCAACGACCAAAGAATCTCTGCGACTCAGCCAGAGCAATGTTCTTGTTATCGTTGCATTGTTAATGTTACCGTTGGAATTGGCTCTGTTTTACCAATTAAAACTTGGGGGTCGATACTAGTGAGTTATGGTCGAACACTTGAATTGCTTCTGTAATTATGTTTTCATTTGTCACTTTGGGGTCGACACTTGACGCTCTAGGTCGACACTTGAATTACTTCTGCTTTTTTACAGGTCGACACCTTTATATTTTGGTCGACACTTGAATTGGCTCTGTTTTTAATTTTTATCCATTAAAACTTGGGTCGACACTAGTAAGTTATGGTCCACACTAGTGAGTTATGGTCCACACTAGTGAGTTCTGGTCGACACTCCCTTTGACATTATCAAAAAAATAAATTGCAGTCATGCAACACAAATAACATTTCATTTTAAACATTGTAAAAGTGACTCCAAAACAGATATAGATAAGTACAACTGTACCTCTGTACAAGAAAGAAAATAAGAAACTCAGTATTCAATCATTCAAATTTCAATAATTACAATTTACAAACAAACTATAATTTTCATAAACTAAGAGAAGCACACAAACAAAAAACAATGTCACTCAGATGGAGAGTAACATGGATTGTCAAAAGGAATAAAAGGATCGACTGGAGGATCGACTGGAGGGTCTACTCTGCCATCTCAATAATCTTGAAGATAATCAAGATGCTGGTGAACCTCAATGAATTCTTCATGGAGTTCAGCTGCCATCGTGTCCATCCGAGCTTCCATCTGATCAAAGCGATCGAGAATCAGGTTATGAAAGGAGTCAAAAGCGGTGCCAATGCTAGCTATACTTGCTTCCAAAGTGTTGATCATTTCCTCAAAGTGAGAGAAGCTTCCTCTAGATGCATTGGATGAGGGTTCAGTAGTTTGTCTTTACTCGTTATCACCCTCATCAATTTCCATATGTGAGGGTACAACCCCAGATGCACCAGCTTGTTTTCCTTTGAAAATCCACTCCCCAGCGACATTGAGTACTATCAATATTCTTGCTAGAGAGGAAGTGGTGTAGATGTCAGTTTTCTTCAAAGGTAATCGAGTATCTGACCTCGGAATTTGGACACTATTGATCTCAAAAATCTTCATTAGAAGAAGTTTAAAGGGTAAGGACTTGACAGAGTTGGTGAATACTTATAGCATCCGTTTCAAAATGACGTACTCAACATTAAATGATTCTCCTCTAAAGATTTTATACAAAACATAGAGATCCATCCCAGTAATATAATCTCTGTGTCCATCTCTTGGTAAGAGATTGTAAGTAATCATGTGGTGGATGAGTCGTGCACGTACATTTAAATCCTTAGCCTTCGGTTTCAACGGAATGAATTGATTTGGATCCTTAACAATCATTCTCAAAAATTAAGTTTCTTCACTAGTGCCCACAAAATCAGGATCCTTAGCTGCCTCATAATAACATTCAGCCTTGTTGTTGAACTCACATTCTAAAATTGTATTTATTGAACGTGGGGATATCTCTATGTGTTTTCCATACACATAACTAATAATTTTGAGAGGCCTCGAAGAATGTTCTAAATTTGCATAGAACATTCTCACTGGAGTTTCAATGTAAGGTCCTTTAAAATCGAACAACTCATACAATCCCAAAGCCTTTAATGGCTATTCCAAATTTAAACTACATAAATCATAAAATTCCACTCTTCTACTTAAAATAAGGGGTTTGAATTAGAAATCATCATCATACCATTTCAATGAATCAAAATTCTTGAATAAAGGAGAAGGCCACGTAGGTTGTTGGTCAATTTCAACGGCTGGAGTAGCATTCTTTGATCTCATTTTGTGAATGGTAAGTTTGCTGCGAGATGATGAAGCCATTAGAAGTATAAAATGAAGAGAAGAGATGAATATCAGAAGAAAATGGCGTAGACTTGGAAGTTGGAATGGTCGAAAATAGCCGATGACAGTTGAGACTCGAGAGAGGGGTCGAGAGTTAGGGTTTTTGGTCGACACTCTAAATAAAATGAATTTTTAGGTGTCGACCTGTTACATCAGTGGTCGACACTTTCTTTGAACAAGCAAAGGCCGATCAATCGCTCATAAATAGCCGATCAATCGGCCATGTCTCTGTGAGTGAGTGAGTATGTGACTGTGTGAGTTGAGTAGTAATCTGTTAATTATTATTTCGGTGTCGACCTGTTACATTAGTGGTCAACACTTTCTTTGAACGAGCAATAGCCGATCGATCGCTCATAAAGAGCCGATCAATCGGCCATGTCTCTGTGCCTCTGAGTAGTGAATCTGTTAATTGTTATTTCTATTAATTATTAATTGTCATTAGTCATTTGTTAATTGTTTGTTATTATAATATTATATCACAATCACAATAAATATAATAACCTATACTTATTTCATTACAATTGCATGATAGCCGATCAATCGGCTGTGAATTGTGATTCACATTTTTTTCCAGTTTTCTTTCCCAAATTTTAACATGCGGCCAGAGGCAGAGCCGATCAATCAGCGTTTAGTTTCGATTTATCGCCTCTGGGCTCTGTCTTCTGTCGAACGTCGGTCGTCGGAGAGGCGCCGAAGAGTGCCCCAACCTGGGCATCAGAGTTGGGCATGCTTGATTGAGTCATCAAAGAGTCAAAGATTATCGATTGTCGGGCGTCGCCATGTTGGAGAGTGCTCAGTGCTCATCGCTTAGGCCTCAGGGCCCGAGTTGGGCTTGACGAGCCAACTCGCGAGACCGCGAGAAGGCTCGTTGAGCCCGGTCATTGATGGGCTAGAGTGCCGGGATTTTCGAGCTCGGCTCGACTTGTCTGTGTGACCCGAGCCAAACCCGCTCGTTACTGTAGCTGGCCGAGCTAGCTAGCCCACCCGTTTAACATCTCTAGGCGTAGAAGTCTGTATTTGATAATTTTCATATAAATAGGTATAATCAAATTGTGAATTGTTTAACGAAAAAATCTCTAAAGTCATTTTCTAAACAACTTCATCTTGAAAATATGAAAAAAATTTAACAAATCAACTCCAAGCGCCCCTCTAATCTCATTAGTATAGTTCAAGTGAAATCGGGAATGTCTACTGTAACGATCTTTTATCCAAGTAAGATATTGTCCGCTCTAGGGATTGGGTCGTGGCCCAATATCCCTCTCCTCACGGCTATGTTTGGCGAGGACTTCCCAGTCGTTCACCCAACCTGGTACTACTCTCGCCGAATCACTTTTAACTTCGGAGTTATTATGGGATCCGTTGCAAATTGTGCTCCAAAACGCATTTTACTATCTTGGGAGGGTCTCGTTACATATGTTTCATTTCTATATACTTCCCCAAGCGATTGTGAGATTGTGACGACCCCCTATTCGAATACCACCTTCACGGCCTTTTCCCGTGCGCAATCACCCCCCTCGAGAGCCCAACGTCCTTGTTGGCCACATTCTGGTTGGGTACAGGTTCTGATACCATTTGTAAGACCCCTTATCCTAGTAAGATATTGTCCGCTCTAGGGATTGGGTCGTGGCCCAATATCCCTCTCCTCACGGCTATGTTTGGCGAGGACTTCCCAGTCGTTCACCCAACCTGGTACTACTCTCGCCGAATCACTTTTAACTTCGGAGTTATTATGGGATCCGTTGCAAATTGTGCTCCAAAACGCATTTTACTATCTTGGGAGGGTCTCGTTACATATGTTTCATTTCTATATACTTCCCCAAGCGATGTGAGATTGTGACGACCCCCTATTTACGATATACCCCCTTCACCGGCCTTTTTCCCGTGCGGACGCACCGCCATTCGGGTTTAGATCCAGTATACGGGCTAGTCATGCTCATACATACACATTCGAGTCAGCACAATCACCCCCCCTCGAGAGCCCAACGTCCTTGTTGGCCACATTTCTGGTTGGGTACAGGTTCTGATACCATTTGTAACGACCCCTTATCCTAGTAAGATATTGTCCTCCTTGGTTATTGGGTCGTGACCCAATATCCTCCTCTCGCAACTTTGTTTGGCGAGGACTTCTCAGTCAATCACCCAACCTGGTACTACTCTCGCCGAAGCAGTTTTAACTTCGGAGTTCTTATGGGATCCGTTGCCATAGGGGTGAGCATGGTCCGGTGCGGTCCGGTTGCGAGCCGAAATTGGACCGGACCAAAGGATTCAGGATTTTTTTTCCTAATCCCAGAATCGGACCAAAAATTTTGGTCCGATCCTGGTCCGGTCCTGGTTTTTCCCACCAAATATTTTTTTTCAATAAATTACAATAAAAAAAATTAAAATTTCTTCTAAAGACAGGTTATATACAATCAAACAATTTCCTACAAAGAATTAAAAGACTACAAATGACAAATTACAGAGAGAAGAGAAATTGAACGTTTGAGATTTGTAGAAAACTGAAATTCTGAACCTTTTTCCCCCTTCAGCCGAGCCTTAAATGGCTATAGAATTAAAGTTTCGGTCCGGTCTTGGATTTCGGGAATTTTTGGTCCTGGACCGAGAATCGGACCATTTTCCATGGGAATTCTATTTTTAGGACCAAAATCAGACCAAAACTAGTGGTCCGGTCCGATTCTTGGTCCTCGGTCCGGTCCTGCTCACCCCTACGTTGTCAATTGTGCTCTAAAACACGTCTTACTATCTTGGGAGGGTCTCCTTACATATGTTTTATTTCCATATACTTCTCCAAGCGATGTGGGATTGTGACGACCCCCTCTTTACGACCTACCCCTTTCACTGGCCTTTTTCCCTCGCGGACGCACCGCTATTCGGGTCTGGATCCAGTATACGAGCTAGTCGTGCTCATATGTACACATTTGGGTCATCACATCTACAGAAGGATGGGACCCCCGATCTCATTTTAAGGAAGAGATCGAGGTCCGATCTTACAGATCGAGGGACCGATTTGAGTGAGTATAAATAGATCTACCCCTCATTTCGCAATTTTCACCACTCGTTCTTTGCCCTACTTGATTCCCAAACCTTCTGTTCTAATGACAATTGGCCACTTTAATCCTGCCGAACTAGTTTAGTCACTCCCCCAAATTGATCGGCATTCGGCTACCTCTCTAATTTGACACAAAATCACCCAAACCATGCCAAGTAAGAATTTGAATGTTTTGAACGAGACGAGGAAAAATTCAACACCAATCCAATGACAAATGCATAATGAGGAGGAATTCACAAAAAATTAAGCAAAAAATCTAAAATTCAATTGGACATCCCCGACCTAGTTAAGAACGCTCTGAACGAGCGATATTGAGGTAAACAGGGAATTCGAAACACGAGCACTAAATTTTTAAAAGAAGACAGTCCCCCAAATAACAAACATTTTTCACAGTAAAATATTGTCCGCTTTTGATATTGGGTCGTAGCCCAATATCCTTCCGTCACAAACTTTTTTGGCGAGGACTTCTCAGTCAGTCAACCAACATGGTACTGCTTTCGACAGAGCACTTTTAACTTAGGAGTTTCTACGGGATCCTATGGCAATTGTGCTCCAAAACGCATCTTACTATCTTGGGAGAGTTTCCTTACACATGTTTAATTTACATATACCTCCCCAAGCGATGTGGTATTGTGACGACCCCCTTTTTAAGACTCGGGATTTGTTTATACTCGATTCTGAGATTTGTCTACACTCGGCTTAGGTCCTGAGGTTTGCCCCGCAGTCATGCTCATACGTACACATTCGGGTCATCACAATCACACCATCTTCGGGGGCCCGACGTCCTCATTGGCCACATTTTCGGCTGGGTACAGGCTCATATACCATTTATAACGATCATTTTTTCCAGTAAGATATTGTCCGCTTTGGGGATTGGGCTGTAGCCAAATATCTTCCCCTCACGGATTTGTTTGGCAATGACTTCCTAGTCGATCTCCCAACATAGTACTGCTTTCGCCGGAGCACTTTTAACTTTGGAGTTTTTATGGGATCTGAGACCAATTATTCTCCAAAACACGTTTTACTATTTTGAGAGGGTTTCCTTACATATGTTTTATTTCCATATATTTCCCTAAGCGATGTGGGATTGTGAGGACCCCCTTTTTACAACCCCAGATTTACCTATACTCGAGTCCGGGATTTACCTATAGTTGGCTTAGGTCCTAAGGTTTGCCCCGCAACCCGAGGTTTGCCCCGCAAATTGTGGTCATACGTACACATTCGGGTCATCACAACACAGAACTAGACAAAAAGGTAGACTCGGTCAAACTGAAAGAAAATTACCCAATAGGCACGAAATTCTGAAAATTCAACCCCATAGTCAAATCAAAGTCACTCCATTGGCCGATTGACAGAAGAAATACACGTGGTCAAATGAAACGAAGAACAATAATTTGAGTCAAACCGAACGTATTGACTCGTAAAATGCAAAAAATTTATTCATAAAATTTAAAAATTCTTGTTTTTCACAGTAACTATTCTTTAACGCATAATCTACTATTTCGTCTCTAATGTTGTTTAACAAACTATATTTTTTATCCAAATAGAAACTTATCGAACAAATTTGCATATCGATCTGCTTCGTCACTGATAATCCTCCGAGTCCTGTAATGAATGAAGTTTATCCTCGTCTAGCATTTTTGAGTTAAAATGCACCTCAATTTCTTCGTGATAGAATGTGCAAACCTTGCGATAAATAGGAGTGGAATATGATTCTCATTCCATGTGCAGATCACAAATTATTGGACTATCTAATTCAAAAAAACTACTAGAACTAGAATCCATCAAAGCTATAAGAGTAAATAAAGGTCAATTTGGTTGGTTGTTGTTATAATGAGTTTTTCGAGAGCTAGGGTTCAAGACCAATAGGTGGGAATCGCGAAATAGGTAGCCGATCTACTTATAGTCAAGCATATCAGCCCCCAATCTGCGAGATGGGCTCTCTATCTCTGCACTAAAATGAGATCGACTAAATGTACACTCTCGGGAACTGGGGGTGGTAAGACCCCCACATCAGGGGTTGGGGACCCTCTAGTATCACTTGAACGATTTAAGTGAGATAGAGAAATGTTCTTTGAGAACGCGCGACTAACCGATGTTAATTTGTTAGGCTTTTCATATTTCGAGAGGGAAATTGTTTACAAAATGATTTTAGAATTATTTTAATTAAATATTTGAAGATGATTTTGACTATTAGCCACAGTGGTACTCTACTAATAAATAAAAGTATTAATATATTAAAAATGAAATAGAAATAATTTCAAACTAAAATAAATAAGATAATCATCAGTGTGAACTTGAAAATGTACAGGGGTATAAACTCCATAGTTTGGAATCCTTCCATTAGTGATTAGATGTTGTGACTTGTGAGGAGAAAAGAGAAGTCTTCGTCAATGGAAACTTAAAAATCATTTAAAGTGGGTGGGTACCTCACAAAATAAAGGACAAATTCTTTCCCAACGTGACGACCACAGAGTAATTTCCATCAATTCTTCCCTTCTTCTTCACTGCTGTCTCAAATTAATCTTTATTTTAAATATGACAGAAGAAAATGAAAGAACCGGAATCCATGGAAGTCATCCTTCAAACCACGTTAGGCCACAAAAAAACTTACAAGTTGAAGTTTAAAACAGTGGAATCAAGCAAAGAAATCATTTCTAAAATAGAAGAATTAAAAATTCTTGAATTTCACAGTATCGATTCTTTAACGCATAATCTATAATTTTGTCTCTAAATTTTTGTAGCAAATTATATTTTTTTCCCAAATAAAAATTTATCACACAAATTTGCGTACCGCTCTACTTTGTCACTCATAATCCTCCGAGTTGCAAAATGAATGAAACTTCTCCTCATCTAGCATTTTTGAGTTAAAATGCACTTCTATTTTTTCATGATCGAATACACAAACCTCGCGATAAATAAATGTTGAATATGATTCTGATTCCATGTGTGGATCACGTGTTATTGCACTCAAAGGAAATAAAGGTGTATAAAATATCTGAGTCAATTTATATGAAACAAGCATCTAATCATATATTTTTATTTTTTATTTTTATAATAACACTGACAGCTTTTTAAATTACTAATTAATATTAGGGTTTATTTTAATATAAACCCTAAACTATTGATTTTTTTTTTTTAAACCTAAAAATTTGTTGTTAATAAAAAAAACCATAATGTTTGATAAATATGCAATTTAAACCTGCGAGTGGGGTGAGGAGGCCGTCCTCTCGGGAGGGGACGGCTGGTTCAGTTGGACAGATCGTCCCGTCCTAAATGATAATATTTTTTTTTTATTTTTTTCGAGGAGAGGACGGCTGGTCCTTGGAGAAGGTCGTCCTCTCCTTTAAAGAGGACGCCTGGTCCTGGGTAAAACACGTGACAAAAGTTACAGATTTTGTCTTTTAGGAGGAGCACGACCAGTCCAACTGAACCGACCGTCCTCCTCCTCTCTATATTCGTATTTAAAACTCACACCAAATTTCAATGTTCTCTCTATTTTCTTATTTCGATGATATTTCTCCGCGTTCACCTACTAGTTACGAATATTTTTTTTTAATTTTATCATTTATTTTAGGGATTTTAAAAAAACTCGTGACAAAGAGGATGGCCGGTAGAGTACTCCACTCTTTTGATAATTTAACAAAACTTATATTTTATGAAAAGAGTGGACTACTCAATCACATTGATAGATCTTCCGATACGACATCGTTCAAGAAATCTATAAAATAATATTAAAAAAATAAAATATATTAAAAGAAATAACGATAAGATATGCTAAGAAAATAAAATATCTTAAAAGTTCTTTTTTCTGCAAAATGGTTATATATTAACGAAAAATAGTCGTCGGTAATCGAGATAAAATTATTAGAAATATTTAAATAAATAATTATAAAATAAACTATTTATATTTTTAGAAGTTTGATAGAAACTTTAAAATAAAAATATAATGAAAAAAATATGTCATAAAAAATTTAATCTCGGTTTAACACTTTGTATATGAGTTTTTTTTTTAAATCCCTAAAATAATTGATAACATAAAAAAAAAAATATTTGTACCTAATAGGTGAACGCGGAGAAATATCACTGGAATAAGAAAATAGAGAGGATTAAAATTTGGTGTTAGTTTAAAATCCGAATATAGGGAGGAGGAGGACGGTCGGTTCAGTTGGACATGCCTTCCTCCTCCTAAAAGACAAAACCCGTGACTTTTGTTACGGGTTTTACCTAAAAGAGGATGGCTAGTTCTTTGACCAGCCGTCCTCTTTAAAGGAGAGGACGACCTCCTCCAAGGACCAGCCATCCTCTCTTCGAAAAAATGAACAAAATATTACCATTTAGGACGAGACGGCCCGTCCAACTAAACCAGCCGTCCCCTCCCGAGAGGGCGGCCCCCTCACCCCGCTCGTAGGTTTAAATTGCATATTTATCAAATGATAAGATTTTTTTTATGAACAGTAAATTTTTGGATTTTTTTTTTTAAAGGAAAAAGTTCAGTTTAGCCCTTAACGTATGGGGTCAATGATCCATTGACCCCTAAAGTCTATTTTTGACCCAATCAGTCATTATCGTTGACGTCGTTTGCAATTCGATCCCTCCCGTTAATTTTCTTGTTAAATTTTCCACGTGCTCTGCACATGCCCTTCAAAATTTCCAAACTATCCTCTCTCTCTCTGAAACATCCCAAGGCGCCATTCAGGGTCTTGCTCACACTTGCAAAGAAAGCAAATGAAAGTCATTCATTTCTCACAAACCACACAGATAAACACAACCAAAATCCTTGTGATTTATGCTCATTAATCGGAGCATTTCTGAGTGATTCCTACTGGGTCATTAACTTACTTGCACTGTGTTCCAGTTTATCTTTGTGCTGGTATAAAGCTCTACAAAGTGGGGATTTTATCGTGAGGATTTTTTTTATATGTGAAATTTGTTGATTTCTAGTTTGATTTAATCAATAGGGTTTGGTTTTAGTATCAGTGTCATCTTTAATCTGGCTGCTAAAACCAAAAGGTTGTGGAAATGTAGAATCTCTGTGCTCTCCGACTTCTTCAGTCGGAGAAGCCATTTTCAACTTCTCCATTTACTTAGTGGCCTTAGGCTATGGAGGTCATCAACCGACATTGGCCACTCTTGGCTCCGACCAGTTTGACGACCAGCAGCAGAAGCAATCAAAAGCTACTTTCTTCTGCTTCTTTTACTTCGCCCTCAACGCTGGTTCTCTCCTCTTAAACACTGTTTTAGTCTATTTTGAAGATCGCGGTAAATATACAGTTGGGATTAATGAGTCTTTTTTTTTTTGTGGAGGCAGAAGCAGCAGGAGGGAGGGAGGGAAGAGAGATGATAGTTTGGGAATTTTGAAGGGTATGTGTAGAACACGTGAAAAATTTAATAGAAAAATTGACGGGAGGGGTCGAATTACAAGCGTAAACGATAAGGGCTGATTGGGTTAAAATAAACGTTAGGGGTCAATTGACCATTCACCCTATACGTTAGAGGTTAAATTAAATTTTTTCAAAAAAAATTAATAGTTTAGGGTTTATATTAAAATAAACCCTCAATATTAAGTTTTCAAAAATAAAAGAGTTATGGTGCCAGCTACGTTGTCATTTGTCGTACGTTGCTTCATCACGTACAAGATAATAAATGATCATGTTCTCTTCTGCTAAAGAAGACTCATATTGAAAGGCGTAGAAGTCTGTATTTGATAATTTTCATATAAATAGGTAAGATCAAAGTGTGAATTGTTTAACGAAAAAAACTCTAAAGTCATTTTCTAAACAACTTCATCTTGAAAATATGAAAAAAAATTAACAAATCAACTTCCAATGGCCCTCTAATCTCATTTGTATAGTTCAAGTGAAATTGGGGATGTCTACCGACGGGTGGGAATCCGATCTCATTTTAGAGAAGAGATCAAGGTCCGATCTTACAGATTGAGGGGCCAATTTGAGTGAGTATAAATAGATCGCCCCCTCATTTCGCAATTTTCACCACTCGTTCTTTGCCCTACTTAATTCTCATCCCTTATGTTCTAGGGACAATCTGCCACTCTAACCGTGCCGAACTAGTTTAGTCATTTTCACAAATTGATCGGCATTCGGCTACCTCTCCAAATTGACACAAAATCACCCAAACCGTGCCACGTAACAATTTGAACGTTTTGAACGAGACAAGGAAAAATTCAACACCAATCCAATGACAAATGCATAATGAGGAGGAAATTACGATAAATTAAGCAAAAAATTCAAAATTCAATTGGACATCCCCGACCTAGTTAAGAACGCTCCAAATGAGCGACATTGAGATAAACAAGGAATTCAAAACACGAGCACTAAATTTTTAAAAGAATACAGTCCCCAGAACTAGACAAAAAGGTAGACTCGGTCAAACTAAAAGAAAAATACCTTATAGGCACGAAATTCTGGAAATTCAACCCCACAGTCAAATCAAAGTCACTCCATTAGCCGATTGACAGAAGAAATATTTGTGTTCTAATTAAACAAAGAACAATAATTTGAGTCAAACCGAACGTATTGACCCTCGAAAATTACAAAAAATTTATTCATAAATTTTAAAAATTCTTGGATTTCACAATAACCATTCTTCAACGCATAATCTACTATTTCGTCTCTAATTTTCTTTAACAAATTATATTTCTTTCCCAAATAGAAACTTATCGCACAAATTTGCGTACCGGTCTACTCTGTCACTCATAATACTTCGAGTCGCATAATGAATGAAGTTTCTCCTCGTCTAGCGTTTTTGAATTAAAATACACCTCTATTTCTTCGCGATCGAATGTGCAAACCTCTCGATAAATAAGTGTGGAGTATGATTCTCATCCCATGTGTGGATCACCAAATATTGCACCGTCTAATAAAAAAAAAACTACTAGAACTAGAATCCATCAAAGCTATAAGAATAAATAAAGGTTAATTTGGTTGATTGTTGTTATAATGAGTTTTTCGAGAGCTAGCGTTCACGACCAATAGGTGGGAATCGTGAAATAGGTAGCCGATCTACTTATATTCAAGCATATCAGCCCCCAATCTGCGAGATCAGCTCTCTATCTCTGCACTAAAATGAGATCGACTAAATGTACACTCTCGAAAATTGGGGTTGGTGAGACCCCCACATCAGGGGTTGGGGACTCTCCTTGGTATCACTTGAACAATTTAAGTGAGATAGGGAAATGATCTTGGAGAACGCGCGGTTGCCTGAGATTAATTTGTTATGCTTTTCATATTTTGAGAGTGAAATTGTTTACAAAAATGATTTTAGAATTATTTTAATTAAATATTTTATATTTTGAAAAGATTTTGAATATTAGCCAAGGTGGTATTCTACTAATAAATAAAAGTATTAATATATTAAAAATGAAATAAAAATAATTTCAAACTAAAATAAATAAGATAATTATCAGTGTAAACTCCATCGTTTGGAATCCTACCATTAGTGATTAGATGTTGTGACTTGTGAGGAGAAAAGAAGAGAAGTCTTCGTCAATGGAAACTTATTTTATCATTTAAAGTGGGTGGGTCCCTCACAAAATAAAGGACAAATTCTTCCCCCGACGGACGACCACAACAAAGTAATTTCAATCAATTCTTCCCTTCTTGTTCACTGCTGTATCAAATCAATCTTTATTTTAAGGGAAAAAACCAATTATAGACATGTACTACGAGTTATTTTCAATTATAAACACAAACTATCAATTTTTACAATTCAAAACATGTACTTTGAATAATGTTCCAATTATAGACATGCCGGACGGACGGACTCACTCTCCGCCCGTCCGGACTTCATTTTCGCCAGACAGCGGACGGACGGTCTATATTACCGTCCGTCCGTTCGTGTCAAGCCAATTAAAAGATGCCACGTGCACGGACGGACGGAACATTGCCCCGTCCGTCCGGTAAAAGTATTGTAATTCTCGACCTACGGACGGACGTACATTAGTCCGTCCGTCCGTATGAATTCATATGTACTCTACGGACGGACGCACTTTAGTCCGTCCGTCCGTTTCCGTCGATTATAACAGATCGACGAGTTTTAGGTCGGACGAAAAACCGTTCGAAATACTCGATTTTTCCATCAACGTTCTTCAAATCTCTTGCCAAATCGTCGACTGCAAAACATACCAGGTATATTTTCGGTCCATCTCCTAATGATTTTTCTCGGTTTGTATGGTTAAATCGGTAGAAATCGGCCTGCCCTAGGTTTTAGTTACGATGATCCTCCGGACGGACGCAGTTTTAGTGCGTCCGTCCGGATGGATCATCCATAACAATCCGGACGGACGAACCAATAGTCCGTCCGTCCGGTTGATTCGCCTTGAAGTTCCGGACGGACGCAGAAATGGTACGTCCGTCCGGACCAATGCTGTTTGTTGTGTTTTGTATTTGTTCGAATTTGATTTTCATGTGGCTAATATTTGATGTTTCCTATTTTCATATCGTAAAGAATGGTAGACAAACAGACATACTTCAGAAAAGAGGGAGCTTCGACATCAAAACAAAGTTCGAAGTCGAAAGATGGACAGTCAAAGCGTCAAAAGACTGCTCCACCTTCTACAGAGCCCACTCCACGGGTTTCACATCCCCCGACCCCACAGTCCTCTGCAAGGGGTTCAGAGCAACGTCCCCCGACCCCGCAAGCAGCTTCAAGGGTCGTAGAGCAACGGCCGCAGGCCACACAGTCAGCTCAACGGGCGTCAGATGCACGTCCTCTGCCTCCACTCCCCCCTGCATCATCCTCACGGCTTGGAGACCTGCAAAGTAGTCGTGATTTTCGCAGTGAACATTGCCGAGAGCAGTATTTCCTAGATATTCCACAGAGGAAGGTCTCGATGACCAAGATAATCGACTTTACAGGTAAATTTTCACTCAGTTATTATTTATTCATTCAATAAGTTGTTGATATGTCTTATTCATTTGTTATTTACAATTTTCAGGGTGGGAGTCCTTCGAGATTCGAGAAATGTTTGACAGAATCGGACTCCAAGGGCTATACTCTCTGCATGGAGATAGTTGCGAGAAGATAGTTCGCTTATTCTATGCGAACATAGCAGTTACTGCTAGGGAAGGAGTTATCTCCAGCTATATCATGGGCCAAGAATTTGAAGTTACGCCTGAGGTGGTGAATGATATTCTTGGCTTTCACGAAGAAGACGCTGAGAGGTACTACCACGCCCTGAAGACATTTCCTATCTTGGCAACAGATGAGGGTACAGCGTTCTGTAGACAGATTCACAGGAACGCTGATATTGAAGGCTTCGTGAAGCCAATAGCCAGAGAGCTCAATGTCAAGGCTCGCATCCTCCACAACCTCATCGCACACACTATCCTGCCACGCGTAGGACATAGAGAGCACGTCAGCTACATGTGTCTCTATGTCATGGAGAGATTGTACAGTGGCAGGAAGTTTGACCCCGGCTTCGTCATTCTGAGCCACATGCGGGAGATCTCACGGGCCCGCAACAAGAACCTCGCCTACACAGTTCTGATTATGAAGATTATCCAGCATTTTCAGATTCAGATTCCACGAGCGGCCCAGCTCCTTCCACAGAGACAGATTGATGCCTTCGGCAGGTCTCCTCTTGTGAAGATGGGCCTAAGGGAGGTAGATGGAGTTTGGACTGAGCCTGATGATGTTCGACCCCCTCCTCTGTTGCAACCCCCTCGTCGAGGGGGACCACCCATAGATATAGCTGCTATCAGACAGGAGATTCGAGATACGGTGGCAGCTAGTGAACGGAGGATCATGAAATACCTCAAAGGTATCTCGGATTACCAAAGAGAGACGAGAAAGATCTTACAGACTTGAATTGATGCTCATTCTTTTGATCCTGTCCACCTTGGTGCCGACCTTGGTGCCGATGATGCCGATGACGAGGCAGTGATGCCTGGGGGTGACAGCCTTTTTGAGACTGATGCTGGGGATGGAGATGACGAGGCTGGGGCTAGAGATGACGAGGCTGGGGACTCCTAGGTATGTTTGAACGATTTTATTATTTCATTCATTAATAGTTATATTTGAATTCATTCTAATCTAACTTATATTACATGCAGGGCGGGCGATGAGGACTTGGAAATGAGGACTTGGCGATGAAGACTTGTTTTTGGTTTTGTATATTCATAAGTTTTTTATAGATGGATCTGATGAATAGTTATGAATGGTTATGACTGGATAAGTTTTTTGTTTTGTATATTCATAAGTTTTGATGGATGGATGGATCTGATGAATGGTTATGGATATTCTGTTTGATATGTTCATAGTTTGATAGATTGATAGATCTGATGTTTGATAGATGGATTGGATGTAGAAATATGCAGGATAGCTTCGGGGAGCCAAAAAACAAAGGAAACTCTGCCCGAATTTCGGCAGAGTTTCCTTTGTTTTCTGGCTCCCCGAAAGTAATATCATCCTGTATATTTCAACATCTATAGTACTATGAATAAAATGAATTACAATAAAGTTTACATCCAATTAAAATGAAGTTTACATCCAATCAATTGAAGTTTACATTGAAGTTTCTCTTCCTCTTCCCCTTTCTCTTCCTCTTCCTCTTTCTCTTCCTCTTCCGCTTCCTCTTTCTGAAGTCGATTCCTGCATATAATGATAGTAATATTAGATTAAAAGTAATGGCAGTTAAAAGTCATAACATAAATAAAGACAATGGTTAAAAGTAATTGTACCTGTGTCCCGAGTGGTGTCCGAAAACCCATAAATGTGCCACGGCCCGAAGCAGCGCGTGAACTGGATCCCGGCTCAGAGCATGTGCGTTTGTTATGCCCCTGACGCCCACATTTGCCACACGTCATTCTGGCCTTCTTCCTAGAAGTATGAAGCCGACCACGCGAAGAAGTAGAAGGCTCATCGACATCTCGTCTTCTTTTCTTTTTTGGCCTACCAGGTTGCCGCCTCCTCATGGCTGGAATTATTGGGATCCGGTTCTCAGGTTCCAGCCACAGCTGTTGGCCATTTATGGGTTGAATGTAATGTGAGTACATCTCCATATATGTCTGATGATGAAAATATATATGAACATAGTCGTCTACTTCCAGTCTCATGTCAATAATGCATGCATAGGCGTGTACACATGGGATTCCAGTAAGCTCCCAGCGTCGACATGTGCATGTGAGTTCGCTCAGCCTAACGACATATTGTTCACTGTCCTTGCTAACCTGATACACATAATCCCCGGCTGCTAATTCAATATACCAATTGCGAGCCTCATCATTCATTGCTTCAAGCATGTTTCTAATCTTGGGACACAGGGGATCTTCGTTCTTGCGCATCTCATGGTTTTTCTTAACGATGCGAGTCATCATTGTTGATCGAATTATCTCGAACATCGTCAAGATAGGCATGTTCCTGGCCTCCTCTAAAGATGCATTGAAAGACTCACTGAGATTGTTAAGGCCCAAATCGCACTTGGGAATTGTTGAAAATGCGTGAGTTGCCCAAAACCTTGGCGGTGTTCTTCGGAGCCATTCATATGCATTTGTGTTGAGCTCGTTTACCCTTCGCATATGAAACTCAAAAATTTCTCTTCTTGTGGCCCTTGCTGCATTCCACAAGGCATCTCTATACATTACGCCCGGAAACCTGCCTTTGAAGTTTGCATACATATGCCTTAGACAAAAACAATGCTCGGCATCACAAAATATATCGTCCACGGCAGCCACTAACCCCTGAAGTTAAAAACAACAACATAATCAACACAACCGCAGAAAATAATATAAACAAAATGCTTCAAAGAAGATTAATACAAACAATGTATACATTTTGTCGATCTGAGATTACTGTCCATCTTCTCCCTTGGCCAATGCCCAAGTCGCTGCGCAATAAGGTCAAAAACCATGTCCACGAGTCCGTGCATTCTGCCTCCACGTTGGCAATAGCAATGGGATATATGCCATTGTTGCCATCAATACCTACAGCAGTTAATAGTTGGCCAGGGCAAGCTCCCTTTAGATGACATCCATCCAAGCATATTACAGGTCTTCCCATTTCCAACAGACCAGCTTTGCAAGCAGCTAGGCACATATACATTCTTTTGTATATCTGATACTCCTTTCTATTCCTAACGACCAAATCACCATCTATTATGACTGTGCTACCAGGATTTGATCTCAGAATTTCTGCTGCATAATGACGAAGTAGCTTGAGTTGTTCTTCGTTTCTCCCGTAATTAAGCTCTTTAGCATAGGCTCTTCCTCTTCTTGCAAGACTACGCTTAATGTGAATTCGACGCTCGACCCTGACGGTGGTGATAATATCACCGATCGGCCAATCTGGTTGACTTTTGAACCTATCCGCATAAGTGGTTGCCAACCACTTTACCGTTGCGTGTCGATTAGACTTTTCCCTTTTACATTTGTTGTGTGCATTATAATAAGCTTTGATTTGGAAGCTCGCTTCATTTTTCATAACCGAAGCATGCAAATGCCATTTACACCCTACTCCTTGGCATTTTGCTGTGAGCCTTTTCGTTGAACTGTTAACGATCTATATCAACTCCTTTTTTCATAGAATATTGACTTATTTCATCCTTAATTTCCTGTAAAGAGCCATACTTTCTGCTCACAACAAAATCACCTGAATTGGCCGCTCGTATTTGTCTACTTTGCACCTCTTCATCCTCTGAATTTAGCGGTTCTCGAAGCTCATCATCTAGAGTCTGCGATACTGAATGTACTTGTACTAGTCCAACCGCCTCCAAGTGATCAAATGAAGTCATTTCTTCGTATATTGGAGCTTGCACTTCCTCTTCAATATGTTCGTCTACTGGCATATCCTCAAAATATGGATCTTCCTCCTCCATATCATCGTACATCAGGGCCTCCTCCTCCATAGCATAATCAATAGAAACATCATCTAGATAATCATCGTCCGGGATATCATCGTACATCGGGGCCTCATCCTCCTTATCATAATCTATCGAAACATCATCTAGATATCGAAGTTCATCTTCGGAGTTTGAAAGGTCAATCGAATCATCTGAATAATCAGCCATTTACGAGGAGTATCTGCAAAAACGAATAGAAAATAAAGTTAAGTGTCATTCAAAACAAAAAAACAAACTGCGAAAGAACGGACGGACGGAGCATCTTGCGTCCGTCCGCAGAAAATATTTACAAAACTACGGACGGACGGTATTTTTCCGTCCGTCCGCTTCGGAGAATTTTGCCAAACTGCGGACGGACGGTATTATTCCGTCCGTCCGTTTTCTTCCGAAGATCGGCCGGACGGACGCAGACAACAGCGTCCGTCCGTTCTCAAAGAAGATCGAGAAAACCGAACTTACCGCGGTTAGAATTGGTACTTTACCAAAACTACCGCGGTAGTTCTTATAGGGTTTTTACTGAAAACTACTACGGACGGACGGTATAATAGTCCGTCCGTCCGGCGTTTGTGGTTTTCGTTAATTTGATCAACCCGCTTCACCGGACGGACGCTGAAAGTTTCCGTCCGGCCGGAAGACGTGGCAGCAGATGATTCGTTCATTTAAGCGGACGGACGGTAATATAGACCGTCCGTCCGCTGTCTGGCGAAAATGAGGTCCGGACGGACGGAGAGTGAGTCCGTCCGTCCGGCATGTCTATAATTGGAACATTATTCAAAGTACATGTTTTGAATTGTAAAAATTGATAGTTTGTGTTTATAATTGAAAATAACTCGTAGTACATGTCTATAATTGGTTTTTTCCCTTATTTTAAATATGACAGAAGAAAACGAAAGAACCGGAATCCATGGAAGTGGCATCTTCAAACCACGTTAGACGACAAACAAAACTTACAAGTTGAAGGTTAAAATAGTGGGTTTGTTAATTTATTAATTATTATAATGTAAGAGTGAATTTGTTGCATGTAACTTACTTCCATATTAATATTTACACAAATAAATATTTATTTTGAAAAAGAAAAAGACAAAAGAGAGGGCAAGTTCTCCGTTATTCATTTCGATCAGACGACTGCAAAGTAAACTCAGTCCACCATTGTTGTCTTTTTCCTCCATTCATACACTCCTGATCTTCCTCTAACGGAACAGAAAAATTTGTAGATTTATCTTCATGGGTTTTCCGTAGAGTATTCCACTGCAAGATTCTTCTAGTCTTAAGAACAGAGAGAGATTCTGGTAATTTGTTTTCCCTTTCTTCAGCTTGTTTTCTGCAACAATGGCGCTCTCCATGAACAACCCTGTCCAGAAAAAACCAGTTAAGCTTGAAAATATTCGTGAAACGATTGAAAGCTTTAATTCATTCCTCAAACGGCTCTCTGAAACCAAGATCCTCAAATCTGGCCCCAACGGCGATCTTCAAAATTTGGCAGAAAATGGAGGCAGGAGATCAGAAACACACGATGATGGAAGCGAGACTGGAATTGCGAGTCCCAAAATCATCTCTGATAAAGAGGATAGCGGCCACAGAGAAGAAGCTAATGAAAACGTTGGCGTCGAACCAGTTATTCCGAACGAAGAAGTCGCTCAAAGCAGATCTGAAGCTGTAACCGACAGCAATAATGGCGTAAATGGCAGTCACTTCGGATCTCTAGCTTTACCCAACAACAACAATGGCGGAAATGACGGTGACACTGATAACCCCGCCATTGGTGGCGAAAAAAGCACCAGCACTAATACTGTATGGAGATTTTTCAAAAAGCTGAAGAAAAAGAAGAAGAAACAAGAGAATCGGAACGCCTCTTCAACGCCAACCGGCTCAAGGAAGGTTGCTGAAATCGAAGAATCAAGCGAGAATCTTCAAATTGACCAGATGTCTCGAAATCTGGAAGAACTGGTCAACTCCTTGGAAGGATTAACATCTTTTGAAGAACAACTCAACCGCTCAATAGAAAATCTTCAAACTCATCTGGAGAGTTTTCTGCAATGCCTGACATCCGGGCCCATTGACTCAAATTCAGCCAAAGAAATAAGCAAGGAAATCAAGAAACTGAAGAACCAGATTACATCGTCGAGAGGATTAATCTCTGCAGATTCCAAATTACATCCCAACAGACATCTAAGAAATCTCATAACCCGTCTGCCAAACTTGCCTACAAAAGAAATAACTACGGACAGCAAAGCTTACAAGGAAATTGTGAAAATTTTCGCTGGTTTTGATGAGCAACATAAGCAATGTTTCTTGTGTTTCGCTGTTTTTCCTGAAAATGAAGTGGTCAAAAGGAGGCTTCTGACATATTGGTGGTTAGGAGAAGGCTTCATAAAGCCAGGAACGCCGGAGAAACTGCAAAAAAGATTCTCGGTGTTTTTGAAGCAAAGGGATTGATCGAGCCTGTTATCACTAAGAAGAAACGAGAGTATCGACGATATAGAATGCCGCCTCTTGTCCGTTCTGCCGCCATTGAACTTGCTAAAAATAAAAAATTCTTCGATTACGACTCAGACGGGAACCCAACTGCAGATTTCACCAAATGTGACAGAGCTTGTTTGGTGAATGGAAAGGCCCGATTGGATAGGGAAACACAACCAGAAAATTTGGAAGCAATCTTCAATGTGAGCGATCCTTTTCCAGATCTGGCATTAGAGGAGCTGTCGAAGAATAAAAAAAATACAGAAAATAACATCAGTGTTGTGGAATGGGTTATGAAGATGAAGAAACTCAAGGTTCTTTTCTTAGGGAGATGGCAGAGCTCAGCTATTCATCACATCGAAGTAGAAAGTACTGAATTTCTGCAAGCTTTGAAGAATATGAGAGAGCTTAGGTTCCTAAGTCTTCAAGGAATTTCATGGATCAACGAGATTCCGAAATCCATAAAATCGGCGACACAAATGAGAATTTTGGACCTCAAAGCCTGTCACAATCTGGAAGTGCTTCCGAGGGAGATTGGATCACTCAAAAACCTCACTCACTTAGATATCTCCGATTGCTTTCTCCTCGATCATCTGCCTCGAGCATTATCGTCGCTATCGGAGCTCCAAGTCTTAAAAGGATTCGTAATTTGCTCAGAAAAAATGAGGAACTCCTGTTCTCTCCCTGATTTAGTCGCACTGAAGAAACTCAGAAAATTGAGTATCGTCTCGAATAGGGTTGATTTCCCCAACGCGAAAGAACTCGAAGCTCTTCGAACCTTAGGGGAAAGCGGCGCGCTTCGGAAGTTGACAATTTCATGGGGATGGAGACTGGAGCAAACAGTCCAAACAAAACCAGCCAAGTCTATGTTTACGCGACAACTCACCAGAATGAAATCGAAGAAAGAAAATATGGAGAATCCAGGGAAGCTCCCTAAAGAGCTGGAAAAGCTCCCTAAAGAGCTGGAAAAGCTCGATATGCAATGTTTTCCTGAAGAATCTCCTCCTAACTGGCTTATGCCAGGCCATTTCACGAAGATGAAGAAACTCTACATTCGAGGAGGAAGACTGTCGAATCTGGGAGAGGAGAAATGGGAGAACGTTGAGATTTTGAAACTGAAATACCTGAGGGAGTTGAAGAGCGATTGGATGAAACTCATAGAAAAGTTTCCGAAATTGATTTACTTGGAGAAGACGAATTGCCCTTGGGTCAGTTTCTGCCCCACTGATGAGCAAGGAGTCTGGGAGAAAGCCGAAGAAGAAGGAGGAGAACTCCAAGCCAACGCTGCTCCTTCCATGGCTGCTTAGTCTTTCCTTGTCTTGTAATTTCGTGTGTGTTGATGATGGATGATGTTCCTCCATCCAATGTTTCCCTCCATGGCTTCTTGTTTTAATTTCTCCTCAAATTCCATCTACGTTTGTTTATGTTGTTATCGTCTTGATTTGATTCACTTCATCACCAAACAAGCCCCGCAAGCTGGAACTGTGAGACATGGTTCGGTTCCAAAATAAAAATGATTAATAATACATGTAGTTTAAATTGTTGATTTTGAATCAGTTTGTCTAGTTTGTACCAAATTTGAAACAGATTTGGGTTTGATTTTGTCACCGTGACTTGGTTTGGTTTTTACAGTTTTTTTTTTTTTTTTTTTTTTTTTTTTTTTTTTTTTTTTTTATGTAAATCGTGCAGAAAATCAGGTAACAAAAAACAGTGATTTATTTGAGGACATGTCTTGGTCTTGTGTTTAAGAATTTAATGCGAACATCAAATAATGCTTTGAAACAGACAAGAGAAAGAAAAGCAAGTGGGTGAAACATTGAATGCAGCTGGCAAAAAAGAAAAAGTTGACTTGGAAAGACCTCGTAAATATCATTATTATTAATAAGCAGAGAACGAATCAAGGCAACTGCAAGTCTGCAATCGGTCTTTTGAGAGCTTGCTGGCTGCTGCTGTCTCGTCTGTCAAGAAAGTTTCAGGTTCTATCCTCGTTTTCTTCTGCTTTCAGATTCTCTCATCTTTGTTTTCTGTCTTTTAACATTTTCTCCGCTTGTTTCGGAGATCTGGGTTTGTTTAGAAATCTTTAAGTACGAATACGTTCGTCGTTTTGAATTTGAGCTGAAAGTTTCAATTTTTTTTAGCGAAGCAGGCTAAATAGGTTTGGGTTTATAGGTTTTCTCATTGCCATAGTGTTACTCCGTCCAGTGATGATTCTCCCACAGATTGTAAAAATGCCTTCAAATTTAAGCTATTCCAAGCAGTTAAACACGAAGCATTTGAAAGAAACAGACAATTAAGTATGAATGGTTGACTTTTTTTTTTACCTTCCATTTTTATGTTTAGTAGTGTTCTTCCATCTGTTTGTCAAGAAATAGTTGAAGTTTAAGATTTAAAAAGTCTCTAATCTCATAAGGAATCTGTTCTTTATTTGCGGAGATAAATCAAAACTGAGTCTTTATAATGATTTAAGACTTTTTTTTTTTAATTATTTCGCCTAAAGGGTATGCTTCTAATCTTATGTGCATCCAAATCTTAGTGTTTTACAAGTGTTTATTAACTGCAGAATCAATGGCATCAATGGAGCACGAAGATCTGAAAGATAAAATACTTGAAAGTTTAAATCCCGACGTGGTGACTGTTCTGGTTGGAGAAGCTGGAGTTGGAAAAACGCGTCTGGCGAAAGAAGTTTGCGAAAGTGCGGTGAAGAAAGGTGTAGCATCAAGAACTCTTTGGCTAACTCTAAACAAAAACTACAACAAAGAGTCTATGATCATAAAAATTTCTCAGCAGCTCTCGTTGATTTCAAAAACGAATGAGATGGAAGATTACTCTACGACTGAAAAAGACTCGGAGGAAGAGAAATTGGAGGTTATCAAAAACACGTGGAAGAAAAAGATTGACGACATGATACTGCAAATGAGCTCAGATCAGTACATACTGCTGGTTCTCGATGATGTTCGAGGCCCGAAAAATGAAGAAGATATCATCGAAGATATTAATGTTCTTCAGCCGCTGAAGGAGAACAAAAAGTTGAAGGTTCTGAGTACCAGAAGAGAAGACAATACCAGAAGAGATAATCAGGGAACTAAGAAAGTAATCAAAATCAGTCCTTTATATCTCGACGAGGTGACTGTTCTGGTTGGAGAAGCTGGAGTTGGAAAAACGCGTCTGGCGAAAGAAATTTGCGAAAGTGCGGCGAAGAAAGGTGTAGCATCAAGAACTCTTTGGCTATCTCTAAACAAAAACTACAACAAAACGTCTATGATTATAGAAATTTCTCAGCAGCTCTCGTTGATTTCAAAAACGGATGAGATGGAAGATTACTCTACGACTGAAAAAGACTCAGAGGAAGAGAAATTGGAGGTTATCAAAGACACGGGGGAGAAAAAGATTGAAGACATGATATCGAAAATGAGACCAGATCAGTACATACTGCTGGTTCTCGATGACGTTCAAGGAAAGAAAAATGAAGAAGATATCATCGAAGATATTTATGTTCTTAAGCCGCTGAAGGAGAACAAAAAGTTGAAGGTTCTGAGTACCAGAAGAGAAGACAATACCAGCGGCGATATTCAGGGAACTAAGGAAGTAATCAAAATTAGTCCTTTATCTGTAAATGAAGCTGAGGGTCTATTGAACTATACAGTCACAGAAAAAGTATCGAAATTGCGATTTTTCGACGGGATATGTACAAATGTGGTGGAAAAGAGCAATTGCATCCCAGCTACAGTTTCCGGGATTGCAAATATATTGAATTATGTTGCAGACAAAGATGGGTGTAGTTTGCCTGCAGCTTTCAAAGAATTGGCCCGCTGCAAAGAGACATATTCGAATGGGACGAGACAACTTATGCGCTATGCCTATGAGTTGCTGCCAAAAAATGAAATGATCTTGGTGAATTGCTGTTGGCACTGCAGAAAGTTCTTCAGCAAAAACGGCGGACTCCATTACAGCGAGCTGATTGTGAACTGGATATTGGAAGGATGCTTTGGGCCGGTTGATTCTCTTGAGAAGGCCTACGAAGAGGGTCATCGTGTTTTGATGAAGCTGATTGATCTTAAGATGCTGAAAATTGAGGAAGCTAATGTTGTTGCGATGGAGGGATCGGCACTATTGATTCCAGACTGCTCGTGATGGTAGGCTCGGTCTGGCGCTTAACTTGGGACTGCACGGCGTCTACGAGGATGAAAGTGGAAAGGCTTTGGGAGAACTGCGGCTGCTGGTGGTATGATAAAATCAATCTCGAGAGACGAAAAAAACAGATGGAAAAAAGTTTCAACTTTACTCATCGATGGAATTCATCTCGGTCGACAGGTTTACGAGACGTTTTTCAATCCCATGGAGGATATTCAACATCTTATTCTTATGAATCCCAAGTTTGATTCATTGCCTCTATCGATATCGAAGATGAAAAATCTTCGTCTTCTCGTCCTTAGAGGTTGTGATCGGCTGACAAGCATTGATGGCACCATCGAACTGCCTTGCTTAACGGTCCTCGAGATCTCTGGTGCAAGAAACTTCTCTGACATACCAGAGTCTGTTTTCAAGTTCTCCGAAATTCAAAGCCTGAACTTCTCCGACACTGGGATCGTAAAAATCTCTGACTCCCTTTCGAATATGAAGAAACTCCGGTCTCTAGTCCTCAGAGGATGTTCTCACCTAGAATCACTGCCGAAACTCAGCAAGCTTGAGTATCTAATTGTGATTGATCTTTCTGGTGCATCCTCACTGACAAAAATGGAGGACAAAGCCTTATCGAATCTTCAGTCTCTCCAGATATTAGACCTGTCGCAGACGCAGATTGAAAAAATGCCGATTCTCAAAGGTCTCAAAGCGCTAACTCGTGTGTCGTTGAATGATTGCAAAAGATTAAAAAGGTTGAGACGCCTTACATCTTTACCAGATCTCCAAGTGCTTGAGCTTTATGGTTGTTCAGACCTCATAGAATTTCATGACGATGCCTTCGACAGCAAGAAATCCCTCAAGATCCTTGATTTGTCCAGAGCTAAAGTCTCATGTTTGCCTTCGAGTTTTAAGACCTTTACTGATCTTGAGTTTCTCAATCTTTCTGGTATGCCTGAAATGACTGATCTCGGACCTGATACCTTCCAACATATGAGCAATCTCCAGTTCCTCGACCTCTCAAATTCTCAGATCGAAAAACTTCCGTCAGTTTCTAACCTTCCAAACCTTCGCCAGTTTATATTAAGAGACTGCAAGAAGATTGAAAGTTTGCCACCTCTTACTTCTCTGCAAAAACTTGAAGTTTTCGATGTTTCGGGATGCCGTTTGTTGGCGGATATAGGAGAAGATTCCTTTAACGACATGGATTTTCTTCTCCGACTCAACCTCTCAGAAACTAAGATTCAAAAGTTGCCCTACATTGTTGACAAATGTTATCGACGGCTGCAGCAGCTCTTGATGAGAAACTGCACCCACCTCGTGGAGTTTCCATCAAAGTTTTCTTTGCCAAAACTAGAGGAGCTCGATCTTTCCGGCACAAAATGCTTAAAAGAAAATGAGGATCACTTCTTTGTAGATATGAAGCATCTTCAGATCCTGAATTTATCTGGAACAAACTTCAAGTTGCAGTCTCTATCCAATCTCACCAGTCTCAAAAAGCTTCTACTGAGAGACGTAGTGTTGGATGCACAGCTGGATTTCGAAACCCTTACCCAGCTTGAAGTTTTGGATCTTTCAAGAGCCCGAGGAATCAAGTCGCTACCATCATCCATTGAGAAGTTAAGCCGTCTCAGAAAGCTTTTGCTGAGAGATTGTTCAGTAACTGATCTGACACATGTGAAATCAATTAAGAGTTTGGAGGTTCTTGATCTATGGGGAGTTAGTATCAATGAGTTTCCTTGCTGGGTAGAAGAGCTTGAAGGGCTGAAGCGTCTCGATCTACCGGATTTATCGACTGTTTCTTCGAGTATCGAGTGGGGAAAAATTAAGCGAATACCGGGAGAACTGAATTTGAGTCGGTGTGCCGGTTTGGATTTTTCTGCTACCAAAAGCATCAATGACAGGCCTTCAATTCTGGTAAATGATAGTATGTTTTTCGAGAACTTTGAGTTATGGGGCAACTGTGTTAGCCAATTTCACATCGTTGTCCGCTCGCAAAAGGATCAACTCGACGACGAAGATATTGACAGCCTAAGGGACGAGGGCAGATTTAGAGATATCTACTTCAGTACTATTTCTTTTGAAAATTTGGAGGCTCCATTAATGAAAGTCATTGGCTTTGATAGCTTCCCATCTGGTGTTAAGGAGGCGGTCAATCAAGCAGAGTATGTATCTCTAATTCAGAATAGATTTCTTGAATCATTATCTGAATTGGGAAGTTTGAATAAGATGAAAGGATGCTGGCTTCAAGGATGTTCAACCATGGCTAGCATTTTGCGTGAAGAAAGGACAGATGGAGAGGAGGAGAAAGGGAAAATGAAAATAACGCTGGAAAATCTGGAGATTTTATGGATCTCGAGCCTACCTAAACTGAGTGCTTTTGATGGACGAAGGCCAGCTGAGATCTTCAGAAATCTTAGACATTTGTATTTAGATTGTTGTCCATTGATCGAGACTGTTTTTTCTTCGGCTGATCTGCCATCAAACCTCGAGATCCTGCAGATCAAATTTTGTGACGAGTTGAAGATCTTGTTTGCATGCGATCAAACAGGAGAGGAAGAGGAACCTACATTGCCGAAATTGTGCAAATTGAATCTGATCGAACTCCCTCAACTTTCTTGCATTGGAGCTAAATTTCCGGCTCTCAAAACAGCTGTGGTCCGCAACTGTCCGAAGCTGGACTACTCTAAAGAAAGTGAGAAACTGAAAAATGAATCCATTGTTGTTTATAGAGTTGAAGAGAGTTGGGATGGATCTGAACTCAAAGACTAGACAGGACTGCAGTGATGCTGCATGAAGTTCAGGTTGGAATTCTCTTCCTTGTTAGCATAATATCAAATGGAGTGGCCTAGAATTTTGGTTCAGTCTCTCTTTGGATCTGACTGATTATTGCTTCTGTTTTCTGAGTGTTTACCCATAAAATGAGTGTTGAGTTCATGTCTTCAAGTACATTAATGTGAAAAAACAAAGAATTCTAAACTCTCGATCAGCTACAAAGAATTCTGCCTGTGAAAGCAGGATCACAACTCCTAAACTCACCTTCATCAACCACTGACTCCATCATCCAAAAATTAAACTTATCTTTCTTCCAATCCATTCCCATGCAACATCAAACCCAACGTCCCCCAAACCCAGTAGTGTTCTTCATTCAAACCTTGTCTGGGCGGAGCTCTCTGATCACAACTATAAAGAAGGAAACCAGGAGCAACACTTTACTTTAAAATATAGAATCACCACGAATCCAGTTTGTTCTGACCTTCCTACGCACTCTGAACTCGGGCGAAAAAAATGGCGGCTTGGACAAAATCTGTTGATGAAGCAAAATCACAGCCATTAATGGCCGACTGAACTCCCATAGCAAACAACCCAATCAATGACAGAACGCTGGACGAAACCCTCCTTAGACAAATTGTGCTCGTCGCGTATTGGAGGGAACAACCCTTCATTGACGACGAGGGAAATCGTAGAGAAACGGTATGAAGAAGCTAACATGAAGTTTTTCTTTGCCAATTAGTCTAACTAGGCCCATTAAACTAACCAACTTCAAAAATTAAATCGAAAATGGAAGGCAACTAGGGATAGAAATCGGTCCGGTTTAAATCGAAAATCAAACCAAACTAAACTAAAAATCTCAGTTCAGTTTTAATTTTGGAAAACTCTAATTTTGGAACCGAATTGCCGAACCAAGATTTTCGGTTCCGTTCTCGATTACTTCTTTCAAAAATCGAACCGAAACGAATTTTTAATATTTATATAATTTTTTAATTTTTATATCAAAACCGACCAAAACAAGTTAAAATCGAAGAAAACTGGCACAAAATCGAGTTAAAACTGTAAAAATCAAGAATCGAAATTGAATTGAAACCAAACCGAGGAGAACCAAAAATCGATTGAAAACTGAACCTCGGTTTTCAGTGTTCCTCAGTTCGGTTTCGGTTTCAGTTTCAATTCTTTCCAAATCGAACCGAATCGATTCCACTCCTAAAGGCGACCTAGCAAAATTTCATCTGGCCCAATTCCATTCAATTATTCTAGCCTCAACACAAACTAAAAATTCCGCCTCAACCTATAAAGATGACTACACCCATAAGGTAGCTCTGGCCCAGAGACCTCAATCGATCAGAAATGGACTCGATCGAGAAATTTGGATCCAACTCAGTCAAACCAAACAAAACTCAAGTCAATTATAAATTTATATGAGTGAGTATTTCCACCTTCTAATGAGTTCATTAAACAAAATTATTATATATTAATAATAAAATAATTGGTTTCGGTGATCAAGAGCATATGAGTTCGCACCGAGAACCTGAACTTTTTATACTTTAGGAATCCATGTAAGTAAAAACAATATCTCAACACTTTAGTTGCAGACCTTACATCACAAAACATAGTATATATGTTATTTTCTTTATGCTTATATTATTAATTTAAATTATGTTGTTCATATATTTATTTGAGTGATCTATATTTAGGCGCTGACATAAGAGTGTAAAAAGATAAAATTTGGAATGTCACGTGTATGAATGAATGAACCTATTTCAATTGACAATTTTATATTAGATGACTGATGTAATCTTGTGAGGTAAAAAACCGCTAGTTATTTGGAAACTTGAATGCAGTTGAAAATGAGTTCAAACCACTTGAGATGATAGACTAGGCAATGAAATTCAATTATCTATTATATCATTGAGGATTTGATTATGATTTTAGTGGGACTAGATGGTTGAATTCATTTATTTGCCACTTGGATTTAGTCATAATTACAACCTTCTTCAAAATTGACCATATGATTGAGAGGTTGTCTAATTCTTATGAAGAGTCTTATTGTTCTATTGCACGAGAAGAAAGAGACATTGTTGAGCCTTGTGAACAAGTTGTTGATATTAATTGTGAAGTGTCGGGAGATGTTTATGTAGAGTCTTTGGTTCGATTTTTCATTTGCTTGGCTTCACTTTTTTAGATGATTTCTCTCGTATTGTGAAGCTATCCATTCCAAATGATGATGAATAAGCTCCACCTCGAGAAGAAAAAATGTGGCTACTTTGCATTTGCAAGATGAGACTAGCAAAATAGAGGAGACATACATGGTGGAACCTATGAGTTTCTTCAGATAGGTCTGCCATCTTCAAAGAGCTCATACAGAAACAATATTAATTCATACAATGATCTTAATGATACATTTCGATTCGATACAAGCAAAGGGGCAACACACTAGGGAGGCATCATTGTACTAGAGAATAACTTACAAACATAAAATAGTTGAAGCAGTGGCAGCAGGTTCACCGAAGAATCTGCACCGATGTTCTTCCTAGTACAAACAAAAGAAAATGCCCAAGATAGAAAGAATTGTAAAAATCACAGAAGTTCTCTGGCTAGCCTCACCGGTTTCTCTTTTAGAAACGCCACATCACCATTAGAGGCAATAAGTAGATGATGATCAGGTTTGTCTTCACTTCTGTCAGATGTGGAGGATGCAACAGATCCTGAGCCATCATCATCATCTGTATCATAATAAGATGCAGTTCAATAGAAATTAAGATTAAAAAAAAAAAGATGTAAACCATGTTGCCACAACTAAACTGCAATGCAATCATGACAGTTCTAAGCACCCACAATGGATGATTATATTCCATTTCTCATTAAAATAGACGTTTCTCAAATGTCAGTGGAGCCCGAGAGAGTAATGTACTACCAAAATTACTTTATGAGGTTTAGAACAATAAAATCAGGGAGAAAGACCAAAACATTCAATGGGAAGTTGATCACAATAATTGCATTATAAAATTTCTATTTCAATACGAACTCAAGGGATTATGAGGCCTGCCATCCAAAAAGATGCTCATTATCACGAGACATCAAAAATGTCTTGGTCTTACTTCACAATTGTTTTTATTATTTTAAACTTTCCAAGACAAGTGGCATCATCTGAAAGGGTAGCTTCAATATACCAGTCACACCTAATAATTTCCCGTTATTCATAGAAGTACAAAGACCCTGCACCCAATATTAAGTTTTTCATTTATTCAAGTGCATATGCAAATAAAAAAATTATCAGTAGTTTAATTATATAGAAAACTTTCATTCCATCATTTTCAGCAACATTTTCCATTTAATAAGATCTGGAGCAAAATAGACCTACCAGAATATGTGGGGTGATCAGGAAGATGTCGTACTGCTGTAATCTGAATGCTTTCCGGGAGAAGACAGTTGCAGAAAGAACCTGAAACTTCAAACAGCCACATAATTAGTTGCATCAAACCCAGAATTCACTAAAGAAGACTGACAAGTAAAGAAGCTGCATTTTTTACGAGGTCAATATCTTTCTCTTCTGGTTATTTAAAGTTACTTTGTAAACTTTGAATCCCTTTTATTTCCTCTTCAGAAATGCAAATACTTTATTGAACATAGAGAACCGGAAAAAAATTGTAATCGGACAACATTTATTTATTACCATATCTTATTGCCAAGAATTTAGAGATTACTGATGATATTTAAGCCCTTAAGAAACCTTGTGGACTCCAAAAAATATTACTGCAGAATTCCAGCAACTGCAAACAATAAATCTCACCTAATCGAGCAAGCCGATTCACCCATCCTGGAATGGGTTTCCCAGTTAGTCGCATACAGACTTCTTCAGTAAAGTGGTTGCAATTCTTGGCAATCAAATGATAAGTGTCCCCATGATACTTTGTAGAAAGATGCTCCATGAATGATTGAAATTCCGAACGAGTCATATCAGTGCTGCCCAAAAACACTGACCTTCGGAAGAGAAAGCCAGGGCAACTTCTTGGCTCCACCTCAAATACCCCACTTGAAGAAAATTCATGTGCACCAAATCCATACTCCATTTCATGCACTGCATAAAATCAAATAAAAAATTCCCATGAATTCGGAATGTAAAAAAAGTAAATTTTGGATAAAGATTTTTAGATAATAACTACACAAGACAAAATGAAGCAAATAATTTCCAACTAAGTTCCCTATAAATCCTAAACCAGAAAGAATAAGGAAGAAAGAAAATTGTATTGTAAGTGGGAGAATAACATACTAATGACCATTTCAAGATGCTCAATTCTCTCATAGAAGAATTTCCGTACTCTAAAACTTACTATCTATAAACTAAGAACATTCTGAAAGCACCTAACGTCCACAGCAGCTATTCCCAAGCATTACACAAGTGTATACCCCTTGCTCAACCATGTTCCTCATTCCATTTCTGCCACTAGCCTTTCCATCTCCTTGTGTTCGGGCCTTTTTCATGCACATGGGGTATTAGGGGCTTATCAATATTCTCCCTTGCCTTTCCATCAGCTTATCAATAATCAACAACTGTTTTCAATTCTGTTGCGCCCTTTGTCACGATCAGAGAATTGTTGATCGACAGCTGACACCTTAGTAGTTGATACCCAGAAAGACGTAGCATTAATGGAGATATGCTAGGAAGAATTATATCAATACTTTGTCCAAGGAATCCATTTCGCTCATTGCTTTGAATTGGATGATGCAAAGCATCAGAGATAATAAGTCTCCACACAAGGATTAACCATCTCTTTCTAACCACCAATATGTGGTTTGGAGGGCGGTCCAAATTTGACTCGTGAAGACTGTCACGATCTGACACTATGGGTTTCAGTATCCCATGCAACTTCACCATTGAATTGATAAATTGGGCAGTGACCATGTGGCCTGAAAAAGGATGATTCAACACAATGATGTCTGCATATTTGCTCAACCTGTCGACCACCAAAAGAATTGATAGGAGTCAAGTAAGCAAGGACAACACTACTTCAAAAGACCCCTTAACCATGCAAAAAGGATCGATGACACGGGGTTAGAGATAAAATGATGCAAGACGCAATGAGTGGCTTTCTCCAAGATGCTTGGAACAAGAATCATGTTGATCAAGGCTTGGAGGAAGAGAAAAATGTGGTGCACATAATCCATTGCCAAGATTGAAAAAAGATGTCCTAAATTGTTGCTTTGGACTTTATATGCAATAAGGCATTTTGGGCCACCTTGACACTTGACAGATTAGACACTTTAGGCTTTTTATAGGAACCATTGAGGATTTAGCAAAAAAACACGTCAAGATAAGAAAGAAATGTACAGTAGTCCAAACTTTCAAGAGGTCTGCGGTAGAATCTCAATTCCCATAAATAAGGAAATCAGAAATTAATGGAAAAAATTATCAACTTTATCTAATTGTAAAAATAAATCAGTGTTCCCAGCATTCGAAAGTCTAGGTTCTCCCAAAACCCCTAGATTTTCATCAATAGCACAAGCCCTTCTCACGTTGTCCCTATAATTCTAAATCAATCAAGCGCTTGAACGTGGTGGTAGTCCCCCTATTTCACCACCAAAGTAGTCTTCTCGTTGAGGGTCGTGGTTTAGTCTCCATAGTTTGGGCTAAAGCTTTTTGGGCCAAGCAATTTTTTGTCGATCATACCTTTTCCTGACATTGGACTTACTCCCAAACTACTTCCTTATAAGAACGAATTTCTGTCTTCTAGCCTTTGGGCTAGGTAAGCCCTCACAGTTAAGCCAATCAGATTTCTGCCTTAATCTCCTCAAAGAGCCCATTGGTGAACATGCCTCCAAGATTGCTTCAGGAACCCCTTCCATAGAACTTGCCAAAGCTTCGAAAAAGAACTTGCCAAAGCTTCGAATGTTTGGCGATACTCCCTCACGGTCCCAGTTGTTTCACAGGGGTGATCCTTCTTTGTTGTCTCCTTAGGCATCAGACAGAACTCTCTTATAATCTTTCCTTAAAACTCGATTCAACGAAAAATAGGTCAACGACCGGTCTCCCACTGATGCAAAACCAATGCCTCTACCTCCATGCTAATTGGAATGTGGTTCAGTCATACAATTTATGGAGTAATATCAATCAGCTCAAAAATCCATCTATCCGGTTCCTCTCCACTGAAATTAGGCATCTCCAATCAAGCTTTGTTCTCCAGTCGACCCACCTTGAATTTCATCTCCAACTGGCTTTCAGTCCTTTCTTGGTTATCTCTGTCAAACAATCGGTTAGTCTCAACCTCAGCAGAGTGGGAAAAAGAGAGGTTCACCCACTGGGCTTTTCCCTTGGTTGGCTAGCGGTATTCTTTTGGAGCCATTCCAATTGTTGGGCCAGTAGATATACCTTGTCCAGTGCCAGCATCTTGCTCATCATAAACTTACGACTTTTTTAATACCTTCCACCTCCCATTGCACCTCTCTCCAAGTTGCCTCCATCCTTTCCTCTAGTGACTCCGGTCATCCCTCCATCTTTCTCCTAACCATCCACCTGAAATCTGTAGATTATGCAGCTCGGATACCGAATTGGTAGAATCTTGAATATCACAAATAAGAAAATAAGAAATTTATTCAATTGTAAAAACAATACAAATCAACATTCCAAGCATTCGAGAGACAGAGACTTGGTCTCTCCCAAAAAAAAAAACTTGATTTTCCTTCGTAGCCTCGTCTATCTCTAATAATCTCTAATGATCTCTTTTTATTCAATTCTCATCTATTCTATCTCTATGCAACTTTTAAATCACATCTCCTAATTGAAATGCAAATTATAGATGATAATAGATATCATATCTATAACTAACTAATATTTATTTAAAAGATAACTTATAGATACTACAAGACTAAACTACCTTAAATATTATTAAATATTAAAAAGATTGAACTATGCTCATATTATTAGAGCCTTATCAGTCTGCTAGCTGTCTCCTTACAAATCCTTCTAGAAAATACTTCTCATGTCCTTTTCCTCTCATCCTCCTCCTTTATTAATACTCAAAGACCCTTTACAGAACTGTTACTAACTATTTAATGTTTAAATTGCCCCATTAATAATTTTTGTAGAATATTCTATAAATATTGTCTATAAATGCCCACGACCCAATATGTCATATGCTTTTACAAAGTGATGGTACAATCCGGTTAACCCAAAAAATCCTAGCAGCTCCAGGAGAGTGCAGGGTGTAAGCCATCACCACATAGCCTTTATTTTCTTCTAATACGCCGATATAAGAGTACATAGTATGTCTCCGATAAGCAATCTCTAGCTGCCCAAAAAGACATTTTTTTACATTTAGTTTCAGCTCATGGTGAGCTAAGATCTCCAAAACTTGTTGGACATAACAGCAATGATACTCCCATTGGTTTGTTGTAAATCAAGATATCAAAGAAAAACACACTGACTTGCACAAAAAACCCTAAAACACATAATTAATGAGTGATTGAAAGGTTGATGGGATGGTAGCGAGTCTAAACGAAGTGGCCATCGAGTGTTTAAGCCATATTGTAGATGTGTTCCAGTGTGACCAATATTTGGTGATTACATGACCAAAGATCCAATTTGGTGAATATATGTTCTCCATGTAACTCATCCAAGAGCTTGTCAGTGATGAAATAGAAAATCTGTCAAGATTGGTAAACCGATTGGGAGCCCTGTAGTTGGCATAAAATCTCCATGAATCATCTTTCTTTGAAACCAACAACACTAGAATTAAAAAAAAGACACAATAGAGCGAATTAATCTAGTGGCCAACATCTCATGGACCAGTTGCTCTCTCTTCTTTTTGGCATTGGGTTCACGGTAAGGTAGAACAGTAACGGGAGCTGTTTTGGAGTGTAAAGTAATTGCATGATCATGTGAGCAGGGTTGGGGAAGCCACTTTGAAGTATCAAAAAATCTCAAAAATGCTAGATCACCTCTTGGAGCTACTATTTAACTCCAAAGCCTTCAAAGTCAAGTGCTTTCTCCCAAGACTAGCATCCCCAATAACGAAACAGTTATTTTCCCTACTTTGTAGTATAAATAACTCCTCCCAACCGACTTGAAAGTTGCTGAAGGTGTCTGGCCACTGCATACAAAGGATAATATTTTCTCTATCGAGATCAAGCAGGAATCTTTGTATTTTGACAGTTCATCAGCACCTCTTTACAAATGAAGGATCCTTGCACCAATGATACGGCCCCCATTAATACTCTATATCCTTTCGTTGCTACCTTAATGGAGAGTAGAAGCATGTGATCGATAGCTAATTCTCCCTTCCATCCTTGTCCCTATGTTCAGATTTTCACAGTCATTCTCAGGGTTATCCATTATGAAAAGAATTTGGAGTTCTAGGAATATTGATCCCCCTAGGTATACTCCACATCACATCGAAAATAAATGCCTCGCTCGCTTAAATCCACATGAAGGCTTGGTGCTCACGTTGAGGCTTGTTCGATTGAATGAACCTCCAGTTAAGTTCTCACAACTGTGCGATGAGCTGAAAAAAATATTGAGAGCTGAGCTCAGTATTAAGTTGGTTATGTTTTTTTATGAGAATGATCAAGACCAAGAAAAAAAAAAAAAAAAAAAAAAAAAAAAAAAAAAAAAAAAAAAAAAAAAAAAAAAAAAAAAAAAAAAAAAAAAAAAAAAAAAAAAAAAAAAAAAAAAAAAAAAAAAAAAAAAAAAAAAAAAAAAAAAAAAAAAAAAAAAAAAAAAAAAAAAAAAAAAAAAAAAAAAAAAAAAAAAAAAAAAAAAAAAAAAAAAAAAAAAAAAAAAAAAAAAAAAAAAAAAAAAAAAAAAAAAAAAAAAAAAAAAAAAAAAAAAAAAAAAAAAAAAAAAAAAAAAAAAAAAAAAAAAAAAAAAAAAAAAAAAAAAAAAAAAAAAAAAAAAAAAAAAAAAAAAAAAAAAAAAAAAAAAAAAAAAAAAAAAAAAAAAAAAAAAAAAAAAAAAAAAAAAAAAAAAAAAAAAAAAAAAAAAAAAAAAAAAAAAAAAAAAAAAAAAAAAAAAAAAAAAAAAAAAAAAAAAAAAAAAAAAAAAAAAAAAAAAAAAAAAAAAAAAAAAAAAAAAAAAAAAAAAAAAAAAAAAAAAAAAAAAAAAAAAAAAAAAAAAAAAAAAAAAAAAAAAAAAAAAAAAAAAAAAAAAAAAAAAAAAAAAAAAAAAAAAAAAAAAAAAAAAAAAAAAAAAAAAAAAAAAAAAAAAAAAAAAAAAAAAAAAAAAAAAAAAAAAAAAAAAAAAAAAAAAAAAAAAAAAAAAAAAAAAAAAAAAAAAAAAAAAAAAAAAAAAAAAAAAAAAAAAAAAAAAAAAAAAAAAAAAAAAAAAAAAAAAAAAAAAAAAAAAAAAAAAAAAAAAAAAAAAAAAAAAAAAAAAAAAAAAAAAAAAAAAAAAAAAAAAAAAAAAAAAAAAAAAAAAAAAAAAAAAAAAAAAAAAAAAAAAAAAAAAAAAAAAAAAAAAAAAAAAAAAAAAAAAAAAAAAAAAAAAAAAATCTGTTAATTTATGTAGTCCCTCTTATTTGTGCAAACGAATTTCAACCTGTACCTATGATTGAAGACTATTTACAAATGGATTTTAAGCACGACGTCGAGAATCATTTTTAGATGGGTTTCCAATAATTCATTTTGTGCATATAATCACACACAAAATCATCTAGTTGTAATGTCAAAAATCATTCGCAACTTGACCCTTCTTGCACAAGACAAATCCAATCTAGTAGAAGAGTATGAAACTCAATCAAGGTGTGGAGATGTTGCTCGCTTTCCTCCGATTACAACTAGGACAATGCCTCACTGTCTAATCAAATTGTAGTTGGCTCTATTTGCTTGAGTTTTGTCAGCTAATGAATCGAGAAAATAGTCGTCCACATAAAAGTGTCATCCCCTTGAGTAATTGGGGTAAACATTGCAATTCTAGCCATCTCGATGTTGGTTCACGTTGGAGAATAGTAGGTGAAGGTGTGTTGCCCATTTCGGATGGAGATGGCCGAAAGCTCTGATTGCTTGACCAATTTAGGCAGACTAAGCCAAGCTTCGATGTCTCCAATTCAAGCAGCATAATCCTCACTCCTTCATCCATAGATTCTAGGAGGAAGAGTTTATCCTCACTCCTTCCATATGTTGTCTGCAGAGGTACTTATCAGTACAGAACCAACCCCACTCCTCCTCCCCCCACCCCCCATGCTTGGGTTTTGTCAGCCAATTAATCAGGTTTTTTCAGCCAATGAATTGAGAAATAGTCGTCCACATAAAAGTGTCATCCCTTGAGTAATTGGGGTAAACATTGCAATTTTGGCCATCTCGATGCTGGTTCACGTTGGAGACTCTCAGTTGAAGGTGTGTTGCCCATTTTGAATGGAGATGGGAGAAAGCTCCATTTGCTTGTACCAATTTAGGCTGACTAAGCCAAGTTTCGATGTCTCCAATTCAAGCAGAATAATCCTCACTCCTTCCATATGTTGTCTATTAGCCAAACCCTAATTTCTGAAGTGGGGAGTCATTCAATAGGTATTCTTTGCCATCTACAGCCTTTTCATTTGAGACTTACAGATAGAACATTGAATTCTTCAATTTTTTGACATCCTAGCCATTAAAAAAATGTAGAAGGAAGGAAATGGGAGCAGTATGATGTTGTATCCGTTTAGCCCTAGTTTTGTAAGTGTTTCATTCAGTATAGCGTTATAATCCAAGAGCTTATATAATTGCTGCTTCTAAAACTAAATACTTATTGATTTATTAAACGATACTATTTTCTCCATGAAGAAAACACAAAATTGTCTTTGTAATTCTACAATCCATTTTTACCAACTTGCAGGCGTGAAGTGGTTGTATGATAAGAAATAGTTATATGATAGAAAGGAAATGAAGAATAAATCTTCTGATTGCCACATAAAAGAACCAGGAAATGAACAGCAAACATACCTTCAATGCCAGAATGAAAAATTCCAAGTCCAAACCAATAAAGATAGTTATTTAGAGGTGTCAGATCATAGACATTCAGGTACAACATGGCGCGACTATTTCTTCCACTGCTTTGCTCCTTCCCATCACTTGAACTCGAGCTTGATCTTGATGGAAACAAGCGCATTGTCGATTACAGACAATCTTAACTATCAAATTTCAAGCCAATAATCACAGACATAACATAGCTGATTCCAACCCTGCAAGAAAATTAAGATCACAAGAATTAAATATGAGAACCTTTCAGAGGTCAACCCTTTTAGTTAAAAAAGAAAAAAAAAAAAAAAAAAAAAAAAAAAAAAAAAAAAAAAAAAAAAAAAAAAAAAAAAAAAAAAAAAAAAAAAAAAAAAAAAAAAAAAAAAAAAAAAAAAAAAAAAAAAAAAAAAAAAAAAAAAAAAAAAAAAAAAAAAAAAAAAAAAAAAAAAAAAAAAAAAAAAAAAAAAAAAAAAAAAAAAAAAAAAAAAAAAAAAAAAAAAAAAAAAAAAAAAAAAAAAAAAAAAAAAAAAAAAAAAAAAAAAAAAAAAAAAAAAAAAAAAAAAAAAAAAAAAAAAAAAAAAAAAAAAAAAAAAAAAAAAAAAAAAAAAAAAAAAAAAAAAAAAAAAAAAAAAAAAAAAAAAAAAAAAAAAAAAAAAAAAAAAAAAAAAAAAAAAAAAAAAAAAAAAAAAAAAAAAAAAAAAAAAAAAAAAAAAAAAAAAAAAAAAAAAAAAAAAAAAAAAAAAAAAAAAAAAAAAAAAAAAAAAAAAAAAAAAAAAAAAAAAAAAAAAAAAAAAAAAAAAAAAAAAAAAAAAAAAAAAAAAAAAAAAAAAAAAAAAAAAAAAAAAAAAAAAAAAAAAAAAAAAAAAAAAAAAAAAAAAAAAAAAAAAAAAAAAAAAAAAAAAAAAAAAAAAAAAAAAAAAAAAAAAAAAAAAAAAAAAAAAAAAAAAAAAAAAAAAAAAAAAAAAAAAAAAAAAAAAAAAAAAAAAAAAAAAAAAAAAAAAAAAAAAAAAAAAAAAAAAAAAAAAAAAAAAAAAAAAAAAAAAAAAAAAAAAAAAAAAAAAAAAAAAAAAAAAAAAAAAAAAAAAAAAAAAAAAAAAAAAAAAAAAAAAAAAAAAAAAAAAAAAAAAAAAAAAAAAAAAAAAAAAAAAAAAAAACTGATTTCTCATTTCCTTCCCCATTTTCCCCCCTTCATCTCCCTCTGTTAACCCCCCCTTCCCCCTGGCTTCTTCCCCCTTTCTTTCCTTTTACTTCTTTATTTTTCTTGAACTCTTATACATCTCTCCTTCTCTACCTTAGAATTTTTTTGGTATTTTTTTGGATTTCAATGAATCGAACCTGAGCGACTTCCTTTTCTTATGATTTTGGTTGAATTGATTTTCTACATTTTTATCACAATCACTTGCAAAAAACGAAGACAGAGTGTTCTTTATGATAAAGTGAAAAAAATTTAATCGAAACATCAACCAACAAAAACCAATCCTAGTAAAAGAATTAATGGGCCTAAAGAATTACAATAACTTTTCAGAATTAGCAGAAGAGAGAAATGGAGCTTACGAGAGGTCAGAGAAATTGAAATGCTGACTAAAATCCGATGAGTAACTTGAAGCAAACGTGGAGGGGCCTAGATCGGAATCTCTCCGAACTTGAATTGCTCCTTTTAAGACCAAGGGAGAGTGAAAGAACAAGAACTTTCTCTTGGATTTGGAAAAGGTTCAGTTTATCCTTCTCGTTTGGACGGAAGAAGTTTTCTGCCATTAAATGTATGTTCTCAAGAATGCCCTAATCTTTCCTCTTTTTTTACCATGCTGCCTTTTTCTACGTAGGCATAGGTGTCTTCTTAATACCAACACGTCAAAACTTTTCTAATTAATTTGAAAGGTAAAGTAAGCTATTGTTTCTTTCTTTAATTTTCTCAATTAATTTTAATATATAGTTTTAGTTAGGTTGTCAAAGGATCTTTCCATTCATTTTTGTCAATAGATGTAATGTAATATATTTTGTAATCTTATTTTTATTTATGACAATATGCTCATATCAGTAAATTAATGGATCGACTCGATCGTTATTTCCTATCGATCAAATCTTTTATGAACGATTGATTGGTATAAGTAGAGTTGTTAGCTAGCTCTCTTGCTCAGCTCGCTACTGTAGCGGGCCGAGCCTGGTCAGAGCGAAATGAACTAGATATTTATTTTGACAATCGATATCAATTTTCTCAAGATAAGAACTTTGATATTTTATATTGGTGGAAAATTTTTTTGCTACGTATCTTATTTTTTCTATAGTGACACATGATCTACTAACTTTTTTGGTTTCTACCGTAGTATCAGAGCAAGCTTTTAGTGCAAGTGGACGTGTGTATGATGAACGCTGAGGAAGACTTGTACCTGACCTCGTGGAGGCACTCATTTGCATGAAGGATTGGAACGACATCGTAAATCAACAACAAGAAAACGAAATACTAGAAGAATTTAAAAATTTGGACGTTTGAAGACTAGATTCTCATTTAAATTTGGTCCATTAAAAATAAAACTAAAATTACAATAACTTAATTGAAAAAAATAAATAAAACCATAAGAATTGAATTAAAACAAAATCTACAATAAGATGTACTATGATCATTTACAATTTAAATTTTTGTTAGTCTTACATGGGACCTTCAATTGACATTTTCGTTTTATGTTGTAACATTTATTGACGTGTGACTCAATTATTATTGTGCTAGTTTATTATTTTAGTTATTCATAATAGATCACCGTTACTCTATAAACGAAAGAATATTTTATCAGAGAATACTCTAAATTATCATTAATTATGGTTGACATAAAATCATTAAATTATAAAATAAATATCAAAATAAACTTTAAACTATTTGGTCATTAAAAAACTTATTATTAAACTATGTTTCTTAATAAAATCGTTCTTGAAGTATGATATGCAAACAACTTCAACATGAGCTAATTTTCAAGTCAAAGTTAAACAAGTTGAGCCGAGGTAGCTAAAAAAAAAAAAAAAAAAAAAAAAAAAAAAAAAAAAAAAAAAAAAAAAAAAAAAAAAAAAAAAAAAAAAAAAAAAAAAAAAAAAAAAAAAAAAAAAAAAAAAAAAAAAAAAAAAAAAAAAAAAAAAAAAAAAAAAAAAAAAAAAAAAAAAAAAAAAAAAAAAAAAAAAAAAAAAAAAAAAAAAAAAAAAAAAAAAAAAAAAAAAAAAAAAAAAAAAAAAAAAAAAAAAAAAAAAAAAAAAAAAAAAAAAAAAAAAAAAAAAAAAAAAAAAAAAAAAAAAAAAAAAAAAAAAAAAAAAAAAAAAAAAAAAAAAAAAAAAAAAAAAAAAAAAAAAAAAAAAAAAAAAAAAAAAAAAAAAAAAAAAAAAAAAAAAAAAAAAAAAAAAAAAAAAAAAAAAAAAAAAAAAAAAAAAAAAAAAAAAAAAAAAAAAAAAAAAAAAAAAAAAAAAAAAAAAAAAAAAAAAAAAAAAAAAAAAAAAAAAAAAAAAAAAAAAAAAAAAAAAAAAAAAAAAAAAAAAAAAAAAAAAAAAAAAAAAAAAAAAAAAAAAAAAAAAAAAAAAAAAAAAAAAAAAAAAAAAAAAAAAAAAAAAAAAAAAAAAAAAAAAAAAAAAAAAAAAAAAAAAAAAAAAAAAAAAAAAAAAAAAAAAAAAAAAAAAAAAAAAAAAAAAAAAAAAAAAAAAAAAAAAAAAAAAAAAAAAAAAAAAAAAAAAAAAAAAAAAAAAAAAAAAAAAAAAAAAAAAAAAAAAAAAAAAAAAAAAAAAAAAAAAAAAAAAAAAAAAAAAAAAAAAAAAAAAAAAAAAAAAAAAAAAAAAAAAAAAAAAAAAAAAAAAAAAAAAAAAAAAAAAAAAAAAAAAAAAAAAAAAAAAAAAAAAAAAAAAAAAAAAAAAAAAAAAAAAAAAAAAAAAAAAAAAAAAAAAAAAAAAAAAAAAAAAAAAAAAAAAAAAAAAAAAAAAAAAAAAAAAAAAAAAAAAAAAAAAAAAAAAAAAAAAAAAAAAAAAAAAAAAAAAAAAAAAAAAAAAAAAAAAAAAAAAAAAAAAAAAAAAAAAAAAAAAAAAAAAAAAAAAAAAAAAAAAAAAAAAAAAAAAAAAAAAAAAAAAAAAAAAAAAAAAAAAAAAAAAAAAAAAAAAAAAAAAAAAAAAAAAAAAAAAAAAAAAAAAAAAAAAAAAAAAAAAAAAAAAAAAAAAAAAAAAAAAAAAAAAAAAAAAAAAAAAAAAAAAAAAAAAAAAAAAAAAAAAAAAAAAAAAAAAAAAAAAAAAAAAAAAAAAAAAAAAAAAAAAAAAAAAAAAAAAAAAAAAAAAAAAAAAAATATTACACGAATATCATAACAAATATTTGACAGTTGCATCGTTACAAATTATACACATACTAACTTGGTTAACACTTATTTAATTGCTAGTCATTTGCAATAAGGGGTGACAAACAAGCCGATTGAGCTGAGTCTGAAAAAGTCTAGCTCATTGAGCCAAAGAGCCCAACGAGGCAGTCCAAAAAAAATTTCAATTTAACCCAGCTCGTGAGGCAAAGTTAGGCAAATTGAGCCGAACTAACACCTTTAGGTCGTGGATCATTCAATTTGTCTCAATTGGCTTGTATAACTCATTCAACTCATTTTAACTTGACTTGTTTAACATGTGACTTGAAAGTCGACTCAAATTCACTTTTAAAAAATTTTGATTTGCTAGGCTTAATTTGTTTGACTAGTTAGGTTTGATGAGTCATATACAGACTCATTTTACATCTCTAATTACATATGTTATATATGTATATTCTTATCTTATTAGATCAATCAATGAGGTCCTCAATAAGTATGATCACACACTATTAGGATATCGGGACATGATCACTATTTTTTTGAAGTGTGAAGTATGTATATTTATGAGGCAGGTAGAATACCCAGCGTCGAGGCCAGGGAAAGAGAAAGTAGGACTTCATAGGTGCAACTAAGGCCTAGGCTCCCAAACTAGAGGCCTACAGTACAATGGAGGCCTTCTAGCCCAAGTCCCATAAGGTTTGGCCTAGGCTCCGATGGAGGTCTCGTAGCCTAGGCATCCAAAGCAGATTCATCTAAAATTCGTTATTTTCTTTGAAATTTCTTCTCTGAAATATATCTAGCTTAAAATAATAAACCCAACACTTTAATATCTCATCCTCCATAATATCAACAAATATTTTTATTTCCTATATTTTTCATCTGAAATATGATAAAATTAACTATTTTAACAACTCTAAGATATTAGGGTTGTCTCACTATTGGTTTTGATTGAGGGGAATTAATTCTTTTATGTGAATAACTCACATGTAGAAGGTCAATCTATTTGTAAGCCACCGTTCTTTGATAAAATGATAAAAATTGAAAATCAAGAATGAAAATTTACATTCAATCTAATGATCATGATCGTTAGCATATTATTGAAAATAGACTCTACATTCCTATTAAGATCGTAAATAATAGGAATGTTCGTAAATGTCTTTGAGTATGATGATAACAATAAACAGAACTATGCTCAAATGATAAGGTAATGAATACTTTTTATCGTGCTTGGAATATGAATGAATTTAGTATAGTGCAACATTGTAATAATGCATTTTAGATTTGGCACTTGCTTGTTGTCACCCATGAGTGATGTGCCACGGGTACCCGTCAAGAGAACACCAAATCGGTGGGCTAACTAACCGATTTAGTTTGCTTATTTTTGTAGAGAAGTATTGTCAAGACCGATTGGAGGAGCCACCTTAACCAAGTGACAAAGGAAAGCCAATGCATCCAACTTGTTGTCTTAGCAACGCAGGACTCAAGCCAACAAATGATGAATGAAAATTGAAGCATGTTTGAAATCTTGAGCTCACAAGCTTCAAGTGGCCACCTCCCTTGGTGAGTAACATACAAGAGTGAGTGTGTGTGTAAAGTGATTCCCACCCTTTGTGAGTGCAGGTGGTCATTGCTCATTACTACCATCTTCTTTCCATTTCTTTGTGGAGTGGAAAATCCTAGTAAGGTTGTTGAAGCTCAAAAGTTCCACCATTGAAGTTGCATCATCCACAAAGTTGGTGCAAGTTGTTTTGAAAAACTGCTTGTTCCAAGCTGCCATATAGGAAATTGCACGTGTTTGAAAGAGTAAACATTCTTTTCATTTTCAAATAGAAGAAATGGTATACGAGGTAAGAAAACATGTTTTCCAATGAAATCTCATGTATATATTTTCGCATCAATAACATTCGTTTCAAACGCCGACTTATGAGACGTGTACCATTACAAAGCTCTTCTGATGGGTTGATATTGCGAAGGTAACATGATTGTACAATTAGACTTTAATAGCATGAGGGGGAAATCCCGAGGGTGTTAACATATTGATAAAATTTTGATTGACATTTTCGGTTGCTGAGTCCAATAAATCATCAAAACTATAGTAGCGAACAATCTCACCAAGAAATCAATCAATTAAATTGTTGTTTAACATATCAACATATTCAATTTTTGGTGTTAAGATTCCCCTATGCACCATTTAGTTGACATTTTCTGAGTAAGCATTAAAACAAGGAAAGACAATATCTAACCATATAGATATCGAGAAATGTAATTGTAAAGAATGATAATTTTCTGGTAGATAAATGTGATTATGTTTGTCAAATGATTATGTGTAACGATCCACCCCCTTGCAAGGCCCAGTCGTGCGGTATCTACACCGCCAGCCCAACCCGTCTACCTGGTACTGGACTGTACCTCATAATCTTTTTCCCTTGGCGAAATAATTTTTCCTTCCTCAAGAGTTGAACTCAGGCCCTGCCAGGCTAAAGAACTTGGTTCATCGACTCTTGGTACCACTTGAGCCATTTGCATAAAGAGTAGAAAATGTAAGATTAACAAGATATAATAATGGAAAAGAGAAACATTGCATGATAAATAAAATATGAAAAACAACCATCATCAACTAAATGTAGTGTCCAATTTATGATCGCAGTTGATCAAAAGGAGTGAACGTAAATATTTTTTGAGTAAACTCAAATAAAAAAAAAAAAAAAAAAAAAAAAAAAAAAAAAAAAAAAAAAAAAAAAAAAAAAAAAAAAAAAAAAAAAAAAAAAAAAAAAAAAAAAAAAAAAAAAAAAAAAAAAAAAAAAAAAAAAAAAAAAAAAAAAAAAAAAAAAAAAAAAAAAAAAAAAAAAAAAAAAAAAAAAAAAAAAAAAAAAAAAAAAAAAAAAAAAAAAAAAAAAAAAAAAAAAAAAAAAAAAAAAAAAAAAAAAAAAAAAAAAAAAAAAAAAAAAAAAAAAAAAAAAAAAAAAAAAAAAAAAAAAAAAAAAAAAAAAAAAAAAAAAAAAAAAAAAAAAAAAAAAAAAAAAAAAAAAAAAAAAAAAAAAAAAAAAAAAAAAAAAAAAAAAAAAAAAAAAAAAAAAAAAAAAAAAAAAAAAAAAAAAAAAAAAAAAAAAAAAAAAAAAAAAAAAAAAAAAAAAAAAAAAAAAAAAAAAAAAAAAAAAAAAAAAAAAAAAAAAAAAAAAAAAAAAAAAAAAAAAAAAAAAAAAAAAAAAAAAAAAAAAAAAAAAAAAAAAAAAAAAAAAAAAAAAAAAAAAAAAAAAAAAAAAAAAAAAAAAAAAAAAAAAAAAAAAAAAAAAAAAAAAAAAAAAAAAAAAAAAAAAAAAAAAAAAAAAAAAAAAAAAAAAAAAAAAAAAAAAAAAAAAAAAAAAAAAAAAAAAAAAAAAAAAAAAAAAAAAAAAAAAAAAAAAAAAAAAAAAAAAAAAAAAAAAAAAAAAAAAAAAAAAAAAAAAAAAAAAAAAAAAAAAAAAAAAAAAAAAAAAAAAAAAAAAAAAAAAAAAAAAAAAAAAAAAAAAAAAAAAAAAAAAAAAAAAAAAAAAAAAAAAAAAAAAAAAAAAAAAAAAAAAAAAAAAAAAAAAAAAAAAAAAAAAAAAAAAAAAAAAAAAAAAAAAAAAAAAAAAAAAAAAAAAAAAAAAAAAAAAAAAAAAAAAAAAAAAAAAAAAAAAAAAAAAAAAAAAAAAAAAAAAAAAAAAAAAAAAAAAAAAAAAAAAAAAAAAAAAAAAAAAAAAAAAAAAAAAAAAAAAAAAAAAAAAAAAAAAAAAAAAAAAAAAAAAAAAAAAAAAAAAAAAAAAAAAAAAAAAAAAAAAAAAAAAAAAAAAAAAAAAAAAAAAAAAAAAAAAAAAAAAAAAAAAAAAAAAAAAAAAAAAAAAAAAAAAAAAAAAAAAAAAAAAAAAAAAAAAAAAAAAAAAAAAAAAAAAAAAAAAAAAAAAAAAAAAAAAAAAAAAAAAAAAAAAAAAAAAAAAAAAAAAAAAAAAAAAAAAAAAAAAAAAAAAAAAAAAAAAAAAAAAAAAAAAAAAAAAAAAAAAAAAAAAAAAAAAAAAAAAAAAAAAAAAAAAAAAAAAAAAAAAAAAAAAAAAAAAAAAAAAAAAAAAAAAAAAAAAAAAAAAAAAAAAAAAAAAAAAAAAAAAAAAAAAAAAAAAAAAAAAAAAAAAAAAAAAAAAAAAAAAAAAAAAAAAAAAAAAAACAAGAAAAGAAATTAACAATTTAAATCAATTCCAGAAATCGTAAAAAACCAAAAAATGAAAAGAATTAATTGATGATAAAAAAGACATATGGGTAACATTTGGCTTCCTCTAGCTTTGATGATCCTCCTGCAGCATTTTGTGTGGAGGAATTTATGCCATTTTTACACACTCATAATCATTTGTCCAATCCAATAATAGACTTCAATTATTAACTCCTGCCCTCCATGGGAAATAGACAAGAAGACAATTAGGAAAGAAACCAAACAGATTCACAAAAAATTAGAAAGCAAAAAAGAACGAGTCAAGCAAGGCACCCAACTTGCCCACAGCGAGTAAGGACAAAGCACAAGGGAAAAAATGATTGAACGGAAAAGATCAAACCAAAAAATCAAAAGGGCACAAAATCATAAAGACGAGCAATGAATGAGAGTACTAGATGTAAACATCTATAGCAAACAAATTGCAGAAGTCCAATTCAGATTTGTACGTAGAAAGTATTTTTTTTTTTTTTTTTTTTTTTTTTTTTTTTTTTTTTTTTTTTTTTTTTTTTTTTTTTTTTTTTTTTTTTTTTTTTTTTTTTTTTTTTTTTTTTTTTTTTTTTTTTTTTTTTTTTTTTTTTTTTTTTTTTTTTTTTTTTTTTTTTTTTTTTTTTTTTTTTTTTTTTTTTTTTTTTTTTTTTTTTTTTTTTTTTTTTTTTTTTTTTTTTTTTTTTTTTTTTTTTTTTTTTTTTTTTTTTTTTTTTTTTTTTTTTTTTTTTTTTTTTTTTTTTTTTTTTTTTTTTTTTTTTTTTTTTTTTTTTTTTTTTTTTTTTTTTTTTTTTTTTTTTTTTTTTTTTTTTTTTTTTTTTTTTTTTTTTTTTTTTTTTTTTTTTTTTTTTTTTTTTTTTTTTTTTTTTTTTTTTTTTTTTTTTTTTTTTTTTTTTTTTTTTTTTTTTTTTTTTTTTTTTTTTTTTTTTTTTTTTTTTTTTTTTTTTTTTTTTTTTTTTTTTTTTTTTTTTTTTTTTTTTTTTTTTTTTTTTTTTTTTTTTTTTTTTTTTTTTTTTTTTTTTTTTTTTTTTTTTTTTTTTTTTTTTTTTTTTTTTTTTTTTTTTTTTTTTTTTTTTTTTTTTTTTTTTTTTTTTTTTTTTTTTTTTTTTTTTTTTTTTTTTTTTTTTTTTTTTTTTTTTTTTTTTTTTTTTTTTTTTTTTTTTTTTTTTTTTTTTTTTTTTTTTTTTTTTTTTTTTTTTTTTTTTTTTTTTTTTTTTTTTTTTTTTTTTTTTTTTTTTTTTTTTTTTTTTTTTTTTTTTTTTTTTTTTTTTTTTTTTTTTTTTTTTTTTTTTTTTTTTTTTTTTTTTTTTTTTTTTTTTTTTTTTTTTTTTTTTTTTTTTTTTTTTTTTTTTTTTTTTTTTTTTTTTTTTTTTTTTTTTTTTTTTTTTTTTTTTTTTTTTTTTTTTTTTTTTTTTTTTTTTTTTTTTTTTTTTTTTTTTTTTTTTTTTTTTTTTTTTTTTTTTTTTTTTTTTTTTTTTTTTTTTTTTTTTTTTTTTTTTTTTTTTTTTTTTTTTTTTTTTTTTTTTTTTTTTTTTTTTTTTTTTTTTTTTTTTTTTTTTTTTTTTTTTTTTTTTTTTTTTTTTTTTTTTTTTTTTTTTTTTTTTTTTTTTTTTTTTTTTTTTTGAATCAAAATTTTTATATCACACAAAAGTCACTTCTTGTATCACAGAAAATCCAATGAGCCCATCATGTGAATTGAATGAAGTAAAATAAAAAAAAAAAAAAAAAAAAAAAAAAAAAAAAAAAAAAAAAAAAAAAAAAAAAAAAAAAAAAAAAAAAAAAAAAAAAAAAAAAAAAAAAAAAAAAAAAAAAAAAAAAAAAAAAAAAAAAAAAAAAAAAAAAAAAAAAAAAAAAAAAATATGAAAAAACGAATACAATGGAGAACACAAAAGAATAAAAAAAAAAAAAAAAAAAAAAATTTCACTGAATTACTTCTTTTTTTATTTATATTTCATTAATTCAATTTAATTCGTCAATTGAATAAATAGAAATAGGAATATATATAATATATATATAGATATATATATATATATATATATATATATTAATAATAAGAATTAAAATGAAAAAAGAGAAACTAAATTAAAAAAAGAAAAAAACTACGGAGTTGTGTTGGATTGGCACGATAGAGATAATGAACATAAATAGAATGAAAATAAAATTGATGTAGAAAACCATACCAAGGACAGAAATAGATGGATAAGCAATTAGCAGCAAAAGAATGAAAAGAAAAGAAAATTGACGTAGAAAACCATACTCACTTTGAGTTATCTACCTAAATTTTCCGAGACTCAACCACTCGAAGATTCCAAAATTTACCGAAAGCACAAACGCCTCAGGAAATTCATTCTAATAAATCTGAAAGAAAAAATACTAATCTACCCGAATAATGCAAAAAAAAAACAAAATACTTCTCAAAAATCATGAATAGAAATTTTACAGATATTACAATATATATTAAATAAATCATTAAATATAGATTTCCAAAAAATTTAAACACTAAACCAACATTCCTCAAAGTTAATCGAGGTAAATTCAAATGCTAAATAAAACTTCGATAGCAAAAAAATTGATTTCTTAACAAAAATTTCAGAACTTAAATACAAGGAACCCTAAAATCTACCGAAAATCAAACACTACATAGCATCCCCCTCCTGACTTTAAAACTATTGATTTGACCCATTTAACTGACCAAATGCTAACGAATCAAAATAATTTGAATCAGTACGAAATAAGTTGAAGTCGAACAACACGAAAAAATGTCTCATAAAAATTTAATAATATAAATTGGCGGACATTACACCTTAACCTTGGCATTGTCAGTCTCTATCTTAAGCAAGATAGAAATTAATATTCAGCCTCCATATTAATGAGGAATATTAGAGATACAAAATACCAGAAGTTGAAGCTAAAACTAGAAGAGAAGATGAAGCTAGAGTGGATGAGCACTTAAAAAGATGGCTTTTCTCCTTTACTTCGATTTTCATTGCTTGCCTTATGTACCTTAGAATGAAGAAGTCAATGTCCAATGAACTCTATATTTTAGAGTTATTATACTAAGATTATACATGGATTTTGGTAGTTGAAAGATCTTTATTGTAGTTGTCATTATAGAAAATAGCAGATTTCGTTTCAACAAAGCAGAATTCTGAATTTATAGAGATATGTTATGAAAATAGTCAACTTTTATCTTTTTTTTAATAATTGGGAGAAAATTCTAATAATTTATTTTATTTTTGCAGAAAAAGAAATTTCTAATGCGCATAAAAGATTTAGAAAGAGTTACTGAAAATTAGAGGAAACTTGAAAGCTTGCCGTACAAGAAAGAGAAAGATGTGGATAGATTACAAATTCTTTTGAATTACCAAATATTAGGTCTAGATTCTCATCTTTGAATATCGGCCCTACTCGTCAAAAAAATGAAGCCAATTATATTCGGTTCGATTAAGTTTGAGAAGTAGATTTGGCTTTTATTTTTAGGTGATTCTTGATTTAAAGTACCAAATTTTATAATTGATATTTGCATGTTACAAATTTGTTATATCTTTATCGATTACTTTATTTAATATTGTGCTTCATTTTATTATGGTAGAAAAAATGATTGTCTGAATCATAATTTTTTTCTTACACGTCGAACAATAAGTTGAATTTAGAACTTAAATTCAATAATGTGGGTAGATAGCTTTAGACATGTTTTGTTGTACATTCAATTTAAACATATAAGTTTGTATCACGTAACTCTATTGGAACTCTATTTATTTTTCATTAAAGTTATGTATAGACATATAACAAGAATAAAAAAATATATATCATGGTATTTATTGTGTTATATAGTTCTAAGTAAGTTAATGGTTGAATTTGTTAACGAACATAGTTTAAAAGTCAGTTTGTCATTGACTCAGTAATTTAAGATTTTTCTTTGAATTTTACCATTTGTATGAAAAGAACGAAAGTAAAACCCCATGTCAAGAATGAGCCAAAAAAAGAGAACCAAAAAGAACCACCACCAAATGAAGAAGAAATAAACTTTGAACCGTAATAAACAAAAATTTATCATCAGTTTTATTTAGAAAAAATGGGATAAATTTAGTAAAAATTAATAAAACAAAAGAATATTTTCGTCTGGTAATGAATGAATGACAAATAAAATAAAAATAAAAACAAATTTTTTGTTTTTATTCATGGTTTATGTTGCTGTGGACTGGGCAGGCACCGGAAAGGGAAGCTTCCTTTTCAACATTCAAGCTCAACGCCTTCCCCTTGCTCGTATACAGTTTCTTCATGTTCGCTTTCTGATCTTGCAGCAATCTCAATAAGCTTCTTTTAGCGTTCGGTCTAAACGGACAATTCGAAGCTATGAACCCATCTACGAGGTGAAGGTAAGCTTCGAGATCATGGCAACAAGCTGGGCCGGCGTTCGACTTAAAATAAGGCGACATTTTAGAATCAACTCGAAGTTCAGTACCCACATGCGAGTATGCTAGCATTGTATTTTTTACGAACATTTGGATAGCATTCGCCGTTTTGTCGTTCGTTTTGGTTATTGTTCCATCGTTTCCAATTCCGAACCCTCCAATGATCATTGGGCCTGGAACCCTTGTGATTACGTCTTGGGAGTTTACGACTCGGAGAACTTTTACGTTTTTGGATTCTATTCGGTGGCTGAAGGATCGGTTTCCGACACGAGGACCGCCAAAAGAGAAGACAGCCATCGGCGGGATTTCTGGCGCGCAGCTGCTGATTTCATCAGCAACGAGTAAAGCTAAGGCTGCACCCAGGCTATGGCCAGTGACGGTGATGCTTAGGGTTTCGCCTTTGTAGACTTCGGTGAGTCGGCGAATCTCTTTCGCCACCGATTCGGCAAGGCTCTCAACATGAGCTCCTGCAGTTTTGTATAAGCTTAAAAACCCGCATTCCACTTTCGGTTCCTCGTGGGTTGGATCTGTCGGATCTGTAAGGCTGATGAGTTGAGCTCTTACGTTTTCTGCCCATTCGAGACACGTGGCGGTTCCACGTAGAGCGATGACGATATCTCTTCTTCCCATCCGTCCGATCTCCCGATCGTCGTCGCAAACAGCAACGTACCCGATCCAGCTTGACCGCTGGGTCATCCAGCCGAGATCTGGAGCCACCTCATCGACCCAGCTCGGCAGCCCGATCGACGTAGTGGCGTAGAGGCTTTTTGTTACTTTGTAAGACTTATCAGATAGTTCCATAAGGTTAGGTACTGTAACCTCGCTTGCTGACATGGCAGGATTTGAATGGAAGATGTGGTAGGCCGCTTGTACGAACTCGCCGTACCTGATCACTTCTCGCCGGAGATTCTCGTCAAGAGGATCGAGCAGGCCAGTCCAGTCATTACAACCGTGGTACTCTCGCCATTTGGCGCTGAGACTGTTTCTTGGCGAATACTCGGCCGGCTTCGACAAGAGCCGCTGCAGATGGTTGAGGCCTCTCGGCGACATCTCGTCCCCGTCTAAGACCTGCGGCCAAATTCTGGTCAACTTAAGCCCCTCCATCAGCCTCCTTCCTTTACTCGGCACTCCCCTTGCATAAAAAAAATACAACTTAAACATAAAAAAAAAACTACAAATGCATAAAAAAAATACAACTTAAACATAAAAAAAAACTACAAATGCATAAAAAAAATACAACTTAAACATAAAAAAAAAACTACAAATGCATAAAAAAAATACAACTTAAACATAAAAAAAAAAAAAAAAAAAAAAAAAAAAAAAAAAAAAAAACTACAAATGCATAAAAAAAATACAACTTAAACATAAAAAAAAACTACAAATGCATAAAAAAAATACAACTTAAACATAAAAAAAAAACTACAAATGCATAAAAAAAATACAACTTAAACATAAAAAAAAAAAAAAAAAAAAAAAAAAAAAACTACAAATGCATAAAAAAAATACAACTTAAACATAAAAAAAAACTACAAATGCATAAAAAAAATACAACTAAAATATAAAAAAAAAACTACAAATGCATAAAAAAAATACAACTTAAACATAAAAAAAAAACTACAAATGCATAAAAAAAATACAACTTAAACATAAAAAAAAACTACAAATGCATAAAAAAAATACAACTTAAACATAAAAAAAAAACTACAAATGCATAAAAAAAATACAACTTAAACATAAAAAAAAAACTACAAATGCATAAAAAAAATACAACTTAAACATAAAAAAAAAACTACAAATGCATAAAAAAAATACAACTTAAACATAAAAAAAAAACTACAAATGCATAAAAAAAATACAACTTAAACATAAAAAAAAAACTACAAATGCATAAAAAAAATACAACTTAAACATAAAAAAAAAACTACAAATGCATAAAAAAAATACAACTTAAACATAAAAAAAAACTATATATATTCAATCATCTGAGTTTGAATATTTCTCCCACAGATGATTTACAAGTGCATAAAAAAAATACAACTTAAACATAAAAAAAAAACTACAAATGCATAAAAAAAATACAACTTAAACATAAAAAAAAACTATATATATTCAATCATCTGAGTTTGAATATTTCTCCCACAGATGATTTACAAGTGCATAAAAAAAATACAACTTAAACATAAAAAAAAAACTACAAATGCATAAAAAAAATACAACTTAAACATAAAAAAAAAACTACAAATGCATAAAAAAAATACAACTTAAACATAAAAAAAAACTACAAATGCATAAAAAAAATACAACTTAAACATAAAAAAAAAACTACAAATGCATAAAAAAAATACAACTTAAACATAAAAAAAAAACTACAAATGCATAAAAAAAATACAACTTAAACATAAAAAAAAAACTACAAATGCATAAAAAAAATACAACTTAAACATAAAAAAAAAACTACAAATGCATAAAAAAAATACAACTTAAACATAAAAAAAAACTACAAATGCATAAAAAAAATACAACTTAAACATAAAAAAAAAAAAAAAAAAAAAAAAAAAAAAAAAAAAAAAAAAAAAAAAAAAAAAAAAAAAAAAAAAAAAAAAAAAAAAAAACTACAAATGCATAAAAAAAATACAACTTAAACATAAAAAAAAAAAAAAAAAAAAACTACAAATGCATAAAAAAAATACAACTTAAACATAAAAAAAAAAAAACTACAAATGCATAAAAAAAATACAACTTAAACATAAAAAAAAACTACAAATGCATAAAAAAAATACAACTTAAACATAAAAAAAAAACTACAAATGCATAAAAAAAATACAACTTAAACATAAAAAAAAAACTACAAATGCATAAAAAAAATACAACTTAAACATAAAAAAAAACTACAAATGCATAAAAAAAATACAACTTAAACATAAAAAAAAAAAACTACAAATGCATAAAAAAAATACAACTTAAACATAAAAAAAAAACTACAAATGCATAAAAAAAATACAACTTAAACATAAAAAAAAAAAAAAAAAAACTACAAATGCATAAAAAAAATACAACTTAAACATAAAAAAAAAAAAAAAAAAAAAAAAAAAAAAAAAAAAAAAAAAAAAAAAAAAAAAAAAAAAAAAAAAAAAAAAACTACAAATGCATAAAAAAAATACAACTTAAACATAAAAAAAAAACTACAAATGCATAAAAAAAATACAACTTAAACATAAAAAAAAAAAAAAAAAAAAAAAAAAAAAAAAAAAAAAAAAAAAAAACTACAAATGCATAAAAAAAATACAACTAAAATATAAAAAAAAAACTACAAGTGCATAAAAAAAATACAACTTAAACATAAAAAAAAAACTACAAATGCATAAAAAAAATACAACTTAAACATAAAAAAAACTATATATATTCAATCATCTGAGTTTGAATATTTCTCCCACAGATGATTTACAAGTGCATTACGAAGTGCAAAATGTGCATCTCTATCTCTGATTTGTCTATATCGACCGATGAAGCGTTGAAATCGTGTATCTTCGTCTAACACCATTTCAACTTCAGGAGGTGATGTTTCTATTAGTTGCTCAATCGGTGCATTTAGATCACGTTCATCCTCAATTATCATGTTATGCATAATAATGCATGTTGTCATTATGTCATGCAATACTTCTTTGTGCCAAAAACGCACGGGTCCTGCAGTGATAGCGAACCGCCCTTGGAGAACTCCGAAAGCACGTTCAACATCTTTTCGACATGCCTCTTGTCGCATAGCAAAATGTTTTTTCTTTGCACCTTGTGGCTGTTGAATAGTTTGCACAATAGTAGACCATTTTGGATATATGCTATCAGCTAAATAATAACCCATGTTGTATTCAATTCCTTGAATAACATAATTAGCTTAAGGAGCGATACCTTGAGTAAGATTAGAAAAAAAGACGAGATGACTCTAACACATTAATATCATTATTACTACCTGGCATTCCAAAATATGCATGCCATATCCATAAATCATAGTCGGCAACCGCTTCAAGAATAATAGTTGGTGCACCACTACGACCAGAGTATTGACCAGCCCATGCTGTTGGACAATTTTTCCAACGCCAATGCATACAATCTAGACTACCCAACATTCCTGGAAAGCCACGCTTTTCGCCAATATAGAGTAATCTTGCAATGTCATCAGAAGTAGGCTCCCGTAAATATTTGTGTGCAAAAATTTCAACCATAGCACGACAAAATTTTTTGACACATTCAATTGCTGTTGATTCGCCTATTTTAACATATTCATCAGTAGCATCAGCTGGTACACCATATGCCAATATTCGAAAACACAGCTGTAATTTTTTGAAGCGTAGACAGTCCAAGTCTACCAATTCCATCACGTTGTTGGATGAAGTAGTTATCGTGTGCTTTCACTGCATCAACAATATGAAGAAATAAATTACGAGACATTCAAATCGTCTACAAAACATACCGTCGTTGTATCGTGGGTTTTCAGCAAAATAATCTGCGAACAAATTGCGATCTGCAGCTTCAGGATCACGATTGATGACTATGTGACCAGGAATTGACCCACGACGAGGGTGTTCAATGTTTCTTGATTGGAGTAGTGCGCCATGAACATATTGTTCGTATTGATCATATTAACAATCAATTGTTCGGTACAATCGAACTCTTCCATACTAATAGCTGGTATAATGAAATCATCATCATCAGAAGATGATTCCGAGCTTAAAAAAGGATTCCATTTTTTTTTTTTTTTTTTTTTTTTTTTTTTTTTTTTTTTTTTTTTTTTTTTTTTTTTTTTTTTTTTTTTTTTTTTTTTTTTTTTTTTTTTTTTTTTTTTTTTTTTTTTTTTTTTTTTTTTTTTTTTTTTTTTTTTTTTTTTTTTTTTTTTTTTTTTTTTTTTTTTTTTTTTTTTTTTTTTTTTTTTTTTTTTTTTTTTTTTTTTTTTTTTTTTTTTTTTTTTTTTTTTTTTTTTTTTTTTTTTTTTTTTTTTTTTTTTTTTTTTTTTTTTTTTTTTTTTTTTTTTTTTTTTTTTTTTTTTTCTATTATACTTACATTATGTTCACTATGATTTTTAGTTAACTCGAGCAAAACATTTATTCATAGAGGACCCGAAGTACAAGAAAGGTTTTAAATTTGATCATGTTTGGGACATGGTTAAAGATTTTGCCATGTTGAAAGATAATGTAACAACTGCCAGAAATGCAATCGGGCGGCAATATGTAGTTGACGAGTCATCACAATCTGACAATCCTACACCTGAGACCCCTCATACAACATCTCCTGGTATTTCTGCATTTTCAATTGATTTAGATGACAATACTTCTGGCAGTATGTCATCACAACGACCAACTGGGGTGAAAAAAGCTAAATTAAAAAGGAAAATACAGGATGACATGTCTGCTAACTTTGATATATTGGACAACAAAAATGAAGAATTGAAGATATAGTACTATGTCAAGCGTATTTAACTGTTACCCAAGACCCTATTACGGGTAGGTACCAGAATGCTGAGCGGTTCTGGTCTCGGGTTGAAGAAAAGTACAACGAAGAAAGACCTTCTAATATGGAGCTTCGTAAAGGTAATTCTCTCAGAAGTCGAATGCAAGTTATAAATGCGTCGGTGAAGAAACTAAAAGGTTGTGTGAGACAAG